>CM077000.1:70261039-71461039 GCA_039090855.1 Macrothele yani | reverse complement strand
AACTGGCTACATCAGCATGGACATGAAAATTTTCAGTGCAGGATGGAAAAGCTTGTCGCGTGGTCCGTCAAATGTTTGAATCACCATGGTGATTTCACGGAGAAATAGTTCTTCATAACTTTTGTCAGATCGCACAAACACTTCTTGTTTGGCAAGTTTTTCTTTCTCCGACTTGAACATGTAACCTTTTTTTCTGATCAACCTTCATACATATCATATCATGATGTACATTTTATACAATAAAAACATTATACCTTTAATATTTACTCACCCAAACGATGTTTGCAAACACGTGCATACAATTTCAGTTTATTGAAGACTGGATTATCCCCAATCAGACTGAACCACTCATCAATGGGCTCGTCAGCAAGTTTTGTGGCAGCATTTTTCCCTACTCGCATAATTCCATCTCTAAGAACTTTTGTGATTGGACTGTGCCGTCCCATTTTATGCAATTCATATATACTACTCAGTTCTTGGAAGAATGATTTGACATGGGACAGAACATAGTCATTTTCTGGTGCAACAACAATATATGCAACATCTCTCGGTAAGGAATATGGCTCCATTAACAACTTGTCCTGAAAGTAAACATAAAGTCTATTATGTGTTTGGTCCATAACCACAAATAAAAATAAGACAGTCAGTATCACATATAACATCACAATAACAAATACTTTGAATCTGAGGTGTGTGTGCGTGTGTGTGTGTGTGTCACCATCATCATCATTGTCAACCATTATCGATCCACTGCTGGATGAAGGTCTCTCTAAGTTTCCTTCACAAAGATCTGTCCTGGGCCAGTCTCCACCATGTCACTCCCACATGCTTTCTCAAATTTCATCCACCCATCTCCATGTGGTCTTCTGGGTCTTTTCCTGTCCCTTGGAATCCAGTCTAGAATTTCAGTTGCCCATCGGGTGGTCTGTCCTTCTGGCATCATGTCCATCCCATTGCTATTTCATGGATTTTACTCTGAGCATGATGCCTTCCACTCTTGTCACTTTCCTTATCGACATGTTCCTCTTCTTATCTTTCCTGGTTGCACCAAGCATGCATCTCTCCATGCTTCTTTCAGTTGCCTGCAGTCTTTTTATGTCCTTTTTAGTTAAGGTCCACGTCTCTGCTCCATACGTAAGCACTGGAAGGATACAATGATTTTAAACACTTTTCTTTTAAGACATGATGGCTTATTGCTCTTTAAAATTGTACTGTTTCTTCCAAAAGCTTTCCAACCAAGTTTTACACGCAGATTAATTTCTTTGTCAATGTGGCTTTTGCTTGATCATTATACATACAGTACATGTACACATATATATATTCATCAAGCAAAGGTTACATTGATGAAGAAATTAATCGACATATAAAACTTGGTTGGAGAGCTTTTGGAAGAAACAGAACACATTTTAAGAGCAATATACCATTATGTCTTAAATGGACTTAATCAATACATCCTTCCAGTGTTTACGTACAGAGCAGAGACATGGACCTTAACTAAAAAGGACATACAAAAACTGCAGACAACTGAAAGAAGCATGAAGAGATGCATGCTTGCTGTAACCAGGAGAGATAAGAAGAGGAACTCAAGGATAAAGAAAATGACAAGAGTGAGAAATATCATGATCAGAGCAAAATCCTTGAAATGGCAATGAGCTGGACATGTTGCCAGAAGAACGGACAACCGATGGACAACCAAGATTCTAGACTGGATTCCAAGCGACAGAAAAAGACCCAGAAGAAGACCACATGGAAGATAGGTGGATGAAATTCAAAAACATGCGGGAGTGACATGGAGAAGACTGGTGCAAGATAGACCATTGTGGAAAAAACTTGGGGAGACCTTCATCCAGCAGTGGATTGATAATGGTTGGTGATGATGATATATAGGAGGGTTGTACTGAAAGTTATTCAAAAGTAAGCATAACTTTTTTATTAACAAACAGAGGTCGTTCAAATTGCACATGTTGGTAGAGTAACTCTTTCTCTATACAAAGATGCTACTTAACACAGTCTCCATCACAAGTGATGCATTTGCGCCATTGTTGAACCCAACCCTCCAATCCTTTTTGAAAAAATTCAGGTGTGGACTGTTTGTGCCCACTTCTTCACATCCACTTTCAACTCATCTGTGTCATCAAATCATTGTCCCCAGAGACTGTCCTTCATTGGACCAAAGAGGTGGAAGTCAGAGGGCGTCAGAACTGGGCTATATGGTGGATGGGGGACTACCGACCAGACTAATTTGCTAATCACCTGATTTGTTGCCAAAGATGTGTGTGGTCTCACATTGCCATGATGAATGTGGATCCTTTTCAGATTCTTGTTCGGTCTCTCTTCCTTCTCATGGCTTCCCTAAGCTTCTTGAGTGTCTCATTGTGCCACTCGCTGGTCATGGTATGTCCACGTTCCAGAAAATCAAGAATGACACCCCTGTCATTCCAAAACACAGTCACCATGACTTTCTGTGCTGATCGCTGGCTCTTGAACTTCTTATGCATTGGTGAAGAGGTGTGACACCATTCCATGGATTGATTCTTCGCATCTGGATCACAAAGATACGCCCACATTTCATCCCGTCATCAGATTGGAAATAAACTTGTCTTCATTGGCTTCAAACGATTCCAGCAGATCAGAGCAGAGTTCCACTTTTCTCTCCTTCAAATTGGGTGTCAACTGCCAAGGTACCCACTTTGCACACACTTTTTAATACCCGAAGTCTTTCACCATCTCCTGAATGGCACTGTGACCACAGTCCAGTTGTGCAACAAGCTCATGGATTCTGATTCCTCTCTCAGCGCAAATCACTTCATCCACTTGCTGACGATTCGTGTCAGTGGTCGCAGATGATGGTTTCCAACTGCGTGGTTTGTCTTCAATGCTGTTTTCTCCTTCTTTAAACTTCTTCATCCATCTGTGCACATTGCTCTTGCCAATGGTGTCATCTCCATAAACATTCTGTAGCCTTCTGTGGATGTTGGACAGCCTACACCCTTCCTTCGTCAAGAACTCAATGACGGCACGTTGCTTCTGCTTAGAATCCATTATTTACCTGCAATGAAGAAGAAGGGTTACTATAGAGGAAGAGTTACTCTACCAACACGTGCAATTTGAACGACCTCTGTCAGTTAAATAAAAAGGTTATGCCCACTTTTGGATTATTTCCGGTACAACCCTTGTATATATAATCAAGGTAGATTGTCAACAATCACCAAGGAGATTATTGAACTTCTCGAACTTGTGTGTTCAGGTCTTTGGAATCAATAACTCTTAGTGCCATTTAGGTTGGTCTGTTTAAATGAAAGCACATGATTGATATAAGAACTTCTTTAAAGAACTGAACATTAAAACATATGATATGCTATGGTTGCATACTTATTTGACAACTGGAGGGATAGAAGTCGAGCCCATCCTGGTGCCCAAATCGTCTGTCAGAAATCATGATTAAAGAAATTTCTCGAGGAACTGTAAATAAACACCACAAGAATGCAAACGGAGCGGAAAACGTCAAACACCAGTTATTGCAATAAAAAGGCTGGATTAAAATGTAGTTGAATAAATACTTCTTTTAAAAACGAAGTGTTTCACGCTATTAACCAGCCACCAAATTCTATGTACTATCAGCTACATCTTCAGCAGCTGATAGCAGGAATTTGGCAATGGAAATGGGCACAATTCAAGAACCTTCTGAACAAATAACAACAGTAAAGCATTGATAACGTGACCTGAAAGACAACAAAGGACACAAAACGTCTGTACATAAAATAAAACAACCCAAAAATAAAGAATAGTTTATAGTGGATTATTTCTAATGAATTTATTTATTTATTGTCTACTCTGGGTAAGCTAACTTTTTAATTTTAGTTATTGTAGACAGAGAATATTGATGTAAGTTTCATTATTCACAGTCCTCATTTCTGTAGTAAATTATTTTGGACAAGGCCCCAAGAGTCACAAGAAATTTCCAGCTGTACTTTTCTTTACTCTTGTTCAAACGGGATTTCTGTTTTTTAGCAAAAATGTTGATTTTCATTCGTCTTTAGATTGTACCAAAAAAAAAAAAAAAAAAAAAATCATGTCTCGTATCCTATGAATATGTTGCTTAGAAAATTGTGTCTTCAAGCCATAGTAATTAGTGACGATGATGGGCAAAACACGTAACAAGAATAACAAATAAGACGATCACACTAGTTACGTTGAAATTAGAACTTTAACAAAAAAGTTCGTAAGTTGGGAGCTTTCGACCTTGTCTTAGGTCTTCATCACGCTAATGGAGGACTGAGATTGTTTCCAGATTCTACATTTGAATTTTTGTTATTTTTGCTGCCAGGACTTCATCTCTTGAAAAGGAAAAATTTTGTAAACTGCCATTTCACATAGATATCTTTCTTCCATAGTAAAAAGCTAATCACTCATTATGAATTAATGTCACAAACCAGTAGCCTTCAGCAAAACCCATTTGAAAATCTGCACTTCTGTGGATCTATCCCTTACCATCCTTCTCTTGCCTACAAGCTCAAGAAAATTTTCAAGAAGTTTGGATATCATCTGGCAATCAGTTCCAACCCTTTTATTATCAAATTAATTCTGGGCGACAGAGACAAAGTTACCCTCCCCCAATCTTCCTGGAGTTTACCTCATCCCAATCTCAACGCCTCCTGGTGTAAATTACTACATTGGAAATACCTTCTGCAGCATCAACAGCCATTTATTGGAGCACAAAAATGATGTCCATACAAGAAATTCTGAAACTTCAATGGTTTCTCTAACTTTGAAGGATACTTCTGCTAAACCACTTTGGTATGACACCAAACGAATTGCCCCATTCATTGATCGTTTTTCATTACGCCATCGGGAAGGTTTGGAAATTTTTCTCAGCTGTAAGAACTGCAATTCTGATACATCAATATGGAAGTCAAGTTTTAAAAAGAAACAATGTATACAACTTTACGGATCTGGCAACCACTACCATCGTCCATCTATCACAAGGCTGATGAAGACTGAAGTTATCAGTTGTGAAAGCTCTCTTAAATTAAACTTTCTTATGTAACTTAAGCATGTTTTAAAGTTTTTATACTTATGGTTTCTTCATTGCCACTTCACCATATGCTTACTGTAGCATCACTAATGTCTCCGATAGTGATTTAATTAAAACACAAAATCTGACGTTTGTATATTGTTCAGTTGCCCACATTTTCAGCTAAGACATTACTAAACACATAATAAGCAAAGAAACTACAGATACTCCACACAGACATGAAATGAGATGGAAATTCCACATCAAAATAAAGTTGCACATTAAATGAGATGGTGTCACTTGCTGTCTGACAATGCCATGGTGCTGACAACCTCCACCCTCCACCCCACCACACACACCGGAATCAAACAGATACTGACTGGCAAGATTATTATGGACAGGAGAGTTATACTTTGTCAGGTATCCTTGGTCAGGGATTACAGCTGGAGCTTGATGCAGAATTTCCATATTTAGATGTGAAATTTCTCTCACATCAGATACCATGTTATCACTTTGCTGTCTATTTGCCAGTTTGTCCGTACATCTGCCTGTTTTTGATAACTCAGCTTTCGGGAACCATCTCAAACAGACTTTATATTTTCTGGGTGGCTTTTAAGAACTGAACATAACTGTTACCGTGAGGCACAGGCAATGTGTGTCTGCCCATTCACCCACTCTTCTGTCTGTCCTACGGTTCTGATGAATATTCCAGGAGTAGTTTGAGATGAAGACTTGAAAACTTCTGGATAGCTTTTAGGGTACTGATGTAACACTGAACCCTATGTAAGCACTTTGACATTCATCCATACATCTCTCTCTCTCTCTCTCTCTCTCTCTCTCTCTCTCTCTCTCTCTCTCTCACTCTCTCACACACACACACACACTGCCTGTCTGTGCATCTCAATTAGTATCTAGAGAAACATTTCAAATGGACGTTTACATGTCCATAAAGAAAAGCAATAATCAAATTTATTTTTTATAGCACAAAATCTGTGGTTTTTTACTCATTTTACATAATACTTCAAAGCAAACACCTTTAAACTTATGGTCATTATTAGAAGGGGGGGGGTCTAGACCCGTTAGACTCCCCTATTGGTGCACCACTGCTTGGAATATGAGACAGGATTGCAAGGGACAGGAAAAGCCCCAGAAGAAGCCCTCATGAAAGATGGGTGCATGGAATTGAAAAGCACGTCGGAGTGACCTGGATGGGTCTTGAGGGAGGGGGAGACCTTTATCCAGCAGTGAATTAATAATAGTTGATGATGTTGATACATGTAGTGCGATAAAAAAATTCCGATACTAGGTAGTAGCGCGCCAACAGATGGCAGTATGCGGATGCGCAAGCAGCTGTCGAGGGCAGTGACCTTCCTGAGTTATTTTGCCGAGTGGCGTCGTTCTGTAAACATCGGGAGCTGTGCTACACGATATTTGGTGACCACGTGCAGAACACAGCTGCAATTTCGGTATGGACTGCAAACTAGAGCAGCAAGCGAACATAAAATTTTGCGTCAAACTCGACAAATCAAGAACGGAGACGCATGAAATATTGCAGTAGGCTTATGGCAATGAAGCAATGAGTCGTACGAGGTGTTTTGAGTGGCACTCGCACTTCAAGAGCGGCAGAACGGCACTGGAAGATGATGAGAGATCAGGGTGACCGTCCACGAGCAAAACCCGCCAAAATGTGGACAAAAATTAGGGAACTGGTGCATGACGATTGTCAGAAAACCATCTACCATTGTCAACGTGTCATACAGAACAGTGCAAAAATTCTGGCGTCAGTTTTGAACATGTATCGCATTGCTGCAAAGTTTGTGCCAAAGATTCTGAACCCCGAACAGAAGGCGCTCCGCATCGAACTCTGTCAAGATCTTCGTCAGCAGGTGGTGAATGAACCAACGTTTCTGTCATGGGTCATCACTGGGGACGGGACTTGAGTCTACAGTTATGACCCGGAGACCAAACAACAGTCGTCGCAGTGGAAGAGCCTGGCATCTCCACAACCGAAGAAGGCCCGACAGGTCCGAAGCGCAACCAAAAGCATGCTCATCGTGTTCTTCGACATTTGTGGGGTTTGGATTCGTCCCCCAGGGCCAGACCGTCACCGCCCTTTCTTACTGCAAAGCTTTGCAGCGTCTTAGGGAGAACATTCGGCGCAAACGACCTGAAATGTGCCGCAGGGGTGATTTCCTACTGCATCACGACAATGCAGCAGCTCACAGAGCATTAGCAACATGCCAGTTTTGCAGCAGCAACAGTATGACTTCCCTTCCTCACCCACCTTACTCACCAGATTTGGCCCCCTGTGACTTCTTTCTGTTCCCAAAGATGAAGCTGAAGCTCAAGGGTTGCCGTTTTGAAACCATGGATGAGATCCAGTGCGAATTGCAGACGGTGCTTGTGAACAGGATTTCCAGCGAGCGTTCCAAACAGTGGCAAAATCGCTGGCAATGGTGTATCGCTGCCCAAGGAGACTCCCTTGAGGGAGATCATCACCAGACTTAAGTAATGCAAGTACTTTGTTGTATTATCGGCCTAGTCTCAGAACGTTTTGATCGGACCTCGTATATGAAGGATTTTGGCAGAGAATTTATGCTGAATACACCATATTCACCAGAACTTGCTCCATTGCAATTTTACTTATTTTTGCACAAAAATTCAATACACACACACCCTAAAAAAAGAAAAAAAAAAAAAAAGACACAGACAAAAAGAAAGAAATTTTGACTTCGATTTTAACCTTTTTTAAAGAGAAAAATGCAGGAATGTTAATAATAATAATAAAAAAATTTCTGGAGTACGGCAGTGGAAATTTTTGGAAAATAAGCACTCATGACTATTGCAAGCTGGCATAATGTCGCTTATAACAATGGCAGGTTGTCCATTAAGCATCCTTTGTACTTTAATTTTTTTCTTTGTCATCATACTATGCTTGGTTCAAAATCAACAAGTATTTAAGGGATGAATGATACCATAATGAGAAGGATAGCTTCATAAAGCACGCAACACGATAAAAATTGCTAGAAGCACTAAAATTCTCATATCATGCATTGGTTACATCATGAAAAAAATTAAATGGCGGAATGTTAAAGCTAGTTGACTTCTACATTCCTCAGCCATGGAATGAAACAGAACCTCTTTCTAAATGAAGGGAATTTGAAAATGCGCATCTGTGTTGCAAGGGTTAGGGAAAAGGCAAATTTTTCAATGCTTTCACGGTACCGAAGGGATTTCCAATTACTGAACGGAGCAATATGTTTTACGTTTTGTCAATCAGGAATTGCAGATGTATTGCTCATAGTTAAAACTGAAAGGGCTGCTTTTTTTTAATGTCAGCGATCTGTTTCGCTAATCGCCGATTGATGCTACGGCATGTTATGTACTACTAATTATGTGGGTAACACCTGTGAAAGTGTTGACAGGAATAAAGTAAACACCATGTAAATTCAGGGGTTTAGTCAACCAATGCATGATATAAGAATTTTAGCGCTTCTCTCGATGACCGATACATTTGTAAAGAAATTGCTTAAAATCTACAATATAAATATTCACATTACCCAATATTTTAATGCAAATGGAGAAACAGTCAATGAGTCTTTGTCATATCCTAACATTAATGAAGGAATAGGCTGAGGCTCACATTGATCTTCAGTACCTAGGAAGTAAAACACAATGAATACATATATATATATATATATATAACACAGGTAAGAATAATCAACTTCTGAAAAAGAAACGAAAATCACTTAAATAACTTCACTTCTCTATTTCTTGACTAGACATGGGGCACAACTGAATGATCGAAGAACAGATACAGTAAAAGGCACAAAGATAGGCAGACACACAAAAAGCACACAATGCAAAGAAAGCAGGAAACAGAATAAGTGTAAATACAATTTGACGTATTAAAATACTATAGCATTTCTTTCTTTCTTTTTGTGTATGAGTGAATGGTGCTTTATCAAAATGGTTTTCTATTTGTGCAGGAGTCAGGCAAGGTTGTGTAATGTCACCATGGGTGTTTAATATATTTATGCATGTGTGCATGCGTGATGCCAAAATAGATAATACTAGTTTATGTCTTGGTGATATCCGAGTGTGCAGATTGCTGTATGCTGATGACACTGTCCTGTTAGCAGAGAGCAAAAGTGAGTTGCAGAGTATGTTGTCTCGGATGTACGAAGTTTGCATGAAATTCAAACTCAGTATAAATAAGGGAAAAACCAAAGTTATGATTTTTGAGAGAGGAACTGGTAGCATTGAATGTAACGTAAGTCTAAATGACACAGTGATTGACCAGGTGAGTGAGTTTGTGTATTTAAGAAGCATGTTTGACAGAGAGAACAAATTGGATGGTGAAATTACAGGGTTCCCACTCAAAAGTAATAAAAAAATTCCCTGACTTTTCCAGGTTCTCCAGGTGGGTTTTAAAGTTTTCCAGAGTGGCATGTTGCAAAGAATTGTTACATTTCATTCCATTCCATTCATTTTTCTCAGGAAAGCACACACTTGTAAATTCTTTACGTAATTTGTCTTTATAAAATTACCTGCTTTTCATTAATAACAACTAACTGTGCACATTATTTTCTGAACCAAAGTTCCGTGAACTTTTGTGAATACTACCCACATGGAATTTGTAAATACATTCCCATAGAAACAGGTCATATGTAAGAAAAAATCTATAAGTTGAATAGTTTCAGTTTTTCTATAACATAATGCAGCTAAGCTTAATGATGGAATGGCTCTATTCAAAGAAACATGTTTAAAGAGAACCAACAGACATAGGACTTTGATCCATCATTTGGTTGGTTCTCTTGTGAAGTGTTTCTTCAAGCAGGAGCCATTGTGCCTAATTGTTCCATGTTATAACAACTGCCTGCAGAAATTGAACAAAAGCTTAATAACTGGCAATTTTAAAAATTCAAATTTGCATCTTTTTTTAGAGAATAAAGGAAATACTTAATATAACTGAAAGTAAGATCTACCAAATTCTAGGCAGGCAGTGATTGAAAGCAAAAGTTTGAAATCTTGAAAAAATAAGTTTTTTTGGCAAAATAAAGTATCCATTGATTTTTACAAAGAAAAAAAAAGGGGGGGGGGTAATTTTCCCTGAGTTTTCCCTGATTTTTGGAATCATTTTCAAATTCCCTGAGAATTCCAGGTTTTTCCCTGTTTTTCAGGTTGAGTGGGAACCCTGAATTAGTAGGTGAATGAATTTCTTCATTGAAAGTCATGGCTGCTCTGGGAGGTTTTCACAGGAATGATGGGTTCTCAAGGGAGTCCCGCATGGCTGTGTATGAAAGTGTAATTGTTCCTACTCTGATGTATGGCAGTGAAACCTGGGTATTACCGAAGAAATATGGGGAGTCGTTTGTGTGCTGGAGAAATGCGTTACTTACAGGGGTGGGGGTTGTGGCAAGACACATTCTGATTATGTGAGGAATGAAGATGTGTTGCAGTTGTGTAATGTGAAGCAAAATGTTGTTAGCAAGGTGGAGACTAATATGCTTCGGTGGTTTGGCCATGTTGAAAAAATGACTGATGAGATGTTTACTAAGAAAATCTCTTTAGCCCAAGTGGCAGTAAGGAAAGGCAGAGGAAGGCCAAGGAAGTCATGCGAGGATCAGATCCAGGAGTGTCTGCATGAGAAAAAGATTATGAGTATGAAGTATAGAAGATCTTGTGTACGGCGTGTGATGGATGTGAGTGAAGCCCGAGTTGTGTGTCAAGATCGCTGTAAATGGAGAAGTTTGATACGGCAACAGTAAGTAAATATTATCTGGTAGTTTGTATTTCTTTTTGGAGCTAACCTCTGAATCTCAGAGAACAGCTTGGATGGATGGATGGATGGATGTATGTATGTATGTATGTATGTATGTATGTATGTATGTATGTATGTAAATACTACAGTGGTGTGCAAAAGTACTGCATCACTTGCAAAACCCCATGAATTTTTAAGTTTAACTCTTTTTTTTAACTAACTAATTTTCATAGTTATTTCATTGTTTATATGTCATTAGATGCAAAAATATTTAATGGAGATTTCAAAAATGTCTGAGTTTTTCCTGTAGCTACTTCTGTTTTAAGATATGACACAAAACATGGGGTTCGACCATCGACCTTACATACACGTAAACTGCAAATGATATCACAATTTATGGCTCCAACATCAAAAAGGGAAATGTCACGTGATCTTAGTCAAAAATGTTAAAAGAAAGTTCTACAACTTGTAACCAGTGAGAAACGAATTAAATTATTATGCAGATTCTATGCCTCTATGGTAATAACGTGATTCCAATCGGCAGTAAATTTTTATTACGGTTAGCATGGGCCACCATTCCATCTGAGTTTTCCATATTTGCAGTATTGATTCCACCTGAGTTTTCATTATTTGCAGTAAATTTTTCATTACAGTTAGTATGTGGGCCACCATTCCACCTGAGTTTTCCATATTTGCAGTAATGATTCCACCTGAGTTTTCATTATTTGCAGTAAATTTTTCATTACGGTTAGTATGTGGGCCACCATTCCACCTGAGTTTTCATTATTTGCAGTAATGATTCCACCTGAGTTTTCATTATTTGCAGTAAATTTTTTATTACGATTAGTATGTGCCACCATTCCACCTGAGTTTTTCACATTTGCAGTAATGATTCCACCTGAGTTTTCATTATTTGCAGTCAATTTTTTATTACGGTTAGTATGTGGGCCACCATTCCACCTGAGTTTTCATTATTTGCATCGATTTTTTATTACGGTTAGTATGTGGGCCACCATTCCACCTGAGTTTTCCATATTTGTAGTAATGATTCCACCTGAGTTTTCATTATTTGCAGTAAATTTTTCATTACAGTTAGTATGTGGGCCACCATTCCACTTGAGTTTTCCATATTTGCAGTAATGATTCCACCTGAGTTTTCATTATTTGCAGTAATGATTCCACCTGAGTTTTCATTATTTGCAGTAATGATTCCACCTGAGTTTTCATTATTTGCAGTAAATTTTTCATTACGGTTAGTATGTGGGCCACCATTCCACCTGAGTTTTCATTATGTGCAGTAAATTTTTCATTACGGTTAGTATGTGGGCCACCATTCCACCTGAGTTTTTCATTATTTGCAGTAATGATTCCACCTGAGTTTTCATTATTTGCAGTAAATTTTTTATTACGATTAGTATGTGCCACCATTCCACCTGAGTTTTTCACATTTGCAGTAATGATTCCACCTGAGTTTTCATTATTTGCAGTCAATTTTTTATTACGGTTAGTATGTGGGCCACCATTCCACCTGAGTTTTCCATATTTGTAGTAATGATTCCACCTGAGTTTTCATTATTTGCAGTCAATTTTTTATTACGGTTAGTATGTGGGCCACCATTCCACCTGAGTTTTCCATATTTGTAGTAATGATTCCACCTGAGTTTTCATTATTTGCATCGATTTTTTATTACGGTTAGTATGTGGGCCACCATTCCACCTGAGTTTTCCATATTTGTAGTAATGATTATCATATACAGGAAGAAATAATCAATATTGAAGTTCAATTCCCAATCTAGAAAGCGTAAAAGAATGATAGGCAATGCACGTAACTAACAAACAAGTTAAGTAGTGGTAGTTGAGAGCATGCTAAGTTACGTATAAAAGTTTTTAAGGCAAATATATTTTAGCCATTACTATGACCTTCATCAGTGCGACTACGATTTGTTTCGTTGCCAGATTGGAAAGGCAATTTTTGTAATGGTAACTCCGGGTGACGTGATGTAATGAGGATTTCCAGATGTATGGAATGGAAATGGGGAGCTCAGAGTTGCAACTTTTGGAAAATAAAATTTCCAAACTTTCTCTAAACCTCAGAGCAAAACGATTTTGGAAGGAAGCCGACTCTTTTGTATCGGACCAAAGTGGGGTAGCAGAAGTGTTAGCCATGGTAAGTTGAGACAAGGAAGAGGAAGGTTTTCCAAATTTTACATCAGATTTGTGTTCCTGAAGTCTTGAGAGAATTTTCCTGAATGAACTTCCTATGTATGCGGTTAATCCAACCTTAGTCTGTCTTGATAGGAATTTTATGCACTCCAGGCGAAGAAAGTGGAGGTCTTGGATCTCTGTCATTACGAAGGATAACAGAAATTGAAGGAGAAGAGTGAATGGTTAGTCTATATCCTTCTCTTTTGAAGATACTGATGAGCTTGTAGGCAGAAAGTTTATGGTAAGGGATAGAGCCAGCAAACATTAGTTCCTTTTTTGGTGAAACAGGTTGAAGAGCAACAACTGGTTTTTCTGAGCATTATGAATTAATTTAGAAACCAGGATTGGGGAAAGCCATGTTGAGTAGCAATCAAGCGGATCTTCACTATTAATGAAGAAATTGATGGCAAGATAAATTTCTTGGATGTCAGCATCTCTAAAAATAATAATCTTCTATCCACTTCTGTTTACCGAAAACCAGTTTCTACCAATAGCATTATTCCTTTCAATTCTCACACTTTTCCACCAATATAAACTGTCAGCTCTCATTCATTGAGCTCATTTGGTTCATAACACTGAAGTTATTCGAAAAATTGAATTAACCAACATCCGCTTGATCGCTACTCAACATGGCTTCCCCCCACTCCTGGTTTCTAAATTAATTCAAAATGCTAAGAAAAAACCAGTTGTTGCTCTTCAACCTGTTCCACCAAAAAAGGAACTAATGTTTGCTGGCTCTATCCCTTACCATAAACTTTCTGCCTACAAGCTCATCAGTATCTTCAAAAGAGAAGGATATAGACTTGTCATTCGCTCTTCTCCTTCAATTTCTGTTTTCCTCTGTAATGACAGAGACCCAGAGACCGTTAAGAAATGGATCTACGTGTTCTAAATTTTTCACAAATATTCATCACAATATTCTAATCATGGCCTATAATAAAGTCTACCTATGCACATAGGTACATATTTTACAAAAGTAAAGTTACACTGAGTACGGCAACGTTATTTCCGTATATTTTACGTAGTATTTAACTGCATACTTCTGGATTTATCACATTATTATATACTGTGGCACTGAATCATAAATTATTAATGAGAACACAACTTTACATAAAGTACAAACATAGCTGGTTCATAGAAGAATACACTAAACAAATGACCTCCTTCGTCCTAATGACTCATCTTGTAACTCCAAAGTGGTTGCAATTAAATTTCTATGAATGACAATTTCTCAATGAATATACCCTCAGGTTTATTATTCTTAAAAAACGCCATGACTTACTAAATGGGGATATTTAAAAGTAGCCTGCCAAGTCATAAGAAAGCACTGAAACTGGATAGCACGAAATCCCTTCAGCCTAATGCCACGTGATCTGACGGGTCTCATGTTGGGACCACAGCAGACTCAGTGGCAGCTACTACCAATAAGCGGTCTATCACCAGTGGCAGCCCCAGGCATGGGCATACCGGGCAATTGCACACAAAGGGGCCCTGCACCGCAGCCAAATAATTAGTAGTTTTGCCTGTCGTCACCTAAAATATTGTAGTTGTAGTTCACGATCATATACAAATAAATGCCCAACTTTAATATTTATTTACTGCTTTTAATTAGTGACAGTCAAAAAGTTACTCTGTTAGAATTTTTTTTTATTTTTTGGTCAGAGACATTTTTTCAGCGGGAAAATTGTGGAGATATGTCTAAATGTAATTTTTTTAAAAGTACTTTTTCATTGGAGTTTTGCAACAATTCCGGGTACAAGTAGTGAGTTGCAATATACTCGCTCTTCTGTCCATAGAAAACGACGTAGCATCCACTCTGACCTATAGCGATTTGTTTCAAGACTTCGGCAGCAAGAAAAGTAGCACAAATTTTCTTTAAATAATAGACTTATAATTATACAGCTATCCATGTTTGTTTAGTAAAAGGTCATTTTGGAACAGTTAATTTTATTTTATTTTTTTGATTGGGGGTTTAACGACCACCGTGAGCAACTCAATGGGCTATAAGCAGTCGCCCGTCCCTAATTTAGGGCCACTAACTCCAGGGAAGGGAGACAGCCAGTGTGGAAAGACAAACAACAACATCCATGTTTCACCGGGATTTGAACCAGGACCCCTTTTCAGACGATCGTTTAGAGCACTGCACCAGGGGGGGGGTAATCAATTGCTTTGGGATCATATTCACCACAAGTGAGGGTTTGTGTGAGAAAAAGTAAAAAAGCGAACAACTGGTTTACAGTCAGAGTAAGCAACATGTAATTTTTTTTTATGTACATATATTATAATATATATATACAGTATAAAAGGGGTTATTGCGATTGCAAAGGGCCCTGTGAAGAGCCATCGTCTGGGTCCCCGCAAGCGCTAGGGCCACCACTGTCTATCACTATATGTATATGGTCAAAGGGTTTGACAAAAACACTGAAGTTCACACTAGCTGCGTATCAGTTGCTACAGCAAATCATAGACATTCTTTTACCTGATTTGCTGCTTCCCAATGCAATCTTAATCCTATTCCAGTGTTTATAAGGGTTGATGCAGAGCTACTAGAGCATTGTAGTGGTTGCTTCTTGTTTTTATTAGGGTATAATTTGTGTACATTCTCAGCAAAGATTAAAATTGCAGAATTGTCCACAACGGAGAGAGTAAAAACAGTTATTCTGCATGAAGAGGGATATTCTTCAAGGCAAATTGCTGAAAGAGTGGGCTGTGATCAATCTACAGTTATTAGGCTACTGAAGAAAACAAACGACACTGGTGATATTAAAAATATGCATTGCAGTGGAAGGCTGAGATCAACTATAACCAGGCATGACAGAAGAGTGGTTACAAAGCTAAGCTTGGCAGACAGGAGCCTCAGTTCACCTGAATTGCTTCAAAGATGGTCTGAAGTGACTGATGTTACCGTTAGTACATCTACTATTAGGAGGAAGTTGCTTCACTATGACATACATGGCTGCAAAGGCAGGCGTAAACCACTGTTAACTGCAAATCAAATAAAGCATAGACTTCAGCGTACAAAACAGCATGTCTCAGGGACAACCAAGCAATGGGAAAATATTCTTTTTAGTGATGAATCAGAATTTTGCCTTACTGGGAATCAGAGTAGTGCCTATGTAAGGAGATTCAAGCACGAAGAATTCCATCCAAGTTGCATAGTGACTACTGTTAACACGTTCGCTGCCGCTGTGCTACTTTAACGGCAAGCACGTGGTGCCAGAAAGAAACCCGGGCAAATCTCCCGAGATACCACAAAGCGTCACGCGTCACCACGAATGAGCTTCTATGCATTTCGATCAACCTACCCATGTGTTCACATCTCATAGCTTTGCCATGACCGCTATTCTAAAATACGAGAAAATTTATCCATAATTGATATTCGTAATTATAACCTTCAGTAACTCCATGGATATAAACACGTCCAAAGCATATGCATTGCAAAGCAATGCATATACTATAGACGTGCATATCCTGTACACAGTAACTAATAAATTGCAAAATTCTTCAGTCGCAAAAAGTTAAAAAATTCGATTGGTTCAATACTTGTCATATTAATTTTCAGTGAACAGAATTTTTCACACCAGTGAACAGAATTTTTCATATCCTGTACACAGTAACTAATAAATTGTAAAATTCTTCAGAACGTGCATATCCTGTACACAGCAACTAATAAATTGTAAAATTCTTCAGTCGCAGAAAGATTGAAAAATTCGATTGGTTCAATACCTGTCATATTAATTTTCAGTGAACAGAATTACACTAGTGAACAGAATTTTTCACACTAGTGAACAGAATATGTAAATATTAATATATTTCACAAGTGAAAAATATTCAGTGAAGTGAATATTTACACTAGTGAACAGAATTTTTTCCCTGACGTTGGGAACATCATTCCAACGTGTAGTTAAAACCTGTTGAGGCGGAGTATGAGAGAAGGAAGGTCGCATTCTTCGTTTTCACTTTCACTGCTCGTCATGCTACAGGTACTTATAAAAGAATGCATTTCTGCGTGGGATGACAAATTATTGAGATCCTCTATTTCCACGGCAGGATTGTGCCCGCCGATGAACTTTTGGTTGAGAGGGAACGGAGTTAGCCTGTCTGAATATATCCGTTGTTTTCACAAAACTAAGTACTGAAGTCAATATGGGTTTCCTTGAAATCCCTTTAACGTCTTCAATAGGCCACCCCATTACATATAAACTCTAAGCAGCAAATGCTTTTTATTAAACAAGTGACATTAAAAAACGCTTTTACAAAAAACCAGTGATGTTAAAAAAATGTTTTTTTAAAAAAACAGTGACGTTAAAAAATGCCTTTATAAAAAACCAGTGATGTTAAAAAATGCTTTTTTAAAAAACCAGTGACGTTAAAAAATGCCTTTATAAAAAACCAGTGACGTTAAAAAACGCTTTTATAAAAAACCAGTGACGTTAAAAAACGCTTTTGTAAAAAACCAGTGACGTTAAAAAACGCTTTTGTAAAAAACCAGTGACGTTAAAAAACGCTTTTATAAAAAACCAGTGATGTTAAAAAACGCTTTTGTAAAAAACCAGTGATGTTAAAAAACGCTTTTATAAAAAACCAGTGGCATTAAAAAAAAAACCAATAACATTGCAGTGAAAAGCACACGCTGTGTCAAGTCTATGGGGAGTCAACTTGCTTTCCCTTCCCTAAACCATGTGAAAAAATTCGCTATGCCAAAACCGCACCCATTTCTAGACAGTTTGACACTCACTCTCAGTGCCACTAACAAAATACATAACTCTCTTCAAGTGCCCAAGGTTTGGGGAAGGAAAATATGACGCCACAATCAGGATGCCATTCGGTGGTGCCGGTACCTGGGCTAAGTATTATATGATGCCATTCGGCTTCATGAAAATGTTAAGTATCCAGTGAAGGTCGTGGTTTGGAGCTGCATGTGTGCACATGGCATTGGGAACCTTCATATTGTCAATGGTATGGTAAATGCCCAGAATTACATGGTGTTCAAAATTAAGAGAATTTACACATTTTGTCAATTTTCACAAAAAGTATGAAACCAAAGATACAAATTATGCCGGCGAATAAGAATGCAAATTTGCAGTGTCGAATAGGTAAGCGTACACATGCGAGTGAGCGGAGCTGTGACAGCAGAGGGCATGAAAAGCACACGTGGCTTTTTTCGCGATTAGTTTGCTCGTACTCCTCGGCGACATTCGTTGTGCTTCTTGTAGGAGTTGGTTCTATTTCATAAGCAATCAGGTAAAATGAGTGGCCACGAACGTATTGATGATGGAATGAGGGGGAGAATCGTCGGTAGACTGGAGGCAGGGCAATCGCAAGAGCTGGTTGCCACAGAGCTCAATGTAACGCCCAGTGTCGTCTACAATTTGTGGAAACAGTTTAGGACACTGGATCCATATTGAGAAGGCCTGGGCAAGGTCATCCAAGAACCACGACGGCCAATGAAGATCGTTACTTGGCACTTTCAGCGAGGCGCCACAGGACTGCTACAGCTGCACAGCTATCTCGTGAGCTGCATGCCGCCACTGGAACCAGAGTTTCAAGGGTTATTGCTTCCCAAAGGCTTCGTGAGAGAGGACTTCTTGCCAGAAGACCCACTGTTTGTGTCCCGCTCACTTCAGCACACAAGAGAGCGCGTTTAGCATGGTGCACACAACATCAGCCTTAGACCAGACTTCAGTAGGGTAACATTTTCTTCACAGACGAGTCACGATTCAGCCTGGACACTGATTCTCGGTGTGCCTTCATCTGGAGAGAACCTGGGGCCCCGATACCTTTCCTCTAACATCCGAGAAAGGGACTGCTATGGCAGCGGAGGTGTCATTTTCTGGGCAGGCATCTTGTTGGGCAGCCGCACACCTCTCCATGTGTTTGACAGAGGCTCCCTGACTGCTGAGAGGTATAGGGATGAGATCTTACAGACCTATGTTCGACTTTTCAGGGGCATAGTTGGCCCTCGGTTCCTTTTTATGGATGATAACGCTCGTCCACATAGGGCTCACCTGGTCGACGATTATCTTGAAAGTGAGGATATTCGCCGGATGGATTTGCCAGCCAGATTGCCAGACCTAAACCCTATCGAACATGTCTGGGACGCTTTTGGGAGGGTGATTGCAGCTCACCATCCCCTCCGAGAACCATCCAGGGGCTGAAAACTGCATCGCTGCAGGAGTGGGACCGACTGCCACAGGGACTCATCAACTGCCTCGTTTCCAGTATGACGTCGCGCTGTGAGAGCTGCATGACTGTGAGAGGGGGCCATACCCCATATTAGAGTCATTTTATGTTCGATCTTGCAACGTGGATTTTGGACATTCCTGCACCGATGAGCCTTACTGACCATCATGAGTGCGTACCATGACTGTTGTATGATATAATTTTTTCTCTTATATAACTGTGTATCCATATCGAATTACATTAAAATGTGTCCATTAGTTTTTCAGAAATTCGACAAAATGTGTAAATTCTCTTACTTTTGAACATCAGTATATATCTGGATATAATAGAAAATAAGATGCTACCATCATCTAGACTTTATGCCAGTAATTTTATTCTTCAAGATGACAATGCCCCCTGTCATCATGCTAAAGTAGTGAAAAAGTGGTTTCAGGACTGATCGGGCACCACAGTCATCGGACTTAAACCCAATCGAAAATTTGTGGTTCAAAGTGTCATATGAACTATCGAAAAAGAAGCCAACAAGCAAAATTCAACTCATTGAGGATGTAATTCAAATTTGGAATCGTATTGTTCAACCCAATCTTTTACAAAACCTTGTTCACAGTATTCCAGAAAGATGCAAAGCTGTGATTAAAGCTAAAAGCTAGACAACAAAAAAATTAGGTACATTTTATAATTTTGCTTCATTATACTTCTGTATTTAAATGTTATTTCATTCCTTATGAATCACAAAAATGATTTATTGCTGTAAACCTAAGTATTGGATAAATGATCTGTTTCATAATAATTTCGACTTGGGCCTGATTTTTGTAATGTACCTTAAGAACAGAAGAAGATGCAGGAAAAACTAAGACATTTTTGAAATTTCACATCTAATGACACACAAATGAGGAAATAAATACATGTATGAAAATTAGTTAAACAAAGAGTTAAAACTTAAAAATTCACTATTTTCGCAGGTGATGCCATACCTTGGCACACCACTGTAGCAGTCATGCCTGTTCTCTGAATGGTGAATCTATGAAATAATTTTTTGAACATAAAATTAAAAAAGGAAAAGTAATTAAGGAAAAGAAAACCAATTTAAGTTCCATGAAGTTCTGTTTTACAATTTAGAACAGTGCCATGACGTCAATGCATATGGTTTGACTTAAAATGGCAGCAGGCTTTGGCGCCACTTAATTTTAAATAAAAATTTCATGGAATTTTTACAGCATTTCAATTTTTCTTGCAAAATTATCTTTAAAAAACCTATCAGCACTTTGAACAGTAAAGATAAGCCAGCCTTTTGATGATTGGGGGGGGGGTCAGACTTTTCTAGGTGTAGAAGTGGTACAAAAACTCAAGCAGACAATATTCCAAAGCTGCCATTTTTATTTCTATTTATTTATTTATTTACTTATTCTTTGCATTTGGACTTTTTTTTAGGTATCTGGACCATAAGGCCTATCAGCATGCAAATTTTCAGATCTCTAGGTCTTTCAGAAGTGGTCGAACAATTCAAGCATACATTATTCCAAAGCTGCCATTTTGAATTTCGGACTTTTCTGCGCTGCAGACCTTAAGGCCTATTAGTATGCCAATTTTCAGATTTCAAAGTCACTTAGAAGGGTTGAACAGTTCATGAAAAATTCAAGCAATGTTTCAGAGCCACCATTTTGATTTTCAGATATTTCTAGGTATACGGACTTTAAGGCCTATCAGCACACCAATTTTCAGATCTCTAGGTCATTCAGAAGTGGTCAAACAATTCGCGGACGGACACACTCGCATTTTCCCACTTTGCTTTATATATATATATATAAACTATCTCACCAGTTCAACAGCTTTTGCTGTATTTGAAAAAATCTTGTGGCTACTGGATGGCTGGATGCATTAATTGCCTTCAGTGCCGTTTCTTCACATCTGATATACCTTAATCTCCATAAAAACCTGTGCTCTATATATTGCTTCATCTTCACAAGTTTGCAATATCTATGCAAATGCCCACTCCATTTTGCCCAAATTTTGCCAGTAATTTAATACACATTTGTTGCCAAATTACCATTAAATTCTATTTTAACTTGAAGAACCTTCCATTATTCTTCATATCATCTAAGTTCTTTTGTATTTTCAGATGTTTCTGGCCTC
Source organism: Macrothele yani (assembly GCA_039090855.1). Lineage (NCBI taxonomy): Eukaryota > Metazoa > Arthropoda > Arachnida > Araneae > Macrothelidae > Macrothele > Macrothele yani. Next base: position 71,439,740 of record CM077000.1, on the reverse strand, counting down.
TAGGTTTTTATCAAGGCCCATTCTCAATTATTAGAAATTGTATCAAAAGTTAACTTAGAAGACATGAAGAATAACTGAAAGCTCTTCAAATTAAAACCGAATTTAAGTATTTTATATAGTTTAATAAAAAAAAAAGTGTCCAGACTGGTTGCGTAAATTCAAAATTGTGCAACACAGCAGGAAACGGTTTGACACAGGCTGACCTTGGAACCTACTAAGAGAATGCTCTCAATATGCCCTTTTAGCAGGTAATCAGTCAGAAAGGATTAGTGTTTATTAAACATTTGGAGAGTGTTTCCTTATTTAAAAATTCTGTTCACTAGTGTACTAGGACTGAAAATTAATATGACAGGTATTGAACCAATCGAATTCTTCAATCTATTTGCGACTGAAGAATTTTAGAATTTATTAGTTACGCAAAAGTCACAAAAATATGGTCAACTGTTCACTATTCACCAACACAACCAAAAGTGTGATAGCCTACCCAACAAGTGCAAAATACATTACCTCTTGCAGCTAATCTGTGGAACTGTCGCCATGTTAATGGACCAGAAACAACGTATGTGGTATCCCACAACCGCTGAGGATTCTTTTTGTGAACAGCTTCTTGTAACAGTGGTTTTAAAGAATCTAAATGAACCATGACTTCTTGGCTATTGGCTGGCAGAGGATCTATAAAGGAAGATATTAAAAGTTCTTAAATTTATGAATTTGGTTAGACATTTTGATTCTGCATGACACACAAATGCAGAATACTGGTAACAATACATACTTTCTCACAAGGAAGGTAACAGAATCATTATCAATGTGCAAACATGCATTTTTTGCAGTCAGCCATGAACAGAGTAGCAGAATATAGACGTATGCAGGTAATTTCCAAATTATTAGTAGATTCTGCAGATAGTTTTTCCTTGCAGATTAAAAAAAAAAAATGTTACTTACAGTAGTTAAAACATTTACTCAAGGCTTTACTCAGATTAATATATTTAATTCTATTTTAACATGAGAATGTTCCAACTGTTTTTCCACATCTTCCAAGTTATTTTATTTTAACAAATGTTTCTGTCCTCTTGATTTTATCAAGGCCCTCAATGTGTAGGAACTGTATCAAAAGTTTCATTTACACAGAAAGAATTTAAATTTTATTGTCAGGTTCCTCTTACAGTTGCGAGTAATTAAATTAAAGTCTTTTCCTTATGTAATTTTGTAAGTCTACTATTTTTGAAATAAAATGTTGAAAATGCTATTTATAAATTTTGAAGGTTCATTAATGGAACTGTTTTTCTAGATATAAAAAAAAATCTTTAATTACTCTCTTGTTTCTATGAGGTTCATAGTCCAATAATTTAATATTTTGCCATAAAGGTTCATTTCACACACAATGCTGCACATTCAGTTGCAATATATTTATTTTGTCCTCACAGGAATCTGTAATGTTCTAATAATTATTTATTGTTTTATTAATTTTTCTTTAAATTACCTTATACTATTGTTATCGTGTGATTTGCGGGTTTGCAGCAAGTCTTCTGTTTCAATGGTTGTGTATGCAAATAGATTTTATTTTTATACAACTCTGGCCATGAATTGATATTTATGAACATGCATGAAATCACGTACAGTAGTTCTGCGTTTTACATGGGGGTTATGTTCTGACAAGGCCGCGTAAAGCCGAAACCACGTGTATTAAAAACCAATAATAAAACTACATACACTGGCGTGCAAAAATTAAGGACGAGACGGTTTTTCAAATGTAACGTCGTGCAGGAGTGTTCCACATCGACTCAAATCATACCATAAGATCCCCAAGATGTAAGAATACGGGACAAGTGAGTAAAACCGTCCAAACAAGGAATCCAAAGGATGCAATGGCACTTTATTGAAAAGGTAGCTTCGAGCACAACTGGACAGAAGACAGAAACGTCCATGTGACAGGCGGCTGCCAAGAAAATTCCAGTCTTTAGTAGGGGATATGATCACCCCTGACAGCGTTGCAGGATTTACAGCATCTGTCTATGCTGAGGACGAGGTTGTTAAGGTGCTGTTGAGGCATCGCGGCCCATTACTCTTGTAGTGCCAATCGCAGCTGCGGAATCGTTGCTGGCGGCTGGTGACGTGCTGCCAAACGTCTCCCGAGAAGGTCCCACACGCGCTCGATTGAATTTAGGTCCGGGGACCTTGCGGGACAATCCATGCGTTGAATATCTTCACTCTCCAACAGCTCTGTGACAGCCACTGTATGATGAGGTGTAGCCTTTTGTCATCCATGAAGTGAAACTCAGGACCCACAGCACCTCTAAACAGACGCACGTGAGGCAGGAGAACCTCGGTACAATAGCGGACACCAGTGACTGAACCTCCTTGGAAGATGTGGAGTTCAGTACGGCTACCAAGCATGATACCGCCCCAAACGAGAACTCTGCCACCTCCAAACTGGTCCCTTTCGATGATGTTGGAGGTGTGATTGCGTGTTCCCTGCTCTCTCCGGATGTGTATACGCCCAGAATCGCTCGTCAGACAAAATCGGCTCTCATCCGTAAAGAGAACTCGACCCCTATGCTGATGTGTCCAGTTCTTGTGTTCCTGGCACCACAGAAACCGCCGCCTCCGATGAGCAGGCGTTAATGGCACACATCATACCGGTCGTCGTGCAAATAGACTACCTTTGTGCAGCCTCCTGGCCACGGTAAAACGCTATAACCAATGTCCAGTTGTCTGTTGCATGTGCCTTGCGATTTCTCCCGCTGTCTGCCTCCTGTCTCTTCTCACCTGTAGGACAATATACCAGTCGTCCGCCGCCATGGTTGTTCGTGGACGACCACTGCTAAACACTCGGACAGCTGTTCCTGTCATTTGAAATGCTCTCCAAGCTCGTGAAACGATGCTGTAAGCGATCCCAAACTCCTAGGACACACTAGTCGACCTTCTTCCAACTTCCCAATGACACAACTTCGGGTAAAGTCATCCAGATATCGTCTACTGGATTGCCCGTTGGCCATATCACACGGTGGCAGCAACTTGACGTTGTTCAAACCGATGTACACTGTGCAATAGCTTTCACTGAATTGCTGAGCGTACACCGCCGGTGTGCTTTATACCCTTCCAACACCCTCCCCCCCGCGTCATGCTGCATATATGCGCATGCCCTACCGTACCGGACCCTAGTCTATCTCCTGAGTGGTCCTTGGGTCCATTCTGCCTGCTCGTTCCGCTGTTATGCTAATTTCTCTTCTTTGTCTTTAATTTTTGCACACCAGTGTATTATAAATCACTTTACACGTTTTTTTTTCGTTATATATGTATGGTATTGTTCGCTTACATATATCTATTACAGTATAATGTGCATTTTACAAAGAACAATCTATATGTACTTCTGTAACAGTTACAGTTAAAATATGAGATTGCATGATGCAAATCCTTATGCATACCTACCTAATTGTTTCCTTCACTACTTAACACCACTGCGGGCTTGTCAAAGTTGAGGTCCAAAGCTGATGCATTAGGTTCAGTAGTTTGAAACTCTGAGCGAGGCAATGGGGAACCAGTAAAAGGAGTCTTTTTTTTTCTGGAAAACTATCGTTATCGGCAACTGTTGCTGCTGCACCTTTAGCTGTTGAAAAATCTCATAACACGGCATCAAAGAGTCCGCGATACTTCTGTTTATTTTAAGGCTACGTTCCATAGAGGGATCATAGTTAGAAATTAAATCTTTTAAGTGCTTTGCTGCTTGAAAGATTTATGTAAACTTGTGCAGATTACCACTGGCAGTTTCATCTTGTTTGCCAGCGTCGTCATCATCATCTTCGTCCGAGGAAATTTTCACAAGTTCTTCTAACTCTTCATTAGTCAACGGCTCTTGATGTCCAATCAAATCTGTTATTTCTTCCTCCAGAATATCAACGAAGTCTTCACCCCCATCTGCTTGGCCATCTGAGTAATATGTTCTGCTTCCTCATCGATGGTAGGAAAACCTTTAAAATCATTGACACAGTCACACCACAGGAGCCGCCAGCACGCAATGATTGATTCTTTCGTAGCTCCATTTCCCTTGGGATATGAATCTAGCAGTGGGGCTGACCAAGTACAATTGAATCTGCGTAAAATTCGGCACCACTGTACACGAACGTTTGAACATAGACAAAGAATTTTACAATCAATTCATAGGGATGAATAAAGATGCCAAACATGCACAAAAATAAAAAATAATCCATCGCAACAATTTTTAATAGGAAAAATATATTTCCGCGATTTCTGCCACCTAATCCATGAGTTATCTGTTTAAAAATATATAAATTTAGGCTCTAAAGATAACACTTAGCTTCAATAAAAAAAAATAATAACTTTTGCAGCACTTCGATTTAAAAAAAAAAAAATTGCATCGTAATTGTGAGGAGAGCTTGTACATTTGCTAAAAATCACCAAAAATGCATTAACAGAAAACATAACACAATACAAAAACAGAGCTCTGCAAATCGCTGGAAAGACAATGTTTTTTTTTTTACTTACGAGCATTTCAACAGAAAATATGATACAGCACGAAGAAGACAGTATTATTTACTCTCATGGATGATCATGTGCTGTGAGAAGCTCAACATCACAGAAGTTTGTAGGTGCCTCTAACATAATTACAGAATTGCACATAACGAATCTGAATACAGAAACATCAGGTCTAACTATTGCACTGCGGCAACACAGAAAAAACTTGTGACTTTTGTTCTTTATTCAATAGGACTTAAAAAGTACAGGTTTTTTTTTTACATATTTTTCTGGACTGCTGGGTCATCCCTTGAATCACATCTCTTCTATATGAAATAATGGTTCAGGATCACAGGATTAACATTGCAGTTGCGGATGTGGCTGTGACCCCCCCCCGAATTTCCCACACCACAAACACTGCTGCAAGAGCTGAGAACAGCTCTTGTTGAGGAGTGGTCATTCATGCCTCAAGACCTCATCAGTACCCTCATAAACAGTATGAGGAGTAATTGCTTGACCTGCATGGCTGTCAGGGGTGATCATACTCCATATTCAAATACCACATGTCTGGCAGAACACTTCAAGAACTGAGAGCAGCTCTTGTTGAGGAGTAGTCATTAATCCCTCAAGACCTCATAAATACCCTCATAAACAGTATGAGGAGTCATTGCTTGAGCTGCATGGCTGTAAGGAGTGATCATACTCCATATTCAATACCACATGTCTGCCAGAACACTTCAAGAACTCTTGTTGAGGAGTGTTCATTAATCCCTCAAGACCTCATCAATACCCTCAAAAACAGTATGAGGAGTCATTGCTTGAGCTGCATGGCTGTAAGGAGTGATCATACTCCATATTCAAAAACCACATGTCTGCCAGAACACTTCAAGAACTCTTGTTGAGGAGTGTTCATTAATCCCTCAAGACCTCATCAATACCCTCAAAAACAGTATGAGGAGTCATTGCTTGAGCTGCATGGCTGTAAGGGGTGACCATACTCCATATTCAAATACCACATGTCTGCCAGAACACTTCAAGAACTGAGAACAGTTCTTGTTGAGGAGTGGTCATTAATCCCTCAAGACCTCATAAATACCCTTATAAACAGTATGAGGAGTGCTGTTTGAGCTGCATGGCTGTCAGGGGGTGATCATAATACATTAAAATATCCCAAGTTTTAAGCAAAATACTTTAAATATTGATCCACGGAGTACTCTCTCATGTAAATTACAAGATTATGGCATTAACACATGCAAATTATAAGATTATGACACTTTATTGCTTTAGTTACATAAGTACTGTAATATAAACTTTTTTACCAAATTTCATTGCATTTCCTTATAAATACTTTGAGTTATATGGAAATTTATAAATTAACCTTTAATTTTGAACATCAGTGTACATCATCAAATTCTGATATTAACTTGATTCATGGCTCTCTGCTGAAAACTGTGTAGCACGTCCTCTTCGTAACAATCTCTGCCGCACGGTACAAACCTGAACGTTCTAGTCTCATACAGTACATGGCAAAGTAAGTTCTTACACAAGTAATGCTACCATATTACCTCCCTACTTTGAAAGGATTTGTATTATCAGAAATGAACAAAACTTACTGATAGTATAAGGCCACTTATGCAGGCACGATGGCTTTAAAGTTTCGTCCATCTTGGTCACCATCATATTGTCCAAGGCAGCTTTTCCCGTTTCCAGAGCAAGGAAGCAGACTTCGCAGCCGTCGAATATCTCTAAGGCATTGTACACGGGAGGCAAAATCTTCATTGAGTATTTAATAGACTTATGGAACAAGCTGAACGACGAGCACAAAGTTTTGCTCTGGATTCGTATCAGATCAACAATTTGAGGAACATAATCAGCATTACCGGGATCTCTCCTGAATCCAGAGAACGAAGGCTTTTTCAGAAGTGCACTTGCTGAATAGCAGTATTTGTCTAATGGACTGTCTTCGAAAGAAAAGCCTGCAACTTCTAATTCGTCTTCGGCAAAGAGGCCAGCGGAGTAGCTCCTGTGGCGATGAACCACTGCACTGAACCCACAAGTGCACTTGTACTGTGCCTCATCATTTCCTGAGGGTATTAAAGAGTTTGGAAGAATAATTCCCGCATCTGCTCCTTTGATGTTCATGTTACACACGCACAATGAACAACTGTCAAAGTTATGGTCTTTGAAAATATTGAGCAGTGAATCAGACAGTAGCAGATTCACCAGTAAGCAGTGTGCTTCAGGAATGGGTGAGCAGGCACTGCTGCTCTCAACAGAGTTCAGGTGTTTATTGAGGTATGTGGAAACATTAGAAGCTGGAGACTGTGACTGCAGTTCGTAGTTCAGCAGAGATGAACGCTGATCGAGGTTGTGGTCCACAGGGAAAGTTTGGTTGTAGACTCGTTCTTCTTCCATATTAACATATGTACATTGTGGCCTAAAATGTAGAAAGCATGGAATTAACAATAAAATTCACTTAATATAAAAAGAAGGTTAAAAAAACCCCAGGAAGAAACATAACATTTTCAACAACAGAAAATTCTTAAAAAAACTACACACACAAACCAGAAAATGATAAATACTGACAGCGTCGCACCTGTTTGTAATGAAGCCGTTCATAGCAAATTTATGGTTATTGCAAAGAAACTGTTATTCCCCTTGATTTAGGTAGAAAACTGCATGATAGACTATTTACCGGTCTGTCTAGAAAGTAACCAGCAATTAAATATTAAAAAAAAAAATAGCTGACTTAGGAAAATGGCAATTTAGTGCCCTTCAAAGTACTCTTCTTGGGAAATCACACAGTTATCCCAGTGTCCCTTACACTTTTCAAAAGTCTGCAAAGTCATCTTTCGGGATCGCCAACAGCTGCCTTGTTGCATTCCGACTACGCAGAGCTTTTTAAAAAGCCATCTCAATGTCATAGTTTCATATGTAAGTGAGGATTGAATCAGGATCCATACAATCACAAGTTTCCCCCATATTACCACTACATGTGCTTCATACATGTCTGAATCCTATGCAGAGCTTTTTACAAAGCCATCTCAATGTCATAGTTTCATATGTAAATGAGGATCAAATCAGGGTCCATACAATCACAAGTTTCCCTCATATTACCACTACATGTGCTTCATACATGTCTGAATCCTATGCAGAGCTTTTTACATAGCCATCTCAATGTCATAGTTTCATATGTAAGTGGAGATTGAATCAGGGTCCATACAATCACAAGTTTCCTTCATATTACCACTACATGTGCTTCATACATGTCTGAATCCTATGCAGAGCTTTTTACAAAGCCATCTCAATGTCATAGTTTCATATGTAAGTGAAGATTGAATCAGGGTCCATACAATCACAAGTTTCCTTCATATTACCACTACATGTGTTTCATACATGTCTGAAACCTATGCAGAGCTTTTTACAAAGCCATCTCAATGTCATAGTTTCATATGTAAGTGAAGATTGAATCAGGGTCCATACAATCACAAGTTTCCCTCATATTACCACTACATGTGCTTCATACATGTCTGAAACCTATGCAGAGCTTTTTACAAAGCCATCTCAATGTCATAGTTTCATATGTAAGTGAGGATCAAATCAGGGTCCATACAATCACAAGTTTCCCTCATATTACCACTACATGTGCTTCACACATGTCTGAATGCTATGCAGAGCTTTTTACAAAGCCATCTCAATGTCATAGTTTCATATGTAAGTGAGGATCAAATCACGGTCCATACAATCACAAGTTTCCCTCATATTACCACTACATGTGCTTCACACATGTCTGAATGCTATGCAGAGCTTTTTACAAAGCCATCTCAATGTCATAGTTTCATATGTAAGTGAGGATCAAATCAGGGTCCATACAATCACAAGTTTCCCTCATATTACCACTACATGTGCTTCACACATGTCTGAATGCTATGCAGAGCTTTTTACAAAGCCATCTCAATGTCATAGTTTCATATGTAAGTGAGGATCAAATCAGGGTCCATACAATCACAAGTTTCCCTCATATTACCACTACATGTGCTTCACACATGTCTGAATGCTATGCAGAGCTTTTTACAAAGCCATCTCAATGTCATAGTTTCATATGTAAGTGAGGATCAAATCAGGGTCCATACAATCACAAGTTTCCCTCATATTACCACTACATGTGCTTCATACATGTCTGAATCCTATGCAGAGCTTTTTACAAAGCCATCTCAATGTCATAGTTTCATATGTAAGTGGAGATTGAATCAGGGTCCATACAATCACAAGTTTCCTTCATATTACCACTACATGTGCTTCATACATGTCTGAATCCTATGCAGAGCTTTTTACAAAGCCATCTCAATGTCATAGTTTCATATGTAAGTGAAGATTGAATCAGGGTCCATACAATCACAAGTTTCCTTCATATTACCACTACATGTGCTTCATACATGTCTGAAACCTATGCAGAGCTTTTTACAAAGCCATCTCAATGTCATAGTTTCATATGTAAGTGAGGATCAAATCAGGGTCCATACAATCACAAGTTTCCCTCATATTACCACTACATGTGCTTCACACATGTCTGAATGCTATGCAGAGCTTTTTACAAAGCCATCTCAATGTCATAGTTTCATATGTAAGTGAGGATCAAATCAGGGTCCATACAATCACAAGTTTCCCTCATATTACCACTACATGTGTTTCACACATGTCTGAATCCTATGCAGAGCTTTTTACAAAGCCATCTCAATGTCATAGTTTCATATGTAAGTGAGGATCAAATCACGGTCCATACAATCACAAGTTTCCCTCATATTACCACTACATGTGCTTCACACATGTCTGAATGCTATGCAGAGCTTTTACAAAGCCATCTCAATGTCATAGTTTCATATGTAAGTGAGGATCAAATCAGGGTCCATACAATCACAAGTTTCCCTCATATTACCACTACATGTGCTTCACACATGTCTGAATGCTATGCAGATCTTTTTACAAAGCCATCTCAATGTCATAGTTTCATATGTAAGTGAGGATCAAATCAGGGTCCATACAATCACAAGTTTCCCTCATATTACCACTACATGTGTTTCACACATGTGTCTGAATGCTATGCAGAGCTTTTTACAAAGCCATCTCAATGTCATAGTTTCATATGTAAGTGAGGATCAAATCAGGGTCCATACAATCACAAGTTTCCCTCATATTACCACTACATGTGTTTCACACATGTCTGAATGCTATGCAGAGCTTTTTACAAAGCCATCTCAATGTCATAGTTTCATATGTAAGTGAGGATCAAATCACGGTCCATACAATCACAAGTTTCCCTCATATTACCACTACATGTGCTTCACACATGTCTGAATGCTATGCAGAGCTTTTTACAAAGCCATCTCAATGTCATAGTTTCATATGTAAGTGAGGATCAAATCAGGGTCCATACAATCACAAGTTTCCCTCATATTACCACTACATGTGCTTCATACATGTCTGAATCCTATGCAGAGCTTTTTACAAAGCCATCTCAATGTCATAGTTTCATATGTAAGTGAGGATCAAATCAGGGTCCATACAATCACAAGTTTCCCCATATTACCACTACATGTGCTTCACACATGTCTGAATGCTATGCAGAGCTTTTTACAAAGCCATCTCAATGTCATAGTTTCATATGTAAGTGAGGATCAAATCAGGGTCCATACAATCACAAGTTTCCCTCATATTACCACTACATGTGCTTCACACATGTCTGAATGCTATGCAGAGCTTTTTACAAAGCCATCTCAATGTCATAGTTTCATATGTAAGTGAGGATCAAATCAGGGTCCATACAATCACAAGTTTCCCTCATATTACCACTACATGTGCTTCACACATGTCTGAATGCTATGCAGAGCTTTTTACAAAGCCATCTCAATGTCATAGTTTCATATGTAAGTGAGGATCAAATCACGGTCCATACAATCACAAGTTTCCCTCATATTACCACTACATGTGCTTCACACATGTCTGAATGCTATGCAGAGCTTTTTACAAAGCCATCTCAATGTCATAGTTTCATATGTAAGTGAGGATCAAATCAGGGTCCATACAATCACAAGTTTCCCTCATATTACCACTACATGTGCTTCACACATGTCTGAATGCTATGCAGAGCTTTTTACAAAGCCATCTCAATGTCATAGTTTCATATGTAAGTGAGGATCAAATCAGGGTCCATACAATCACAAGTTTCCCTAATATTACCACTACATGTGCTTCACACATGTCTGAATGCTATGCAGAGCTTTTTACAAAGCCATCTCAATGTCATAGTTTCATATGTAAGTGAGGATCAAATCAGGGTCCATACAATCACAAGTTTCCCTCATATTACCACTACATGTGCTTCACACATGTCTGAATGCTATGCAGAGCTTTTTACAAAGCCATCTCAATGTCATAGTTTCATATGTAAGTTAGGATGGAATCAGGGTTCACACGCATTTACAGAAAATAAATTACAGGAAATTTCCAGGAGTTCATCAAAAAATTCCATGAGCTTAAATTTTTGCTAAAATGGTGCTTTGTTTTATATTTTGGAAATGTTGGTGAAATTCACTATGCATTTAGAATTCTAATAGAGTCCTATGGGTTTTGCTGTTGCAGTGTTCTTCAGTGTGTGTCACATCTTAAATGAAGTAGCAAAATTTCCCTATATATAAATTGCTCTGTCATTAAATAAATAATTTTGTGTGTTTAATGTGATTCTGCGTTGAATACTTGTGAGAGGGGTGCATGAGACCACCATACCATCAATGTGCATGTGCTATTTTTTTATTGATACCAAATAAAGGACTTTTGTCCCCAAAACTTGCGTCGGTGGACGATCTCCCGGCCACGAGATGAGAAAACTATCGAAAATTTGTTTGCCCCGCTCATAGCACGTCGCACACACGGGCTATGATCGAAGGGTGCAAGGTACTGGTCCCACGGGGGAGGCAGAACCCCACAGGTCCCTGGACCGAATTCTGTCCGTGTGAAAGACTGTGGTTTCTGGTGTCTGGCGGGCTAGCTATTGCAGCGCAGTCAGGAATCTGATTAATTCCAAACTTGTGAGAGAGTTACACTTTTCCCTGTGATGTCTGCAAAATAGACGGTACAGGTACAGTCATCAGCCTAGGCTACCCTACTGATGACCGGTCGGTCTGATACCGAACCGGGGAGCGAGTTTTGTGTGATTTGGCTGTGCTATATACTGCGCTGCTTTAGCAGAACTGTGTTCCCACTCAAAAGTAATAAAAAAAAATTCCCTGACCTTTTCAGGTTCTGCAGGTGGTTTTTAATATTTTTCCAAAGCGGCTACCTTTGTCATGTTGTAATGAATTGTTATATTTTTCACCAAGCACACATTTGTTGCGATTAATTGTTGCATTTTCGCACCAAGCACACATTTGTTGCGATTAATTGTTGCATTTTCGCACCAAGCACACATTTGTTGCGATTAATTGTTGCATTTTCTCACCAAGCACACATTTGTTGCGATTAATTGTTGCATTTTCTCACCAAGCACACATTTGTTGCGATTAATTGTTGCATTTTCGCACCAAGCACACATTTGTTGCGATTAATTGTTGCATTTTCGCACCAAGCACACATTTGTTGCGATTAATTGTTGCATTTTCGCACCAAGCACACATTTGTTGCGATTAATTGTTGCATTTTCTCACCATGCACACATTTGTTGCGATTAATTGTCGCATTTTCTCACCATGCACACATTTGTTGCGATTAATTGTTGCATTTTCGCACCAAGCACACATTTGTTGCGATTAATTGTTGCATTTTCTCACCAAGCACACATTTGTTGCGATTAATTGTTGCATTTTCTCACCAAGCACACATTTGTTGCGATTAATTGTTGCATTTTCTCACCAAGCACACATTTGTTGCGATTAATTGTTGCATTTTCTCACCAAAGCACACATTTGTAAATTCTTTTAAGTAATTTGTCTTTATAAAATTGCCCGCTTTTCATTAATAACAACTAAATGCACACATTATTTTTCACAATATTCCATGAACTTTTGTGAATACTACACATTTAGAATTTGTTGATATATTCTCATGGAAATGGGCCAAATGTGAGAAAAAAACTGTCAGTTGATTAGTTTCAGTTTTTCTATAACACAATGCAGCTTAAGCTTAATGGTGGAATAGCTCCTGCTCACAGAAACATGTCACAAGAGGATCAACAGACAAAGGACTTTGTGCCACTGTTTGTTTACTTCTCTTGTGATGTGTTTCTCAAAGCAGGAGTGTGTCAAGCCATTGTGCCTAATTGTACCTTGTTACAACAACTGTCTGCAGAAATTGAACCAATGCATACAGAACAAGCTGTTCTCTGAGGTTCAGAGGTTAGCTCCTCAAAGACCATCTGCCAAGTAAATATTTAATTGATGGAACTAAGTTTTACTTATTGTTGGTGTACCAATTATCTTCATTTACAGTGATCATGGCACACAGCTTGAGCTTCATTAACATCCACCACACGCCACACATATGACCTTTTGTACTTCATACTCAGAATCTTTTTCTCATGCAGACATTCCTGAAACTGGTCCCATGATTTCCTTGGCCTTCCTCTACCTTTCTTTCCTGCCACTTGGGCTGAAAAAATTATTTTAGTAAGCACCTCATCACTCATTCTTTTAACATGGCCAAACCACATAAGCATATTAGTCTCTACCTTACTAACAACATTTTGCCTCACATTACACATCTGCAACACATCTTCATTAATCTCATAATCAGAATGTGTCTTACCACAAACCCCCTGTAAGTAACACCTCTCCCCAGCACACAAATGATGCCAATGTCTTTTCTGCAGCACCCAGGTTTCACTGCAATACATCAGAGTAGGAGCAATTACATTTTCATACACAACCATTCAGGACTTCCTCAAGAACCCATCATTCCTGTGAAATCCTTCTAAAGCAGCTATGACTTTCAATGAAGAATTCACTCGCCTACTAATTTCGCCATCTAATTTCTTCCCTCTGTCAAACATACTTTCTAAATATACAAACTCATTCACCTGCCCAATCTCTGTTCCATTAAGACTTCATAACTTTGGTTTTTGCCTTATTTATACTTTATTTATACTCAGTTTGAATTTCGTACAAAACAGGTTGAATTTCATACATGACCCAATCAATCCAAACTTAATAATAGGTAATTTTTAAACACACAATTTTGTATCTTTTTTTAGGGAATAAAGGAAAAATGTAATGTAACTGAAAGTAAGATCTACCAAATTCTAGGCAGACAGTAATTGCAAACAAAAGTTTGAAATCTGAAAATAGGAAAGTTTATTGTAAAAATAAAGTATCCCTTGATTTTTACAGAAAAAAAGGGGGGGGCAATTTCCCTGAGTTTTCCCTGATTTTTGGAACCATTTCCATATTACCTGAGAATTCCAGGTTTCCCTGTTTTCCAGGTTGTGTGGAAACCTGTCTGTATAAAACTTACATGAAACAATCTGGAACTTAGCACAATGATAATATTACAAAACATTTTGTCATAGCACCAACAATTTCCTATTACACAGTCATTTATTTCCACACACATTGACAGCAGGGAGGCAAGATTTCATCCAAACTTGAAAAAAAGGGAAATCAAAATTTCAGGACTTTTTCGGGTTCCAGGGATTGTGCAAAACTTGTGGAATGTGTTTTTTTACAATTGGGTGTTCCTAATAATTTGTTACTTCAGTGTTAATAGAGCAATAGTCAAATTGCGATGGAAAAGAAAAATCCTGGCAGACATTCTCTAAGTTAGTGTAATGTTACTAAGAATAGCATAACTACAGTAGGAATCCGAATTTCTTGGCGTAGAATAGAAATCAAAATTTCCAAGCTTTTTCAAATCAACCAGTGAGCTTTTTCAAGAAAGGTAGACATCTAACTGCTAAATGCATAATAGAACACTTCAAAAATTTGAACGCTGTGACTTGACTAGACCAATAAATGAATAGGTGCAAATGTAATCAGTCATTCAAAGAAACGAGGTCACGTTGGTTGGGCACGTGGTACCATGGTAGAAAAAGCAGCACTATTTGTAGAATTGATTCCAACTGCGCAGCAGATCTAGAGAGATGCTATCATTGCAAGCCTCATTGCTGGTCAAGATTTTCAAGGTTTCGTGAATGGCAGTAGATTTGGGTGTGGAGTAAGAAGCTAATTTCTTTACATCATTCCACATAGGATCAGCAGACTTGAACTTGACTTTTCTTGATAGGGCAGTGGTTATTTTTCTGTCTTTTGTATCAATTTTATGTTCGTTGATTCTAATTCCAAACATACATTTGGTCCTTCAAATGTAGTATCGTCTGGAGCCGTCCGGATATTGTAGTGGGATGGCATAAACACCTGCCTCATTAAAAAGAGGGGATTGTCAATATTTCTCTTAAGCCTGGTATATAAAGATGCCGGAGACCTTATGCCGACACCGAAGTTTATCCTCCTGAGCGCGTTTTTGAGTTGATAGGAAACTTTTGTTATGTAGTATTATTAATTAGCAAAATGTTGTTGAATATCTTCTAAACAATGAAACATCAAAACAATAAAAGTAGAAAAACAAGAATAGTACACACCCTATGTTGATCTGTCGTTCAGATGGTGAACCTTCATTGGGGAAGGTCCCTAAACTTATACTGCAAGTAGGACCATTACTGTGCTGTAACCACATTACTTTATAAACACACTCTGGTGGCATTGTAACTGGCTGATTTACAGTTAGGAGATTGTTCAGAGCTGCATACTTCACAGATCCAATGAATTTCTGCATAGCAGGTTGCTTATATACAACAGCTGAAGCTGAATCCTGAAACAAAAACAAAAAAAAGTTTAAAATTCTTTAACAAAAGGAGGCAAGACATTTCAAAGTGAAGCATAAAGATGTAGATATGGCAGCATATTTTTTTATGTACTTATAAGCTTTTATCTCATTTTTGTCATCATACCCTCAGTGTTTATTTATCAAAATTTTATGATACAATAGAAAGCCAACAGTTAACGGTGCAGTCGTTTATTTGGGACAATCCTTGAAGGACATCCCGATTTTACCTCATTGGAATACCGTTTTGCAAAACTGGGGCAGCCACTTTATCGGGCTAAAGTGTTGTCGTTCCAATTAACTGAAATCTACTGTTTATACTGTATATTTTCAGAATATGAGAGACACCTTTTTCCAAAATAATAAAAAAAAGGTATCAAATTCCTCTGCATTTTATATACCGAAGGTAATTATTATTGCCATGAATACATACCCAAGAAATTCCGAGTTTGTGGTTCTTCAAAGAAATGAATTTTTGTTTTTTGACGCCCATGGGATAGTATTGCAGCACTGGGTGCCCGAGAAACAAACTGTTAATTCACAATATTATGCTCACACTTTCCGAGTTTACCTGAAGGAAGCAATGCGCAGGAAAAGACCGGAACTGCTTAAACAAGAATGGTTTCTTCAAGATAATGCGAGGATGCATTTGGCCCGAAATAGCAATGCAAGCTTTGGAAAAAACTGGTGGCCATCTTTTATCACACACATACTCCGTACAGCCCAGATCTTGCACCCTGCTATTCCTGGGCTTTTCCAACATTAAAAAAAAAGAGTTGAGAGGAAGGAAGTTTAAGACAAATGAGGAAATGAAGGCTGTCCCATCCGTTGCCTTAAAGTGGCTTTCACAAAATACACTGCAGAATGTGTTTCAGAAGTTTGTGGGCTGCTGTAAACAGTGTATAACATGTGAAGGTTGCTATTTCGAAAGGGAAGCCCACACCAAACCTCCAAGTGACACAGACTCAGAACAGTGACCTCAGTGCACGTACTTTCAGAACAGTCTTAGAAAATGACACAGACTCAGAACAATGACCTCAATCCACATACTTTCAGAACAGTTATAGAAAATGACACAGACTCAGAACAATGACCTCAGTCCATGTACTTTCGGAACAGTCCTAGAAAATGACACAGACTCAGAACAATCACCTCAGTCCACATACTTTCGGAACAGTCCTAGAAAATGACACAGATGCAGAACAATATCCTCAGTCCACGTACTTTCGGAACAGTCCTAGAAAATGACACAGACTCAGAACCATGACCTCAGTCCACATACTTTCGGAACAGTCCTAGAAAATGACACAGATGCAGAACGATATCCTCGGTCCACGTACTTTTGGAACAGTCCTAGAAAACGACACAGACTCAGAACCATGACCTCAGTCCATGTACCTTTGGAACAGTCCTAGAAAATGATACAGACTCAGAACAGTGATCTCAGTCCATATACTTTTGGAACAGTCCTCGTCATTTGGTATGTAGGCAAGTAGACAACAGGATAGACAGAGCATGCTGACAGATGGGCATGTAGACAAGTAGATAACAGGATAGATACAGCAGGCTAACAGGCAGGTATGAAGGCAGATAGATAGATAGCACAGACAAGTAGGAAGATAAATGTGCAGACTAGAAAAACCAATAAAATAGAAAGATAGGTATGTAGCAGGCAGGAGGATAGAAAAAGGAGATGGAGAGACACAGGTAGACTATGAGGCAGGCAGATAGCTGGATACAGGGTTCCCACTCTTTTTCTCCACAAAAAATAAGGACTTTTTAAGGACTTCTAAGCACCTAGCTCCCAATTTTTTAAGGACCTTACCAATTACATACACAACTATTACACATGACTTATCCATGCAAATCGAAGAATGCCAATGAAGTTTACAATATTTTTTCATATAATTTAAGTTGGAGGATGTCATAAAATTGAACTTATGATACTTAAAAGGGAGTTCTGCTGGTCAAATCAGTTTTCCTAAGTGAGAAAATAATCACATATGCAATAAAGGGTACATTAATTATAAAACCGCAGTTCAAGTTATGAGTTCAAGATTTAAATTTTGCACTTACATCTCATAGTTTGAAGTGCAAAACCACGGTCAAATATTTGAGTTGAAGATTTCAATTTTGCACTCAATTTTCTCTTGGTATAACTGAATAATTATTACTTGCATATACAAAAAGGGGAAATGCAAAAGCGAATTGTCAGTCCCAAGAGATGGTGATGGGACTTGAACAAACAATATCCAGAACATGCTGGTTATGTGTTATCTAGATAACCCATGGTCTTACAGTTTTTTCAACAAATTACTTATCCCATACTGTATGTTCTGTGCTTTTTAATAGACTACTAGTATCATGTGACATCGACACAGCCAGTCAGAAGTTCTCGGCATTGCATCATAACTTCTGGATTTCATGCAGACAGTTAGGAAAAACAAGTACTTTTTAAGTACCTTTTTGAATTTTTGTCAAAAACTAAGGACTTTTAAGCACCCTAAAAAAAATTAAGCACTTTTTAAAGATTTATAAGGACTGTGGGAACCCTGTGTATAGAATAGAATAAACAGATTTACAGAGAATAGGCAAACAGATAACAGAAGCCATACTCACAGATATAAAATATAAATACCTTTGGTTCCCAGTTAGGACTCGCACAAGAGTTGTCAAAGAGATCCCTATGTTCTTTAACATCATTGTCTAGAGCTGACATATCCGAACAACCAATGGTGCCCAAAGGTGAGGGTGCAGCATTTGGTTCTAATGATGGAGGTGTTGGAAACATCATGGAAAGCTCTATAAAACACACAAAAAATATATTTTTTTAGAGATTTGAATAAATAAGCTAGAAGTATTTCTTCGTGTAAAATATGAAATATAGAACACAAACTTATTCTACAAACTAAAACACTCTGACATCATCATAATTCCTGAAAACGTTAATCAACAATGTCCAAGCAGTTATTTGTATTTACATGCAAGCATTTTAATATATCTATCTCTTAGCATACTTGCCAACTTTGGAAAATGTGCATCAGTAAAACTTTTGCGTGAATACCATTTACCAGAAAACAAAACATAATTATATTAATAAATATAGAGAAAAAAATCTCTGCATATGCCACAATAACTAAACTAGTATTATATGTGCTTAAAATAATAATTTAAAAAACCATAAAGTAAAATCTTAATTTTGTTCAATGTTAGCCTCGCAAACCTGTGGTGTTTCAATACAAAACTAAACATTTCCTGTAAAAAGGAAATATTCAGTTTAAGAGTACCTACACATTGCATTCAAAACTGTATGTTACATACCTTCTAATCTTCATCTTGTATATCAGTGTTATATAATATTGTAATCACTTTCGTGACTTCCATCACATGCTGCAGAAAATGGCCCTTCTTGTAAAAGTTTCACAACAGCGGAAGTTCGATCTAAAGCCGTGGACAATTGACGTCGTTTTGGTCTTCCCACAGCCATACCGTTTATCAGTTTCATCTTTTCGAAACATCTGACAAAAAACTGGACCAGCATGGCTGGCAGCACTGAATGGCACATTGTGTTCTATAAAAAAAGAGTTGTGTTCTATATAAAAAAAAAAGAACAATTTAACAGGAGTTACATTTCCCTGACTATTATCCCATGTTTTAAAAAACATAGTTAGTTTGGAGTTGCTATCAGTACACTTCACATTTCCTTTGTGTTTGGGACCATTTACATGATGAAAAATATCGTTTCTGCCTCCATGGGCAATGTTAAAATCGTTTTGGCAAATGCGCAAAATGCAAATTTTACACCTTTATTGCATTTCCTGATACACTGGAACTTTGCGGTGTATGCTTCCTTAAAAGTTTCAAAATAACTTTGAGATGGTATAATCGTAGTACTCATCTTTATAGATTTGCATAAAAGCTAAACTAACAATTCGCTCCTCCCGGTAATTCAACTCTACAACAAAGAAACAACACCACACACTAAAAACAACACACATAAGAAAGTATTCTTTTGCTGCTGCAACAACATTGCTCAACACTGTGCACGCAGATTTTACCCTTCTCTTTCATTAGCTGTGATTTCGTTCCCAGGAGGAGACCAACCAATTGCTACGATGAACTAGCGTCTATAGGGACTGAAATACTACGGCCGCTCAATCAGCGTTAACACTCGCTGGATCAAGTTGGGCCGTGGAAATACAAAATGTGACGGCCGCCATAGCAGAGTCTGCGAATGCGTCTAGTGTCGGCATGTCACTTGAGCACTCCTGTGGAGAGAGAGAGAGCTACCGTATGAAGTCACGGAGCCAGCGAGTCAAAGATGACATCATCGCGTGACACAGCGCTCGTAAGGTCTGGTAGAAAATCTAAGTGGATGGTTGCAGGAGGTTGAAATATTTTGATTGAGCAATCGAAATATTATAAAATTTGTAAAAAAAGACCTCTATCCATAAAATTAAGCAGAAATCCGTAAAAGTTGACAAGTATATCTTAGTCATCAAAGAAAATTAGAGTTATAAACTCACCTCTTAATGACTGTTTCATATAATCTCTGACGGTTGTCTTGGCCCCAAGTGAAGCTCCGTAGTACAGTTGGTGCTTCACTCCTGGCCAAGATGACAGTCTGATATTATAAGTGCATCACATATCTACCTACAAGGCAGTCAGTCATTAAGTGTTGTGACCTTAAAATTCTATTCCATATGAATAATACTCAAGAAATGCACTTATTTTAAGGTACAAAACTTTAATAATAAATCTAATCGAACACCACTCTATCACTAAGAAAAATAGCTGGTCAGCCTAACTGTATAGAACAGAAACATAAGCCTAACTATTTGTACGTGGTATGTCTATCTCGGTCGTTGCGCCTAAGCTCACTGGCGTTGTTTTGAAAACAGTACATGCGTTCAAAGCATGCAAACAATCTCGTGCGCTACTTGACGTATTATCACACACGATATCATAGACAATTACAAATCAACTACAACATGAAGAGGTGAGTTCATAACTCTAATTTCATTTGATGACTCAGAAATATACACTCTGCCATTATTCACCACATTCCTGATTTTATGCACCTATACAATTTTTAATATCTGAACACAAAGCATAAAATACAGTTTTTGTTTAACTATAAAATAGTTTGAGGAACAGAAAAATCAAAACAAAACATATTAAGATTCTTATTTAAGTACAAGGCCAACAATTAAACCATAAAGTTCTTACCAATGTTCTCTTTCATTTTTTCATTTAGCATATTGTATTGATATGATTCTTTGGAATATACAAGGGGTATTCGAAAGTCATGAGGCTGCCCAAGCTACACAGCAACCCATGTCGCCACGCAACTCAAACCTGTTTTTCCTGACAGTTCAGAGAGTATCGCATTCTAGAATGCATTTGCACTTGTGTACATTGTGTAATTTTTTCTCCAGTTCTCGTTGAGTACAGACCTACTGCAATTACCCAACATGGACTTGAAATATGAAATGAGGGTGAGTCATTAAAACAATGCTTGAACTCGTGATCACACGCGTACTTTACATTGAAAAATTAAGAGTGGAGCGTTTCGGTAGCGACTTCTACCTTCATCAGCCATGGAATGAGTCACGTGGTAAAAGCGTCAGTTGTTGCCAGATTTCAAAATCGCTTTCCAAATAATAGGGATGTTGAAAGGTGAGTCAGTGTAGCAGGTGTTAGGGGTAAGGTAGATTTCAATGCTTTCGTGGTATCTGAGGGCATGCCGATTGCTGAACGGGGCGATTCGCTTAACATTGTGCCAATCGGGAGCCGTGGACGTATCACTGATGGTTAAAATTGAAAGGGAGGTGGAAGGGCTACCTTTCTTAACATCAGCGATATGCTCCATCAAACGCTGGTTTATGCTGTGGTAATTACTACCAATATAGTGGGCAACGCCTGTGGAAGTGTTGATAGGGATAGAGTAGACACCTTGTAAGTCTAGGGGTTTATTGATATCTCTGTCCTTAAGGATGAGTTTGAGAAGATGTGGAGGTGGTTTGGCTGCAATCCTGTAGCCAAAAGACTTGAAAATAGAGAAAACTTTATGAGTGAAGGACAGTCTAAAGGGCAAAGTGCCAACAAACTGATGGGTGGTGTAAGGTTCAGGCAGTAAACTAGATCTATTCTGTGATTCAAAACTCTTGATTAGTCTATGTAATAAGAGGGGTGGAAAGCCATGCAATTTGCCAATGTTGATGATGTTCTGATATTCTTGTTGAAGAGCTGAATGGCTGTTGCAAATAAGGTTGGCCCAGTGAATGTATGACTTAAGAGCAGACAGTTTGTATTTTCCACAAGTGCGAGAATGGTAAGGGATGATATTATGGGTGGCAGAAGGTTTCCTGTAAACAGAGAGGCCAAGTGAGAAGTCTGGGTTGATGTTGATGTTAACATCCAGAAAACTAATATTATTGTTGATCTATTCCTGAGAGGAAAATTTTATATGCTGGAATTTTGAAGTTATGGAGGACATGAGTTCAAACAGAGAGTGTTTTTGGTGTGGCCAAATAATGAAGATGTTGTCCACATACCTTAACCAAATGGTGGGTTTTAAGAGGGATGGGGCAACGCCGTAAATAAGCACCATCTCACAATATTGGGAGTGAGTGAAGCTCGCCATTCTCACACAGCGTACATAGACCTAAACTTCTGATCAGGGTACATCCTGCTAATGGTTTTTATATCGTAGGCATGGTACAATGTCACAATCTGCATTTGCATACGGCTACATTTGCGAAATGTGAATATGCAGATTCGAATCGTCGCACATCGATTTCGGACATTTTAGGGTATTCAGGCGACAATTTATCTTATCCGTGTGAAATAAATATCGTTTTGTACTAATTAATTGATGCTCTACAACTTTGTAATTGGAAATTTTGCTCTATCTCTTTTCGTTTTCAATTTGCAATGGCTAACTTCCGCATTTCACCACTAGAGGCGCTGCTATCGGTTGCATTCGATCGGATGTAGTCGCTTTACTATACCGTTATCTCCCTTGCAAAACTGTACCTCTCTCCGTTCGCAAATTATTTCAGGCTAAAGGGACTTTCCTAAGCATCCTGTATACTTTTAAAGTAGGTTGACTTGTAGCATAATTCTCTGCTACAAGCTACTTTATTTTGTAATGTACTACTGCTACAACTGCATTTTTCTATTTGTAGTAATGCTACGTGCCATAGTACTGTAAATGTAGCATGCTGCAGTAGCAGCATTACACATAGCACTACTTCTGATCACTGCTATACATCATACACTTTATGAACAAACAACAGTGTTCGCACACTTTGGGGGAAGGGGGGGATTCAAGGACTTTCCAGGACATACACAAAAAACATTTCAGGATGATAATTATGCTTTACAGTATCATGGTCAAATTACTCTTTTAAAAGTAATTTTGGTTTTAAGTAATACAAATGATTCTGAAGGATGTAAATGGATGAGTAAACTTTTTTTACTCATCACAATTTTTTTTTAATTTTTTTGACACGTTCGCTGAGTTACAACCCACCCGTGGGTCGTAACGCATTGTAGAAGTTAATGTAATGTAACATAATGTAAATGTAAAAGTTAATGTGTTACGACCCACCCGTGGGTCGTAACGCATTAACTTCTACATTTCTCAGAGAAGGAAAAAAAAAAAAGTTTATATACATAAATCTGTAGTTGATATCAGTCACTTTATGTATATATCTTTAAACGACCCACCGGTGTGTAGCACAGCACTGTATTGGAACAGTTACGACCCCACCGGTGGGTTGTAGCGTACTACAAAAAAAAAAAATTGCCGAAAAACGTTACCACAGCAAATGTGTTAATAAAGAATTACCCAATAATGCAAAACTCAATCATGGCGGCGCAATTACCATAAAGCCTATCAGAAAATCCTTTCCCTCAATCTGAAAATTATTAATTCAATCAGTCATTTTAGCTGTATCACTATTCTGCACTATCTTCCTATGTAATCAGTCTATTATTGATAACAATTGCAATTATAAAATAAAGCAAGGGCAGATCCAGAATTTAAGAATGGGGAGGGCACGTGTCTAATCAGTTAAAAGAGGAAATATAGGAGGGAACATAATATAAGTCTACGCCTGTTAGTGGAAGAACTGAAAATGATGGGAAAATTGAAAATAGGTGAAACATATTCTTAATGGGAAAAGCTATTCTCAGCAAAAGAATTTTTCAAACACGTCTCCCAAGAAACAGAGATAGTGGGGGGGGGGATTCCGAGGTGAGAGCGGTATCCGTCCATGAATAAATTTTTTCAGGAACTCATATTTTGCTGCAAATGTATCGAATCAGAAATAAACACTTACGTTCCCTGGTGGCCAAAGCATTCTTTACCAAAAATTAGAAATTATATGCAAAACATTTCCCATCACGAGCTGCATCTGGTGCAAAAAGAATTTTTCAAATCTGAGTTTTAGAAGCATAGACATCGAGGAAAACGCAATTTACTTTAACGCCCTCTAGCGGAAAATCTATATATAATTTGAAAAAGAAACTGTGCCTAAAATAGTCTTCGATATAAATGGAATTGAAAGGTGAAAGTATTTTTTCAATTTGATGTTTGGAAGCAACTATATGGAACAAAATTTATTTTTAAGTCGATATCTTCTGTATTTACGCCCTCTAGCGGCGAAATTGTGCATCATAAAAAAAAAAAAAGGAATGTATGGATCATCATTCTCAAATTTCAAGCTTTCCAATGAAAAAATAATTTTTCAAATAGGACTAATAGTTGCAGAGATATGGTGTCCAACTGTGGATGGACAAACTGGTAACATAAGCACGATCTTTTTTACAAAAGCCGTGCTAAAAAAAGGTAACACTGATTTCCTAAAAGAAATTCAAATAAATTTTTGAGCACTAATTTCAAATTCAAGGCTTTGCAAGATAGCTTTAAAAAAAACACCGTTTTTCCAGGATATTCTAGGCCTTGAAAATGTAATAACGATTTTTAAGGACTTTCCAGGTTTTCAAGCACCCGTGCGCACCATAAAACAAACAGAATACAGGAACACAGATTCCTGTCTTGACTTAATCAAGACTACAGATATAACAAAAAAAAAAAAAAAAAAAAAAAAAATCCGCACACGATATTCTTTTTTACATGCAAAACTTACCCAAAATTCCAGTAGTTTTCTTTGCACACAGTTCCTCAACAGAATTGGATGCTTTCGTTGGAGTCGAAGGCGTAGGAAACTGGAAAATAACAATATAAGATTAACAAATGATTGAGTGCAATGAAGTTTGAAAAAAAAAAAAAAAGGGAGACATTAACAAAATAAACAACTTTATTGGAAGGTGACACAATCTTCCATAAACAGATTCTGCCTTAAAATGTTCAACAACTTAGCATAGTGTGAATGCTTTGCAAATGATTTGCTGAGTGTGCTACATATTTTACATAATAATGGCATTTCACCAAAGTCAACAAATAAAACAGTAGTATGGGAATAGCACAAAGCACTTTGGACAAAATGAAAAAATAAGAAGCATCACAAGAAAATATTTTTCATGCTTTCTGCTTAAGGCAATGCTTAATTAAGTCATCTTAACTAGCTGGTATCACAATATACCAAGTACATACAATCATTATTTACTTTTCCTTCTAGCCTTTGAGAAATGGTAAATCTGATGTTATTTGATTCACTTGCATGATGCATTTTTAATTTCCCATGCTACAATTTTGCATTTTTAGCAAAATCTGGCTTGGGCAAATGGCTGTAACTAAATGTCAAGTAACAAGATTTCTATTTGTTACGAGAAGAGTACAGCATGAGTTTTCTTAACTGGAGCTACATGGATACATTGCAAAAAGAAGGGGGCGCACAGAGAAATCCAGAAAGCATATCATCAAATACCAACTTCTGCTTGAAAGCTAGTGATGAGCTTTTTGAAAATTCCTCTACGTAAGACCAGGTGAACTAATTCTCTGTTGGGGTTTCCGGTTGACTCCTTTATGTTGTCTATCTATTCATTGTTCAAGGTTACTTTCAGTTCTCACAAGAACTTGACGTCTCATGCGCATCTTCTGTCAGACTGGATTTCTCTCCCTCCTGCAAAGGTAAGGGGAAAGAAAGCAGGAGAGAGGGAGGCTTGAACTGAAGCAGGTGTGGATGTCTCGTGTTGGAAGTGCGTAGGAGCGGAATGATGAAAAGAAAAATAATAATTGACTGCGTCTGATGCTTGTCTTTTGGGAATTAATGCATAAGGTGATTAAATAAGGTGAGCTTGATTTATTACCCTTTTGGAAAACACTTCTTGGCTATATTAATTTTCTTGTCCGAGCTTGGTTATTTGCAAGACACTGCAGACATGCTGTTGAAAAATTGTTTTCAAAAAACTAAATTTTTATTTAAATGTTAAATGTTTTCATATCAGTATGCCACCCAAATTGTGCTTGTGTGCCACCTATCGCTATCCCTGTTCTAGGAAATCAGGTGCATTCCACGATCCAGATGCTGTTTTCCAACAAGGCTGCCATTTTTAAAGATTATAATGTGCCCATACGCACAGCCAGAACAATTAGTTTTAGTTTGAGGAGCACCAAGATGAACTTCAACATCTGTCCTGGCCAGCACTGACTTGAATAACATCATAGGCAGTTTTGGAGAGTAATAATGCACCCATACAAACAGCCAGAACAGTTCAGTCTCGGTTTGAGGAGCACCAATATGAACTGCAACATCTGCCCTGGCCAGCTCAATCACCTGATTTGAATATCATCATGGTCAGTTTTGGAGAGTGATAATGCACCCATACACACAGCCAAGACAGTGAAGGTCTTGATTTGAGGAGCACCAAGATGAACTTCAACATCCGCCCTGGCCAGCACTGACTTGAATAACATCATGGGCAGTTTCGGAGAGTGATAATGCACCCATACACACAGCAAGAACAGTTCAATCTTGGTTTGAGAAGCACCAAGATGAACTTCAACATCTGCCCTGGCCAGCACTGACTTAAATAACATCATGGGCAGTTTCGGAGAGTGATAATGCACCCATACACACAGCCAGAACAGTTCAGTCTTGGTTTGAGAAGCACCAAGATGAACTTCAACATCTGCCCTGGCCAGCACTGACTTGAATAACATCATGGGCAGTTTCGGAGAGTGATAATGCACCGATACACACAGCCAGAACAGTTCAGTCTTGGCTTGAGAAGCACCAAGATGAACTTCAACATCTGCCCTGGCCAGCACTGACTTGAATAACATCATGGGCAGTTTCGGAGAGTGATAATGCACCCATACACACAGCCAGAACAGTTCAGTCTTGGTTTGAGAAGCACCAAGATGAACTTCAACATCTGCCCTGGCCAGCACTGACTTGAATAACATCATGGGCAGTTTCGGAGAGTGATAATGCACCCATACACACAGCCAGAACAGTTCAGTCTTGGCTTGAGAAGCACCAAGATGAACTTCAACATCTGCCCTGGCCAGCACAGACTTGAATAACATCATAGGCAGTTTCTGAGAGTGATAATGCACCCATACACACAGCTAGAACAGTTCAGTCTTGGTTTGAGGAGCACCAAGATGAACTTCAACATCTGCCTTGGCCAGCTCAATCACCTGATTTAAATATCACCGTAGGCAGTTTTGGTGAGTGATAATGCACCCATACACACAGCCAAAACAGTTCAGTCTTGGTTTGAGGAGCACCACGATGAACTTCAACATCTGCCCTGGCCAGCACTGACTTGAATAACATCATAGGCAGTTTCTGAGAGTGATAATGCACCCATACACACAGCTAGAACAGTTCAGTCTTGGTTTCAGGAGCACCAAGATGAACTTCAACATCTGCCCTGGCCAGCTCAATCACCTGACTTGAATAACATCATGGGCCGTTTTGGAGAACAGAGTGAGGAAAAGATTCTGTCTTCCAACATCTCTGAAGCAACTGGTTGATGTTCTGATTGACGAATGGTACAACATTCCATCGGAGGCTATTCAAAACCTGTATGAATCTATTACAAGAATGTTGGAAGCTGTATTAAAGGCAAATGGTGGTCCAATATCTTATTAATGAAGACATATCGCTTATTTTCCAAGTGTTCACATCATTCTGTCCATCCCCTGTACATCACAAGGCAGAAATGATATACCCATGACCATAAAAATAATAAAATTTAATTCTAGTTACACTTGAAGAATCTTCCTTTTCTCTGCCTTTTTTTTAAACGAAACTTTTGATAATTCTTCTATACATTGAGAATAGGCCTAGACTAAAGTCCAGAGGACAGAAATGTTTGGAAAAAACAAAGGAATGCAGAAAGGATGATAAAATGAAGATTCTTCAAGTGGAACTAAAATTAAATAAAATATATCTGGGTAAAGCCTTGAGTAAGTAATATAATACAAATTCCTTGGTTTGCAGTAATTTTACTATGGTAGCAAATTAAGCATTCCAATTCCTTTTTCTTTTCCCATATCTAGTTGCCCAGCCAGGCAACTTCTGGGGTTAACTTTTTTTACCTGTGCAGGCCAATAATTAACATGCCCGGGCACCTTGGGCATAGAAGTTTCCAAACCCTGCATCCTATTCAAAACATTAAATATCATGGTACAAAACAAAGGCTTTGCAGCATTAAGTTTCAAATTCTTAAACAAGGAAGCAATGTGGCAGAAGTACAAAATCTTGCAATGAACAGGCCAATACACAGATAGTTCACTGACACAAGCTTAGTTTTGTAATGTAGTCTGTGCCTGAAAAAATTTCTTAATGCCAAACAGGAACACAGGCAGGGCTTGAAAAATAGCTGAAAAGTTACATGCCTACATAGGCATGTACAGGAATTATTTGCCTGCCCAGGTAGTAAAAGCTGGATGCCCACAGGAAAATTTATCTTTTAAGATCTGACCATTTTTGATTTTTATGAAACTTGGTATATTTGTAGAATTCATCAATATAAACATATGAATTTTTCAGAATTTTTAATGCATGCGTTTTTGAGTTATTGATTTTTGAAATTTAAAAAATCAATAACTCAAAAACGGATGCATTAAAAATTCTGAAAAAAAAATCCTGTTTGTTTATATTGATGAATACTACAATTATACCAAGTTTCATAAAAATAAAAAAATGTCAGGTTGTGAGCCTTGTTGATTTGACATGGAATGACCCAGATAATAAATCAGAACCCTCAATTTTATTAAGTTAAAAATATGATGAACTTTTTAAAAATGTTTTTGCATTTCCATTTTAATTGTCTCTATTCAAAATGTTCAAAGCACAAAAGCGTGCATCTCAAGTTTTAAGAAGATTGATATGAAATGGTATAATGAAATTGATATTTGAGAAATTTCGTGATTCTGCCATGTTCCTTTCGTTGTAGTTTTCGCCCTTTGTCACTAAACACCAGAAGCTAGTTCCATCAGAGGCATGCATCCAGTAGCTGACAATAAACAACATTTGGGACAGAAACCACATATAGTTGCAATTTATCGACCTAGAGCATAATATAATTAAAGAAGGGATATTCTTCTGTCCTTGACACTCCGTAACAATAATACAACTTCTAGTGATTAGCAGTGAAATGAAACACAACATGCGACGACCATCTTTTTTCTTGTAGTACGAAATTCCATTCCAAACATTTGTTTTTAAATTTTGTTGCCTGGAATGGGCAACTAGATTTTTTACTTACCTGCCCAGGTCAGCAATTTACATACCCCGGACATCTCAGGCATGGTATTTTTCAAGCCCTGCACAGGCATTACAAACGTCGAAGATGTGGTGTGTGTAGTGAGACCAATGACTACATCTTTAGGGGATGCACATGCTAGCCAAAAAGTCCATTATATGAGGCAACACGATAATTTTGCTAAGATGATACATCATCATTTAGCATGTGATACAGAACTTTCAGAAATACCATACTATAAGTATAAGCCCACTGAAGGGTTTATACTTATAGTACAAACCCCTCAGTGGGTTATACTATAAGAATAACCCCTCAAATTACCACAAATTATACTGGGACCTTGAGATCAAAACAGACATAACCATCACTGCCAATCATCCAGATAGTGATATAGACAAAAAGCAGATGGAAGCAGTCATTATTGACATATCAGTACCGTTAGGCCGCAATACTCAGACTATCTATCTATGCAACAAAAAATCAACATGCGAAACTGGCTGCAGAGATTAAACAAATGTGTAAGCTGAAAGCAGTTCACATATACACTATATCCACTAATTATCTCTACTACTGGTATAATTTCTCAGCTTGATGCTTTAGGTCTACAACACTTAAGGCTGTCTTTGAATGAGTGTTAGGATTCATCTTCTGTGATAGATGGCGCAAAATATCACTCCTTGGGAATGACTTTTACGTCTTGAGGGACTGTCCCAGAAGTTGGCACCAGCGAATCACTGCAGATCTCGCCATATTCAGAATGGACGCGGTCTCTTGTTGGCTCTACAATGAAAAGACAAAATACAAGCTGTTATGTTTTAACCAATGACATTATTTGGAGGTGGAGCTTAGTAGGTAAGAGCAGTTTCTGTCTTAAATTCAAGGGTTCTCTGCTAATGTACACATTTTCTCTTCAAAAAGTGGACATACAGTAAGATTTAAGATGATTTATGGGAGACAAGTTTCCAGTCTCACTTTTGAGCCTATTTAATTATTTCTATTTGGCCTATATAATTCAAAAAAATCAAAGAGAAATGAGAGATTTCGTTTCTTCCAGACGAAAATACTATTAAGCTAACTTATCGCTCCATCTAGTGCCCAAATTAGAATACTTTCGAGTCAGATAAATTGAATTTTGAAAAAGGTCTAACAATTTTTTTGGAATAATAACTGTGGCACATATTAGGTATAGGTCGTTTTTATTTGTGCTCAAAATTTCAAACACTACAAAGTAATAGTCTTCGAGAAAATGTGTACAAAAGAATTTACATTGCAGATATAGGATAGAATTTCTCTTACACTCATTCAAAGACAGCCTTAAAGCCCAAAATCCAAAAGGCAGTGATCCTTGGTCACATCCTACAACGATTTTTAAACAACGAGTGACTATGTCTTTACTTGACTTCATGCCGGTACTGACAAGTGGACCATGCTATAGATGCCACTTATATAGATGAGAAAAGCAAATAAAATATAATAATAATAATAACTAAAAAAACGATTATGTCGACAACATTTCACCCGAAGAACTAACCATTTCATCACAACTAGATGAGGAGGTATCAAATATGTTTTCCAGATCTTCAAATGTAACAGTCAGATCTTCCTCCCTGATAAATTTGGGGCCAACATTTCTGGGTGTTGGTGGAGATGGAGCTTTCGGTGGATCACTGGTAGGAGTCTTCGCACTTTCTGGTGGAGGAGGTGGAACAGATCCAGGAGGCTGAACCAGTGGTGAAGATACTTCAGGTGGTGATGGCAAGCCGGGGCTGATAACTTTTTCTTCTTCCTACAGACGAGACAAAGAAAAACACATCAGCCCCAAAGCTGAAAGTTCCTGTCAGTCTGCGGCAGATAACGTGCTGCCACAAAATATTCTGCGGATGGTAACTATGCAAAATACAAGGTCCGATCAAAAAGTTTCGAGACTAGGCCGATATACAACAAAGTACTTACGTTACTTAAGTCTGGCTATGATCTCCCTCAAAGTAGTTTCCTTGGGCAGCAATACACCGCTGACAGCATTTTTGCCACTGTTTGGAACGCTCCCTGGAAGTCCTATTCGTGAATCGTGTCAAGCACCATCTGCGTTTCTTGCTGGAACGCTCCCTGGAAGTCCTATTCGCGAATCGTGTCAAGCACCGTCTGCGATTCGTGCTGGAACGCTCCCTGGAAGTCCTATTCGCGAATCGTGTCAAGCACCGTCTGCAATTCGTGCTGGAACGCTCCCTGGAAGTCCTATTCCCGAATCGTGTCAAGCACCGTCTGCAATTCGTGCCGGATCTCGTCTGTGGTTTCAAAACAGCGACCATTGAGCTTCAGCTTCATCTCTGGGAACAGAAAGAAGTTGAAGGGGGCCAGATCCGGCGAGTAAGGCGGATGAGGAAGGGTAGTCATGCTGTTGCGGCTGCGAAACTGGCGTGTTGCTAACGCTCTGTGAGCTGCTGCATTTCCGTGATGGAGCAGGAAATCGCCCCTGCTCCACATTTCAGGTCATTTGCAGCGAATGTCCTCCCCAAGGCGCCGCAGAACATCTCAGTAAAAAGGGCGGTGGCGGTCAGGCTCTGGGGATCGAATTCACGGTGCCCAACCCCAAAAATGTCAAAGAACACGATAGCATGCTTTTGGTTGCACTCCGAACCTGTTGGGCCTTCTTCGGTCATGGAGATGCCGTGCTCTTCCACTGCGACAGCTGTTGTTTGGTCTCCGGGTCATAACCGTAGACCCAAGTCTCGTCCTCATTGATGACCCGTGACAGGAACGATGGGTCATTCACCACCTGCTGACGAATATCTCGACAGAGTTTGACATGAAGCACCTTCTGTTCGGGGTTTAGAATTTTTGGCACAAACTTTGCAGCAATGCGATGCATGTTCAAAACCGACGTCAGAATTTCTTGCACTGTTCCGTATGACACATTGACGATGGTAGCAATGTCTTGAATGGTTCTCCGACGATCCTCATGCACCAGTTCCCTAATTTTGTCTATATTTTTGGGGGTTTCGCTCGTGGATGGTCGCCCTGACCTCTCGTCGTCTTCCGGTGCCGTTCTGCCACTCTTGAAGCGCGAGTGCCATTCAAAGCACCTCGCACGACTCATTGCTTCTTTGCCATAAGCCTGCTGCAACACTTCATGCGTCTCCGTTTCTAATCTGCCGAGTTTGACGCAGAATTTGATGTTCGCTCGCGGCTCTAGTTTGCAGTGCATACCGAAATCACAGCTGTGTTCTGCACATGGTCACCAAATATCGTGTAGCACAGCTCCCGATGTTAACAGAACGACGCCACTCGGCACAATGACTCATGAAGGTCACTGCCCTCAACTGATGCTCATGTATCCATGTACTGCCATCTACTGGCGTGCTACGTACTTAGTCTCAGAACTTTTTGATCGCACTATGTAGCTAGTACATGCCAAAAACAAATAAAATTTGCATAGGAAGGAATTAAAAAAAAGAGAACTTATTTTTTATTAGAGGTTTAAAAACCACCATGTGCAACTTAAGGGGCAATAAGCAGTCACCCATCCCTAATTTAGAGTCACTGGTTCCAGGGAAGGGAGAGAGCCAGTGCTGTAAGACTAACACAACATCCATGCCTCACCAGGATTGGAACCACAGAACCATCACATATGAATGGTTATAAGCCAGCACTTAGACTATTGCGCCACTAGGATGGCTGAGAGGGAAGAACTGACAGCCTTATTTTACTTCTACCTAAAAAAGATGTCTAACCTATATAATATAGCGATTGCAATGATAACTACGATCAAGAACACTCTGGCCCTCTGTGCCTAGAATGTTGCCACCACTTTTAAGTTGAAACAAAGATTTATGGAATAAAATAATATTTAACAACAATAAAGGACAGAGGCATCTTAGGAAGGGGGGGATTACAGCAGAAATCTCTGCTTCATCCTACTTCCATTTCCGGAAATTTTTTCTCCATTGTCAGTCTCGAATGCAAACATTAATACAATAATACAGTGCAGGGAAAACTAGCATATAGGGAGGGGGGTAATCGGAGATTTGTCCCTCCATTTTACAATTACAGGAAATTTTTTTGCTTCATTGAACTTTTGTTTTTTGAAAATTTTCCTCCATTTCCAACCTGAAATGCAAACATCCTAATATATAATTTGCTAGAGCCCTCCTCCTCTGTGCCACTTTTTAAGTCGTCATAGCAACAAAGAACACAGTTGCTGGTGTGACGTCATCTAATCCAAATCAGTCTCACATGATGTCAGAGATGCAGTACGTCACACAGTCAACTCTAGAGATACAAAAACTTTTGTTTTGTTTTTTTGTTTGGAGGTTTAACGGCCACTGTAAGTAACTCAGTAGGCTATAAGCAGTCACCCGTCTTTAATTTAGGGCCACTGGTTCCAGGGAAGGAAAAGAGCCAGTATCATAAGACAAACACAACGTCCATGCCTCACCGGGATTCGAACCTGGACCCCTTTTGAGCGAATGATCAGAGGCCATCGCTTAGACCACTGCGCCACCAGGGGGCTACGAAAAACTTTACATCAACAATTTTGGTTCACTACCTGAACCGGTGTTTAGCCATCTGTATGTGGCAACATCAAGAGTACGACGATATGACGACGTCAAGATAAAAATAGTTCACAGAAAAGAACAGGGGAATTGATACAGGGTTCACAGTCAGTGTACACAAAAAATGTTGTGTACAAGGAAGTGTTGACGAAATAGGGATTAAAGGTTTTACAAAACACATAACCGACTGCTCGGGAAATTAAAAAATATATATATGTGAGCCAACATCGCCATCTATTGACATGGAACTCAATAAATAAATGTCAATAATTTCTGTAACATAAATTTTATTTTCTCCCGTCATTATTGACGGGCTTTCACCTAGTTTATCTAATAAAATTATATTGAACGCGCATACAGGACAGAGAACATTACAAGATAAAGAATTTAAGATTATAGGGCTCTGTCTAACTTCCATTTTCAGAAATTGTTGCCTCCATTTTCAGACTGAATACACAAACATTTATGCAATAAAATGATATTTAAGAACAATATCGGACAATCCTCTCTCGAAACATTGAGAAAACATCGCTGGGGGTGGGATGATTATGGCAGAAATCTTTACTCCGCCTAACTTTCGTTTATGGAAATTTCGTAAGATGGAAAACTTGCATCCATGATCGGAAGTCTGCAAGAGGATTTAATAGGGTTCTGTGGATATCATTTTTGTCCGCAGGACCCAAACAAATTTGCAACGCGTGTCGCCCATTGCCACAATTTTGCTATGGGGGCACAAGATAACATGTTGAATCACACACTGAAGCTTAGGTACAAATTGTACTTCAGCATATCTACAGGGTGATTCTAAATTCATAAGAGAAATTTTAAGGGATGGTAGGGCACACTAAAACAATCAACTTACCAAGTGGAATTCCACTTGGTAAGTTGATAAAGGTGGGAAACCACTCTCTTAATGACTACTCTCTTTTATCAACTTATCAAGTGGAATTCCACTTGGTAAGCTGATAAAGGTGGGTAAACACTCTCTTAATGACTACTATCCTTTATCACCATACCAAGAGGAATTCCACTTGGTAAGTTGATAAAGGTGGGTAACCACTCTCTTAATGACTACTCTTTTTTATCAACTTACCAAGTGGAATATCTTCACGAAGTGACTATTGGAAATGCTAACAGAAGACTTCAAAGCAAATTTATGCTTCCAACAAGTAAAATGTGCAATATCCTGAAGTATTCCAGGAAAATGAAAATGTGAGTCACAGCTTTTATCTATATAATATTTTACCTTAATTTTTTTAAATATTCAGCAGTGGCATTCAACTGTGATAATTCAATGTCAGATAAAGATGATTAAGTTTCCCGCAAGCACTTTGATATTCATACAACGTGAGAAACAGTACAAAATATCACAACTGTATAGTTGAAAGATATATACAATAAATCTTATAACCACTTAATGAAGTTTAACACCGAAGTGTGTTTGAAGAACTATTGAATGAAATGATCTGGTTTCACACAGCTGGCAGTGCAAACACTCAAAAAAATCTTATGATCCGGCACTCGCCTATTGGGGAAGCGTTCATGGTACAATCTTTGCGCAGCTCTTACGTTTCCATTGGCAGCCCCATATATTAGACGCATGTCTGCCATCTCGGAATTCGTGAATTGCTCCATCATGTGCGAAATCCGCCTCGTGACTGATGGGTTTGAGCAGAGGAAAGATTTTGATGCGCACTGAACAGCGCCCTCTAGCGCCCACACGTTTCGGTTGCGGACGTACATTGTTTGACAAAAAATGTTTGGTTTTAGTGTGCCCTACCACTTAAAGTTTGTCCTATGAATTTAGAATAACCCTGTATATTGTTCCTATTTATATCAGATTATTTTATATTAGGTTACACAAGATGCCCAGGGTTTGCACACATTTACAGAAAATAAATTCCACTGGGTTTTCGTGAGTTCATTGAAAAATTAAACAAGTTTAAATTTTTGCTGAACCATAGTGCTTTGTTTTATATTTTACACACACATGCACGCACACACATTGGGTTAAAATTTACAAGGCACTTAGAATTTTCATGAAGTCCTATGAGTTCTACTGTTACAGAGTGTTCTTGGGCGTGTTACATCTTTAATAAAGGGGCAAACTTTCCATGTGTAAAAATTGCTCTTTATAAAACTCAAATGAAGCAATCTGGAACCTACCACAATGGAAACAGTCATACATGAGACTGAGGAAGAAGAAAAAAACTGAGCGAAAAATCAAAAAATGAAAAAAAAAAAAAGAAAAAAACTTGCGGCGAAACAGCGTGAACATAATGCTTTCTGAGCAATATAGAATAGTTCACTGCAATTTTGTTATGTAAATATTAAAATGTAACACACTTCTGCATTCAAAATATAAAATCATTGACATTTAACAACAACACAGGAACAGAGATCATTGCGGGAGAAAGGATTACAATTATGGAAAAAACCTTTACTCCCTCCAACTTCCGTTTTCAGAAATTTTCCCTCCATTTTCAAGCTAAAATGCAAATTTCTATGGAATAATACGATATTTAACAACAATACTGGGCAGAAAGAACATTGCGAGGATAGAAAAATTACAATAACGGGGGAAATCTTCACTTCATCTATCTTCCGTTTTCGAAAGTGTTGATAGTTGGAATGCCGTTCTCAAACGGAAAATGACCCCTCCCCCCATGTGTTCAGTCATAAATTGATCTTAAAAATCACACAAATGGAATAAGCGTATGCCTGATGATTACATGGGAATTTCTGCACTGTCTAACTTCTGTTTTGGGAAAACTTGTCTCCATTTTTAAGTTGAAGTACAAATATTTATGGAAAAATTATATTTAACGACAGTACTGTGCAGAAGAAACATCGCGAGAAAAAGAGGTTAGGGTTACGGGGAAAATCTTCACTCCATTTAACTTCTGTTTTCGAAAGTTTTGAAAGATGAAATAACATTAATAGACAGAAAATGACTCCCCCAAAATTTATCAGTTTTGCAACAATCTTGAGAATGACCCAAATGATGACAAAAAAAAGTGGAATTCTGTGAATCTGCGGAAGAATTTCGTGTATGTAACAAGGCAAAACAATTTTGCCATGGCACTGAAGATTTCCTATTACCATGAGCTTAGCCAGATATTAACCTCCTTAAGAGAAGGAAGTGCTAGATAGGAGAAATGTCCATCTTGGGCTCACAGGAAAGTTCAAACATGCAGTTGTGACCACAACTACAAACAACTACTATGCTGTAAATCAAGGTGGCTGGAATACAACACTCAAACATCTTAAAACCCAGAGTTACATGAGATGACATCACTTCTCCACACTTCCACAGAAGGAAATGATATTGTTGCAAGCAAATGTCGCAGGGAGCTAGAACAAAGTGATACAATCAATCCAAAAATTTTGACCAACTCTTTTTTTCCGTTGCAAGAAAAAAATTCTAGGACCCTTAACAAAAATATGAAAAATAAAGAACTTTTTAGGCCTAGAAAAAAGGGGAGATTAAATTCCAGACTTTTCTGGGATTCCAGGAGCTGTGCAATCCTTGGATACCACACTTTCCTTTCTAATAAGATCTTTTTCAGTATTACTGCAATTTTGTAGTTAGACTAGCAGCACCCATGAGCATGTGTCAAAAACTTCAATTCACAAACCCCTAATGTTTTAACTGAAGTTTTCTAATTGGTTTAAAAGAATTCTGGTATTATTAATTGTGCTTAACTTGGGCCTTTGACGAATGTCACCACTACACCTGCGTTTATACACTGGAGTGCCAGAAAAACTGGCACAGATGAGGTTATGCAAAATACATAGCAACATCACCTATGCGCGTACTCGGTTGCGCCCGCCAGTTCGTATATAAAGCGATAGATATCCTTGCCAGCTGTCAGGGCTGTTTTCGCCATGAGAATGACAAGTAATAATGATTTAAGCGTTTTTCAACACAGTGTCATAGTTGGCGCTCGTGAGATGGGCCATAGTATTTCGGAGGTAGAAACGAAGTTCAGATTTTCACGGACAACCATTACAAGGGTGTACGACTACAAGAATTCCGGCAAAACCTCCAACCTACGATACCAGTGTGGCCATAAAAAGACATTGGGTGAACATGACCATCGTCGGCTGTCAAGAATCGTTTCACGCAATAGGCATGCAACAGTCTCGTAGGTATCATCAGAATTCAATGCTGGAGCCTCAACAAGCATCAGCGTCTGGACTCTGCAACGTACCCTGCACGATATGGGCTTTGGGAGCCGACGCCCAACTCAAGTCCTCTTGATGGGTACACAACACAGAGCTATGTGCCTCGCTTGGGCACGCCAACACCGCCACTGGATACTTGATGACTGGAAACATGTAGCCTGGTCTGACAAGTCGCGTTTCCAACTGTATCGAGCAGATAGAAGGATTTGTGTGTGGCGCAAACCCCATGAAGCCATGGATCCCATCTGCCGACAGGGAACTGTACTGGCTGGTGGGGATTAACAACCATTACAAGGGTGTACCGTGACTACAAGAATTCCGGCAAAACCTCCAACCTACGATACCAGTGTGGCCGTAAAAAGACATTGGGTGAACATGACCATCGTCGGCTGTCAAGAATTGTTTCACGCGATAGGCATGCAACAGTCTCGCAGGTATCAGCAGAATTCAATGCTGGAGCCTCAACAAGCATCAGCGTCTGGACTGTGCAACGTACCCTGCACGATATGGGCTTTGGGAGCCGACGCCCAACTCGAGTCCTCTTGATGGGTACACAACACAGAGCTATGTGCCTCGCTTGGGAACGCCAACACCGCCACTGGATACTTGATGACTGGAAACATGTAGCCTGGTCTGACAAGTCGCGTTTCCAACTATATCGGGCAGATAGAAGGATTCGTGTGTGGCGCAAACCCCATGAAGCCATGGATCCCGTCTGCCAACAGGGAACTGTACTGGCTGGTGGGGGGTCTGTAATGGTATAGGGTGTGTTTAGCTGGACTTCACTGGGACCCCTGGTATGTCTACAAACGTCTGTGACCGGCCAACGCTATGTGCGCATCCTTTCTGATGAGGTACACCCGTTCATGTCCTGCATTCATGCTGATGGGTTGGGCCTGTTCTAACAAAACAATGCACCTCCACACAAGTGTCGGGACACCACATTATGGTTAGAGGAGCATTCATCTGAGTTTGGAGTGTTGCCATTCTCACCCAAGTCCCCAGATCTGAACGTGATAGAACACATTTGGGATGTCATGCAACGTGCTATCGAACACAGGAATCCGAGACCTCAGAGAATACACCCGAATTGTGGAACGCTCTGCAGGAAGTATGGTGTGCATTGCCTACAGCATATTTCCAGAAGCTAGTGGAGTCCATGCCCGTCGTATTTCTGCAGTCCTGCGCTCCCGTGGGGGACCTACCAAGTATTAGACTGGTGTACCAGTTTTTCTGGCATTTCAGTGTATATGTGGAAGTGAATATCATTGAAAAAAGTGAGTTTAGAACTTACTTTAGTGACTTGAAGATTTATTAAAAGAAAAAAATTTACCAATCTGTTTCACGAGTCAAAATAATGGATAAAATTTTAAAAAGTATCAACTCAAGGAGGAGATTTGTTTTGAGTTCTGAAATATTTGCGTACTTTCCTTTGTTCTGTTCTTCACGCATATTTGCTTTATAAAGGGAATACAGGACCAGATAAATTATTAATAATTTTGTAGTATTATTGTTCCTTAATTTTATTG
Source organism: Macrothele yani (assembly GCA_039090855.1). Lineage (NCBI taxonomy): Eukaryota > Metazoa > Arthropoda > Arachnida > Araneae > Macrothelidae > Macrothele > Macrothele yani. Next base: position 71,400,439 of record CM077000.1, on the reverse strand, counting down.
ATTAAATATGAACATTAGACTTACTAGATTTGTTCTTGACTTATGAATTCTTATGTTCATCTTGTCCCGTTCACAGTTACAGCGTCATTAGATTCAATCCTACGCTGTCTTCGTATTCCAAACATGTCCTTTGTTATATCCTTCTTTTAGCCTTTAGGTGATGAGATATTTAAGATTTCTATAGTTGAAATCCGATCCCCACCTTTATTCTGCCGTTCATATCCAGTTCTTGTCAGAATTCTAACGAAAAGTTCGTTAATTTAGCTGTATGCACAACATCACCGACTTTTTATACATTTGAATACTTTTGGCGATTAGAAACTTTTACATCGTTTTCTCCTAGCCGTATTTCCATTTCTGGATGCATTTCGTGCAGCAATCTTTGCTGGCATTTTCAACAACTGTTTGTTGATAAATTAATCTTAACTTGCCGTGATTAGTTCAGGTTTCTCTTTTGACGCACGTGCCTCTTGACATCATAGTTTTTTGTGTCATAACCAACCATTTCTTGTTATATATTATGGTTCAGGTTTCTCCTAAACCATAACAAAGAAAAAGTAACCACAATATATAACAAGAATGTCTGGTTCAGGTTTCTCCTGACGTGTTCAAAAGGCCGAATCTCCAACGAGGTTTCCGACAAGAACTGGTTAGCACAATGAAGAGATATCAATACCATTGCACAGCAGGCGATTTGTGACCAAATAAATATAAAAATTAATTGTGTAGGAAAGTTGCTACGTGTTGTGTGTGTATTTCAACTTTCAGAATGATCTTCACAGTAACTTAGTTGGATATGGGATCTTCAAAAGAAGTTTCTTTTTTTTTTTTTCTACTTTTTTTTTATTTTTCAAAACCAAATATTTTAAGGAAATTAATTACCTGGTACAACCCTGTTTTGAGCATGGTTTGATGCTACATTCAATCATGAGGGGATTATTTAGTTCTTTCACTCTTAAATTGCTATAATTTGCTCATGACTGAATTCATTTCACAATGCATATTTCAACAGTTTTTTTTTTCATCCAGGATCTAACAGAACTTTTGTCATGAGGTAATTTATGCAGGGCCACCCTGTAAGCACGTGAGTTCTAATAGTGGACCACAAGACTCAAATTCCTTGCCTAGTTCGGTTGTCCCAATCTGCTTTTGTCCTCAGCAATTGTAAAATGGAATTAATAAAACTTACCTTAATACAAATGTCAACACTTCTTCTAAAACTTCTCTCTGAAGGCTCAGTTTCATCGAAGTCAGTGAATTCATACGGATCTTTTGGGGTGAAAGGAGATGCTTCCGAAGTAAAATTCGTGTTTTCTTTCCCACTAACACTTGTGATATTGTACAGGTCTTCGGAGCAGAGCTCTCTCTTAATATGGGTCTGGACTATCCTCCTCCTTTTGGGTGGAGTTGGCTCACTGCAAAATGACAATGAAACTACTTATTAAAATATAAGCAATAAACACATCTATGTGTAACAAGTTCCTCTTGACATAATAATACCATTACAACCAAGAACAATTAAACAAATCTACGTGTAATGGGTTCCTCATGACATAATAAACATTAACCAAGAACAATAAACACATCTATGTGCAATGAGTTTTTCAAGACATTATTATAATACCTTTATATTAACCAAGAACGATTACACATATGGGTCATTCCATGCCAAATCAATGAATAAAAAAGTATTTTTGGACCTTGATGTGTCAGATTTCAATTATTTTGGTTTCATAATTTGTACCTATTGAGTATATGAAAAATCTAAATTTTTAGATTTTTTTGGGTCTGCATTTTTTTTAGTAGATTTTCAAAAATGGCAAAAAATGCCAAATTTTGCAAGAATGCCATTCACAAAAAATATAATAAGTCTGAAGGTAGTGTGATGCTAGAGGGCTCATCTACAGCTCTTTCTAAAGTTTTTTTTGGGGGGGGGCGGGGAGGCATTGATATGATATGAAACATAACCCTCTTTAGAGCATACAATTTTTTTGACAAATTTAAAAAAAAATATTTTGAAAATCTTAAAAACACCTTTTTTGCTTTTCTTCAAAAAACACATTTTAATATTACACTGTTGGCTGGAGGTATGCAAATTTTGAAGACAGAGAAATGGTGGGTTTTTGTATTTAAGGTTACATGTAGTTATGATAAAGAGCAGTGAAAGTTCTGACATGAAGTAACTTGCAATAACAACATCCAACAGAAAAAAACAACAGGTAATACACTGAAGAACAATTGAATTAGAGACAGCTGGCGTTATGCAAATGTGGCACTATGGGCGGCCCTGTAAACGGAAACGACATGACGTATGCAGCGATCCGACAATATAAGGAGTGATGCAATGGGAATCGGTAAGAATCGGACACAGTATGGGTAAGACGAAGGATCTAAGCGCATTTGATCGTGGGCAAATTGTCGGGGCCCGACGAATGGGTCACTCCATCTCGGAAGTCGTGCAGGCACTGGGATTTTCACGAGCCACTGAGTCACGGGCGCACAGTGAGTACATCGAATCCAGTAAAACCATCCCTGCAAGGGCCAATTGCCGTGGACAATAGCGTGTGGATGAGAGGGGTCATCGTCGGCTAGCTCGCATTGTAACAGCGGATGGACGGGCTACAGTACAAGAAATCACTTGGCAATTTAACGCTGGTTAATAAAAACGTGTAAGCAGCCACACCATCTAGAACCATCTCGCTGTGTGGTACAGAAGCTATCGTCCTACAAGGGTACCGCTGCTGACCGCACATCACAGGGTGCAAAGATCAGCATGGGCGCAGGAACATCGCCACTGGACCCTAGACATGTGGAAAAATGTTGCCTGGACTGATGAGTCGCGATTCACGTTGGTACATGCGGATGGCAGGATACGAGTAAGGCACAAACCACATGAAGCGATGGATCCTTCTTGCCAGCAGGGTATTCTTCAAGCTGGTGGGGGTGGCATTCTCGTCTGGGGACTGTTTACGTAGACTGAAAAGGGACCCCTGGTATGTGTGACATCATCCCTCACAGGTCAACGTTGCCGGGATATCCTGGACGACCATTTGCTCCCGTTTGCGCGTCTTCAACATCCCACTGGGGACCTCATCCTGCAACAAGACAATGCAGCTCCCGAATTGTATCCGAATGGTTGGATGAACACTCCACCGACGTGACCTCACTTCCTTGGCCAGCTAGGTCACCTGACCTCAATCCCATCGAGCACATCTGGGATGCCATCGAGAGAGATGTTCGAGGCTCTGACCCTCCTTCATCAAATTTTCGTGAACTGTGGGAGCTTGTTCAGAGGTCGTGGATCCGTATGGCTTCCTAACGCTTCTGGTGTCTTGTCGAGTCCATGCCGAGACGAATCTCCGCCGTCATCAGGACGAAAGGTTGTGCTACATGTTACTAGACAGGTATCTCTAATTCAATTGCTTTTCAGTGTACTACAGACATACTACTCTTCAAAATTTAGTTTCTCAAAAACCCATCACTTCTCCATCTTCAAACTTTGCGTACCTCTAGTCAACATGTGTAAAATTAACATGTGTATGTGTTTTTTTCTTGTTTTTTTTTTTTTTTTTGAAAAAATTCACAAAATAGAAAATTTATTTCATTTTGAGATTTTCAAAATCAAATATTTTGAAAATTTGTCAAAAAAATGCTTATGCTCCAAAGTGGGTTGTTTTGCATATCAAATTAAAGCCCACAAAAAGAGCTTTAAAAAGAGCTATAAAAAGAGCTATAAATGAGCCCTCTAGCACCACTACCTGCAGACCTATTACATTTTTTGTGAATGACCTTCTTGCAAAATTTGGCATTTTTTGCCATTTTTAAAAATCAGAAATTAAAAAAATGCTGACCCAAAAAAATCTGAAAATTTAGATTTTTCGTTACTCCATAGGTACAAACTATAAACCAAAAATCATTGAAATGCGAGACATCAAGGTCCACACCCCTCGTTGATTTCACATGGAATGGCTCACATCTATCTGTAATAAGTTCCTCATGACATAATAATATCATTACATTAACCAAGAATGATAATTTCCACATAATCTTCTTGCATTTTTTTAAATGAATGACTGCATGCAGAAATACCATACACACTCAGGATTTTGTCAAACTTTTAACTTTCTTCTACCTTCTCACATTTGCACATTAAAGAAAAGATCCACAGATGGTCCCGGGAAAGCAGCTGGGATGAAAAAAAAAAAAAAAAAAAAAAAAAAAAGAAAGAGAGAGAGAGAGAGAGAGAAGGAGAAATAATAAATAACCACTAATAAAAAAAAAATACATAAAAAAAAACAGAAAAAGTATCACAAGAAGTTTACCTTAGTGCACCCTGTTTATCATTTACTATCGACATTCTTCAGTGCATTTTATGAAGTGTGATCTTATATTTTGCTTCACAAGTCATTATAATCTCATGTCTATGTACCAGCACAGTTTTTAGCCAAGTTTTTGAAATAAAGCACATTTAAAAAAGAAATGTTTTAAAAATAGTGAACTTTTTTTTTTTTTTTTTTTTTGGATGGGAGTTTAAAATATTTTTGTTAAGTTACTGCCCAACAGTATCAAATGCTGCCTGAATCGACCCCTGGTAAATGTTAGAAACTAGAAAACAAACTTTATACGAATGTCGAAAACATTATTTCACTGAGATTTTCATAGTATATTTGGGTTTCCCATACTTGTTACGGGACCAACGATTTCTGTAGCGACTGAAAGAATCCATAGCACTTGGAGTGGCTGGGTCTTCTCTGAGTCATGTGACAAAGTTTATCCAATTATGCCTGTTGGTTGCTCCATCAGGGAAGAACCTAGTGCAATGTTAGCTGTGAAAGGGGAATTCAAAACAGCTTCCAACATACAAAGAAAATCACGAATAAAAAAAAGTAATATAAAAAAGGGTCAGTTCACCCACTGTTGGCTAAATGAGCAATAAAAAAAACACCAAAAAAGTCAGAAGTACAATAATTTCCAAGAAACAAAATTAAATTTAAGGACTTTTCTTGCGAGTCTGAGGGGGAAAAGCAGAAAAAAGGCCTATTTAAAGTACAATAACTTCCAGGAATCAAAATTAAATTTCAGAACTTTTCCTAAAGTCCGTGGGGAAAAAATGAGAAAAGGGCCCATTTAAAGTACAATAAATTCCAGAAGTCAAAATCAGATTTAAGAACTTTTACAGGAGTTTGAGGGGGAATATGGAGAAAAAGGCCAAGTCCATAGTACAATAATTTCCAGGAATCAAAATAACATTTAAGGACTTTTCTTGGAGTCTGGGGAAATAAGGAGAAAAAGAGCCCATTTAATGTCTGAAGTACATGAATTTCCAGGAGTCAAAATTGCATTTAAGGACTTTTCCAGGTGTCAGAGGGGAAATATGGAGAAACAGGCCCATTTAAAGTTCAAGGTAAAATAATTTCCAGAATTAAATTTAAAGACTTTTTCATGAGTCTGAGGGGAAATAAGGAGAAAAAGGCCCATTTAAATTCTGAAGTATTATACAATAATATCCAGGAGTCAAAATTAAGTTTAAGGACTTTCCCAGGTGTCTCAAGGGAAATAAGGAGGAAAAGGCCCATTTAAAGTCCAAAGTACAATAACTTTCAGAAGGCAAAATTAAATTTAAAGATTTTTCCACGAGTCTGAGGAAAAAATAGAAAAAGAGACATTCAAAGTCTGAAGTGCAATAATTTCCAGGAATCAAAATTAAATTTTAGGACTTTTCCAGGTGTCTGAGTGAAAATAAGGAGAAAAAGGCCCATTTAAAGTCCAATGATTTCCAGGTGGCAAAACTATATTTAAATACTTTTCTATGAGTCCGAGGAAAAAGTAAGGAGAAAAAGGCCCATTCAAAGTCTTAAGTACATTAATTTCTAGGAGGTAAAATTAAATTTAAGAACTTTTCCAGGAGTCTGAGGAAAATAAAGAGAAAAAGGCCAATTTAAGGAGCTTCTTAAAATTCCAGAAGATGTACAAACCCTGTATCTTGTGATGTTAACCTTTAAGATCACAGAAGTGCAGCAATCCCCAAATAACAGTCAGCCCATTCCTTGGTTTCCATGGAAAAAAGCATAGATGTGACATCTAACTGAAGAAAAGCTTTACTTTGTTCACACTGAAAATTAAATTCTATGGAAAATTCACTTCCATGATATACATACTGAAGAAAAGATATAGAAACAGAGTCCCCTTCAACTATGAGGAATGCTTAAAATATGGTATTAGTATTTGGTGCAAAAGTACAAGATACACCCTTTATCAGTAATCAAAGACAGGAAGTTGCATCCATATTAAAGAAGGAAGGCATGTACAGAATTCCAATAATAAATCAGCATGACAAAAAAGCCTATAATACATACACAGTAGGTGGTACAAAAAGAAACTTGAAAATTCATTTAAATGACCACATGCATGACTGGAGTCAAGGAAAGGCTAGAACATCTATGATTCAGCATTGTCTTGAAAACCACTATTCCGGACTGGGAAAATATTAAGCTGATATGCTCCCACCAAATGCAGAAACATGTCATTATTGCCAAGGCAATAATGATTGAGAAAACTAAGGATTACCACTGTAACAACAATTCACTCATGGAACTGAAAATATTCACACATGGAACTGAAAATATTCACACATGGAATTTTTTTGTGCAAGAAATAATGTAAAGCCCTGAAGGCTAGGTTTTTTCTTCAACGAGACAAACAGTGGACAATTATGTACTTATAGGGTGAAACATATCTCCATGCTGTGAGAGATCAGCTCTTGTGCACTTTTAAAGACTTTAAACATCATCAACATTTCATTTCTTCTGCTTCTCATAGTTATTTGCATCCATTTGGTTTTATAGATTTTACTCCACATTGCTTTCATATTTTTATTCCTAGGTAATGTTTACCCTTTGCTTTAAGAATTTCATTCGGCTTCTTTTTTTTTTTTTTTTTTTTGATTGGAGGTTTAATGACCACCCTTCACACAAGAGCTTATTCGTGACCTAACCAAAGGCAACTGCGATATTTGAAAACCTTTCTTTTTTGATAATCAATTTTAAGTGCATAATGTACCATCTATTTATATCAATACTAACAGATTAAATAGAAAGTCAAGGGGTTAGCATATTTCTATTTCCTTTCTTCTACAAAAGGTATATATACTTGGTTTCCATCTATGATTGCAAAGGTGATTGTGCATGTCATATCACCAATGCAGTGATCTCATACATACGAGGGTTGTACCGAAAGTAATGCAAAAGTGGGCATAATTTTTTTATTAACTGACAGAGATCGTTCAAATTGCACATGTTGGTAGAGCAACTCTTCCTCTATAGTAATCCTTCTGCATTGCAGGTAAATAATAGATTTCAAGCAGAAGCAACATGCCGTCATTGAGTTCTTGACGAAGGAAGGGTGAAGGCTGTCCGACATCCACAGAAGGCTGCAGACTGTTTACGGAGATGACACCATTGACAACAGCAATGTGCACAGATGGATGAAGAAGTTTAAAGAAGGGGAAACCGGCATTGAAGACAAACCACGCAATGGGAGACCGTCACCTGCAACCACCGACACAAATTGTCAGTGAGTGGATCAATTGATTTGCGCGGAGAGACCAATCACAATCCGCGAGCTTGTTGCACAACTGGACTGTAATCACAATGCCATACAGAAGATGGCGGAAGACTTAGGGTATCGGAAAGTGTGTGCAAAGTTGCAGTTGACACCGATTTGAAGGAGAGAAGGGTAGAAGTCTGCTCATCTGCTGGAAGCATTTGAAGCCAATGAAGACACGTTTTTCGATCTGGTGACAGGGGATGAAATGTGGGCGTATCTTTACAATCCGGAAACGAAGAATCAATCCATGGAATGGCGTCACACCTCTTTACCAAGGCCTAAAAAGTTCAAGAGCCAGCGATGCCACATCACATAGCTGCTGTACTGAGGGCAAAAGAAGGACCTAAGAAGTATTAGGCAGGTGGTCATAATTCAGTGATCACTCAGTGTGTGTTGAATCGATGCCACATCACATAGCTGCTGTACTGAGGGCAAAAGAAGGACCTAAGAAGTATTAGGCAGGTGGTCATAATTCAGTGATCACTCAGTGCATTTTGAATCGACACCACATCACATAGCTGCTGTACTGAGGGCAAAAGAAAAAACCTACGAAGTATTAGGTAGGTGGTCATAATTCAGTGATCACTCAGTGTTTGTTGAGTCGATACTACGTCCGATAGTTGCTGTACTGAGAGCGAAAGGAGGACCTACGAAGTATTAGGTAGATGGTCATAATTCAGTGATCACTCAGTGTATGATGAATTTATGCCACATCACATAGCTGCTGTACTGAGTACAAAAGAAGGACTTAAGAAGTGTTAGGTAGGTAGTCATAATTCAGTGATCACTCAGTGTGTGTTGAATCGATGCCACATCACATAGCTGCTGTACTGAGGGCAAAAGAAGGACCTACGAAGTATTAGGCAGGTGGTCATAATTCAGTGATCACTCAGTGCATTTTGAATCGACACCACATCACATAGCTGCTGTACTGAGGGCAAAAGAAAAAACCTACGAAGTATTAGGTAGGTGGTGATTATTTAGTGATCACTCAGGGTATGTTGAGTCGATACCACGTCGGATAGCTGCTGTACTGAGAGCGAAAGGAGGACCTACGAAGTATTAGGTAGATGGTCATAATTCAGTGATCACTCAGTGTATGATGAATTTATGCCACATCACATAGCTGCTGTACTGAGTACAAAAGAAGGACTTAAGAAGTGTTAGGTAGATGGTCATAATTCAGTGATCACTCAGTGTATTTTGAATTGATGCCACATCACATAGCTGCTGTACTGAGGGCAAAAGAAGGACCTACGAAGTATTAGGTAGGTGGTCATAATTCAGTAATCACTCAGTGTATGTTGAGTCGATACTACGTCGGATAGCTGCTGTACTGAGGGTGAAAGGAGGACCTACAAAGTATTAGGTAGGTGGTCATAATTCAGTGATCACTCAGTGTATGTTGAATCGATACCACATCGGATAGCTGCTGTACTGAGTACAAAAGAAGAACTTAAGAAGTGTTAGGTAGGTAGTCATAATTCAGTGATCACTCAGTGTGTGTTGAATCGATGCCACATCACATAGCTGCTGTACTGAGGGCAAAAGAAGGACCTACGAAGTATTAGGTAGATGGTCATAATTCAGTGATCACTCAGTGTATTTTGAATTGATGCCACATCACATAGCTGCTGTACTGAGGGCAAAAGAAGGACCTAAGAAGTATTAGGCAGGTGGTCATAATTCAGTGATCACTCAGTGTATGTTGAATCAATGCCACATCGTATAGCTTCTGTACTGAGAGTGAAAGGAGGACCTAAGAAGTATTAAGCAGGTGGTCATAATTCAGTGATCACTCAGTGTATGTTGAGTCGATACCATGATGGATAGTTGCTGTACTGAGGGCGAAAGGAGGACCTACGAAGTATTAGGTAGGTGGTCATAATTCAGTGGTCACTCACTGTATGTTGAATCGATGCCACGTCGGATAGCTGCTGTACTGAGGGCGAAAGGAGGACCTACGAAGTATTAGGTAGGTGGTCACAATTCAGTGATCACTCAGTGTATGTTGAATCGATACCACGTCGGATAGCTGCTGTACTGAGTGCAAAAGCAGGACCTAAGAAGTATTAGGCAGGTGGTCATAATTCAGTGATCACTCAGTGTATATTAAGGCTGAGGTCCCCTTTGCATATGCATGCAGGAAGGTTTGAGACTACATAATAATATTTCAAATTAACCTTGTTGCACTGCGAACTGGTTTAAAATGCCGTCCATTTAAAACAAATATCATACATATTATCATCATTAACAAATATATATAATAAAAGTTGCAGTTACACGTGCATGTTAAGCATTCTACTTACCACAGGGAAGCATTGATAGAAGTGTAGTCATACAGAAAACCATCCATTACCATTTCTGTATTTTCAGAATCATCATGTGTATTTTTTGGCAGCACCGGCCTCTCCAAGGTCGGCAAGTTCTTTTAACTTCAACAAAGCCGTTTACTACAACATTACTTTTAGAGTCTTCTGCAGCAGCTGGGGCCACCTGATTTACGGGTGCAGATTGATTTTCTGGAGATTTAGCATTTTCGAGCATGGACAGTAGAGTTGAATGGAAAGGAGAAAGAAGCTGCAACACACAGGAAAAAAAAAAGTTCATAATAACATGAAAAAAAGAAAAGACATCTACAAATTTCTATGATTAAATGTTACATCTACATTCAGTGGTATAACAGATTAAGCCCTTCCCTCCCCGCAAGATTTATTTATTTATTTTCAGGCCCCCTCCCCACGAAGCAGGCATAAAAATAGTCATGGCAGAAAAATGCTGAACTTTTTTTTCCCATGTAGGAATATGCAAAAATAATTAACCTTTCAGCATTTATTGACTATCATAAGTGCCATATATGCATATATAAAAGCCATAAAATTGTCTAACATTTCTTAAGAACAAATAAGAATTTTATTTTAGCCAATGTGCTTGCACTAAACCAATAATGTATGTGCTTACACCAAACCAATAAAAATCCCATATTTATACTGATCTAATTTGTTTTACTGCAATTATTGCATTTCTGCATCAATCTCAAGAACACCTCAGATGACTTCCAAAAAGGTCGAATTCCTCCTTTTGGAGGAACTCTTTCACCCCTGCCGCAAAGTCATCTAATCCAACCACCTTAATAAACGTTATAAGAAATAATGAATAATCCTACAAAATTACTGATTTAGGAATCACGCCGTATATCTAACTGTGTTAGCCAAGGTTTTGCATTTAATAATAACTAACAAGCTAGCCAAGTACTTTCACCAGGCCTTGTGCACATCAATGATGCCCTGACAATGCAGACAAGGCCTAGTGAAAGTACTTGGCTAGCTTGTTAGTTATCATCAAACGTAAAACCATGTCTTTGGGATTACTAAATCATTATTTATTCTCCGAATTTATTTAGGATTATTTATTATCATCTCACCACAGAACTGATTTAAATTCTCCTTTTGTTTATGCTTTCCAACCGTAGGTTGAAGAAGCGTATATGCTCCAGCTTTGTCTGTCCGTCTGTCGGCACGATAACTCGCGTAAAAATAGTTCGATTTTGATGAAATTTTAGTATGTAGTAGGGGACCACCTGGGGACAAACCCTACTGAAAATGGACGAAATGGGGTCAAAGGTCATGGCATAGGAAAGAGATCCATTCCATTGACTTTATGCATCATAACTTGCGTAAATATGATTCGATGTCGATGAAATTTTAGCATATTGTAGGGGACTACCTGGGAATGACCCCTATTGAAAATGGGTGAAGTGGGGGTCAAAGGTCACGCCATAGGAGCGGAATCCATTCCATTGCCCTTATGTGTCATAACTTGCGTAAATATGGTTCAATGTCGATGAAAGTTTAGTATATTGTAGGGGACCACCTGGGATTGAACCCTATTGAAAATGGGTGAAGTGGGGTCAAAGGTCAGGACATAGGAGCGGGATGCATTCCATTGCCTTTATGCGTCATAACGTGCATAAAAATGGTTCGATTTCGATGAAATTTTATTATGCGGTAGGAGACCACCTGGGGACGATCTTATGACGTCACAATCTCGCGCTTGATATGTTAGCGCGCGGTCACGCCATCTGTCTCATTACGTCACGCGTTGTGTGTGGATCCTATTAACATTTTATGACGTCATACTCTTGCGAGCAGATGGTCGCAATTCCCATCTGCCTCATTACGTCATGCTTTATGTGCGTATGTTCGTCCGCACAATAACTCGCGTAAAAATCGTTCGATTTCGATGAACTTTTAGTATGTGGAAGGGGATCACTTGGGAAGGAACCCTATTGAACATGAACGAAATGGGGTCAAAGCTAGAACATAGGAGCGGGATCCATTCCACTGCTCTTATGCGTCATAACTAACGTAAAAAAGGTTCGATTTTGATTAAATTTTTGTATATGGTAGGGGACCACCTAGGGAAAAACCCTATTGAAAATGGGCGAAATGGGGTCAAAGGTCAGGACATAGGAGTGGAATCACTTCCATCACCATTATGCGTCATAACTTACGTAAAAATTCTTCGATCTGGATGAAATGTTAGTATGTAGTAGGGGCCTGCCTATTAAATGGGCGAAATGGGGTCAACGAATCCTATTGAAAATGGGCGAAATGGGGTCAAAGGTTAGGACACAGGAGAGGAATCTATTCCATAGTCCTTATGCATCATAACTTACGTAAAAATGCTTCCATTCCGACAAAACTTTATCATGTTACTTCGGAGGTATACTAAACTGGTTCTGTTAAATATAATCGAAATGGAATCAAAGTTCAGGGCACAAGACCGAGATTTATTCCACAGCCATTATCCTCATAACTTGAGTAATGATTTCTGGTATGTTGCAAAGTGTATCCTAATCAATGCATTGCACGATTTTACTAACTTGTTATATGAAATAACAGCAAGTTATTACTAAGGGTATGGCAAAGGTGCCAGCTACAACAAAACTGGGAATCGTAAAGGTACCAGCTACAACAAAACAATGAATTCAGTCTTGAATGTCACCTAAAGCGATGTGATCGGCTGACATTTTGCAATGCAAACATTTTTACCACTTCACTTACATCAATTTGCTTTTTCACACTTAAAATGCTGAGACTGCTTAGTCTTTCTTGAGATATGGTACTGCACAGATAATGCTTTATTAATTCCAATTTTGAAAAAAGATCGCTCAGCTGCAGATACAGTCACTGGTAAGGTCAGGAACAGCAGAAAAGCTGTGCAGAGGTCTGAAATGCTAGATGCCAGGGTGTAGCTATCTATTAGTAACAGATCCGCCAAGTCGTTGGGAGCAGGGTGGGAAATTAGCACAAAATGTGATTGTAATTTTACGTTCTACAACACTTTTTTTTAGCGTGAAGCACATTTGCAACTGCACAAATTTCAGCTTTCTTTTTCTCCCCCCCCCACATACAGGGTTCTTAGGAAAGTCTGTTTACCCCCCCCCCCCTAACTTTTAAACCGCGTATCGTACCGCTACGGAAGTAGCGTGTACCTATAGGAAAGTGACCATGCGCAATTGATTGGACGTGCTTGTAGCGCCCCTAGTGGCGAAATATGGAACTTAGCAAAACTAACTCAGAAACCAAGAAAGATACCCAAAAAAGTCCAATTACAAAATGAAAGAACAGTGTTTAATTTGTACAAAACGACTTGTGTCTTGTGACTATTTTCTTACACAAAACGACTATCCTTTTCTTGTGTCCAAGACAAGGATACAAGAACAGAAACACAAGGTCTGTGTAATCTTGTCTTATACCCAAGACAAAGTTACACAGACAGGATACCAGAATGGGTTAGACAGACATGTACAACCAAGTGGACACTCCATAAAATGGGACTCAATAATGTGTGTCCACAAACCTGGTAGCACAAACAGCACGATGTGGCGAAGCCTGTCGCGGATTATCAGGAAGTTGTGCAGATTGTTTTTCTATTTTCTTACCACTAATTGTTTTTAAGATTTCTATAAATTTTAAAACAAAGGAAGGGAAATTTTCATGCATTTTTAATCTGGGCTCCCGTTCCAGATGTGAAGCTGTAGTCAATAGACTAGGCAGGCAACTGTTTTGTCTCCCCTCCCATTTTATTTTGACTTTCATTCTTCTATATTTTTCAAACAGATAACTTCAACTTGATGAGATATCATATCATGAAAGAAATATGGGATAACACCATATAACACAAATTTTGAAGATGATAATCTGATTTTTGGTGTAAATGTGACAAAGGTGGTGAGTCAGATAATATCCGAAAACTTGAAAATTTCATCGTCCTGGAGCGGGACTCGAACTCGCGTCTCTCAGACAGCGCCCGGGTATATTCAAATTAATCAGAAACTTGATATTTGGCCGTTCTGGGTGGTGTAGTGGTTAGCATACCTGGGCGCTATCTGAGAGACGCGGGTTTGAGTCCCGCTTCAGGATGGTGAAATTTTCAAGTTTTCGGATGTTATCTGACTCGCCATCTTTGTTACATTTACACCAAAAATCGGATTGTCATCTTCAAAATTTGATGAGATATAATTGCATTTTTTCAGCTTTGAATCTAGAAAGCGATATTTTTGTGCACTGTTAACGCACCACACACTTTTGATGTGGCATTTTGGAAGCTAATGATTACAATTTTTCCTTTTTTTTTTTTCTGCATGGATGCTTAACTTTTATCTAACAGAAAGTTAGATTAAGGTGATTTTTTTTTTTTTATGAAGAGCCATATTCTCCATTCAGTGGCCGTTGGCATTTTTACTGTAAGTGTCAATGTTGCAACTTTTTTTTTTTTCTTTTTGCTTCCAGGTAGCTTCACTTCAGTTAGATTGATATGGTTGTTTTTTTTCTCTCCTTTTCTTCCTTTTTTTTTTTTTTTTTACAAGAGCCATATTCTCCATTTATTTCAGTGGCCGTTAGCATTTTTACTGTAAGTGTCGATGTTGCAACTTTTTTTTTTCTTTTTGCTTCCAGGTAGCTTTACTTCAGTTAGATTGATATGGTTGGCTTTTTTCCCTCCCTTCCCCCCTTTTACAAGAGCCATATTCTCCATTTCATTGGCCGTTGGCATTTTCACTGTAAGTGTCGATGTTGCAACTTCTTTTTTTTTTCTTTTTGCTTCCAGGTAGCTTTATTTCAGTTAGATTGATATGGTTGTTTTTTTCCCTCCTTTTCTTCCTTTTTTTTTTTTTTTTCAAAAAACCTTATTTTTACACAATTTTATTGTTCATCTGCCATTTTCCAAGATCATGTTACGAGGCATTCCAGAAGCTGATGTTCGTAATGTTGCCTCTTCTTTTTTTTTTTTTTTTTTTTTTTTTTTTTTTGGTTTCTAGATAGCTTTGTTTTAGTTAGATTAATGCTGACTCTTTTTTATTTATTTTTTAACAAAATCCATAATTTGTTAAGCCTTTGCAACATTTCCACTCGTTTCCATGGCATTTCTGAAAATGGCGGCCACATTTTTTTTTTCTTTTCACTTCCACATAGCTTTATCTCAGATTTTTTAGTAAAACTATTTTTAAGCATTTTTAATGCCCCTTTGCTTTGTCTCCAAGGCTGCTGCATTACATGGTATTCCAGAAGCTGAAATTTTAATTTTTATGTTGTAGACAAAAAAAAAAAAAAAAAAATCCTGATTCTTCAAATCACAGGAGTGGCAACGCAACACATTCAATGACGTATAACACACAAAGATTCCCAGACTGAGCACGTGGCATATTCAACGTAGACTGCAGAGAGAACGGACTACCAGAGGTCCCAGAAGATGGCAGACAGATCTGCCAAAATGCATCGGACAATACATCCAGGAAGTCTGATGAAGTTTTTTTGGTGATTGCATTTTCTCATGCGAATATTTTTTCGAGTGATTCATTTTTCCGTTTTTTCAAGTTTTCCAACGTAATTTTCACATCTCCTTTGTCTTCATGTGCCTCCCATAGTTCAACTAAAAAAGTATATCCTAGTCAAGAAAATGTGCGGACTAACCTCTACAAAAGCCCACACTCAAAAACCTGATGAAAACAACCCGTGCAAAGAGCTGAACATCGACCACCTACAACCGAGAGGTACGTGAAAGATTTTTCCTTAAATCACATTCAATTACCGAGATATATATTCACAATGAATATTAACAACTTCCAACTGAGAAATTGCCTTTCACTCAAAAGAAATATAACATGTAAAAAGTTACAACAGTAAAAACCACCATTAAATGGTTCTAACTGAATAACCTAATATTTGTTAATTGCATTCTTTCTATTTTGCTTCTTGAAAGTTATTGCGCTTCCTAACCTAGAATTGAATTAAAACATTTAATAAATAAGCTAATAAAGAAACACACAGAAATGCTATAGACAAGATGGAAAGAAAAAATTTTGTATATCACATTCCACTTAATTGTAACAGTAATTATATTGGATAAATGTCTTGAAAATTGGAAATCAGAATTAAGGAACATCAAATGGCTATTAATAACAAAGATAAAAATAGTGTAATAGCAAACCATATGCAGTTATGCAAATGTGAGCCTTTATAGGAAAAAATTAAAATTTTGGACTATGAATCTCATAAAAACAAGACACTAATTAAAGGAAGTTATAACATCAGGGTTCCCACTCAATAATAAAAAAAATTCCCGGACTTTTCCAGGTTCTCCAGGTGGCTTTTAAAGTTTTCCAGAGTGGCATGTTGCAAAGAATTGTTACATTTCATTCCATTCTATTAATTTTTCTCACTTGTAAATTCTTTACGTAATTTGTCTTTATAAAATTACTTGCTTTACATTAATAACAACTAACTGTGCACATTATTTTCTGTACCAAAGTTCTGTGAACTTTGGTGAATACTACCCACAAGGAATTTGTAAATACATTCCCATAGAAACAGATCATATGTAAGAAAAAAATCTGTCAGTTGAATAGTTTCAGTTTTTCTATAACACAATGCAGCTAAGCTTAATGATGGAATGGCTCTGTTCAAAGAAACATGTTTCAAGAGAACCAACAGACAAAGGACTTTGATCCATCATTTGGTTGGTTCTCTTGTGAAGTGTTTCTTCAAGCAGGAGCCATTGTGCCAAACTGTTCCATGTCATAACAACTGCCTGCAGAAATTGAACAAAAGCTTAATAACTGGCAATTTAAAAAAATCAATTTTGCGTCTTTTTTTTAGAGAATAAAGGAAATACTTAATATAACTGAAAGTAAGATCTACCAAATTCTAGGCAGGCAGTAATTGCAAGCAAAAGTTTGAAATCTTGAAAAAATAAGTTTTTTGGCAAAATAAAGTATCCATTGATTTTTACAAAAAAAATAAAAAAAAATAAGGGTAATTTTCCCTGAGTTTCCCTTGATTTTTGGAACCATTTTCAAATTCCCTGAGAATTCCAGGTTTTCCCTGTTTTACAGGTGAGTGGGAACCCTGAACATAAATAAAAAAAAAAACAAAAAAAAAACAGTGTCATCAATGAGCCTTTTAACAAGTGGTGTTTTAAACAATTTAATTACAACCACAACAGAATTACAAAATACACAATGAAAACATTTCAGTTTAGTAACTGGCAACGGTATGAGGAACCTGGAAACAAAATTTAAATTCTTCAGGAAGTAAATAAAACTTTTGATAATCCTTCTATACATTGGGAACAGGCCTTGACTAAAATCTAGAGGCCAGAAACGTCTGTAAAAAACTTGGTGAAAAGGAAGATTAAATAAAAATTCTTCAACTGGAACTAAAATTAAATAAATATATCTGGGAAATACCTTCAGTAAGTGATTTAAAACAAAAAGGTATGACAACACAACACTCACCTCTTCTGATTTTTCTTTGGGGATGAGGGTATGTCCAATATCTGCATTTGGACTTTGAGTAGAATAGCCACCATTTATAATTTCAGGTGCTGGCGTGCCACCACCTTCTTCTTCTTTTACTGCAGGCGGATGAGGAGAAAGAGTTGGCATGATGGGATCAGACGAGCAAGTCTGTGAACAGTTCATATCTACAGATGGGATGTTAGAATGAGAGTCAACTGATGATGGTTGGGTCAGGGGAGTATGAAGCTGGGGTAAACTTGTAGGTGTACCTGTACCTAGCATAGTGCTGATTCCCAAGTTCTTTAAATGAGCGGCACTGACCCCAGATCCAACAATTACACTTTCACTACTGTGCATTACATTTATTCGCAATGCTGAAGAGTCCAAAACGTCATAGGTATTTTCGTATAATTGTTTCCGTCTGTGAAAGGGCACTGGCTGCAGTGTGAAGCTAGTTTTATCCCCCTTGTCACTCCTTCGACTCACAGCAGAATTAATGTGATTCACTTGACTTGAGGGTAATGCATCATTCTGAGAACAGCTCACTGCACCTGAAGGTTTACCAGAACACCTGTGGAAAGATACAGAAATTTATTTCAATTAATCCAAATAAAGAATATTGCTTTTATTTAAGTACTTTGTTAGTTTTAAACAGTTACAAAATGTTCTAACAAGACAAAAAATATAAAGAGGCGAACAAGCACTTTATTTATGTTTTCCAAAAGAATAGTACTTTCCCTTGCACATACACGAGACCGACAAAGAAAAAAAAAAAGCTGAACATTTTAACCGGGTGAAAAATTGGAACATAAAGTGAAACAGTGTGAATCACGAGCAAGACAGACTGTTCTTTTTAATTTACAAGTATTTATGCGAATATTAAACAAGAGCACATCACTGTATTCCAAAATAAAAATTACTGACATTTAACAACACAAGATGGAAAGAACATCGAGGGCAGAAAAATTACGATTATGGACCAAATCATCGCTCCGTCCGACTTCAATTTTCGGAAATTTTCCCTCCATTTTTAAGAGAAATAAAAATATTTAGGGAATAGAATAATATTTGGCAACACTGAGCAGAAGAAACATTGTAACAAAGAATGAAAATTACTATCGTGGGGGGAAATCTTCACACCATCTAACTTCCAATTTCGAAAGTCTGAATTCCTTCCTCCGACAGAAGACGCACAACCCCATTCCCACCACCACTAATTCCCTGCCTTAAAATTCTATTCAGTTATGCATGCATCGATCTTGAGAATGACCCAAATGATGGCGGGGGAAAGAAGGAAA
This sequence comes from Macrothele yani, assembly GCA_039090855.1. Lineage (NCBI taxonomy): Eukaryota > Metazoa > Arthropoda > Arachnida > Araneae > Macrothelidae > Macrothele > Macrothele yani. The sequence goes on along the minus strand of CM077000.1, from coordinate 71,381,734 downwards.
AAAAAAAAAAAAGCGGAATTCTGCAAATCTGCAGAAGAGTCTCATGTATACTTGCAGCAGTGAAATCTGCAATTTCTTTTACTTTTTTTAAAATTTCCTCCTTCAAATTTGAAGTCAGTGGCAGAAGCAAAAGCCAAAATGAAATGCCTGTTCCTAATTTAGGGAATTGGTTCAAGGGAAGTGACTAAACCAATGCCACCCAAACAAACATGCATAGGAATAAAGAGAAAATAATTGTACATTTCTCTAAATTATGGGATTCACTCAGGAATAAAAGAATATTACTTACAGTCGAATTTTCAGGGAGCACTCCTACCCTTCCTCACGACTACACTATAGTAGGTGTTGCCATTCGTGAGCTAAATTCCAACCTTTCAAATCATTTAATGTTGTATCTCTTCTTCTCTCTATTTCCAGTCCTTCTGAAAATTTTCTCATGAAGAAGTGCTGCTGATGTGTCAGAACTTCTACAGTCTCCCGAAGCACTTCATGTCCTGTAATTTGAACATGTCTGTCCCAACCTGGTTTGTTTGTCATATCTTTAATTGCAGCTTTATATTCTGCCAATCTGATCTTAAGCTATCTACCTGTTTCTCCCACACAGCAGAAACCACATTCACATTTTATGTTGTAGACCACTCCTTCCTGTAACAGGATGTTTTCTTCATTTTGTTTTAAAACAAAAGAAGAAAACATCCTTTACAGGAAGGTGTAGTCCATAATATAAAATGTGAATGTGGTCTCAGCTATGTGAGAGAAACAGGTAGACAACTTTTTTTTTTATTGGGGGTTTAATGACCACTGTGAGCAACTCAATGGTCTATAAGCAGTCGCCTGTCCTTAATTTAGGGTCACTGGTTCCAGGGAAGGGGGTGGGAGAGCCAGTGCCATAAGATAAACACAACATCCATGCCTAATCAGGATTCAAACCCGGATCCTTCACGGACGAATGGTCATAAAGCAGCATACCTGCCAACAGCCTTGTCAGTAGTAACTAATATTAAAATAGGCTGCAATGGAATACCGTCTTAGCATGATTTATTTTGAAAAATGAAAAAACTATAATATACAGTTTAAAACATACATTAGTTCTTTTGAAGTGACACTCACTTCATCTTCAGATGTACTGCTATAAACGCCAATTCAATATCATATATACACACACTTGTGCATCATGGGTACCCTACTACCTGGTCATGTGACATGGCGTGGCTGTTGTGAAATTTGTATGCAAATCATGATGACGATGATTTATGAGTACGAGATTATGTTAGAATTAAAACGTCATACTACTCGATACAACAATCTGTCTCGTAATACATGAATAAGTTGTTCCCAATCTCCAGATAACTCTACAGGGGTGTAATAATTGCAGCATTGGTTTCCAAAGGGTGTGATATATACACTCTCCAAGCATAGTAGCGAGTGGGTAGAGGCGGGGGTTGCCAGTAGTTTGGTATTTTCCCAGTCTGGGTACATATCACCAGAAATAAAATTCCTTTGTACATATCACCAGAATTAATATTCCTAGCCAGGGCTGTGCTGTGTAGGCTTGTCTTTAAACTATATTTATGCTCCTGTAATCGCAAGCCCACTTGTCTTTTTGTAGATCCTACGTAGTTACTGATGGTTTCACCTGATCGTGGATCTAACATAGGAATATTGTACACTCTCCCCATTTTTGCATCAGTCTTTTCTAACATATGTTGACATACATTTAGTACATTACATATCACTAAGCTGTTCTCTGAGATTCAGAGGTTAGCTCCAAAAAGAAATACAAACTTCCAGATATTTTTACTTATTGTTGTCGTATCAAACTTCGCCATTTACAGCGATCTTGACATACAACTCGTGCTTCACTGATATCCATTACACGCCGTACACAAGATCTTTTATACTTCATACTCATAATCTTTTTCTCATGCAGACACTCCTGAATCTGATCCACCCATGTCTTCCTTGGCCTTTCCTTGCTGCCACTTGGGCTGAAAAGATTTTCTTAGTAAGCATTTCATCACTCATTCTTTCAACATGGCCAAACCACCGAAGCATATTGGTCTCCACCTTGCTAACATCATTTTGCTTCACATCACACAACTGCAATACATCTTCATTTCTCACACAATCATATCGTTCTTGCCACAAACCCCACGTAAGTAACGCATTTCTCCAGCACACAAACGACTCCTATGTTTCTTCTGCAGTACCCAGGTTTCACTGCCATACATCAGAGTAGGAACAATTACAGTTTCATACACAGCCATGCGGGACTCTCTAGAGAACCCATCATTCCTGTGAAACCTCCCAGAGCAGCTATGACTTTCAAAGAAGTATTCACTCGCCTACTGATTTCACCATCAACTAGTTCTCTCTGTCAAACATGCTTCCTAAATACACAAACTCACTCACCTAGTCAATCACAGTGCCATTTATACTTACATTACATTCAGTGCTACCCATTCCTCTCTCAAACACCATAACTTTGGTTTTTCCCTTATTAATACTCAGTTTGAATTTCATGCAAACTTCGTGCATCCGAGTCAACATACTCTGCAACTCACTTTTGCTCTCTGCCAACAGGACAGTGTCATCAGCATACAGCAATCTGCACACACGGATATCACCAAGACATAAACCACTATTATCTATTTTGGCCTCATGCATGCATGCGTCCATAAATATATTAAACAGCCATGGTGACATTACACAACCTTGTCTAACTCCTGCACCAATAGAAAACCATTTTGATAAAACACCATTCACTGGTACACAAGCTCTACTACCAGCATACATGGCTTTTACACTATTAAGTAGATTCCCAGTAACACCATATTCATTCAATACCTTCCAGTTAGTACTAAATGTATTCTATAAAGAATACATTTAGTACTAACACCAATTCTTAGGTTATGTTTAAAACACAAGCGAGATAGTACATTACAGATGTAAGGTATGTATTCAATTGAGCCTACAAATTTCCAGTTGTCCCTTGTGTCATGTCTTGTACGGGTGGTAGTACGGCTCGCCCTGACACGTGCAAAAATACGTTTGACTAAATGGGTGGGTAAACCAAAACTGGCCAAATTGAAGATATATCTGATCTCCTGGTCGAAGAAGGACTTTGTGGTGGTGTGTGTAAATGCACGGAGAAAAAGGAAATTAATAGCTGAGGTTTTGTACTGAAAGGGCTGCAAGGAATTAAATGGAATAATCAAACTTCTGGCTGTAGGTTTTCGGTAAACAGAAAAACTTAGGGAGTTGGAATAAGGGTTTCTGTGTACACAGAAATCTAAAAAAATTTAAACCGTAAGTGCTACTTGACTTTCTCTATGATAAACCGAAGGGAGCATACAGTATTAGTAGACCATGAACTCATCATCTAATGCTATTGCTGAGCATGAGGTAAAAACTCTTATCCAAAGGCACATAGGAAAATTGCAAACTCTGGTTGACTATGAAGTTAGCAACAGACCCCATGATGTGAGTTGCTCAAACCATGCACCCTCTTCTGTTGTTAATCTAAGTGACTATGTGCTGAACCCAACCCAGGAGCGTGCCTTTCGACGAGGTTCTAAGTTTGCCTACACATATTGTGGCAAGCGGGTCGAAACCATTATTCCGCAAGTTGAATCGGTCATCTCCTCCTTGCCTGATAGTGATCGTAGCTTTGCCAGGGTAAAAATTTCTAGTTATCTTACCAACCAAAAACACCATGTTGTGCAATTAAATGATTTTAATGATGAAAAGCAGCAATTTTCTCAACTGGCTAAGGGAATTGGTGGGCCTTCTTTAGCCTACCTTTTGCTTTAGGGGGATCATTTTACCTATTACTTTGTGTGGGATTGACATCTTGCATTTTTTGAGAATATGAAGAGGTGTTTAAAATAACAATTTGTGAGGATTTATCTGCAGATAAAATAGAAATATTGGAGTCTTTAACCAGTTGAGATAATTGCTGCTTTTCATCATTAAAATCATTTAATTGCACAACATGGTGTTTTTGGTTGGCAAGATAACTAGCAATTTTTACAGTGGCAAAGCTACGATCACTATCAGGCAAGGAGGAAAGTACTAATGTATGTTTTAACCTGTATATAGTTTTTTCATCTTTTAAAATAAATCATGCTAAGACGGTATTCCATTGCAGCCTATTTTAGTTCTGTTTCACGAAGTCGTTCAACTTGTATAGTAACTAGTATTATTGCGCAACATATATAGACGCAGGAGAGTGGGAACATCGCAGGAGGGGAGGGTGCGATTATCTTTGCTCCGTCTGACTTCCAGTTTTGGAATTTTTCCCGTATTTTCAAGTTGAAATAAAAATACTTATGCAGTAAAATGTTATTTAACAGTAATACTGGACAAAGTAACATCGCGTGAAAAAGAAATTATGATTACGGAAGAAATCTGAACTCTGTCAACTTTCCGTTTTCGAAAGTTTCGTAAAGACGGAATTCCATCCTCCCAACACCCTCCCTCATTACCACCAGCCCCCACCACCCTAATTTCTGTTCACTTGGGTGTCGATCATGTGAATGACCAAAATAATAATGAAAAAGACGAAATTCCCGAATTTGCGGAAGAATCTTATGCCTGAAGATTAAGGGGGAATTTTCGCGGCGTCTAACTTTCGTTTTTGCAAATTGTTGCTCACAGTTTCAAGCTGAAATACAAACATTTATACAATAAAATGATATTTAACAAGAACGTTGGGCACAAAGGTAACATCTGGAGAAAAAACATTACAGTTACGGCAAACAGTTTTACTCCGTTTAACTATCATTTTCGAAAGTTTTGACGAAATATCGTATCCAGACGGAAAACGCCCCCCCCCCATCAAATTCTCTTCAGTTTTGCACCGATCTTGAGAATGATTTAAATGATGACAAAAAAACAAAAAGCGGAGTTTTGCGAATCCGCTTATGAATCTCATGTACACCATAAAATAATAGTATAAAAAAATTACAAATCGTAGAATCCGTAGTTTCGGCAGTGAGTTCCGTAGTCAGACAACTAAATCCATAGAAACTACGGACATTCCATAGTAGATGGCAGATGTGCTTAGCCCACTTCACCACCAGGGCGGCACAGACAGCTGAAGACCAGATTGGCAGAATATAAAGCTGGTTTGAACAGACGTGCAAATTACAGGACATGAAGTGCTTTGGGAGACTAGAAGCTCTGACACATCAACAGCACTTTTACAAGAGAAAATTTCCAGAAGGACTGGAAATAGAGAGAAGAAGAGGTATAACATTAAATGATTTGAAAGGTTGGAATTTAGCTCACAAATGGAAACACCTACTATAGTGTAGTCCCGAGGAAGGGTAGGGGTGCTACCAGAAAATTTGACTGTAAGTAAGATCCTTTTATTTCTGAGTAAATCCCATAATTTAGTGAAATGTATAATACATCGTCTAGAAATAACCATGACATCAATTATTACAGAGAAATAATGCTTAGTCATGATGAATTTTTATTTTCTTGTAAACAGCAGTTTCTGTGGAAAGATATCATTTGCCTGCCCAGTAGTAAAAGCTGGATGCCCAGGAAAATTTATCTTTTAAGATAACAAATCAGAATTATTTTTTAAGTTAAAAAATATGATGAATTTTTTTTATCTGCTTTGCATTTCTGTTTTTAAGGTACCATAATTTTTGTCGTATAATCCCAGCGATTAAAAAAATAATACTAAAAAAAAATATTACGGCAATTCAATTTTTAAAAAAATCTGCAGCGTAATTGCGCAGGTGAGGGGGTATAATTGGAAAAGGAACTCCCTCGGAAAAATTTTCCTTATTTCAGGAGTATGTATGGAGCAGAGAGGAGAGGAGAGGGGGAGGAATGTCGCAATGTAAGATCGAGCAAATTGTGAGGAGTGACGACCGGGGGTCATTTTGAATCGTTGAGAAAGACAACTCTGTCTGTTGTGCAATCTCTGTTTTTGTAAACCAGCAAATGAACATACGCACTGTGCTTGCTGCACGAACCTAAGTGTTCCTCCTTTCGGATCTCATGGGCGCTGACTTGTTTTTAGTTCGTCTTTCGCCGTTTTGACCAACGCCTATGCTGCTATTTTTCTTCATTGCTATTCATGATGTCTTTGAAAAGGAAATGTTTCAGTTACACTGCCGAATTTAAACTAAAAGTGGTGGACACAATTGAGAATATGATCGTGTCCCTGCGCGTAATTTTGAGAAGGTAAGAAAACAATTGAGCAGTAACATGCAGAAAGCCGCCATCTAAAACATAAACAAATTATTCCGCAGGAGAATTCATGGAAGTTTTTTATTGGCCCACGTATAAGCAGATCCTTCAACTCTGAAAGCAGGATTCCTCCAAAAACTTTCAACTTATACGCGAGTACATGCGGTATTTCTATGACTTGTTCTGTATCAGCCTTTCGTCATTGGCAAGGTGTAATACAATACTCTGGAGCCGCATTCTCTATGGATGTTACACCCTTTATCTGTCTGGAGATAAAAATATGAAAAAGGAAGCTTTAAAAATGAATTTCTTCATTTAATGAAATCAGTTTTTTTTTCTCTCACTTTTTCAGATTCCTGTGTCATTATGTGACTCCTGGTTTCTAAATTAATTCAAAATGCTAAGAAAAAACCAGTTGTTGCTCTTCAACCTGTTTCACCAAAAAAGGAACTAACGTTTGCTGGCTCAATCCCTTACCACGAACCTTCTGCCTACAAACTCATCAGTATCTTTAAAAGAGAAGGATATAGACTTGCCATTCGTTCTTCCCCTTCAATTTCTGTTATCCTCCGTAATGACAGAGACCCAAGACCTGCGCTTTCTTTGCCTGGAGTGTATAAAATTCCGATCAAGACTAACGTTGGATTAACCGCGTACATAGGAAGTTCATTCCGGAAAATTCTTTCAAGACTTCAGGAACACAAATCTGATGTGAAATTTGGAAAAACTTCATCTTCCTTGTCTCTCCTTACCATGGCTGACACTTCTGCCATTCCACTTTGGTCCGATACTAAAAAGTTGGCTCCCTTCCAAAATCGGTATGCTCTGAGGTTTAGAGAAAGTTTGGAAATTTTATTTTCCAAAAATTGCAACTCTGAGCTTCCCATTTTCATTCCTTATATCTGGAAATCTCTCATTGCATCACGTCACCCGGAGTTACCATTACAAAACTTACCTATCCAATCTGGCAACGTAAACCAACCGTAGTTGCACTGATGAAGGCCATAGTAATGGCTGAAATATATTTGCCTTAATCTTTTTATACGTAACTTAGCGTGTTCTACACTACCTTCTTCTTAATTTGTTCTACACTACCTTCTTAATTATGTGACCGACTTTTCTATCGAAAATTCCACTTACGGTTCAACATCTATGATGTGCGGATTACATAGCAATTCCTTTCGCTAAATGTCACAGTCTGCGGATTATACAAAGGAAAAAAAAAATATTTTACTTGAATTTTGCAGTCTGCAGATAATGTGACGAAAATTAGAGTACTCGACTCAAAATGTTCAATGCACAAAAACATGTATCTCAAGTTATAAGAGGATGATGCTGGAATTGGTATGAAGATGAAATTGGTATTTGAGAAATTTAGTGACTGCCATGTTCCTACCGTTGAAGTTTCACCCTTTTGTCACTAAGTTTCACCCTTTGAGCTAGCTAGTTCCATCAGAGACATGCATCCCGTTGTTGACAAACAACATTTGGTTTCAATTTCTGTACCTAGAAGCACAATATAATTAAAGAAATGATACTCTTTTGTCTTTGGCAATCCGTAACAATAACACAACTTCTGTTGATTAACAGTGAATTGAAACACGACATGCGACAACTGTCTTTTCTCTTGTAGTAGGAAATTCCATTCCATTTTTTTTTTTCATTTTTTAAATTTAGTTGCCCGGGCCAGGCGACTAGTTTCTTTTTTACCTGCCCAGGCAGAAAATTTACATGCTGCAGGCATCTTGGGCATGGTATTTTTCAAACCCTGCAACGAGTATTGCTTTTATTTAAGTAATTTGTCAGTTTTAAACAGTTAAAAATTGTTCTACCAGGACAAAAATCAAATAACAATTCCTTTGTGGTATGCTTATCTGCAGCTTTAAACTGGTTGCAGCATCATTTCCAATAACAAAATAAAGGGATAAATGGAACTGCTGCATTATTCCTGGAAAATATGGTATTTACTGTCACTGTTTATAACACAATTTCATTAATAGGGGCCAAGTTGTATGGTTTCTAAATATTTTTTCATCATGATAAGAAACAATGTCAAATTTGAACAGGGAAAAAAAGGAAAGGCAAAAAATGTAATCATGCTTTACAAAAGAACATACAGTACTAGATGAAACCCCATCAATAATGACGAGAAAATAAAATTCATGATACACAAATTACTGACATTTATTTATTGGGTTTTTGAGTTTCACACCCACAGATGTCTGAAAATTTCCCGAGCAGTTGGTTATGGAATTTGATACGACGGGCTGTCTGTTTGTTCTGTGTTTTGTAAAACCTTCAGTCCCTATTTCTTCTGTGTTTTGTAAAACCTTTAGTCCCTATTTCTTTAACACTTGCTTGTACAAAACATTTTTCATATACACTGACTGTGAACCCTGTATCAATTTTCCCTGTTCTTTTCCGTGAACTATTTTTATCTTGACGTTACCACAATACAGATGGCTAAACACTGGTTCAGGTAGTGAACCAAAATTCCTGATGTAAAGTTTTTTGTAGCCGCCCCGGTGGTGCAGTGATCTAAGCGATGGCCTCTGATCATTCGTCCGAGTTCGAATCTTGGTGAGGCATGGATGCTGTGTTTGTCTTACGGCACTGGCTTTCTCCCTTCCCTGGAACCAGGGAGCCTAAATTAGGGATGGGCGACTGCGTATATCCCACTGAGTTTCTCACGGTGGTCGTTAAACCTCCAACCAAAGAAAAAAAAAAAAAGTTTTCGTATCTCTAGAGTTGACCGTGTGACGTAATGCATCTCGGACGTCGTGTGAGAATTATTTGAATTAGATGACGTCACACCAGCAGCTGTGTTCTTTGTTGCTAGGACAACAAAACAAAGTGGTATGTGTGTGGACTGTGCGCATGTAGGTGATGATGTAACTTACACGAAAACACGAAAAGCTAAGCGTGACGTCACAAACATTTGTTTCTCGGTTGTTGCTGTGACGACTTAAAAAGTAGCATGGAGGAGGAGGAGGGCTTTAGCAGATTATATATTAGGATAATATGCTGCATTGCATTGCATCAGGTTGTACAGAAAATTTCTGGAAAAAAATTGTATGTGGTGTGTGTAATGCAAGATACTGTGGATCTGTGTTCAAGGTTCATACCCTTTTCTGTGGAAGAAAAATAAAATAAGGACTTCTAAGGACCTACATTGCAATTGATATTTTGCATCACTGGAATATCATCAAGTGTGTGTATGTGTGTACAGTATGTATATATACATATGTAGGGGATTAAACAGTGCTAGCGGCCATTTACCAGGCATTTTGCCCCAAATATAAACTACTTTGCCCACAAAGAACAAAATTAAATACACGCCGAAAAAAAGGACGAGTAGGAGACACAGCGACAATGAAGCAAGGTGAATTGAGTAGAGCAGTAGACACTAGATAGATCAGACCACACGAGACAACTGCAGGGATCATAGCATACTTCTGGAAAATTTTAGGTTGGAATTTTAGGAATTTTAGGAATTTTTAGAAAAATTTTAGGAAAATTTTAGGAGTGTATTTCAATAAAAACTAGATGTATATTTGTATACATCTAGTAAAACAACTTTGTATACATTGTAAAGAGTTTGCTTCACACCCTTCAACCATATATACTGATAGACTGCGCATGACATCAAAATTTCTGGCTCCAACATAAAATCACATGACAACAGTCAAAAAGATGGGTTACACCTGCTGTGCTTATGGTTGCTCTGAGCGATATAGTAAAGAAAGTTCTATGATTTTTCATGGGTAAGAAACGAATTAAATACCTAAGTCAATAAAGTTCAATTACTTAACCAGAAACTTGCAGCTATTGATATAAAAATATAGTAACTTAAGAAAAAAAAATGGAATGCAGGTTCCAAATTCTTCGCAAATGTTCATCACATTATAAATCACAAAATGTAAACAACCCGTTCATGCATGTATATAGCTCATAAGTAAACTTACCTGAAGAGTTTTCATTATATATGAGGCGCATTCACATAATACACCGAAAACACTGAAGTTCTGCAATGTAAATTAGTAATCATAACAGCATTTTTACACGAAATTTGGAGTCTGATGATGACGTGCCCAATGTTTGAGCCATGGCGGCTTTGATGCAGCTATTGCCAATGCGCAGTCCATTAGTATATATGGTCGAAGTTCACACCCAAATTTTTGCATAACGTCTAATGTCTAAAGTTTAAGTATGATTTACTTCTAATGTTCAGTTCTTATCTTTTCACGTGTTATTATCATATTCAAGTATATTTACCACATTCAAGTTTCACTTTGAACATTAATATGCTGTTTAACCAGAAGCAATTCACGATTTTCACAGAAAGTTTTCAGGTTTCACATTAAATTATAATATCCTAAAAAGGTAATTGAAAACCAAGAACTATGTACAATTGTTCACTGAATTACTTTTTTCATATTATTGTTTTAACCTTTTTCCTGATACGCCTATCTTTTTCTGCTTCCACCACAACTAATTTACTTTGTTTTCTTTATTTCAGCTGAACCTTGTATGATCAAGTTAGAGGCAACTGCTATTTCAACAGTATTTTGTTTTTCTACAGCTTTTCGCATTCTTTCTGTTCCCTCTTGAATTACTGCTAGGGAGGCTTCTTTATCTTTTTAAGCCTATTTATTTCTGCATCATTTTCTTTTATTTTGTCATCAAACTCAGCTTTTCTTTTTTTCTCTAGCTGCTTTTCCTTATTTTCCCTCTCTTTCTGCTTCCTTTCTTTTACCTTTTTTGATTGTTCTTCCTTCAGCTTATCAACATACTCTTTATAAAATTTATGTGAATCACGAACACTATTTAACAACTTTATTGTTATGGGAATTTCTTGTTATGGGAACTTTTTTTCTTTATGATGCGCTTTTACTTGTGAAAAGCCACTATTAGAAATATTGAAAATTTCTGAACACAATATACACTTAGCAGAAAATATTGTTTCAGTTGCAGAACACCATTCTTTCAACTTCACTCCGTCCAATTCTTTGGCGAGCCACGCATCTTGAAATTTCGTTTTGGATTTAGGCATCTTAAACACTTGTATTACTAACCAGAAAATGAAAGGGAAGTACAAAAACACGTTCCAATATTGCAAAACCAGACAACTTCCCGAAATTTGGCTGCGAGGATGTCAGAAGATATGAAAAAAAAAAAAAAAAAAAGCAGGTCACCACTAGAGAACTGAACCTGCACAGAGAACACCATAAAAGACGTAAAACCAGAAACTATCATACGCATCTCACGCAAGTTCAGTCAAAGCGAGTCGGAGCCGAGATATATTGCGCATCGAAGGTCGCTGTCGCCGACGCATGATCGAAGGTCAATGATCACGTGCTCTACTGCCTGCCAAGATAACTCAGCTACCATCCCATCGTCATTACCAGAGGTTACGGAAGAAGACCACATGTTTCCTCTTTGCTTCCACCCACCTGCGGTTTACAATAACAAAACATCAGCAGAAAGAGGAGGTTCCACAAGGCATGTACAAAAATAAAGTACGATCTTCTGCGTGCCACGGAGTTCGTCTGCAAAGCGCAAACCAGGGGTGAAAATGACCCCTCCCCTTTTCCCTTAGATCTCTTGTTACTCTCGAAAACTGTTCGAAGGCAAAAAAATGGAACGCCCGCCCCGAAGCAAGTGCATCTCGATGGCGTCATTTTTCCCTCCCTTCAGCAGCACAGCATATAGGCTGTGTTTCTACAATAACAGGTCTTTTTACCTTACCGTAATGGTAAATTTATTGGCGTTAATAACGGTTGTTTTTAATAAAAATAAGCTTACGAAAATTTTAGGATGAATAGCAAATTTTAGGTCTAATTTTAGGAATTTAAGGAGGGTCACAAAATATTAGGAATTTTAGGAATTTTAGGACGAATGCGATCCCTGCAACTGACACCATAAATTGCGAAATCAAACAGAACCCCTCCCCCTCCCCACCTTTGCTTTGACCCTCTGACCCCTGAAAAGGCACACAGCACAGATGTTAATCCCACTGGTAAGGTCAGGCAAGGTAAGTCATGCAGGCTACAATGGGAAAAGTAGGAGTTGGGGGTGGGGTACTGAAGGGAGATAATTTCTAAGAACATTCCACAGGATTATCTTCCTTCAATGAGCTAGAAGAAAGCTCCCCTGGTGAACAGGTTAGCATATTTACAGACACACAAACAAAAATGGGGGCAGGGTTGCAATGCCCATTACTGCAGCACAAAAACAAGACAAGGGGAAAATAAGCACTTGTTTTAAAAAATAAGGACTTTTTAAGGACTTTTAAGGGCCTTAGAAATGGAAATCAAAAATAAGGAGTTCTTAAGGATTTTTAAGGACCGTATGAACCCTGTGCGTAGACTGAACATTCCAGGGTGCTTTGCACGAAAGAATTGATTCTAAGGACTGAACGTACGATGTTGTGGTAAAGATTAGATGCACTTGGTGACCATACGATGACAATATCGAAGGAAGATGTGCATGCAACATTGCTCTATGAATATTTGAATGGAGTGAAAATTACGGATGCACTAGAAAAATTGCGAAACACGTTTCGGGATGATATTATCGGGAAGAGTACTTGCTATGACTGGCACCGGAAATTCGACCCTGGCATTTGGGATCAGTCTGATGTGCCCAGAAGTGCCAGACCCAGTAAGGTTGAAGATGATACACTGCAACATATGCTATCCACCAAGCCTGATGTAACACTACAAGAAACTGGCAGAGGAATTGAAAACCTCCCATACGACCATCAACACCCGACTTTGGAAGTTGGAGTATCCAGGCAAACTGTGCAAATGGGTACTCCATGCTTTGTCTGTCCAGAATCAGATGCCACGCTATATAACGTAAATCTTTTTCGTCAGCAAGATTGGTGTTATGCCATGTCTAAAACCACGACTAAGGAATGTTGGACTAAATGAGAATACGATGCAATAGTTTACGGCCAGACAAAACATATACAGAAGTCAGACTTACGATAACCTTTTATTTGTCCAGCACGAATGATGACATGTACACAACATAGCACTGCTATTATTACAATTCACAAACAGAGGTTGTCCAAAATAATGGAAACACCTTGAAACAATAGGTGTTACTAATATAGTGTGGGAACACTCTTGGCATTTAAAACTGCTTGAATCCTCCTTGGAATGGATGCATACAACTCCTGGATGGTGGTAAATGGTATGTTGTACCATTCTCCCTGCAGAAGCTCCTCCAATTCCTTGAGAGACTCCGGAGGAGGATAACGGGATCGCACGGTTTTCCAACACAGACCACAGGGGCTCAATGATGTTCAAGTCTGGTGATTGTGCAGGCCACAGAAGGTGTGCAACTTCATTCTCATGTTCCTCAAACCATGATTGAATAGCAGCTTGATTTCTGTGAATCAGGGCATTATCATCTTGAAAGGTGCAATCCCCTGACAGAAGCAATGTCTGCGCCATTGAATGCACATGGGCGGTCAAAAGATTGGCATAGTCACTGCTAGTGATTCGTCTGTGTAAGGTGATGATAGAACCTGCTGCAGACCACGAGATCATGGCCCAAACCATTACGGAACTGCCCCCATGCTTCACTGTAGGAAGGAGACAGTCTGGGTTGTAGACTTCTGTGGGGATTCTCTACAAGTAAACCCGTTCTGTGGTGGGGAATAGTGAGAAACTTGATTATTCGGTAAACAAGACATGTTTCCATTGATCCGCAGTCCACGTTTTATGTTCCTGGCACCACTGAAGTCTCGGTTTCATATTCACCTGTAACACCAGGGATTTTGCAATCGCAGCTCTGCTGTAAATATTGTGCTTATGCAATTCCATTCGCACAGTATGGGTTGACACTGGGTTTTGGATATATGCATTAAGCTCAGCAGTCACTTTCATCACCGTGGTCATCCTCCTTGAAGTCATAATCCTCTTTAATGTCTTCCTGTCTCTCCAAGTGAGTTTGGTTTACCTTCCAAGTTGTGTCTCGCAGATGATGATGTGCCGTGAACATTGTATGCTGTCATGACCTTCGACATGGTACCTCTCGGTACCCCCAATACCTGTGCCACTGTGGTTACCAACGCACCAACCAAACGGGCTCCTACAATCTGCCCTCTTTGGAACTCCCGACAGGTCACTCATTGTGCCTTCACTTGGAACGAAATTATGCAAACACTGATTTACAATGCAATCACACAGACCCTTGAGACTATAAGCAACGCTTTTTTACGAAAAAAAAAAAAAAAAAAAAAAAAAAAAAAATATAGCTACATGTTCGTTTTACTCAAAAAGAGCACATACCAAAGTCACTGTTTTCAGTGAGGTGTTTGCATTATTTTGGACAACCCCTGTATATCTTAACAGTGATCGAACATCTCCACACACATACACTAAGCAACTGCTGTATCGTCCTTTTTATCTATCGTTCTTATCACATTCATACGTCACTTTCTTTGACCTCAAATGTGTTGCCAACCTCATTCATGTGAGAGAGAAGATATTACGTTAAGTTTGGAAAGTATAAAGGAGAACAAACTCAAATTACATAGGAAAAGGAACTAAAAATGAAAGTTAAGTTAGAATATACGTCACAGTTACTCAATTGCTGTTGCTCTGCACAAAAGAGGAAAACGGAAGGTTTTTTTGCAATGGCTGTTCACGGGTGACAAAAATGGATCACATACATGAATTTTACGTGACACAGAGCATGGGCCTAGCCTGGGAACCCCCCCCCCCCCCACACACACACACAGAAGGTCGCTAAGGCACTCCTTCATGGGCGAAAGGTGATGGGTGATGCGAGTTGCTGGTGTGATTGTTGCAGTGTGATTCACTATGAACTCTTACCATGGAACAATACCATTACGGCAGGTGCTTACATTCAACAGTTGAACCATCTCTATGCCGAACTGCAAGAAAAGCACCTAGCGTTGATTAATCGCCATGGAGTTGTTTTTTACTAGGACAATGCTCGTCCACATGTCGCTTTATGGACCCAGCAAAAATTGCATGAGCTGGAATGGGAAATATGGTCGCCACAGTCGCAGAATATAGACGTATCCGCGTACGTTTCAAATTATTAGCAGATTTTGCAGATAGTTTTTGCTTGTAGATTAAAAAAAATAAAATGTTATTTACAGCAATTAAAACATTTACTCAAGGCTTTACTCAGATTAATATATTTAATTCTATCTTAAAGTCAGAATGTTCAACTATTTTTCATATCTTCCGATAGTGAGTTTTTTGTTTGTTTTTTACAGACATTTCTGGCCTCTTGAATTTATCAAGGCCTGTTCTCAATATATAGGAACTGTAACAAAAGTTTCATTTACACAGAAAGACTTTAAATTTTATTGGCAGGTTCCTCTTGCAGTTGCCAGTTATTAAATTAAAATATTTTTCCTTATGTATTTTATAAGTCTACTATTTTTTAATTAAGTTGTTGAAAATGCTATATATAATTTTTGAAGGTTCATTAACGGAATTGCTTTTCTAGATATAAAAACTTTCTTTAATTAGTCTCTTGTTTTTATGATGTTTATAGTCCAATATTTAAAAGTGTTGGCCTTAAGGTCCATTTTACACACATTTTTGCGGATTCAGTCGTAATGTACTTTTGTCCTCTCTGGAATCTGTAATGTTCTAATAATTATTTATTGTTATATTAATTTTTCTTTGAATTATCTTCTTCTATTGTTATCGTGATATGCGAGTTTGCAGCAAGTTTTCTGTTTCAATGGTTGTGTACGCAGATACATTTTATGTTTATAAAACTCTGATGGTCGCACCCCCCCCCCTTATTTCTCGGACTTCGCCCAGTCCCACTTTCACCTCTTCCGGTCTTTACTGAATTTTCTCGCAGAGAAAAACTTTGCTAATGACAATGATGTGAAATGTTGCAAGGATGACCTCTTCAACTCCTGATCGCCAGACTTCTGTCACAATGGGATATTTCAACTCGTAGATCGGTGGAACAACGTCAGCAGTTCCAATGGGGATTACCTGAACGATTAGGTTAAGTGTTTTGTACAAATTTTTAAGCTTGAAATACATGCTTCTCTATTTTCTAAATACTTTCTTTACAACCTGATAGATTAGCTACACATAATTTTCCAAAGAAATTTCCCTCTGGTTTAAACGCACAAATGAAACAACACCCCACCAAATCAAATCAGTTTGCAATCAAAAGTTCAATACTTAACATATCTAACAAATCTTTTTTTCACAATTTTTTTTTCCAAATGTCTCAAAAACAGGAAATTACCTTGCACACGAACACTTAATGACTGTTGACGGATCGTGAAAGTCCCACAGAAGGGATGCTTCATCCACACCTTCCGGCTGGTGCTGCGGAATCGTGCACTCTTCCTGAACGGACTGTTTTATCATTTCAGAAAATGGCTCCCTGTTGTACGTTAAATTAGCACTCTGCGTCGACAAAGGAAACAGCACTGAAGAACCGGTCCGGCTGAGTGGGGCTCCGGGTGCCTCTCTAGGGGAAACAGGTGGTGTAAGAACACTGCAAGTAGCAGGAGTCTTTGAGTTTGGCTGAGAAAATTGCATGGCAGTGAGAGTAGGATTAAGGCAAGTAGTTGAAGTCTGATTCTTATTTGATACACAGGCTGCAACATGATCACTTTCTGTTATATATACATATGAAGATGGATATTTCATTCGAATGCCACCTATATGTGAAGAGAAGTAACAGCTTCATAAGAAGAAAAAAATAATACAGACAAAAACACATTATAAGAAAATTAAACAGCAATCTTCACACTTTTCAAAATGATTTTAAAAAAATATGCTCTTCTACAAGGTCTGTTAAAAAAGTTCCCATACTTTTTTTTTTTTTTTTTTTTTTTTTTAATGTTTTCGGGGTACTTACAACTTATACAGCCTTGCTGCATTTGAAGTGCCCTCCTTCTCTGTCGATACACTGTTCCTAATGCTGTTTCCCCTTCTCAAAGCTGTCCCAATAGGCTTTTCTGCGGGGATTACATGCAGGTCTGCTTGCAAATTTTCCTTGATGTTGATTGTGTTGAATCTTTGTCCTTTCAAAGTGGATTTTAACTTTGGAAACAGGGAAAAGTCTGAGGGAGCCAGGTCAGGTAAGTAGGAAGGCTGTGGAAGCACAGTTGTCTCCATTTTGGCACAAAAGTCACAAATCAGCATGTGCTGGCGCATTGTTACGATGAAGGAACTACGATTTGTTTCTCCACAGCTCGGGTGTGTTTTCCTCCTGACATTTTCTCCTAGATGTTTCAGCATCTCAAGATAATACCACAGATTTACTGTTTGTCCTTACCATTTCCTATACATGCCATCACACTCATGCAGTATTGACTGTAATTAAATGGCATCGTCTGCGAAGATATATAGAGAGAGGCAGATATCCCCACAAACTCAAGTAGTAGCATTCACAGTTCAGATGGCAGCTTATCAGGATTTTAAGTGATTTTGAACGTAATATGATAGGCATCGTCCAGGAGATGGGTCACTCCATCTTGGAAATTACCACGAAATATGGATTTACGTGGTCAACAATTTCAAGGGTGTACACCTGGACTACACAAACTCGGGGGAAAGAAATCCAGAGTGACAGACTGATGTGGAAGTAGAAAAGCCCTGGACGGTCGTGGGCAGCGGCGACTGGCACACATCATAACATCCACCCAGGGTGCAACATTGTCTTTGTCGGCTGACTGACACTTCCCTGCAAATAGCATAAAGTAAGGAAGATAATAGTTCATGGTTAACAGTTTGGCTAAGTTTCACAATGCAAGTCAAGTCAGGCACATACCTGTAGGCAGGGCCAAGGAGTATAGAATAAGGAAAGAGAGAGCATGTGCTCTCACCATTGAAGCCAGCTAAGTTGCGTGGCCGCCATGTTACACTACCTCAGTTGCTCATTTTTGCTTTGTAAGTTAAGGAAGATTTTAGTTTTTCATTTCGTGTGAGAAGGGCATTTGCTTATGACTGATTTTAAGTTCAACTAACATTAAAAGCTGAAGAGAGATCTATTGTATTTGCGGATCAAACACTCATGATGGAATAGCTAAAATTTTCTAGTATGAATTAGAAATTTGTCCAGTTTTCAATAACTCCTGGTCAAAGATCACATTCCCGAAAACGTTTTATTAAAATTTGTAAAAAGCATTCGTTTCTCACGCACAATAAAATCCGTGTTTTTTTTTTTTGTTTTTGTTTTTAATTCGTAAATTATCGCATTTCTTACTAGTACATAGTAACCTATCAACGTTAACGGATTTTATTGTGCGCTACAAACGTTTTTCAATTTGCATATTCCGTGTACTCTTCGCTAAAATTTTGTAAATTATCAAAGTTTAGCATGAACTATTGTTTCTAAGGTAACATTTCGTTGTGTTTCTGTCTTCAGAAACATTCACTCGATCACATGAAATAAATCAGGGTTTTCTTCTTCACTTTACAGTTTGTGAACGGCTTCATGCATTACTTTAAACAGCATGTACTTTTCGTGTGACGAGTTAAGGGATTTTTGTCATATGCAGCAGCAAAACGTGACTTATTAGTGCTTTGAAAGGAAAGAATAGAAAACAGTGGTGATATTATAGACTACATCCATAAATGTACATATTTTTTCTTTTCAAGCAAGGCTTTAAAAGTGTTAGCCTGCCTATATTGTTAGGTACGTAATCCGATGGGAATGCAATCAGAAGGGTAACATAAGATGGCTACTGCTCAGAGCGTCGGCTTCAGAGCTTTACGTAGGGCTTGCTTGTTATGCTCCCTCCCCTTATTCTATCCTCCTTTGGGCAGGGCACTCTTAACCTCCCTGTTCCAGCCAATAATATTCCAAGAA
This sequence comes from Macrothele yani, assembly GCA_039090855.1. NCBI lineage: Eukaryota > Metazoa > Arthropoda > Arachnida > Araneae > Macrothelidae > Macrothele > Macrothele yani. Next base: position 71,362,681 of record CM077000.1, on the reverse strand, counting down.
ATACCAAAATGTCTCGTGATTTGAGGATTTTTTTTTTTTTTTAGTTTTCTTTTAAGTAGCATAATCTGTAGCATAATTTTCCACTACAAGTTATTTTATTTTGTAGCATGATACTGCTACAACTACATTTTTCTATTTGTAGAGATGCTACATACGGCCCTTGCGAAACTGCTGAAATTTCCACTAGCCACATTGGCCAGTGGAATAAAAATTTTACCAGCCAAATGACAAAATCTACTGGCCATGTAAAGTTAAAAAATAGTAATAATTCAATAAATTATCTACTTACATTTCTATGAAATTAAATGGGTGAATATTGTTGTTTTTTTCTTTCTAATGAGAGACCCCTCCTCCATTAACTTCATAAAAACAGATGCATAGCAGTTACTGCAAAGCATTATTAGATTGACTACACATACTGCATATGCTTTTGTTCCAAAATGATTGATTTTTTGACAATTTATTTTCAGTGCTGTAATATAACTACTCTTACTTTCTTAATTTACACATACATAACTTACTTTCGAGAGGCCATTGAAATTAGATGTCTAATTTCTTTAATATTTAAAACAAAGGGACAAAAGCTAGGATATATATATACATAAAGTGGCACTAATAATGTTGATACAGTTTACCACTGATATGCATTGTGTCTGATTTTCTCAACAGATGTAGATGCCCACCACAATTGAATAGCATTTTGAGGATCAAAATCTTCAATTGAAGGGCCCTAATCATCATTAAGTCATTAAAGTGCCACTATTCGGACATGCCCAATTGCTCGTTTTTATGAGGTTCATTTCCGAAAAGTCACGCTCAAAAGAAGCAGTACTAGTACTACATGGCATTAGATGTAGCAGCTGCATCATCTTACAAACATTGTCATAACTGTTTGTTTCTTTTTGTTCAGCATATATGCAGCTAAACAGATTCAAAGATAATTCTTTTATTTGTAGATGGCATTATACTTTGAGCAAGGTATACTATGGCAAAGATCAAATATACCATGGTAAAGGTTGCTTTAGTAACCTTGACCCTTAAATTGCTCCAGGCTAATCTGTCAGAAGATTACGTTTTTCTCGAAACCCAACTTCGCTTCCATTCATTTTCAAAGCAGCTGCAGGAACACAGGCGAGAAAACTGAACTCGATATTCATTCACAAGGGGGGAGGGGGACATAATAGTTTCTCCCTTGAGGAAAAAATTCTGCTGGTCATTGCTGACTACTATATTAAAATATTTACTAGCCACTACAAAATATCTGTTCGCCATTTGGCGACTGGTTACTAACATTCGCAATGGCTGGCTGCATGACATGATAATGTATTGGGTTGTCAGAAAAGTCATGACGCATTTCAGCCATGCTTTGCAAAGGTCATTTATTGACATGCTCACAAGAAGCAGTACTAGTACTACATGGCATTAGATGTAGCAGCTGCATCATCTTAAAAACATTGTCATAACTGTTTGTTTCTTTTTGTTCAGCATCATCATCATCATCATCATCATTGTCAACCATTATCAATCCACTGCTGGACGAAGGTCTCCCCAAGTTTCCTCCACAATGGTCTGTCTTGTGCCAGTCTCCTCCATGTCACTCCCGCATACTTTCGAATTTCATCCACCCATCTTCCATGTGGTCTTCTTCTGGGTCTTTTCCTGTCCCTTGGAATCCAATCTAAAATTTCGGCTGTCCATCGATTGTCTGTTCTTCTGGCAGTATGTCCAGCCCATTGCCATTTCAGGGATTTAACTCTGATCATGATGTCTTCCACTCTTGTCATTTTTCGGATCCACGTGTTCCTCTTCTTATCTCTCCTGGTTACACCAAGCATGCACCTCTCCATGCTTCTTTGAGTTGTCTGCAGCCTTTGTATGTCTCTTTTAGCTAAGGTCCACGTCTCTGCACCATACGTAAGCACTGGAAGGATGCATTGATCAAACACTTTTCTTTTAAGACATAATGGCATATTGCTCTTGAAAATTATGCTGTTTCTTCCAAAAACTCTCCAGGCAAGTTTTGTATATATGCAGCTAAACAGATTCAAAGATAATTCTTTTATTTGTAGATGGCATTATACTTTCAGCAAGGTATACAATGGCAAAGATCAACAATGATATAATGTCCGTTTTGTTCAATAACTTTTTGTCATCTTTCAGTGAGCTGCAGAATGCCTCCTTCATAGGACGACCTGTCTTTCATGGCGAAAAACTGTACAAGGTGCTGATTTATAGCCTCATCTGAATTGAACGTTATACCACGCAAGGACTGTTGAAGAAAACGAAACAAGTGGAAGTCTGACGGCGCAAGGTCAGGCGAGTATGCTGGGTGTGGCAACACATCCCATCCAAGCTCCAATAATTTTTGGTGGGTGATCAAACTTGTGTGTGGTCTCGCGTTGTTGTGATGGAACACAACACCTTTACGATGAACGAGCTCTGGACATTTCTGGATGATGGATTCGTTCAAACTGTCCAATTGCTGACGGTACACATTCGAATTGATTGTTTGGTTCCGTGGTAGGAGCTCGAAAAACACGACACCTTTAAAATCCTACCACACTGAGACCAGAACCTTCCGCTGATGAATGTCTGCTTTGGATGTCGTTTCAGGCGAAGCAGCACGTCGGGACCAAGATCGTTTGTGCAGCACATTGTTCAAGATCGTTTGCGCAGCACATTGTTGTACACAATCCACTTTTCGTCACCAGTTATCAGTCACTTCAAAAAAAGGATCGTTTTCCTCGCGTTTAATGAGCATATCGCAGATGCTTATACGCGCCATCAATTGAGCTTCTTGGAGTTCATGAGGAACCCACACATCGAGTTTGCTTACGTATCCCAGCTTCTTCAGGTGGTCATGAACGCTTGAATGATGGATGTGCAACGTGTCTGCAATCTGTTATGTCGTGTAACGTGGGTTTGACTCGATCAATGCCTTGATTTCGTCGTCATCAACCTCGGTGGGCCTCCTGGACCGAGGAACATCGTTGAGGTCAAAATAACCAGCACAGAATTTTGCGAACCACCGCTGGCACTGACGTTCTTGTAGAGCATTATCACCATACACTTTAAGCAACTTTTCACAAGCTTGATGCGCGTTCTTCCCTTTACGGAAGCAAAACAGTAAAATATGGCGAAAATGCACAGTTTGGTCTTCCATCTTCAACTTGATGTGAAATCTCCGCAAATCAACCAAATCGCTCACTATTCCCTTTAGACTGCAGCTAGAACTGGCACCTGTCAAATGACATAGCGATAACAGAGCTGCGCATGCCTCTAGTACTTCCAAAACCACCCAACTGCCATCGGGTGCCAAAATACATCATGTCTTTTCCGACAACCCAACAAATGTAGCACGCCACTTCTGATCATTGCTTGAAAGTGAAATAAAGAATGGAGGGAAAAAAAAAAAAAAAAAAAAAAAGGGATCTGCAAACAGCTACCAAATGCACACCTTGAAATACTTTTACAATATTCCAATTTGCAAGAATTTCCTAAATTTGCCAACCCACCTTCTTTTCTTCTTCATAACAGTAGAACACAGTTTCTGTTAAAGGCTAATTCTTGAGTATAAATTGCCTTTCTGGTGTTCAAAAATTATCCCAAAAAAAAAAAAAAAAAAAATTAAAAAAATAAGCAATGCTCTAATATACAGGGCAATTCAAAAAGAACTTTACAACTTTGAAAGTGTATAGAAATTATAATGAAAGCATATAGAACAGAACAACCAGTTTCAACAAATTTTTTATGCCAAGAGTAAATTGCAGGTAAAATGGGAAGATCCCTATGATACAGTGTGCAAAATTTCCATTGAACAATTGTCACGGATTTTGTTTCTTTAAATCAAAGCATGCGGCGAGCATGCTCCGCACCTGTGAAAGCAGCCATTTTGAATGCACGCCACTGGTGGTCGAGGTCACAGAATTCAGTGCTACGGCACTACGTGAGGTAAAGTTTAATGTGTTTTGCTACATATCAACACCTCCAAAAATTTTGTAAGTGTTCTGAATAAACTTCTATACACTTTCAAAGTTACAAAGTCCTCTCAAACTACCCAGAATAAAATTTAAAAGCCTGCAGTAGAAATTGCACTACAGACAGACATGTACATAACAGAAAAAAAAAAAAAAAAAAAAAATGAAAAAAAAAAAATTAGTAGTCAACCTTGATTTTCAGGCTGCTTGGCTATGTTAAATTAATAAATTGGGCAATTTCACATTTGTAAAAACAAGTATGTGTAACTTTGAATACATTTATACAGTAACACACCCTGTGTAAAAGGAAAGTTACAAGACCAACATGAATTTTCATTCTATTCAATTTTACATGTCATGTGTGTCACACCTACAGATCAAACTTACCTACTACTACCTCCACTGCAGCTGGAAGATCATTTTCTACTTTAAAACTTTCTTTTTCAGATGGATTAGGATAAAAATGATGCCACTCGTTAAGGTACTTCTTTGTGTTGAGATCAGTGACCTTATAGCCATTACCAGTAAGTGTTCCGGCCATGCCATACGGACTCAGAATAACTGTGTACAAAGAACAAAAAATGTAATGCACAATGTTGATATTAAACACTTCTTCATGACATCAGTTCATGTTTTCAATCACACATGCATTAGTTAATAATTCCTTTCTTCTTTTTCTTTTTAAACATGAAGATCTAACAACAAAGCAAATGTGGAAGTACACTCTCTTTTATTCTGCATAACCTGCACCAACAAGTACAGTTGAGGTAAAACACAAAATCTGCTGTATTTATACATAGTATAAAATAAAGTCCACGATAGGCGTCTGTCTGTTTGTTCGGGCTAATCTCGAGAATTGCTGGACGGATTTTGATGCGGTTTTCACCATTCCATAGAGCATTTGTCGAGGAAGGTTTAGGTGTATGAAACATTAATCTATGGCAAAAGGGAGATGAGCAGTAACGATTTTAGTGACAAGTCAAAGAAAAAACCGCCGTTCGCATTCTTTCGTGGCTTCCACTGCCTATGAGGATGCAGCAGACACGTGACTTTTATCATGGCAACGAGAATCAGTAACGCAAGTGAAGGACAACCAGTCCCCTTTGAAATGATGGTGTCTTACTTTGAAAGTTTACCTTTCGAATACAAAATGCGGTATTTGGAAAAAATTAATGTGATTGAAGGAAAAGATCCCTATGTGTTGAATGTAAGTATCTTCGAAGGTGACCCGAAAAGTTTTCCGGAAGTGAAAATAGTAAATATTTTCTTTCAGTATTTCAAAATATTTAACAGGAATTATCGAGGATAAATTTATTAAGGTACATTCGATAATTATCATTAAATATTTAGAATACTGAAAGTAATAAGAGGAAGCCATGAAGTCATTAATTACTAAATATTTTCTATTACTTCGTCTTTGGTCAAAGCGCCATTACCATACAACAGTTAGAGGCATTAGAATCATATAAAATTCTCGAAGCATATAACAATTTCTCATTGGGGATATTCTTTTACATGGTAATTTAGTGAGATCACTAATTAGTGAGCAATAAGTAACTCTTCAATAAAATGTGTTTTTTCTATGCTCTGGGAAGCGATTTTCAAGACTTGGAAAAATTGAGAGAAAAATCTGGTAATCTATATATCATCATCATCATCATTGTCAACCATTATCAATCCACTGCTGGACGAAGGTCTCCCCAAGTTTCCTCCACAACGGTCTGTCTTGTGCCAGTCTCCTCCATGTCACCCCTGCATACTTTCGAATTTCATCCACCCATCTCCCATGTGGTCTTCTTCTGGGTCTTTTCCTGTCCCTTGGAATCCAATCTAAAATTTCGGCTGTCCATCGATGATCTGTCCTTCTGGCAGTATGTCCAGCCCATTGCCATTTCAGGGATTTAACTCTGATCATGATGTCTTCCACTCTTGTCATTTTTCGGATCCACGAGTTCCTCTTCTTATCCCTCCTGGTTACACCAAGCATGCACCTCTCCATGCTTCTTTGAGTTGTCTGCAGCCTTTGTATGTCTCTTTTAGTTAAGGTCCACGTCTCTGCACCATACGTAAGCACTGGAAGGATGCATTGATCAAACACTTTTCTTTTAAGACATAATGGCATATTGCTCTTGAAAATTATGCTGTTTCTTCCAAAAGCTCTCCAGGCAAGTTTTGTACGCCGATTAATTTCTTCATCAATGTGACCCTCACTTGATATCTGTTGTCCAAGATAAACGTACGTGTCTGTTATCTCCAGCTTTTCTCCATCAATCGATAAATCTTCATTTCTTGTAAAAGCATTGAACATCACTTTTGTCTTCTGAAAGTTCATTTTTAATCCCACTTCTTTACTCTTGTCAGCAAGTTCCTGGATCATACTCTGCAGCTCTGATGGGGTAGTTGCAAAAATGACTACGTCATCAGCAAAGCGAAGGTGGGTTAGATAATCTCCATTAATCTTTATTCCCTTGTTTTCCCAGCTCAGCGACTGAAAAACACCCTCCAATGTGGCATTAAAGAGCTTCGGAGATATGGTGTCCCCTTGTCTCACTCCCTTTCCAATTTTTACGTGTGTTGTATTTTCAAACAGCCTAATCTTTGCACTTGCATTTTCATAGATGTTATTAATACAAAAGTGAAAGTCTGTATATTTGTTTGTTTGTCCACTATACAAATCTATAGTTTTTAACTTAGAACCACCAAATTTGGTATAATATCTCATGGTACTCCAACTTAGACCGTGGGGTGTGTGTCAAGGGGGGGGGATACAAAATTGCAGTTATTTTAGTTCAAATTTCCAGTTATTAATTTAGAACCACCAAATTTGGTATGCTACCTTATGGTACTCTGACATAGACAGTAGACAGTTTTTGGAAGGGGTCAGAGCCAGGGGGTCAAGCCCCCCAGAAATTTTTTCGAAATATGTTCTAGTTTTCAATTTAGAATCACCAAATTTGGTATTAACAGGAAAATTACAGGAATATGTTTTTCACTCATAAAATTTCACTCGCTGAACTTGGTTATTCCACGAATATTTACCAGGGAAATACCGGGTACCCCTGCTAGTTCACAAATAAGAGCATCTAGATGTTTGATACGACAACAATAAGTAAAAATATCTGGAAGTTTGTATTTCTTTTTGGAGCTAACCTCTGAATCTCAGAGAACAGCTTAGTGATATGTATGTACAAATATGAGGGTTGCACCAAAAGCAATGCAAAAAGTGGCCATAACTTTTTTATTAACTGACAGAGGTCGTTCAAATTGTGCATGTTGGTAAAGTAACCCATCCTCTATAATAACTCTTCTTCTTCACTGCAGGCAAATAATGGATTCCAAGCAGAAGCAATGTGCCATCATTGAGTTCTTGACAAAGGAAGGGTGCAGGCTGTCTGACATCCACAGAAGGCTACAGAATGTTTATGGAGATGACACCATTGACAAGTGCGATGTGCACAGATGGATGAAGAAGTTTAAAGAAGGGGAAACCAGCACTGAAGACAAACCACACAGACCATCAGTGGGAGACCATCATCTGCGACCACTGACACGAATTGTCAGCGAGTGGATGAATTGATTCATGAGGAGAGACCAGTCTCAATATGCGAGCTTGTTGCACAACTGTACTGTGGTCACAATGCTATACAGAAGGTGGTGGAAGACTTAGGGTATTGGAAAGTGTGTGCAAAGTGGATTCCTCGGCAGTCGACGCCCGATTTGAAGGACACGTGGGTAGAAGTCTGCTCTGATCTTCTGGAAGCGTTTGAAGCCAATGAAGACACATTTTGTTTCTGATCTGGTAACGGGATGAAACATGGGCATATCTTTATCGATCCGGAAAGTTCACCTTGATTTTCTGGAATGTGACTGTACCGTGACCAGCGAGCGGTACATTGAGACATTCAAGAAGCTTAGAGAAGCCAAGAGGAGGAAGAGGCCGAACAAGAATCTGAAAAGGATCCATATTCACCATGACAATGCGAGGCCACACACATTTTTGGCAAAGGTGATCAGCAAATTAGGCTGGTTGGTGGCCCCTCATCCACTGTAGAGCCAGCATCTGGTGCCCCCGACTTTCACCTGTTCGGTCCAATGAAGGACAGTTTCTAGGGACAACGATTTAATGACACAGACGAAGAGAAAGTGGCTGTGAAGAAGTGGGTACAACAGTCCACACCTGAATTTTTTCAAAGAGGATTCGAGAGTTGAGTCCAACGATGGCACAAGTGCATCGCTTGTGATGGAGACTATGTTGAGTAGTACCTTTATATAGAGAAAGTGTTGCTCTACGAATATGTGCAATCTGAACGACCTGTCAGTTAATAAAAAAGTTATGCCTACTTTGGCATTACTTTTGGTAAAACCCTTGTATACAGTGCTTGTAATCATAATTACTCCAATAACATTGCGTCCAAACAAAATTGTAAAGAAGAATTGCTAATGGTATTTTATTATGCATAGTTCGTTTTTGAATCAGAATGATTACATTTCTAAATGCCAGTAAAGGTACAGATTATAACCATGGTTTCAGCCACTTGGGCTCTCATCAGCCATTAAATCGTGTACTTTAAAAGAACAGCTCAAGAACGGAACAAAACTTTTCAGCAAATATATAAAATCCTTAGCTACATACAGGGTGTCTGAGAATTATTGGACACATTACAAAATTATATAAAACAAAACATGAAACAGAGAAACTGACTGTACTAACTTACAATGTAATGACACAAGTTAATAAATTTTGATGTGAGATCCCTTGGTTGCTCGTAGTACGTCCAAGCGATACTCGATTTCATGCCATGTATTGGCAAGCATCTGAAGACATGGAATTAATAGCAGCTGTGATATGCTGCTTCAGTTCCTGCAAAACAGTACAAGGCGTCTGATAGACACGATCCTTCAGATAACTCCACATGAGATAATCCAACAGAGTTAGATCTGGAGAGCGAGGAGGCCACAGAATGAGACCACCACGCCCAATCCATCTGTTGGAGAAATGCTCATTTAGGCACTAACGTACACACGTCGACCAATGCGAAGGTGCCGTCTTGTTGGAAAACGACATTGTCATATCTTTTGATCTGGGGTATAGCGAAATTTTTTAGCATATCCAAGTACATGCCACCATTTATGTTTTTTTTGCAGAAGAAGAAAGGGCCAATCACTTCCCTTTTTGATAGGGTGCACCACACATTAACTTTTGGAGAATCATGTTCCAGTTCAATAGCAGCATGAGGCGGTTCACTGCCCCATATCCTACAGTTGTGACGATTCACAATACCTGATACATGAAATGTGGATTCATCACTACAAATTACAGTATGGAGAAAGTTTTCGTCGTTTTCCACTCAATTCAGCATATCCAAGGCGAAATTATATCACAGAGTGTGATCATTTACATGCATCTTTTGCACTATTTGAATTTTATAAGCACGAAACTTTAATTTCTTGTGCAAGATATCGTGAACTGTCGATTTTGGAATGCACAGTTCTCTGCTTGCTTTACGAACGGATTTCCTGGGACTTCGTCGGAAACTTTCATTAACTTGGTCAACCATCTCACCACTGACGCTAGGCCTACCGGCTCCTCCACGATGTTCCACATTGCCAGTTTCTTGAAACTGTTTCATACACCGCTTAATTGAATTTGTTGACGGTGGATTACAACCATACTCTAAATGGTGCCTACCGTATTTTAACTTTAATTCCGCAGGCCACAACACACACATCACCTTCTGCTGTACGGATGACATGACTACTGATTACGCATTTCTCATACATTCCTTATCAGGCCACACCTAGCGGATTCTGGGAATAACAATTCTGCAAAACAAAAATATAGAAGCCGTGTTAGTAATACATGACATAGAAAAACAGACTGCTTATAGCTTTTTTTGTACATAATTTTGTGATGTGTCCAATAATTCTCGGACACCCTGTATATATATACGTTCCATCAATGACTTCAAAATATTTGTCAGAAATATTCTTAATCTCAATTTGTCTCAGTCAGTGCGAAATCGGAACACTTCACGATTGGGATAAATCGAATTTTAAAAACCATTCTGAAAAATTCTTTGAAATAATAACTATTGCTTATATTAGCTAAGGATTTTATTTATTTGCATTCAAAATGTTGAAGACCAGAATGCAACAGTCTTTGAGAAAATGAATATGGAACGAATTAACATTGCAGGTATAAGATTGATTTCCCCTTGGGGTCCCCTGTATGTGCAAAAGGTCTTATGTGAGACGTGGATGTCAGTAAAGCTTGAGTTACATGCCAAGATGAATGGACATACTTGATACATAGTAAAACCCAACATCATCAGTAACTTGGTCTTGGCAGATGATCTTGTTTTGAAGAGGCACCCTCTGAATATCAGAGAACAGCTTAGTGATATGTATGCAAAATATCTCTTAGTGCTATTCCAATTATATGCTCAATAGGCTATATATACACTATATTATCAACAGCATTCAAATACCACAATGTTTTGGGACAAATGAGTTTACTATCACAATTAGTAGTTATTCGGTCAATTTTTGCTTGTATGACAGCAGAAACACATCAAGGCATACCATCAACCAAGGTAGGTATCGACAGGAAAGGAATGGCTCGCCATTCTTCCCACAAAGCTGCAGCCAGAGTGGAGAGCGAAGACAGTCGTTGTGGTCCATTTCGTATTCGTCACTCCAGTTCATCCCAGAAGTGTTCTATGGGATTAAGATCAGGACTCTGAGCAGGCCAAGTCTGACGATTCCACCCATTTTCAAGAAATCAATCCTGCACACACTGTGCAGTGTGGCAAGGAGCTTGATTGTATTGAAAGAGACAGCGGTCATTTCAATAATTCTGCCGCATTGTTGATAAGGCAGAATTATCCAGAGCGTCGAGGAACACTTCAGAGTTCATGGTATAATAGCCAACGGGCCGAGTCTCATCCACGAAAAACAACTCCATGCCATGATGGAGCCTCCACCAAACTTAACAGTTAGAAGAACACAGTCCGACAGAAATCATTTACAGGGCTGTTGCCAAATCCAAACATGCCCATCTGATTGGAACAGTGAAAAGCGTGACTCATCACTCCAAAGAAAAGTTTACCAATCTCCCACAGTCCAGGAACAACAGGAGACACTCCGCTCCAAACGGTGCTTCGCATCCACGGTAGTGATGTGTGGCTAGCGTGCCGCTGCTCTACAATAATATCCCACACTGTGCAACTCTCTGCAGGTAGTTATGGTATTAACTGAGCCATTACTCATATTTCCTGCTTCAGCAGCGATGGAAACGGCAGAGGAAGTATAGGATTTCTTAACATCTCTTATCATGGCTTTTCTGTCATGTCCTGTCAGTTTGTGCAGCCTTCCTTGAAAGTTGTTTTGCTGCAGTTGCACCATGCTGCTTCCATCTCTTCACGACATTACTTACAGTTGATTTTGGTATGTTTAGTTTAGCTGCAATGGTCCATATGGAAACGTTACTCAAATGATATCCTATGACTAGCCTGCACTGGAAATCGGAAAGTTCACATCCACACAGCATATCCGCTTCAAAGTTACTGATAATACAACAGAACGTCTTGCTTTATATAAGTATGTCCCCACTCACCTTACTATGCTACCAATCTTTGCATTTATGCAAATATTTGGTAGTGTCTGAATACTTTTGACAAGTATTAAATCACTTACTTGAGGCTTTATCCAGATATATTCATTTGGTACTAGTTCCAGTTGAAGAAATTTTCATTTAACTTTCCTTCCCTCTGAGTTCTTTTGGATTTTTACAGATGTTTCTGGCCTCTTGATTTTAGTCAAGGCCTGTCCTCAATGTACAGAAGGATTAACAAAAGTTTTGTTTACTACTGAAGAATTTAAATGTTGTTGCCAGGTTCCTTATAGTGTTTCCAGGTTTAGTTACTGGCAACAGTATGAGGAACCTAGAAACACTATGAGGAACCTGGCAACAATACAGCGTTCGAATTACCCAGTGGTCTGCTGGCCATTGGCCAGTAAAACTTCCGTCGAACCACTGAACCTATTGATTTTACTGGTCCGGATGGCTAGTAAGTTTTTTTTTTTTTTTTTTTTTTTTTCTAATTTGTCACAAGTTAAAAAATGAATTCCAATTTTTTATTTTACCTTGCTGTATGGGTTTTGTTTAGGCTGCAAACTAATGATCGATTTAAAAACAAGCATTGGAGAAAATTCCATTGAAATGATACGTTATTTTCTACATATATTGTAAAGTCTAAGTTTTTTTTAGTTTTTTTTTTTTTTATGGACCAGTGGTTTACAAATTCTAGTGATCCACTAGGCCAGTAGAAGATTTATTTCCAATTCTAGCACTGCAATATTTAAATTATTCAGAAGTAAAAAAAAACTTTTGTTAATCCTATACATTGAGAACAAGCCTTGACTAAAACCAAGAGGCCAGAAACATCTGTAAAAATCAAAAACAACTCAGAGGGAAGGACGATTAAATCAAAATTTCAACTGGAACCAGAACCAAATACTTTTGATAATATAATGTATGTCTCAGAGAAGATGACGCGTGGCTTGGAAAGAAATGCATTGAGACTCTGTGACGAGAAGCAATGGCAGAAATCTATTTAACATAATAACAATTGGCAAATAGACTCAGTAGCAAAACATTAGAGGTAGGGGTGGTGGGCAGTTGACATTGGCACCCCCAGCGCAGAGCGGAACAGACCCAAAACGAACGCAGGTGATAAATAGGAGGACTGTAAGGCTTTCTAACAGCGTATCGCAATTGATGAACATGGTTGATCACCTACACGCTTTCACAGCTTTCGCACATCCTGTGGCCGATGGTCTGTTCCAGGAGGACAATGCACCCACTCCATGGGTCCGCAACCACCCAGGCATGGCTCACGGTACTCTTCTGAGTTTGGAACCATCCAGTTGGCCCCCCAAGGTTCCCAGATTTAAACCCTGGGGAGCTCTCTGGTATGCTGTGGAGCAGAACATCAAAGCCATGGATCCTGGACCAACATCTCAGGTGAAGCTGTGAACAATTACCTCTGGAAACACCCCAGCATCTGGTGGGGTCAATGCCTTGGCATGTACAAGCTGTTATTTATACTAGAGGTGGATAAACACACTATTAGGTATCTAATTTCTTGTCCACTGAGTGTACATTGACCCTCTAAGCGGCCGACATACCTAAACCAAATGTTATCCAAAATTAACTGCACTTCCCAAACAGAAATGTTCAATGAGCGGCCAAGTTTTACCAAAGCTACGGCAAAATATTTCATTTCCATATCTCAACTTATCGATACTGACCATAAACCTATTACTGATAATTAAAAATAATCAGAGCTCGCTTCTAGTTATCTATTCCCATCATCATGACCTGGGGAAGTACTAGTCCCCCTGGCAGAGACATCATGCCACTACATAGGAACAACTGACACAAGCAAATCTCTCCTTTCTTAGGTTTGTCACAATTGTTATAGCTCTTTTAGCACATAATCAATAAGAAAGGATTAGTGTCAATCATCCCTCTAAATATTCAGAGTTGAAGAAATATTCTTCTCATAATACATGGTAAACCCGTCATGATAATTAACACAGCAATCGGACATCGCCGAATTGACTGTAATTACTGTTTCACACATGAATTAAATCACATCAGAAAACTTTAAAATTTCATCGCTCCACAGTAATGAAATTTAATTCACGTGTGAAACAGTAATTACATTCAATTTGGCGATGTCCGATTGCTGCGTTAATTATCATCCCTCTAAATGACAACTTTAAATTACAAAGCTAAGGGGTGGAAAAAAAATAACGCTTTTTGATGCACAGGTTCACTCATTCTAGCAGGTTAAAATGTTATTCCTAAAGAAATAAATGCTTAAGTTACATAAAAAGGAAATACAATTGTGAATTTCGAACGTCTCCACAGCTATTTCTACCTTTGTCAGCCATGGAATGGAAGAAATAACACAAGGTGTTACCACAGGGTGAATAAAATGTGCCCAAATTTTAAAATTGATTCCAAAGTAATAGAAATTTAAGTAGGTGAGTCTGTATTACAAGTATCTGGGGAAAGATAATTTCTATATTTTCATGATACCTAAGGGATCAACGAGTGAAAGGAGCAAAGTGTTTTGTGTTTTTCCAATTGCAAACAGCAGAAATGTTGCTAATGGTTAATAATAAAACAGAAGTAGACGGGCAACTTCCCTTAACACCAGACTACTACTCTGTTATTAACCTTTGCTGCTCATTTTTACATGAGCCTAGACAATCTTCTCGCTGTCTGGCTGGAGGCCATCTTATGGGGTGCTTTAAAAAAGGTCCCTTCCTCAGCCCTTCACTGAAATTTTTTAAGTTATAACCAACATTCAAGACTGGAAAATATCCCTTAGTAACAGCTCATTCATTTGGCAGTAATGATAATAAATATAAGCATAAGCTTATTTATTTTGGGTGTGGTTTAAAGAATCAAGAAATGGCACTGTATGTCACGTGCCAACAATTTTTTCATGTGTCATAGGTTAACCACCCCTGTCCTATATGAATCTAACTGATATCACTAGCAACATTTCATACCAAGGAACAAAAAAGCTGAACTTTTTAATTGGGTGAAAAAAAGCAGAACATGCGACAAGAAAGTGTCAATATAAAGCAGTATGAGCAAGATGGAATTGTTCACTGTATTCACAATATAAAATTACTGAATTCAAAACAAAATAAAGTGATTTTAAAAGACATTGAAGCAAACACATTTTTTTTTTTTTTTTTTACTTGCTAGAACATCAGCTCAATTTTCTTCTTGTGTTGCTTTCTTCTCAGCAAGTTCTATGGCCATATTTGTCTTTTGGTGACTTTGCAGCTGCACAGCAATCTTTGCTTAGTTTTTCTTTCTGTTGAAATCATTCCCTTCCTATTTTTAACCACTTTTCTTTCCTCCTCCTCCTTTTATTCCTTCAGATGACAATTTATCCATCATGCTGAAAGAACTTTCAGCCTGAGGACCACGAACGCATGATATCAAAGCTTTCACTACTTTAGATAAATGGTGTGACTTTCAGAAATATGAATACTTTTGAACACCATGGATCAATTCTAACAAATTTCTGTCACTTCCGTTAAATGGAAAATTCCCCCTCCCTTATCAGACATTTATGGGGGAAAGTAACACTTAACAACAACACAGGATGGCGAGAACATCGTGGGAAGAGAAAAAAATGCAATTTCGGGAGAAATCCTCGCTCTGACCGACTTCCGTTTTCGGAAACTTTTTTCTCCATTTTCAGGTTGAAATGCACGCACTATTTGTGGAATAAAAGGATATTTAGGAACAATACTGGGCAGAAGGAACATTGTGAGAGAAAAAAACAGATTACAGGAGAAATCTTCGCTGCATCTAACTTCGTTTTCGAAAGTTTCGAAAGACGGAATCACGTCATCAAATGAAAAACAAATCCCCCTTCCCCACCATTACTCCCCAAAATTTCTGTTGAGTTGTACATAATTTTCGAGAATGCCCAAAATGATAGTGAAAATGTCGGATTTCTTCGAAACAACGGAAGAATCAAATGCTTGAAGAATACAGAAAAATCTTCGCGCTGTCTTAACTTCCATTTTGGGAAATCGCTGCTCACAGTTTCATGCTGAAATAAAAACATTTATGCAATAAAATTATATTTAACAACAATACTGGGAACAGACAACATCGTGAGACAAAAAAATTACGATTACGGGAAAAATCGTCACTCCGTTTAACTTCAGTTTACGAAAGTTTTGAAAGACGAAATACCATCCTCAGACGACCCCCCTAACCCCTCTTTTTCTCTTCAGTTCTGCATCGATCTTGAGAATGACCCAAATGATGACAACCCCCATCCCCTGGAATTCTGCGTATCAGTGGAAGAATCTCGTGTGGAATTCACAACATGTGCCACTACGTGCTTTGATGGAATTTTCATTAATTACAACTGTGAATACATTTATAAAAACATGCTTGGTTACTAATGACACTTTTATTGTTCATAGATTATAGCTGAGTAAATATTTAATCCTCATCTTTTTTTTAATGGGGGGGGGGTTAATTATTATGCCCACAATTTTGTGTGGCCTAATCAGTTTTACCTGCATAAGTTCACAGGAATAACCTTACATAACAAATACAAACAAAAAAATATATATCAAATTACTAACCTTGAACTTCCGTTTGTTCATTCTGTGCAGCAGCCATATGACATTTATTAAGCTGATATACAGGAGACGACAACCTAGCATCCACACACGCACACACAGTACTATCACCATGGATGAAAAAATGAAGAGCGAAAACAATTTGTGTTCTGTAATTATAAAGAAAGCAAATTCATTATGTTTTAACAGCATACACATCTATTTTGCACAAAGGAAATTATCACAGGTTTACACAAAGCATCTAAAATCAACATGTCACCATGGTGACACAGATAATTTGTTATGCATATGTTTTGTTGGTAAAGCTATCTCAGTTGTTTACGGTGGACGATCACTTACCAAATAAATATAAACTGAAAAAAAAAATTATTATAACACAGCCACCAAACACCATGTGAGGCCATCTTTCCCCCTCACGACAAAAGCAGCATGTCGTGGCATCGACTTTACCTGGTGTTCGGAACATTCACGTGATGCTCCTCCAGCCAATGATTACAGGACAGCCATCACCATAGTGCCAAGAGTTGTTGATGCTAAGTTTCCTCAAATCCATTGCCCCAATTGTTTCCACAGATGCTCAATTAGGTTCAGATCTGGAAAGTGAGAGGGTCATGAAAGGGATGCAAACTCATTGTAATGGTACTCCATCTAGTCCTTTGCCTAACATGAGTGATAAGGTGGGAATTGTCTTGTTAATTGTCTTGATAAGGTCTTGTTAAAAGAATGCGTCCAGCTGTGGAAAATGGATAGCCACGAAGGGGTGTAGGTCATGGGAAAGTACTTCAACATAGACTTCAGCAGAGATGGTGGTCCAAGTAAGTAGAAGGGGCCCCAACGTGGCCCATGTAAAAATGCCTCCAAACATTAAAATACCTTCTCACACTTCAACTAGACAGTTGGGGTCCACAGCCTCACATAGTACATGCAAGGCTCCCACAAAGCATTAAGCAAAAAATTCCCTGGCCTTTTCCTGACTATTCCAGGCTTTCCAGGTCGTGAAATCTCTAAGAAATACTGTATTTGGGAAAGTGAAACTTCCATCACCAACTTGTTTTCATCCCGTGGGGCCAACATTTACTCAGCTAAATGACGCACATGTACTTGGCCGTCCACATGGTGCAACAAGAAATGAGATTCATCCAACCAGATGACCTCCTTCCAATCATTTAAAGTCCAGTTTGGTGCTTGTGCATCCACTGTAGGTGCTTTCGATGGTGGACTGAGGTTAGCATGGGCACTTGCAGCGGCCTGCGGTTACACAGCCCCATTTTCAGTAGGGTTTGACTTAATGTGTGTTGTGACACATTACCCTCGTTACCAGCATTCAAATTACTGGCAAGCTGCGCAACATTATCCTTTCTGTTGGCTTACATCATGTGGTACAGTGTTCACTCACCTCTAGCATCAATTAACAGTAGTTGATGCACTAGTATGGCAGTAGTAAGGCAGTTCACGGTTTTTCTCCTCAGACACTTTTTGGAGGTACTGACCCAGGCTAACTGTGAACAAACACCCCACAAGCCTTGCCCTCTCAGAAATGCTTCGAATCTGTCGTATGGCTATTACAATTTGGCCTTTGTCAAAGTCCGCTGCCTTTCCCATCAGAAGAACAAGAATAACACTGATTAACAGAGCTCAGTATCAGGTGTTATCAACCCACAAGCCTTGCCGTCTCGGAAATGCTCTGACCCAGTCGTCTGGCTATTACAATTAGGCCTTTGTCAAAGTATGCTGCCTTTCCCACCCGAAGAACAAGAATTACACTGATTAACAGAGCTCAGCATCAGGTGTTATCACCCCACAAGTCTTGCCGTCTCGGAAATGCTCTGACCCAGTCGTCTGGCCATTACAATTTGGCCTTTGTCAAAGTCCGCTGCTTTTTCCATCAGAAGAACAAGAATAACACTGATTAATAGAGCTCAGTATCAGATGTTATTTATACCATTTCATGACCTTCACACATGCCATCATTTACCTACAGTTGCTTTTGATTTGCAAAAAGGCAAGCTGGTCATGTTTTGGCTCTTTGATGCATATACCAACCTCGTGACATTGCCACATGACACTCTTCCGCTGGAAAGGTCAAACATGTCTACCTGTTGAATGAGGACATTTCATTTGCTGCAATCCAATAGTCCGGGCATACATGTGTGACAAATGCATGTAGAAATCATTCATGTTCTACAGTTGCAGAGATGAAGTACTCCATCTTCCTCACAGCATCTATTCACCCTGAATTGAACCTGCTCAGGTCATTGTGCTTACACATCATCACAGTTGTGGGTATGTTATATGGCAGGTGTAGGTATCTAACCTAATTTAGCCTGCAAAGGGGTTTCAACTGGGCTCATGACTGTGGCTGGGTGGTACAGGTTCAGTATGTATAATAAATTGTGCTTTCAGTGTAGATATTACACACACAAGACCAAAATGTAGCATGGTTCAAAACAGCAGGCACTGCACATCAATAACCACCTGAGAATTAAGTAAAGAACACACAGTTAAGTATAGTAATTAAATACTTATAAGTGAAGCTTTTAATCAAGCTATGATTTTGGTTTCAGTCAAACTTGATTAAGACTTGATCACCTGCAATCACTGAAAGTCATAGCTGCTTTAGGAGGTATTCATAGGAATTATGGGTTCTCAAGAAAGTCCCGAATGACCGTGTACGAAAGTGTTAATTGTTCCTGTTCTTATGTATGGCAGTGAAACCTGGGTACTGCAGAAGAGACATAGGAGTTGTTTGTGTGCTGGCGAGATGCATTAGTTACGGGGGGGGGCTGGTAAGTCATGCTCTGATCATGTGAGGAATGAAGATGTGTTGCAGATTTGTAATGTGAGGCAAAATGTTGTTAGCAGGATGGAGACTAATATGCTTCGGTGGTTTGGCCAGTTTGAAAGAATGAGTGCAGATTTGTAATGTGAGGCAAAATGTTGTTAGTAGGATGGAGACTAATATGCTTCAGTGGTTTGGCCAGTTTGAAAGAATGAGTACAGATTTGTAATGTGAGGCAAAATGTTGTTAGTAGGATGGAGACTTCGGTGGTTTGGCCAGTTTGAAAGAATGAGTAAGAGTAAGCTGACTAAAAGAATCTTTTTAGCCCAAGTGGCAGGAAGGAAAGGCAGAGGAAGGCCGAGGAAGTCACGGGAGGATCAGATTCAAGAATGTCTGCATGAGAAAGGATTATGAGTACAAAGTATAGAAGGTCTTGTGTACGTCGTGTGATAGATGTCACTGAAGCCCGAGTTGTGTGTCAAGATCGTAAATGGAGAAGTTTGATACTGCAACAGTAAGTAAATAACCAGTAAAAAATTTATCTGGTACTTTTCATTTCTTTGTGGAGCTAACCTCTGAAAGACAGATGGATAAAAGCTGCTGAGCATAAATGGCTCTTCAACCTCCAGTTAGAAAGCATAAAAAAGACACTACTCTAGGGTCACTGCTTGGGCAAAAAAATGGTGCTGTCTTAACACAAATATTTTTATTCGGACCCCGGTTACCTACAGTGCAAAATTTTCATAAAGCTGAAATACGATTTGCAATATCGACATTCAGTGAAAATCTTCCAAATACGTGGAGACAATGTGAATAGACAAAGTCATTGCTCTTTCCACGTTTTTCTTTAATTAACATACAGTAACTGAATTTTTTTTTATCCGAACACAACTGGGATTGTACCCCAGATCTCTCGACAACTAGCTGAGAGCGTTCGCCTTACGCTACAGTAGCCAACAATCCACGACGCTATGTGCATTATCAGTCAGCATCTGAAAACATTTCCAAAAACTGCCATAGCCATACCTGGATATTTTGAAACCATGTTCAGTTCTTTTTAAACTTACAAATTCAAAAATGCATTATCAGTCAGCATTTGAAAACTATGTGCATTATCAGTCAGCATCTGAAAACTGCCATAGCCATACCTGGATATTTTGAAACCATGTTCAGTTCTTTTTAAACTTACAAATTCAAAAATGCATTATCAATCAGCATCTGAAAACTATGTGCATTATCAGTCAGCATCTGAAAACATTTCCGAAAACCGCCATAACCATACCTGGATATTTTGAAACCATGTTGTTCTTTTTAAACTTACAAATTCAAAAACAAATGGAAAAAGAAAATTACTGGTCACCCAGGCCAGTAACATAAATAGTTCACTGGCCCGAGAGAACTTTTACTGGCCAATGGCCAGCAGACCACCGGGTAATTCGAACACTGAAGATGTTTCTGATTGTTTTTTCTTTCACTGCTAAAATTGCTTTCTTACTCCTATGATCACAATGCATTTCAACTGCACAGCATTGCTGCTAATGTGACTGATGCAATTATGAGTTTCCTCCTTTCCATGCACAGATTTCATATACATCTCTTTTGCTTTTACATAAAATAAAACTAACAAACAATATATTAATACAGGCTGAACCTCCAAACAATGGTCACTGTTTTTTATGGTCCCAGCAATGACCATTACTCAGAGGTTTCGCTATATATATCTTACACAATGTTCAGAGCAAGAATAAAAATGCAAACTAACCGTTTTGTAATTCCATCTGCCACATTACAAGGTTCAACAAAAAATTTCCCTAAGCGCGTAAAGCCTCTGGACAACAAACACCTGAAAGAAAAAAATAGTTTTTAATTCAAAAATAACTATGACTGATAAAACAGAGACAATGACATTTAAGTATTGGGTTAACGCATAAGTTCATGCCATTTTTTTTCAGCGCACTACAGGAATGTATTACATCAGAAGGGAAATCAGAATCAATCATGTACTCCCCCCCCTCATTGTTTACGATGGTGTCCCAACGTCTGGATAGATCTGCAATGCACTTCTTGAAAAAACATGCAGGTTTTGCTGCGACGAAATTATCAAAGAAATTCTGGAGATTAACATCATTGTTGAACATTCTGCCATGGAGTGCGTTTGACAGTTTGGAACAGGTGATAGTCTGAAGGGGTGACATCTGGGGAATAGGCCGGATGTGGAAGGATCTCTCATTTCATGTCCTGAATAGCCATTTTGGCCATGTTTGCACTGTGAAAGCGTGCGTTATCATGTTGAAGGACAGCATGGCACCGAAGTGGCTGTTTCTTCTGAATTGCTCCCTCCACACGGCAGAGTTCCTCAAAATAGAGTGCAGCATTGATGGTCCGATTCCTTTGCAGCACTTCCCAGTGAACAATGCCTTCTATGTCCCACCAGACACACAATAGGCTCTTCGCAGGATGAATGAAGGTCATGTTTTGGATGTGGTGTGGGTGTCTTGTTTGGGCTTAACCATTTCCTCCGATGCCGGAAATTCGCGTGTAGGCACCACTTTTCATCTCCAGTAACAATATGTGACAGAAAGGGTTTGTGTTGATGAGAATATTCGCGACAATGGGAGAGCAAGGAGCCACATATGGCAACACGCTGATTCTTGTTGTCCCCGGCGAGAGTGTGAGGCACCTAAGACCCCGATTTCTGGACCTTTCCCCATACGTTCCAGATGCCGCACCACGGTGGCCTGATCACAGTCCATCTTGGTTGCCAATTCGCGGGTGGTTTGATGCGGATCCAAGTGGATGAGATGGTTCAAATGATCCTCATCAAAGTGAAATGGACGACCTGCGCGTGGAAAGTCGTTGAGGTCAAAATTGCCACCTCAGAACCGCTCAAACCATTTGCGGGATATCCTCGGAGCAATAACATCCTCCCCATACACTGCACAAATTTGTCCAGTGGTCTCGGCAGCTGTGGATCCCTTGTTAAACTCGTAGAGGAGCAGATGTCGGAAATGTTCATTCCTCTCTACTTGACACTCCGTATTTCTGGACCTAAAAACCAAAAAAAACATTAGCCACAATCACACAATGCAATATGATTTAGATATACAAATATTACTGGCTACGTTTTAATATACAACTGGCCATCTGCACCATCACTACTGACCTGGGAAACACTCATGAAATAAAACGGCATGAACTTATGCATCAATCCGATAATATTAAAACACACAGACCAAAAATATATACACAGTAAAACCCACTTATAACAAGGACAGTGGAACCGACGGAAACCTTTGTTAAATCTGTAGTGGTGTGGAGTGCGAATGGCTCGTCATGAATTCAGCTTATATGTCTTTAATAATCTTGTGTATATAGGGTATCATCTGTAGTTATAAATGCGAATTCACTTTGAGTGGTGTGGGACGTAGGTGGCTCATTATGAATTAAGTTTAGAGCATTTTAACAACCTTGCAGAGAAAGTGGCTCTTGGAACAGGAAAATGGTAACTTTGGAGCAGAGAAACTGGCTTTTAGAGCCGGAGATTTGTAACTTTGCAGCAGGAAATTTGTATTATGTAACTTTGGAGCAACGAAACTGGCTTTGAGAGAAGGAAACTTCTAACTCTGGAATACAGAGTTAAAAGCTGGTTTAGAGCAGGAAAATTGTTACTTTGGAGAAAAGAAACCTGTCTTGGAGCAGTTTGTGGAGCAGGAAACTTGTAACTTTGGGGCAGAGAAACTGGCTGTTGGTTGGAACAGGAAAATGGTATTTAACTTTGGAGCAGAGAAATTGGCAAACTAGAAAGCAGGTAACTTTGGAGCAGAGAAACTGGCTCTTGGAACAGGAAAATAGTAACTGGTGCAGAGAAACTGCCTGTTGGAACAGGGAAATGGTAACTTGGGAGCAGAGAAACTGGCTTTTGGAACAGGAAGCTTGGAACTTAGGAGCAGAGGAACTGGCTTTTGGAGGAGGAAACTTGTAAATTTGGAGCAGGAAAATTGTATTATGTAACTTTGAAGCACAGAAACTGGCTTTCAGAGAAGGAAGCTTGTAACTTTGCAACACAGTAACTGGCTTTTGGAGTAGGAAAATGGTAACTTTGGAGACAAAAAATTCGCATTTGGAGCAGCTTTAATGACACAAAAACATGAGTATGTAAATATTTTCAGATATTTATAAACTGGATTATTGCCATAGATATAAACACTTAATTATTAGGAGGGGGGGGGGGAGCAGTGCAAGCTAGTGGAACAAAAATAAAGCAAAAACAGAATTCATTTTATGTTTAGTCCACATAGCATTCATTTTGGAATACTTCCGCACTGACTTAAAACTGTATATCTTGTTGTTGTTTTTTTTCCAATAGTTACACAAGTTTTTATACGTGCTTCAACGAAATGAGGGAAAGATTAATAGTAAAAAAGTTCATTATATATAATTTACTGTATTTCCGAAGACTCCATCCATACATGACAGCAAGAAAAATTTACCCTTTTCGATACCTATACAGAATTTGTCTTTAGTTTTTCTTGCTACTCTATGTTTTTATTTTAATATGTGCCACAATATTAAGAAATTTTTGCTTTTGATTCTTTAAGAAGCACCTGGCCACTTTCAATGTCCACAGATTTTTTTCTTTTCAAACCTTCATTAATGTTTTCTCCTGCATTATTAATATTATTTAGGAAACTGGTAGCTGCTTTTGAGGTCAAGAAACACTAAGTAGTGCTAACATCTATTTTTCATCGAACACCAATGTATGAGGAATCCTGCAGTAAACGCCTACACAGATTGAAAGCACAGGGTGGTCGAAAAGTCCCCTAGGGGTTTCGATTGACAACTGTACAAAAATTAACAGATCTACAGCAATGCGGTTTGCTGCATTTGAAAGAGTAAATATTCAAGTTTAATAATCTTACCTTAATACGCCTCTTCGAGTGCATCTTCGGTGGCCCGTAGCACATCCAGTCAGTATTTAATTTCGTGACATGTATGCTCAAACATGTCAAGATCAATTCTGTCAAACACTGCTGTAATGATCTACTTAAGCTCCCGAAGGCTGCTTTATCTCTCCCAGTAAACCATGTCCTTGACATAGCCCCAGAGGGAAAAGTCTAAAGGAGTGATATTAGGGAACCAGGGTGGCCAAGGAACAGGACCATCTCTGCCAATCCATCTGTCGGGAAACTCGCGGTTCAGGTATTCACGAATGTCAAGTCCCCAATGTGGGTGAGCACCATCTTGTTGCAGTATGGCGTTTGGTTACAAATACTGCAGTTGGGGAACCGCAAATTTCTGAAGCATGTCCCAATTACACGATTATGCATAAGCCCATACCAAACATTCACCTTTGGACTGTGTGCAATTATGACTGAATGTGGGTTTTCACTGCCCCATATACGAACATTCTGGGTGTTGACTTTTCCATGCACATAAAAGGTTACCTCATCCGAGAACATTATACAGCGTAGGAAACTTTCATCAACTTCCAGCCGCTGCAACATATCCCGAGCGAATGCTAAATGCTGAGGTCCATTGTTCAGTTTAATCTGGTGTAGCAGTTGCACTTTGTATGCAACTAGTTTTAGGCGTTTGTGAAGCACTCCCATCAATGTGGATCGTGGAACATTCAGTTTTAAAGAGGCCCTTCTCGTGGACTTGCTAGGACTGTGAGCGAAAACCTCCTGTATGCTCTACACAGTTTCTTCATTGACTGGGGGTCTGTCACTTCTTTGCTGGTCCAGGACACTACCAGTATCCAAGAATTTCTTTCGACACGATTTGATACTGAAATCACTCAGTGGATATTTCCCATATGTTCGACAGTAATTTCTTTGTACCGTAATCACAGACTTCATCTCAAAAAACCAATGCACACACATTGCTTTCTCCTGTGGCGACGACATTTTCAGTTGTTTTGCAGTCGGCGTCGGTATTTGCAAGCACGTAACACCATCTGTTGGAAAGAGATGGCATTAAAAACTCAAATATTTACTCTTTCAAATGCAGCAGACCACATTGCAATAGATCTGTTCATTTTTGTACAGTTGTCAATTCAAACCCCTAGGGGACTTTTTGACCACCCTGTAGCTTAAAGTGGTCTTTAAACCTCGAAACAACAAGAATGAAAAAAAAAAAATGTGGAACATTATCATAAAACAAATGGCAATAATGGCAATAGTGCAGAAAAGCGACCTCTTGGTGAAATGCACCTTTCCTTTTTCTTTACAGCAATATTTTTTTCATTAAGTTCAAAATCAAACTGAAAATCGTTACTTACCTTGGTGCTAGAAATTGCACCATTTGGCTACTCCTCACTTTACCATGAAAACTACTGCCTATACAGCAGTTTTCATGGTTTTTAAATTTTAAGTTCACTGAAAATGCATGGATTTTCATCACTTCTTGCAATATCAAGAAACAAAATGAACAAGCCTTTTTGCATTTGTATAAAAAAAATAATTAAAGTTTGAAATTTGAGGCTCAACGTTGCCATCTTTTATTTCCTGCACAGTAATTTTCTCCGCACAATGAGCGTGTAGCAGCAAATTTGAACTTCAGTTTTGCTTCGGACAAAAAAAAAAAAAAAAAAAAGTTTCTCTCTCTTTTAATAAGAAGTGACTAGAAATGGGAAATCTCGATTTTTAGGAAAAATTAAAGGTGCAAAATTGATTCTGTGTGTTCACTCTGCAACGCAACAATGGAGGAACAGAAACAATGCTAATTCCACCATGGACAGATTAAATAGCAGTTTAAAAATTTCATTTCATTTACGAAAAAGGAAAGGTACAAAAGTGCCTGCTCTCTGCTGATTAGTTTCGGAGAATGATCTGTCAAAAATAGGGAAATGTGCTTTCATCAGGAAAATTTATTGAAAAATACAAAGTCATTCTTCTTCACTATTACCAAGGATCCTAAAAACAAGGATCATGATCAGAAAAATATAACCACGCAGGGAAACAACAAACAAACAAAAAATAAAAACTTGGTTAGAAAAATTCGAAATGCAGAAACTAAAAATGGCATAACATTTTTATGCAGTACAGCAATCACTTCCAGTGATTCAGAACATTTTGTGAGATTCGTTGATTTTCCCTGTTTTCCTAATTGCTGGCCACATTACTCTAATTTTTCGACCTTTTCCTTAAAATTTTTCATTGCAGGAAAAAATCCAGTACTACTTGAAAATATGAAAATAAACTTTACACAGATGTTAGGCAACAATATTCCACTCAGATTTTTGAAGCACACTTGATGTTTTCCATACTGCATTGCAGACCAACAATTTCCATAGTAACTACGTAGAATCTGTAATACTAGGGAGGATCGAAAAGTAATGTACAGCAATTTTTTTCGCTTTACAGGTTGCAGTTTGGCAGACAAGTTTGAATACATGTTACAGATTGGTTTGGCTGGATCAGGTGTCGCCAAGGTGGAAGACAGTTTGAATGACGGCACAAAGATATTGCATGTTGCATTTGTGAGTGTTGTCTATGAATGAAGAGCAACGCTGTGCAGTCCCGATTTCTGTGGGCTAAATGGGAAAACTCCGATGGAAATTCACATTCACAAAGAAATGGTCGAAGTATACATCATGGTGATTGCCTAGACCCAAGGGTGCCCATAAGGGGAGGTCGAGCCCCCCCCAGCCGTTGGTGGTATAGCCAATTTTTTTATAAATTTAAAACACTAAAATAGATGAAACCTTGTTTAAAGCATTTTTAAAAATAATAAGATAATAATGATTGATTGTACCAATTATTATTTTTGTCGTATTTTAGTATCTTGTACATTTATTAAAATGTTTGACAGCCTTGAAGGAGGTAAAACTGGTACCACGCTGGGATAAATGTCTCAAGTGTCTCGGTTCTGATGTTGAAAAAATAGCTAAGAAATGTCTATACGCCCAGGAAACGGACTTTTATGAACAAGGTATACACTAAAACTTGTACCACGCTGGGATAAATGTCTTGAGCGTCTTGGTTCTTATGTTTAAAAATAGCTAAGAAATGTCTATATGCCCAGAAAACGGACTTTTATGAACAAGGTATACTAAAACTGGTACCACGCTGGGATAAATGTCTCGAGCGTCTCGGTTCTTATGTTGAAAAATAGCTAAGAAATGTCTATACGCCCAGAAAACGGACTTTTACGAACAAGGTATACTAAAACTGGTACCACGCTGGGATAAATGTCTCGAGCGTCTCGGTTCTGATGTTGAAAAATAGCTAAAAAATGTCTATACGCCCAGAAAACGGACTTTTATGAACAAGGTATACACTAAAACTTGTACCACGCTGGGATAAATGTCTTCAGCGTCTCGGTTCTTATGTTGAAAAATAGCTAAGAAATGTCTATACGCCCAAAAAACGGACTTTTATGAACAAGGTATACTAAAACTGGTACCACGCTGGGATGAATGTCTCGAGCGTCTCGGTTCTTATGTTGAAAAATAGCTAAGAAATGTAATTTCACTGTGTATATGTTTTGTTTTGCCTATCTATTAAACTGTTGCCCCCCCCAAATAGTGTGCATTACTTTTCGATCCACCCTTGTATTTGGAGTCTCTGAATCTTTCCTCTCATCGTACAGTCCTATTCAGTGTCAAGCAGAATGTGCACATGGAGAATTTACTGTTCCAGAGTACTAACAATGAGGACGAGAATGGCGGTACTGGGGTAAAAAATATCTTGTGTCATAGTAAGATTTTTTTTGTTTTGCCACATACTGGCACAGAACATTATAATCTAAAAAGCTAAGTGTAATAACAAATAATGTGGTTAGTTTTAACTAGCCATTTGGTTTATGTGGGTGGCCATTACATATCTTAATAGCTGTATAACTATTATTTGAACTATTTCACACGTTTTGACAGTTTCCATGTCGAGTGCTCCATTGTTTCATAATTTCTGCTGTTATATAAAATTTAAGTTCAGTAGATCAACAGTCAATGAATTAAAGTTCAAGATATTGTAATAGGCACTTACCTACCATGATTATACTTTGGAAGAACAATTGTAGGTTCCAATGTTTAGTACATTGGGACTTACAATGGAATGTGCTAAACATTGGGACCTATAATTGTTCTTCCAAAGTATAATCATGGTAGGTAAGTGCCTATTACAATATCTTGAACTTTAATTCATTGACTGTTGATCTACTGAACTTGAAAATTTCACGTAACAACAGAAATTATGAGACAATGGAGCACTCGACATGGAAACTGTCAAAACGTGTGAAACAGTTAAAATAATAGTTATACAGCTATTAAGATAGCTAAGTGTAATGCTTTAGAACAATCTTGCTTGCAAATTGCACAATAATGATTTTTCTTCTGAGAATAGCAGCAAGTGAGACTTTGTTAAGATTTTTTTTTTTAAATGAAGAAAAAGCAAGTGGTAATTACATATGTAACATAGCAGGTTGAGTGGACTTTACTTCAAATGAAAACAAATCTTAAGCCCTAACTGTGCATTATTTCATGCTTACCTTTCAATCAAATTATGTAAGGCCTTAAACAGGAATGTTCGACACTCATAAGACAGCCCGCTTTCCCATGATCCTTGGTCAGCCTCTGTAATAAATTTTAAAAAAATAACAATAAATAGCTGAAAACATTTTATGTATTAGAAATTTTGCATATGGATTAAAAGCACAAACAGACATGAATTTACACCAAAAATATAAAATACACCATAATTTACATCACACAATCGGCAAATTAACTGTTAAAAAAGTTATAAACAGGTTTTGCAAATATGCGCTATTTTAAAACACAACGGGGTGGGAGGGCTTACGGCACATTAATTTTTTAAATTTTTTTGAAGTGACTGTGCAGAAGAGTTTGTATAATTAGAAAAGTGCCAAAATGCATTAACAACAGAAAAAATGTAATGCAATACGATGAGAGACGTCCATAAACAGTTGGAGAGAAGACTTTATTTTACTTTTGCTTATGAGCATATTGGCATAAAATACCATATGCAATGAAATTCTATTCTGAAAAGTTTTATTTTTTAATCTTTGGCTTTCTGATACAAAGCTTCAAACTCATTAATAAGGGCACATGTATAATACACAAATTCTTTCTGTTTGCATATTTTCTGTAGACAACTGAACATAAAATCAGAATAATTAAGATGCCAATACCAATACCAATTTTTGACACTATTACCTGCAGAATTATGCATTCTGCAGAAACACTGGCAGTAGTAATTCAAGCTGAATTTCGATAGTACAACACTAGATAAATACACTATACTGACAAAAGTCACCAGACAGTCGGACACCCTTTCAAAAGCAAATGAACTGATCCTCTGCGTTGTTAAGACGGGCGGCACAGCTGCAAACAGTATAAAAACAAGCCTGCAGCTGACTGCGATCATATCGCACTGTGAGGTTGAGTGAAAATGTCGCTGCGGGATAGAACTGACTTTGCGAAAAGAAAGATTGTTGGGTGTTATATTAGTGGGTTGTCCATAAGAGAAACCGAGAGGCGTTTAAACATACCCAAGTCAACTGTTTTAGATGTACTGAATAAGTGGAAGACACATGGCGTGCCTGAAGCAGCAAAACGTACCGGCAGACCAAAGAAAATCCGTGATAGAGGACGTCGAAGCCTCAGGAGAGTTGTTACAGCTAATCCCCGGAGTACTGCATAAGACCTCAGTGTACAGGTGAGTAAAAATGCTGGAACCTCGGTATGTACACATACCATTAACAGAGAACTTCATTCCATGGGTTGCAGTGGTCGTGTGGCTGCTCATAAGCCTTTCATCTCCACTCGGAAAGCTACTCGTCGTTTAGCATGGCGTAAAGAACATTTATCGTGAACCGTAGACCAATTGAAACGGGTCCTATGGACTGATGAATCCAGATACACGATCCATCAGTCTGACGACTGTGTGTGGGTATGGCAGCAGCCAGGGGAACATTATTTACCACAGTGTACTGTTCCTACAGTCAAGTTTGGAGCTGACAGTGTACTCGTGTGAGGCTGTTTTTCGTGGTACGTTCCTGGCCCATTGGTTATTGTGGACAAACCTGTTAACCAGCACATCTACCTCAATATTCTGAACAATTATGCCCTACCAACTCTGTGGCAATACTATGTAACCGAGCCTTGTTGGTATGAGCAGGATAATGCACCGAGCCATAAAGCAAGGACTGTTACGGCGTGGTTTGACGATAATTCCGTATCGTGTGTAGACTGGCCAGCACAGAGCCCTGATCTTAATCCCATAGAGCACCTATGGGATAAATTAGAGCGCCACATAAGAAGTTTGGAACCAATGCCTACTAGTAAGCAACAGTTAGCGGTAGCAAACATTATTTACTGAATGGAAGCACATACCTATCGATGTGTTTCAAAACCTTGTTGAAAGCATGTCTTGAAGGGTCAGTGCATTCATTAAGGCCTAAGGAGGACTGACACCGTACTAATGTATGTCAATAAATGCCACACGCTTCTCTTCTAGGTGTCAGATGACTTTTGTCAATATAGTGTATGTGTGCTGTACACACATAATTCTGTATGTGTAGTTATTGATCATGGTTTTCTTCTTGTATCGAACATTTTCTGGCTCCTAAAAAATAGGAGGTGGCACCTGAAAATGTTAGGGTTTTGTCCACCAGTGTATAATTTAATATCCAAGCAATGCAATAGATTCTACAAGAATGCTGAATTTGACTAATCCCAATAGATTGCAGCAGACTGGCACAGTGTTTTTTTATTACTTGAAAAATCAGAACCGATGAAAGAGAACCGGACCCTTCACAAAAGAAACATATAAGCCAGTGCTTAGACCACTCCAACCGGACCCTTCACAAAAGAAACAACATATGCCAGCGCTTAGACCACTGCGCCACCGGGGCGGCCAGGTTCGTGATGAGCATCACGACTGCACCCTTTTTCAGTCGTAGAATGTGAGGCGAAAGTCGACTCACGTCGATCTTGTGCAAAAATTCAACTGGATAGCGCACTCTTTCACTCTCATCTTCAGTCACAACTATGTTTGCAAATGTTGTTGGAATGAAATTCGCATTGCAAACTCTTCATTCTCTCTTGTCTGAGACATATAGTTGGGACCCATTAATTGCTCATGCCTTCCAGTAAGGCTCTTACTTTTTTTTCCCCCTGCAGGAGAGACATTCTGTTAAGGGTAAGTATGCAATAAAGTACTTACTTACTTTAGGACTGATCATAGAACACCATGCACACACCAAGTCTGACACTGAACTGAGTGCCTGATGTAGATAAAGGCCACACGCTTCTCCCATAGACTTTACATGGGAACTTTGCCGCCCGGTCCGCCCGAACTGTTGCCTCAATCTCATTTTTTTTTTTGACTGGCACATCTACATGGTAAGACCTTTATTTTGATACCTCAACCATATTTTTATGTTCAGCCATTCTCTCAAAATAGGTCTCACAGTAAAAAAACCTTATAGAATGAAGATATAGATGGCGCAATTCAATATCAATATTCTAAATATTTTCACTAACAATAGTCAACGGAATGTTTATTTACATCTTTACATTATGGGAAACGTCTTACCTAAGTGAATAAACTGGATCGAATGAATATTAAATATTATATATACATCATACAGTCCAATGGCATAACGCAATCAGGTCTTTGAGAGTGCTCGCTGTTCCGATGAGAAGAACTTTGATATGAATGCCTGCTAGTGTTGCTTTGTGCAACGGTTCGCTCAGAAAAGAGAAGATTTCGGACTGTCTCAGTAGTTTCATGCTTCCGCCTTCAACAGCGCGTGAGCCAACCGCAGGCAATCGAATGTCAACCGCACACTTCTCCCATAGACTTTACATGGGAACTTTGCCGTCCCAATCTAATTTTTTTCTCTTCAACGGGCACATTTATATGGTAAGACCTTTATTTTGATACCTCAACCATATCTTTACGTTCAGCCGTTCTCTCAAAATAGGACTCATAGTAAAAAACCTTATAGAATTAATATATAGATTTATATTCTATAAGCAAATGAAAAATAAATGTAATGTACGCTGTTCGACACTTTCATTTATGCTCTTTGAAAGCAATCTTTAAAAAAAAATCAAGTACTGACAGAATTAAATTTTATCATTTTCAACTAAATTTTTTTCATTAGAGAACTACAGAAAGACAATGCATTTTAAGTCAGCCCAGAACACCAGAGCGGTTTCTATATTTCAAAACACAGGAACTGTGTGGTGACTACTACCCTTGAACAGTTTTTTTTTTTTTTATTTTTAACGAACAATCATTGAAGTAGATGTAAAACTTTTAGTAGAGTACATACCTGCCAACATTGGCAAGAACCTTGTCAGTAGTAATTAGTGTTATTGCGCGGTTTGTTTGCTGTAACATTTTTTTTTTTTTTTTTTTTTTTTTTTTGCACTAATAGAAAACAATCCATCTCTTTGTGAAAAAGAAATATGTGCCATAAGAAAATGTTACAACAAACAAGGACGCTAATGAAACAAACATAACATGTGCGAAACACAAAGTTGATTCCCCTGGAAAGGGCTCAATAGGTAAAATTGTGAGATTTAAGTTCGAAACTTTCATCAGTAAAAATCAATCAGATGCGTTCAGAATTCCACAACACTTGACAGACAGGAAGTCCAAATTTGTAAAAAATGTACCAATTTTTTAAAAATTTCCAACTTCATTGCTCTGGTTTCCAGGAATTTCCCACTCTCTTATCGAGCTTAAATGCAAAAACTTATGGGACGGGGGATATTTAACAATGCAGGAGAGTGGGAACATCACACAGGGGAGAGCAGGAGTGCGATTATGGGAGAAATATTTACTCCGTTCCACTTCCGGTTTTGGAAATTTTCCCCCTATTTTTAAGTAGAAATAAAAATATTTATACAGCAAAATGTTATTTAACAATAATGCCGGACAGAGGCAACATCGTGAGAAAAAGAAATTATGATTACGGAAAAATCCTTAACTTTGTCGCCCTTCCGTTTTAGGAAGTTTCATAAAGATGGAATTCCTTCCTTCGACGAACACGGTCCCCCGTCGCCCCTAAATTTCTGTTCAATTGTGCGTCGATCTTGTAAATGACCAAAATAATAAAGAAAATGGCAGAATTTTCTTCGATTACGGCAAATTTTTTCACTCCGTTTAACAATTGTTTTCAAAATATTTGACACACTTCACCTCCAAGACAACCCCCACCCCCAATCAGTTTTGCATCGATTTACAATGATGTAAATGATGACAAAAAAGGTTGAATTCCGCGAATTTGCTTAAAAATTTTATGTACATCATAAAATAATAGCAAAATAAAAAAAAATTTAAACAAAATGAAAATTCGTAGAATTCATAGTTTTGACAGTGAGTTCCGTAGTCAGCCAACTAAATCTGTAGAAACTACGGACATTCCGTAGCAGTTGGCAGATATGAGAGTACAATACAGTGCCTCTAATTAAGTGTAGGTTTGTTTGTTTTTTAAATTTTAAATTTCAACTGTTCCAATATTGATTAAAAGAGCTGAAAGGTTTAATAAATTAATCAGGACATTTGTATATTCACATAACCTTGAAAAACGGTGCATTGCTGGCTGTTTTCGTTCTTTCCCTAATCCTAACGAATTTCACTTTTGGGTCATTACATGCCAAATCAACCAAAAAATTTCAATATTCAACCTGACCATCTCAGATTTCAATGAAACCTTCAGTGATCATTCTCCCTAATGATATAAATTAGAACATATTTTTTAATTTTTTTTTATCTCATTGGGTTTTCATGTAATTAATTTTTAAAATTTTGAAAAAACCTCATTTTTTGGCTTGCATAAACTTTTTCAATCTTGAATTTCTAATGTTCTATAAGGCCTAGAGAGTTGTTTGACCCCTCATTTTAAAGAGAATTTCGTAAGTTTTAATTTAATATGCAACTTGACTATGTTCGGAGAACTTTTTTTTTAATCTAAAAAAATTTAGAATTTTTAAAAGCCTTTTTTAAAATTTTCAAAAAAAATATATGTTTTTTGTAATATTATAAGCTTTAAATCCTGAAACTTTTAGAGTGGGATCTCAATGGGATCGGGAGCTATGGCAAAAAACTTAAAGTTACTGTACAAGTAATAATGGATTATAATTCTCGTTTTTGTGAGTTTACATGATAACAGACACTGAGTTTTAAAATCTACATAATACATCATACTAATACATAGTCAAACATGAAACAAGGGAAGGAAAGTCCCAACAGGCTAAAAGTTTTACCTGATAAAATTAATAAAAGTTTTTTTTTAGTTAGCACTCAGAGTTGTAGTTATGCCAAAATAGCGACCTCTTAGTTCTTTTTTAATTTAACAAATAAGTTCTTGTTTGCCTTTATGGTTCCTGAGTCTGTAAGTCGATAAACTCTTCCTGTAGCTGTCGTAGGATCAACTTTTGTTAAAATCTCACTTTTATGCACAACTAGTATGTCAGTAAGTTGTGGGTATTTGAAAGATGGAGAAGGGCCATGTGGTTCCAAAAAACTTATTTTTACTTCATCTTCTTCTATTCCTAACACACAACCTAACCACCACTTGTCTGAGTATTGGCATGTAACAAAGCCAACAATGTCATTAATGTCCAGATCATCATCAGTGTCATCAGCTGAAACTATTTCTACACTTGATTCCTCTGAAAATGAGTAGCTTTTCACTAAAACTCTAGTCTCATTCACAGGACTGTAACTGTAAAATTGTTGAGTACCCTTTATTGCTGTTGCTGCTTCAAACCTACTCTTCAAGGTCTTTTCCTCTGCCTCATATTCGTCTGTAGTGGAATTCAAAAAACTGATGTTGACAATATTGTCTTTAGTCCAATCATAAAGTTGGCGAGGGGACATAATTTGATCATTGTAGACCATTCGTAGACTGGCCAATACTGCTAATCGTTTAACAGTTCCTCTGACACCATCACATGCATTTTTTCAATGTAACGATGCAAAGAAGTTCCATTCCACCTTGATGCCAAAATATTTCTTATGATGGCAGAGATTGAGAAAGTTTGATTTGTTTTTGTACTGTGATGATGCTCCATCTGAAAAGTAATTCAGCTTTTCGGGTTTATGGGGCAGATTCTGTTTAAGAAAGTCAATCATGAGGCGTTGAAACAAATGAACATCAACTGTATCATGCACCATACAATCAGAAAGAATAACTAAGCTCAGGCGCACCAACTTTTTGGTTTCCTCATTAACGTAGTATATAACAAATGGATGTATTGTTGCTTGAGCATTGTTCCAATGAAAGCCTTGTGCAGAATCTTGAAGCACAAACGCATACTTTTCAGCAAAATCACAAAGTACAATGCATTGATTTTGAGGCAGATTTTCTTTCAAGTGTTGCAAATAGGAAGACTGTTGAGTAGCAATGAAAGAGTGTCTTATAAGTTTTGGCAAACTCTGAAACAAATAATCCAAAACCTCTTCTGTCAGTTTTATAATAGTTTCCAGGACACACTTGTTATCAATATGCATCCATTGTTTGAAACTCACATTTTCAATGATATTAAGCTCAAAAGCTTCTTCAAACCGAGCCTTCAAATCATCACTTCCTGGGCAATTAACACAATTTGCGAAGTAACATTTAGATGTTGGCGTTTTGCAAATTATATTGCTTGTTACATCTTTGTGTGTTTTAATCGGGAGTTCACCATTTGTCAATTCAGGTATTTTACACTGAGCCATCATTAATTTGGCATTCTGATATATTGTGCAACCGCACACAGAATGTGTCCCACTGGACCCAGGAAGAACACAATGCTTGGGACGAAGCTCACAAAATTTAGAAATTCCAATTCTCTGATCAGGGTAAAGCTCCTTAAATAGTACATATG
This sequence comes from Macrothele yani, assembly GCA_039090855.1. Classification (NCBI taxonomy): domain Eukaryota; kingdom Metazoa; phylum Arthropoda; class Arachnida; order Araneae; family Macrothelidae; genus Macrothele; species Macrothele yani. Next base: position 71,326,881 of record CM077000.1, on the reverse strand, counting down.
GTTCTTTTAATGTACTTAGAATTAAATACTTTTGAACATGTACACGTTTGCCATCTTTTTTGACTGAAACAAAGTCTTTTTACCAGGCATTTGATGACTAACCTCATCATTTTGATAGAATTCTTTGACTAGGGCTACTGTTGCAGGGTCCATCCAGGCTTTGGGTCAGGGGATGGCATTACACTTTTTTTATTTAACACTGTTTTTGCCTTTCTAGCAGTAAAATTAAGACACTCCAAATTCAGTTTCAATTTTTTTAGAATCCAGCTTTCGGGAAGGGTAGTTAGAACCTGCTTTCTAACACTTTTGTCTGTAGTAGCATCGAACTTTTCTTTCAATTGATTAATAATTTCAATGTCATAATTTTTTGCAGCGTCAGATTCAGTGGTACCTGGATTTAAATTAAGTACTTTCGTTTGAAAAGCTTCCGTCACTTTTTTAATCTTCGCTTCTCGGTATTTTTTTTCAATCAAACATTTTCTTTTAATAGGTGTTTATATCTTATATAATAATAGGCCTTTAAGACTCGATAGCAGTCAGACTTTTATTCAAAGCTTCAATTGCCTTTTTTTTTTCTCTGGAGTTGACAATGTATTTTGAACTGGTACTTTAGGAACATTCAAATGGTCTTGTGATTCTGAGCTGTCTGAATGCAAGCCTTCTTGCTCAGTTAAAATCTCTGGAAGCTTTAGTAAAGCTTTACAACACTCATCACATATCTTGTCACCTTCGTGTAAATTGGCATTATGTCTCAAAATATTTTCATTTACAGATCTCAATTGTTTCTTATAGTAATTATGACCAGGTTTCTTAAATGGGTTACAACAATATAACAAAAAATGCTTTGATGTACTGGGTTCACCCATACTGTCACAGAGCCCTAATAATAGTGTAGAGTTCAAATTATAAATAATAGTACAAGTCAAATTGTCTGAAAGAATAAAAAAATATCTTATATAATAATAGGCCTTTAAGACTGTACTTTTGAACTGGAGAGATGCCTAGTTGTTCCAAATAAAGATGTCAAAAATGGTTAACTTATTACTTAACAAACACATAACACTTATTTCACTTCCACTGAAAAAAAACTATTAACTTATAAAAATCATATTTTTATGTGAAACACTTTAAGTAACACTGCGAACAACTAACTGCTCACTCACAGAGATCTTAGACGAAACTAAGCAAAAGTTGAGCTAGAGTGGGCATGAGCCATACTCCTGCAAGAACATGAATCAGACAAGTCTGTACAAGCTTGTGCCAGAACACCTGTGATTAGCAGACTATTTACTCACATGCCATCCCTAATTTGTCTGTAGGTTTAGTAAATCATTATCTGTGATAGACCCTAATGTAAATTGGTTACCTTATAGCCAATGTATTTTATTTTTATTTTATTTTTTACCTTACAAAAAGTTAAAGGTAGCAATGTAGCTCTAACTGGTATTTAAAACAATACCATTGGTACCATAAGTTAACTCCTGATCTCATTGAGATCCCACTCTAAAAGTTTCAGGACTTATAATATTACAAAAAACATATATTTTTTCAAAATTTTTAAAAAACACTATCTTAAATTTTTTTTTCATGAAGCATAGTCAAGTTGCGTGTCAAATTAAAACTTATAAAATTATCTTTAAAATGAGGGGTCAAACAACTCTCTAGACCTTATAGAACTTGAGAAATTCAAGATTGAAAAAGTTTATGCAAACCATTTCCATTTCAATTCAGGCAGGTGTGACCAACATGTGTCAGTTGACTACCTCCAATTTTTTTGAAAAAATTATGGTAGCTACTCCTAATAGAGGTATAAAGTACTGCAAAATGATTTTTCATGAAACATTTTTTTGGTCAAGCTAGCATTTTGAAAATAGGCAAAAAATACACCCGTGATAAAAATAATGTGAAACGCCAAATTTTTAAGTGCACACTGCTCTTGAACTATAACAGGTAGAGGACTCGAATTTTTTTTTATTTTGAAGCTATTAAATTGGCCTTTCTTCAAATTCACAGAAATTGGTCAAATGAATGTTGCCAGATGGCAAAAAAAAAAATTATGTTTATAACAATTTTTTTTAATTTTCCACAAATTTAGGATTTTTTTTTTTAAGAAAAAGACTCATCAGGTGGGTAAGTATGTCAACCTGCACCCCTACTAGGGTTGTCTTAGCAGTATTTTTTTTTTAATCCTGTGATGCTTGTAAGTCATAAAATAAATTTTTAAAATATACAAAATTTTTAAAAATCAACATTTCTGAATTGCAATATCTCAAAAACATAATTTTTTAAAATTCTGAAATTTTGTCCAAATAATGTCCTAATGGTAGGTAGTTTACTGGGGGAGTCATGTTACTGGACTTTTGCCTTGGAATTTTCTTACATATTTTTGAAAATGACACTTTTTTTTCAATTTCTTTTTTTCCCAATTTTTGAAAAATGGCACTTTTTTTTTCAAATGTTTGAATTCAGTGAAAAAATGAGAACTGTAAGCATTATTTAGTAAATTTTTAATAGCAGGAGAACACGATTCCAAGCAGGGCTCGCACTAAGCATTCACCAAGTCACCAAATGTGACTAAATCCGAGAATGGCGAGAAAAAATTAGTAACAGAGAAGAAAATGGTGGTGAATGATTTTATGAAACTTAGGCAATTTTTGACTCATAGATAAACTGCAACTTGCGGCAATTTTTGGGCTAAACTGCAGCTGATATGATTTCAAAGTTTCATTTTCCAAAGCTGTGGCACTGAAAATGGTACTGCCCGGTGCAATTTTTATGGCGTACTGTGAAACACCTATTAAGGCTGCTTGAGAGTCATTGGGGAGTCAATGAAAATAAGAGCTACTAAAGGTGGGGGATATCAAGAGGGAAGAAACTCTTCCATAATTTATAATGAGCGGATCCAGATAAATTGGATAGCAGAGGTTAAACAGTCTGCAGAACATAGTCCAGTGTTGGTGTTGCAGTTTGACTTTGCTCAAACCTGTTACTTCTGGCAAACAATGTCCAGATCTCACTCTTTACATGCATTGTGTACTTTCCAAATGAGACTAAGTCTTTTGTGGTAGCATGCAATGATATAAGCCATGACACAGCACATGTTCTGTGTGCCATTCTGCTCATAAAAAGTGAAATTGCTACGACTTGTCCTTTGGAAGAATTTAAAACAATTGTTTACATCTCAGATGGAGCAGCCGGGCACTTTAAAAACAAATATTAGTTTTATGAACTTATGAAGGGGGACCCAAATGTAACAAGGAAGTGGATCTTCTTAGCCACAGACCAATGCAAGAGTGCATGTGATGGTCTGGGTGGCCTGTGCAAACATTTTGCTACTAAATTCAACTTACAGAAAGAAGCTTCACAAGCTATAAGAGATGCACCTTCATTTGTTGAAACTGTCTTCCCCTTGATCCCAAAGACTAAACTTCTACTCTTCACAACTTATGAAGTTCAACCCTATCGAACCAGCAAAGTAGAAGAGTGGGATACAGTAAAATTTGTTGTTGGAATAGTGTCACAGCATTCCTGGTTAGTACAGAGAAATAAACCATCAATGGCCAGAACAGTCTGGCACCCACATAAAGCAGTGCAATTTTCAAGCCAACAAAAAAATAACCCATTTTCTGTGAATGATTTTCAAATAGGAGAATTTATAGGATGCATTTATGACGATAACTGGTGGATGGATGGGACAAAGGGACAAGTTACAAACATATCTAAAGAATTTGAGGACATAACAGTATCTTTCATGCACCCTCATGGATCAGCCAGAGGTTTTTGGTGGCCAGAAGAGTGTGGCAAGAAAACAGACAAGTGTCCAGTGCCCTTAAAAAATGTACTTCTAAAGGTGAATGCCCCAACTCCTGTTGGACGTTCTGCACGAATTTATACCTTTGGTGAGAAGGAAATCAATAAAATCCAGCAGCTTTTCTCAGTTTGAATAATTTTTAGTTATGATGGTAACCTCTTAATTTTGTTTTTTTGAGGCCTTTTTTCTTATGTTATTTTAAATAGAAATTGCATCTTAACTGCAACTGAGATAATGTATTGTAAGTGTATAGACTATGGATTTCAAAAAAAATTAAATGTGTACATAGGTGACAATTATTAAATATCATAAAAATGACTTTAAAATATAGATTTGACACTGCAATTTGAAATATATACTCAGGTAAACTTTTCAGAAATATCTTTTGATTTTTTTTTTTCTTTTGATAATAACCCAACTGTAAGGTTTGAGCAGGAGAGAAGCGCATTTTCAAAAATTTGTAGAAAATTTCAAGACAAAAATCCAGTAACCTGATTCCCCCAGTTAACTACCTACCATTAGGACATTATTTAGACAAAATTTCAGAATTTTTAAAAATAGGGTTTTTTGAGATATTGCAATTAAAAGATGTTGATTTTTTGAAATTTTGTACATTTAAAAAATTAATTTTACGAGTTGCATGCATCACAGGATAAAAATAAAATTACTGCTAGGACAACCCTAGTAGGAATGCAGGTTGGCACACTTACAAGTCTTTTTCTTAAAAAAAAAAAAATTCTAAATTTGTGGAAAATTAAAATTTTTAGTAAAAAATATAGACTTTTTTTGCCATCCAGCAATAATCCTTTGATCGATTTCTGTGAACATAAAGGTCAATTTAATAATTTAATAGCTTCAAAATAAATAAAAAATTCAAGTCTCTTCCTGTTAATAGTACAGGAGCAGTGTACATTTAAAAATTTCGTGTTTCACATTATTTTCGTCGCAGGTTTATTTTTTGCCTATTTTCAAAATGCTGTAGCTCAATCAAAATTTTTTTTATGAAAAATCCTTTTGCAGTACTTTATACCTCTATTAAGAGTAGCTACCATATTTTTTTCAAAAAAAATGCCTGAATTGAGATGGAAAGGGTCGCAACCAAAAAACGACTTTTTTTCCAAATTTAAAAAATTAATTACATGAAAACCCAATGAGATAAAACAATTAAAAAATATATTCTCATTTACATTACTAGGGAGAATGATCCCTGAAGGTTTCATTGAAATCTGAAATGGTCAGGTTGAGGGACTGGTTGATTTGGCATGGAATCACCCTTCTGGCAAATGGCATGTTAAAAAATCCAAAATAAAATATGGATCCCAAAGGACATGTAGAATTTGTAATTATAGGTGGTGTTTTTGGGTAATTTACGAACTACAGCATGCCAGTGGTAGCGCTGCTCGAGTATCTATGGTGCTTATTTACCCAAAAATGCATCTCCTTATAACATTTTCAACATCAAGTGTTGGCAACCTGGTGGTGACTTTCCTCACATAAAACTATTTTGTAATGATCTAGCAAAAACACAAGCAATAGCAAAACCACTGTCTGCAACTCTTACCTGTTAATTCTGGTGCAACCAAACCTGTGAGGTCAGGCTCTTCGCCATACCAAAATATCCATAACTCTTTACCGTAGCATGACTGATTAGAATCTTGAAGAAGGTTTTGGTGATGTAGAGAAGACTTTTGGGTGACAACCCTCCGCCACACGCACAGTATTCCTGCAGCCAAACACTTGCTAAAAGACACTAAAACAGGATCGTCCATAGGGTCAAAACACAACAAGCTATCGGCACACAGCCGCCGCCACTTGATGCCATTGAGATCAGCCTAGAGAAATAAAACAACTAAATGAGAAATAGATGGGCAACATTACAACTCAAGTGACTTAACAGATACATGATCACTACAAAATTTAAAACATTTTCTATTGTTCAGTTAAAAGGCTTGAAAAATGAAGGTAAATGAATTACTCTGCTGCTGCATGAAGGTATGTACAGGGTTCATACAAATTTGCAGGAAATACATTCCAGGGCTTTTTAGGAGTTTTGTCAAAAAATTCCAGGACCTTACATTTTTGCTAGAATCATAGTGCTTTGTTTCATATTTTGCAAATTGGGGTTAAATTTACAATGCATTTAGAATTCTTATGAAGTCATATGGGTTCCCCTGTTGCAAGGTGATCTTCAGTGTGTATTCCATCTTTAATGAGGTGGCAAAATTTCCCCATATAAAAACTACCCGCCATAAAATTTATATGAAGCAATCTGGCACTTAGCACAACAATAACACTGGTAAACAAATTTTGACTTTTTTTGTCATGGTTATGAAATTATGATATCTGTATGTATTTTGGGCAGCTGATCATGAAAATGATGATTAAGTTGGCATATTGGTTCTTATTTTTGAAAAAAGGGCACTTTACTATAAATTCAAATAATTTGTCTTACTTACATGACATTAAAATATATTGTATATATATATATATATATATATATATATATATATATATATATATATATATATATATATATATATATGGGATGTAAGGTCAGGTGATGCGTAACATCACAGCCTCTCCTTGACAAATGTCAACCCCGCCTTCTCGTGGTGCATCCTGTTCCCACTAAAGGGGCTCTGACGACCGCCAATAGCGGTATAACTATACCATCGGGATCAGAGGAAATGCTATCCCACACTCACCAACCCGCTTGGCCAGCGTGGTGAGTTATGGCCAAACACCTCCAAAATGACTCTACAACTTAAATCTTGGCCCTCAGTCTCCGGCAGCTGGAATGTACCTGGCCAAGGCAGCGGCCAGTGCGACATGAAGGCAGAGGGTGCTAAGAATCCCCGGAGGACCGGACTAGGCTGCCATTTGATGCTGACCTTGGCTACCTATAACGGACGCTCCCTATCTTCTGATTCAAGGCTTCTTGAATTGGAAGAGGAACTACAAAGGATCAAGTGGGACATCGTCGGGCTAAGTGAGGTAAGGAGAAAAGGAGAAGATCTCATTGAACTGAAAAGTGGACATCTCTTCTATTATCGTGGGACAGATACTGGCAGAACTAGTGGTGTTGGATTTATAATAAACAAGAAACTGAAGGATAAAGTGGTAGAAGTTGAAAGTTCCTCTGACAGAGCTGCACGACTCGTTATCCAACTATCGAGAAGATACCAGGCTCAGATTATTCAAACTTATGCACCCACCACAAGTCATCCTGAAGAAGAAATTGAAGAATTTTATGAGGAAATTCGTCATCTAAATAATAAAGGTAAGCAGCACTTGAAGATAATTATGGGAGATTTCAATGCAAAAATAGGGCAACGGCAACAGAATGAAACTTCAGTAGGTAAATTCGGTCACGGCAACAGAAACCAGCGTGGAAATACTCTCGTAGAGTTTGCAGAGGCAGAAGGATTTTTCATCTTGAACTCCTTTTTCAAGAAAAAGCCACACAGGAAATGGACATGGAGACATCCAATTGGGACGACAAGTGAAATTGATTTTATTATGTGTAACAAAAAATTCGTCATCGAAGACTGCAGTGTGCTGAACAAGTTCAACACAGGTAGTGACCATAGATTGGTGAGATGTAAGATGCACCTCAACACTAAACTGGAACGTGGCAAGCTCATAAGACAAACAAAATGTATTGACATAACCAACCTTAAAAAACACCATAATACTTTCAAGTTGGAACTGAAGAACAGATTCTCTGCTTTAGAAGGCCTAACATCGGAAGAAGTGGATATTTCGGAAGTTAACAGAAAAGTAACCAAAACTCTAATGGAAACAGCAACAAAATTAGCTGGGTCTAAGAACAAGTTGCATGTGAACAAATTATCAGGAAAAACCAAAATGTTGATGCAAAAAAGAAGAGAGATGAGGACAACTAAAGAAGATGTGACTTCCAAAGTGGAATATATAGAGCTATGCAAGACAACACGAAAAAGTATCACTGAAGACGTAAGGAAATTCAACTGTGAGCTAGTGAGGAAAGCAATTGAAAACAACCAAAGCCTTAAGATAGCAAAGGGACATCTCAGTAAGGGAAGAAAACAGATTATGGCTCTGAGAAAAGAAGATGGTTCTATAACAAGAAATAGAGGCGAAATTTTGACAAGAGTGAAAGATTTCTACTCCAAATTATATGAAAGGGATGATACATGTACTCCAGACATCATGAAAGGTACCAGAGTTCTTCCAGTCCTCCCAGCAGAAGTTGCTCATGCAATCAAGAACATGAAGCGGGGGAAAGCTCCAGGAGAAGATGGAATTACTATAGACATCATACAAGAAGCAAGTGGAGAAATTGAAACAGTACTCGCCCAAATTTTCACTCGATGCCTTAATGAAGGGAAGATTCCTGAGGATTGGAACAACGCTACAATGATCCTGCTACATAAAAAAGGTGACATTGAGGATCTCAGGAACTACAGACCTATCAGCCTCCTATCAGTGGTTTATAAAATCTTCACTAAAGTTCTTTCACACCGCTTGAAGGTAACACTGGACATGGCTCAACCGAGAGAACAAGCTGGATTCAGGAGTGGCTACAGCACAATAGATCATATCCACGTACTGAGAGAACTAATTGAAAGAGCGAGGGAATATGAACTTCCATTGTGCATGGCTTTTATCGATTATGAAAAAGCCTTTGATTCGGTGAAACCATCAGCAGTTACCACGGCTCTGAAATCCTGCGGTATTGAAGATGCATACATTAATATTATTAATAACATCTATGAAAATGCAAGTGCAAAGATTCGGCTGTTTGAAAATACAACACACATAAAAATTGGAAAGGGAGTGAGACAAGGTGACACCTTATCTCCGAAGCTCTTTAATGCCACATTGGAAAATGTCTTTCAATCACTGAACTGGGAAAACAAAGGGATAAAGATTAATGGAGATTATCTAACCCACCTTCGTTTTGCTGATGACGTAGTCATTTTTGCAACTACCCCATCAGAGCTGCAGAGTATGATCCAGGAACTTGCTGACAAGAGTAAAGAAGTGGGATTAAAAATGAACTTTCAGAAGACAAAAGTGATGTTCAATGCTTTTACAAGAAATGAAGATTTATCGATTGATGGAGAAAAACTGGAGATAACAGATACATATGTTTATCTTGGACAGCAGATATCAAGTGAGGGTCACATTGATGAAGAAATTAATCGGCGTACAAAACTTGCCTGGAGAGCTTTTGGAAGAAACAGCATAATTTTCAAGAGCAATATGCCATTATGTCTTAAAAGAAAAGTGTTTGATCAATGCATCCTTCCAGTGCTTACGTATGGTGCAGAGACGTGGACCTTAACTAAAAGAGACATACAAAGGCTGCAAACAACTCAAAGAAGCATGGAGAGGTGCATGCTTGGTATAACCAGGAGAGATAAGAAGAGGAACTCGTGGATCCGAAAAATGACGAGAGTGGAAGACATCATGATCAGAGTTAAATCCCTGAAATGGCAATGGGCTGGACATACTGCCAGAAGGACAGACCATAGATGGACAGCCGAAATTTTAGATTGGATTCCAAGGGACAGGAAAAGACCCAGAAAAAGACCACATGGGAGATGGGTGGATGAAATTCGTAAATATGCGGGAGTGACATGGAGGAGACTGGCACAAGACAGACCGTTGTGGAGGAAACTTGGGGAGACCTTCGTCCAGCAGTGGATTGATAATGGTTGACAATGATGATGATGATGATATATATATATTCTATTAAGAAGATACCTAAGCAAAAAAATACATATATAATTTTGACTCACACCAAGTACAACATAGAAAAGGTTATGTATCTACCTTTGTGAGTAAAAGGAGAAAAGATAAAATAATAAAATAAAACATCTGAATGTAGAAGGTGTCGAGAATACTGAGCCTTGGCTTTATCAAGGACCAGCAAAAACTCTGCATTTTCTCACTTCCACAAAGACCTAGTTGGAAATGGGTTTCTGCAAGGCCATAGATGCAAGTAACATTCCCACCTAAAATTGTTTTAAAAAATATATATATGTCATGTCCTCCACAGAGTTGTATGACCTAGCACTAGTTAACAATTTCGCTTGCATCCATTAAATTTCCTGGCCCGACCCATGCTCTTCATCTGTTACTATTAAACAGAGAGAAGAAGATTAAAGAGAACTCAAGCTGTGAGAGTGACATAATAATTAGAAATAATTTTCAGCTATAACGAAATGCCAAGTTCGTTTGAGAGAGAATTTAAACCTGAAAATCAATGCAAAAGAAATCCAAATTTTTTCATTGCAATTAAAAAAGGAAATATTAATTTTTAAAAAACAGATTTTTGAAAGAAAACTTGAGTCTAAAACCCCCTACTCTACAACTTATGACAGCACGAAAACGAGAATAAGTTAAAGACAATAATTAACTAAAGAAAACTTTGTGAAAGTTATATGACTTAAACAGTTAGTTGCATTATGTACAAAGTATTTCAGCAGTGCTTTAAGTGCATAATTAATTAGTTATTAAGAACTTAACTACTTTGAAAATACAGCGCATAGAAAAGGAACAAGCTTAGCCATCTTCTGTTCCTAGGTACCCCAAAAGACGCGCAAAGTTACAAAGAAAAGAAAGAGTTAAAACCCGCAAAAATGTTAACAGACAAGCCAGTGCCTAAAAGCTGAAAGGCTAAAAATCAACAGAGAAAAAGTATCTATCCTATTGATAATATCTATCCTAGCTCTCTTAACTTATGTAAAACCAACCACAGTAATCAGGAACTTGAGTTCCTAGACTTAAGCATTAAGCTCAACAGAGGTAACCCATCTATTAGCCTCTTTGATAAAAGAGTTAATTTTCCTTTCAAAGTAATTAAATATCTACACTGGAATAATAACATTTCAACCAAAGTAATTGAGAATGTACTAATTTCTCAGGTCCTAAGAATTTCAAGAATTTGCAGCAACAATTTGGACTTCAATTACCACATTAATATACTATTAGATAGTTTTCTAGAGAACGAAATTCCTTCTTCTTTCATCAAACGAACTTTAAGAAAAATTATTCTGAATAATAGAGTAAGGTTGGCAGATCTGCTTTAATTTTCTACACAGTTAATAATATGATTCTGACCAATCAAAGCCGTAAGGAAGTTGGCTAGAGGATGCCTATTAACTAACTAAAGGAACCTTAGTGCTATGGATATGAAGGTCCTATTAAAACAAAAAATTAAATAATATAAACAAAATCACAAAAAAAGCTTAAAAATCTGTTTATAAAAGAAAATAAAAACAAATAAAAAAGAAAACTAGTTATTCATCACTAGGATAGCTATACTAAAAATAGTAAAACCAACATTAAAATTAATAAGATTCTGATTAATCTATAGAAGCTCACTAAGGTGATTTAATACATGCAAAGATTATTAAATACACTACTCGTGTATTTTATAATATTTCTCATGTATTCTGGAGAGTTAATTCTGCTCTTTCTGATCATACAGATCCACAGTCTTAAGTTTATATATTTTTTTCTCTGGTTAAAATCTCCGCGAGTTGGTTTCTTTCTGTATGAGGAGGCCATCAGCCCCACCCTCACTGCCCCCCAGCGACTAGGGAGTGGCGGAAGAGGTCAGCCATGTTTTGCTATTGTGAGGAGAAAGTTTAGTCACACAAGAGGTAAGCTCTCTTCCTTGTATTTGGGTTTTAGGTTTTATAAGTTCAATGTTTGTACTTCATGTACTTTTTCTCTGTTGATTTTTAGCCTTTCAGCTTTTAGGCACTGGCTTGTCTGTTAACATTTTTGCGGGTTTTAACCTCTTTCTTTTCTTTGTAACTTTGCGCGTCTTTTGGGGTACCTAGGAACAGAAGATGGCTAAGCTTGTTCCTTTTCTATGCGCTGTATTATCAAAGTAGTTAAGTTCTTAATAACTAATTAATTATGCACTTAAAGCACTGCTGAAATACTTTGTACATAATGCAACTAACTGTTTAAGTCATATAACTTTCACAAAGTTTTCTTTAGTTAATTATTGTCTTTAACTTATTCTCGTTTTCGTGCTGTCATAAGTTGTAGAGTAGGGGGTTTTAGACTCAAGTTTTCTTTCAAAAATCTGTTTTTTAAAAATTAATATTTCCTTTTTAATTGCAATGAAAAAATTTGGATTTCTTTTGCATTGATTTTCAGGTTTAAATTCTCTCTCAAACGAACTTGGCATTTCGTTACAGCTGAAAATTATTTCTAATTATTATGTCACTCTCACAGCTTGAGTTCTCTTTAATCTTCTTCTCTCTGTTTAATAGTAACAGATGAAGAGCATGGGTCGGGCCAGGAAGGTTAATGGATGCAAGCGAAATTGTTAACTAGTGCTAGGTCATACAACTCTGCGGAGGACATGACATATATATATTTTTTAAAACAATTTTAGGTGGGAATGTTACTTGCATCTATGGCCTTGCAGAAACCCATTTCCAACTAGGTCTTTGTGGAAGTGAGAAAATGCAGAGTTTTTGCTGGTCCTTGATAAAGCCAAGGCTCAGTATTCTCGACACCTTCTACATTCAGATGTTTTATTTTATTATTTTATCTTTTCTCCTTTTACTCACAAAGGTAGATACATAACCTTTTCTATGTTGTACTTGGTGTGAGTCAAAATTATATATGTATTTTTTTGCTTAGGTATCTTCTTAATAGAATGTGAATTCTGAATTTTCAAAACTGCTGCGTTGCGCGTTTTGATCTTCAGGTTATTTTGCAACTTTCGTTTTAATTTCTAAAGTTTTTCCTTAGTCTTCAGTTTTGCTCTTAAGTATATCATCATCATCATCATCATTGTCAACCATTATCAATCCACTGCTGGACGAAGGTCTCCCCAAGTTTCCTCCACAACGGTCTATCTTGTGCCAGTCTCCTCCATGTCACTCCCGCATATTTACGAATTTCATCCACCCATCTCCCATGTGGTCTTTTTCTGGGTCTTTTCCTGTCCCTTGGAATCCAATCTAAAATTTCGGCTGTCCATCTATGGTCTGTCCTTCTGGCAGTATGTCCAGCCCATTGCCATTTCAGTGATTTAACTCTGATCATGATGTCTTCTACTCTCGTCATTTTTCGGATCCACGAGTTCCTCTTCTTATCTCTCCTGGTTATACCAAGCATGCACCTCTCCATGCTTCTTTGAGTTGTCTGCAGCCTTTGTATGTCTCTTTTAGTTAAGGTCCACGTCTCTGCACCATACGTAAGCACTGGAAGGATGCATTGATCAAACACTTTTCTTTTAAGACATAATGGCATATTGCTCTTGAAAATTATGCTGTTTCTTCCAATAGCTCTCCAGGCAAGTTTTGTACGCCGATTAATTTCTTCATCAATGTGACCCTCACTTGATATCTGCTGTCCAAGATAAACATACGTATCTGTTATCTCCAGTTTTTCTCCATCAATCGATAAATCTTCATTTCTTGTAAAAGCATTGAACATCACTTTTGTCTTCTGAAAGTTCATTTTTAATCCTACTTCTTTACTCTTGTCAGCAAGTTCCTGGATCATACTCTGCAGCTCTGATGGGGTAGTTGCAAAAATGACTACGTCATCAGCAAAACGAAGGTGGGTTAGATAATCTCCATTAATCTTTATCCCTTTGTTTTCCCAGTTCAGTGATTGAAAGACATTTTCCAATGTGGCATTAAAGAGCTTCGGAGATATGGTGTCACCTTGTCTCACTCCCTTTCCAATTTTTATGTGTGTTGTATTTTCAAACAGCCGAATCTTTGCACTTGCATTTTCATAGATGTTATTAATAATATTAATGTATGCATCTTCAATACCGCAGGATTTCAGAGCCGTGGTAACTGCTGATGGTTTCACCGAATCAAAGGCTTTTTCATAATCGATAAAAGCCATGCACAATGGAAGTTCATATTCCCTCGCTCTTTCAATTAGTTCTCTCAGTACGTGGATATGATCTATTGTGCTGTAGCCACTCCTGAATCCAGCTTGTTCTCTCGGTTGAGCCATGTCCAGTGTTACCTTCAAGCGGTGAGAAAGAACTTTAGTGAAGATTTTATAAACCACTGATAGGAGGCTGATAGGTCTGTAGTTCCTGAGATCCTCAATGTCACCTTTTTTATGTAGCAGGATCATTGTAGCATTGTTCCAATCCTCAGGAATCTTCCCTTCATTAAGGCATCGAGTGAAAATTTGGGCGAGTACTGTTTCAATTTCTCCACTTGCTTCTTGTATGATGTCTATAGTAATTCCATCTTCTCCTGGAGCTTTCCCCCGCTTCATGTTCTTGATTGCATGAGCAACTTCTGCTGGGAGGACTGGAAGAACTTTGGTACCTTTCATGATGTCTGGAGTACATGTATCATCCCTTTCATATAATTTGGAGTAGAAATCTTTCACTCTTGTCAAAATTTCGCCTCTATTTCTTGTTATAGAACCATCTTCTTTTCTCAGAGCCATAATCTGTTTTCTTCCCTTACTGAGATGTCCCTTTGCTATCTTTAGGCTTTGGTTGTTTTCAATTGCTTTCCTTACTAGCTCACAGTTGAATTTCCTTACGTCTTCAGTGATACTTTTTCCTGCTGTCTTGCATAGCTCTATATATTCCACTTTGGAAGTCACATCTTCTTTAGTTGTCCTCATCTCTCTTCTTTTTGCATCAACATTTTGGTTTTTCCTGATAATTTGTTCACATGCAACTTCTTCTTAGACCCAGCTAATTTTGTTGCTGTTTCCATAAGAGCTTTGGTTACTTTTCTGTTAACTTCAGAAATATCCACTTCTTCTGATGTTAGGCCTTCTAAAGCAGAGAATCTGTTCTTCAGTTCCAACTTGAAAGTATTATGGTGTTTTTTAAGGTTGGTTATGTCAATACATTTTGTTTGTCTTATGAGCTTGCCACGTTCCAGTTTAGTGTTGAGGTGCATCTTACATCTCACCAATCTATGGTCACTACCTGTGTTGAACTTGTTCAGCACACTGCAGTCTTCGATGACGAATTTTTTGTTACACATAATAAAATCAATTTCACTTGTCGTCCCAATTGGATGTCTCCATGTCCATTTCCTGTGTGGCTTTTTCTTGAAAAAGGAGTTCAAGATGAAAAATCCTTCAGCCTCTGCAAACTCAACGAGAGTATTTCCACGCTGGTTTCTGTTGCCATGACCGAATTTACCTACTGAAGTTTCATTCTGTTGCCGGTGCCCTATTTTTGCATTGAAATCTCCCATAATTATCTTAAGTATATATATATATATTCTATTAAGAAGAGACTAAAGCAAAAAAAAATTTTGACTCATACCAAGTACAACATAGAAAAGGTTATGTATTGACCGGTGTGAGTAAAAAGAGAAAAAAAGAACAACTGAATGTAGAAAGTGTCGAGAATACTGAGCCTTGGCTTTATCAAGGACCAGCAAAAAAGTTTTTGCTGGTCTTTGATGTACTTGGTATGAGTCAAAATTTTTTTTTGCTTTAGTCTCTTCTTAATAGAATGTGAATTCTGAATTTTCATAACTGCTGTGTTGCACGTTTTGATCTTCAGGTTATTTTGCAACTTTCGTTTTAAATTCTTAAGTTTTTCTTATGTTTTAGGCTTTGCTCTTTAGTATATCATCATCATCATCATTGTCAACCATTATCAATCCACTGCTGGACGAAGGTCTCCCCAAGTTTCCTCCACAACGGTCTGTCTTGTGCCAGTCTCCTCCATGTCACCCCTGCATACTTTCGAATTTCATCCACCCATCTCCCATGTGGTCTTCTTCTGGGTCTTTTCCTGTCCCTTGGAATCCAATCTAAAATTTCGGCTGTCCATCGATGATCTGTCCTTCTGGCAGTATGTCCAGCCCATTGCCATTTCAGGGATTTAACTCTGATCATGATGTCTTCCACTCTTGTCATTTTTCGGATCCACGAGTTCCTCTTCTTATCTCTTCTGGTTACACCAAGTATGCACCTCTCCATGCTTCTTTGAGTTGTCTGCAGCCTTTGTATGTCTCGTTTAGTTAAGGTCCACGTCTCTGCACCATACGTAAGCACTGGAAGGATGCATTGATCAAACACTTTTCTTTTAAGACATAATGGCATATTGCTCTTGAAAATTATGCTGTTTCTTCCAAAAGCTCTCCAGGCAAGTTTTGTACGCCGATTAATTTCTTCATCAATGTGACCCTCACTTGATATCTGCTGTCCAAGATAAACGTACGTGTCTGTTATCTCCAGCTTTTCTCCATCAATCGATAAATCTTCATTTCTTGTAAAAGCATTGAACATCACTTTTGTCTTCTGAAAGTTCATTTTTAATCCCACTTCTTTACTCTTGTCAGCAAGTTCCTGGATCATACTCTGCAGCTCTGATGGGCTAGTTGCAAAAATGACTACGTCATCAGCAAAACGAAGGTGGGTTAGATAATCTCCATTAATCTTTATCCCCTTGTTTTCCCAGCTCAGTGACTGAAAAACACCCTCCAATGTGGCATTAAAGAGCTTCGGAGATATGGTGTCACCTTGTCTCACTCCCTTTCCAATTTTTATGTGTGTTGTATTTTCAAACAGCCTAATCTTTGCACTTGCATTTTCATAGATGTTATTAATAATATTAATGTATGCATCTTCAATACCGCAGGTTTTCAGAGCCATTGTAACTGCTGATGGTTTCACCGAATCAAAGGCTTTTTCATAATCGATAAAAGCCATGCACAATGGAAGTTCATATTCCCTCGCTCTTTCAATTAGTTCTCTCAGCACATGGATATGATCTATTGTGCTGTAGCCACTCCTGAATCCAGCTTGTTCTCTCGGTTGAGCCATGTCCAGTGTTACCTTCAAGCGGTGTGAAAGAACTTTAGTGAAGATTTTATAAACTACTGATAGGAGGCTGATAGGTCTGTAGTTTCCGAGATCCTCAATGTCACCTTTCTTATGTAGCAGGATCATTGTAGCGTTGTTCCAATCCCCAGGAATCTTTCCTTCATTAAGGCATCGAGTGAAAATTTGGGCGAGTACTGTTTCGATTTCTCCACTTGCTTCTTGTATGATGTCTACAGTAATTCCATCTTCTCCTGGAGCTTTTCCCCGCTTCATGTTCTTGATTGCATGTGCAACTTCTGCTGGAAGGACTGGAGGAACTCTGGTACTGGTATCTTTCATGATGTCTGGAGTGCATGTATCATCCCTTTCATATAATTTGGAGTAGAAATCTTTCACTCTTGTCAAAATTTCGCCTCTATTCTTTAGTATATATATATATATATATATTTGTGTCACTGTGTGTATATATATATAACATAAACTACCTGTCTTAAATATAGCTTCTTTTTACTTAGTTTCTGGAGATTCACTTTTTAACATCCAACAATAATCAGATAACATGGCAGAAATCCATTTACAGTAATACCTCTGCTCAATCACCAAGATGTCCTGATGAAAGCACTAACCATGTTCATCACTAACTGCGCCGCAGTTTTGTGGAAAGAAATCAGTGTGTGAATGCAATAATTGCACTTTCATGGACATGTTGCACCCCATTTCTTTATAAGAATTTATGAGATCTCCTACAAGCTCCTTGAAATTTGCTGCTTTAGCATTTCCCAGGCCAGCTGAAACACATTGAAATAATTTTCATGTTGTGTTTCACTAAGCACACATTCAAAATGATCATCTTTGAAAACTAGCCTTATTTGCTGGCTAATGAAAATGCCTGCTTTAATCTTTTCTGTGCTAAATCTTGGAACTTTCTCACACAAATATGTTGTTACTTTCACAGAAGAGTCCAGGAGATTCCATTGGTTGTAACCCTGATGCCAATAGCTCAGCCATTTTCTCTGGCAGTTCCAGATCTCAGATGAGGTCCTTATTCAAACTGTGTGATCATATATGGCTCTAAGGATTCTGGGTTTGGACAAAATTCTGGATCTCTTGAAGTTGATGGCTGCTGTAATTCACTGTGTAAACCACAATCATCACTGTCATCTTATCAGTCTATGGAAAAGAATTCAGGCATTTCAGGAATAGGAAGTTCTTCACCACAAGCCATGGGGCAAATCGCTGAAGGTATATTTGGATATTAAACAGTCTTTCTCTTTTTTATAGTCATACCCTTTTTTTTTATAGGAAACACCATTCAGAAATAACAGTCTGTGGTGTGGTTTGTTGGCTCTCTCCAAATCATTGGCACTGCAAAAAGCATTGAACAACCCTTACTGTTTACCCACACTCTCATCTTTGAAGCACAGGTACTGCAGCATGTAAATCGTGCCCATTTCATGTCAAGATCGCCAATTTTGCAAACAAAATACAGTAAACTCCGCTTATAGTGCACCTCTGCGGACTCGCATATTTCGTTCACTATGTCTGAGGTTCACTAAAACCGAAGTATCTTCCTTTAACCTGAATTGGGTGGAATTGTGAGCAAGAAAATAAAATATGTAGATATGTATCTAAAAAAAAAATATTTTTATGTACCTAGTGAATATTCATTAAATTAAGTTAAAATTAATTTTACATTACCTTAATTAACATGAAAATAGTCTGATACGTGCCATGCAGCTGCTTGCTGCAAACGATTTTAGTAAATATTTTCTCTATGTGCTTTTCTAGAGTCTGTGCTGTTGTTACACTGGATTCTACACTTTCCATACATTCTACGTCTACAAATATTGTTCTCAACACATTCTTTCAAGTTTTAACAAGAAGGTTTGTTTCGAATTAAGTTACAATTTCATGTTACAAGTACATTCTTTTCTTTGAAGTTTTATTTTTAGGTTCACTATAACTGAAGTTGAGGGTTCACTATAAATGAAAATTGTAATGCATATTTGTGATGTTGCGCATCAGAACCAATGATTTAGGTTCACTATAACCGAATGTTCACTGTAACAGAATTCACTATATCCATAGTTGACTACAACAAACATGCTTTTTTCATAGTTGCACTTAACACACACTTTCTTGACGCAAATGTCACTTGTCCATATAAATAACAGAAATAATCTGGATTATTTATTCACACATTTACGTGATATTTTTAATGTTTCATGGCAGAAACGAAACAAAAAGAAGTTACCTGAAACTATTCAAGACGAAAGCAACTGAAGAACTGAAATTATCACTACTACATAACAACTGAAAGCATGTGTCATGCGACACCTACCAGTGACAAACGTACCTCTGAGAGAAGCTACAAATAGAAAGGATCACGTGATCAGCTACAGGGGCCACACCGACTGAACATGTGCAGAAGAAGCCTGCTGGAATGTCTCATCATATGAAAAGACCTTGATGCCACTAAAACTGCAGTTTTACTTTACTTTTATCGAAAGGCGTAACCAATAAGCAGGCATGAAAGTAGTCATGGCAGAAAGGGCTGAACTTTTCCCATATAGGAATATACAAAAATAATTAACCTTTTCGCATTTATTAATTACCATAAGCACAATACATATAATACATGTATAAAAGCCATAAAATTGTCTAATATTTCTTTACGAACGAATAAGAATTTTATTTTAGTTAATGTGCTTACACCAAACCAATAAAGGCAATCTCATATTTACGTTGATCTAATTTGGTTTCCTTTTTAAGATTTGAGTAATTAGATAGTTCACCGACACAAAAATATACATGATGCAGGCACAAGTTTTGGACATATATACACAACATATGAGCTATTTTTTTTATGAAAACCTTTTGTTTTTTCTCAATCTCAGGAACTCCCCAGATGACTTCCAAAAAGGAGGAATTCCTCCTTTTGGCAGAACTCTCCCTGTGATAATGTGAAACACTCATAACTTGATACCATGGGTCTAATTTAAAAATGAGAGCCAATCAGCAATTTTAAAGGTCTTTTTTGTATTCAGCACCCAAAAATTAACTAAGATTGGGTAGTTTTGAGCCCTGTAGTTCAGAATCATGGTGACGAGTGACGAATGTCGAATATTTAAATGGTCTTGCTGACAAAAACGATACCCCCAGTACCTTATTTAATTCATCTCTTATGGATTCCCGATCATAGATGCAGGTTCTCCATTTTTCAAAACTTTCCAAAAACGATAGTTAGATGTAGTCTTCAAAGATTTCTCCCGGAATCGTAATTTTTTTTCTCGCGCGATTTTCCATGAGGGCATGGTCTGGTATTTCTGTTAAATATCACTTTACTGCATAAATGTTTGTGTCTGGGTTTGAAAATAATGGCAACAATTTCCGGAAACGAAAGTTAGACGAAGCACCAGTAAGCGTAAATTATTCACAAATGAGTCGTAGGCAATGCACGCAACTAACAAACAAACTAAGAGGAAGGTAATGTAGAACACACTAAGTTACGTATAAAAAGTTTAAGGCAAATATATTTCAGCCATTACTATGGCCTTCATCAGTGCAACTACAATTGGTTTACCTTGCCAGATTGGAAAGGTAAGTTTTGTAATGGTAACTCCGGGTGACGTGATGCAATGAGGGATTTCCAGATGTAAGGAACAAAAACGGGAGCTCAGAGTTGCAATTAGTATCGGACCAAAGTGGAATAGCAGAAGTGTCAGCCATGGGGTCCGATCGGTAAGAAGACACTGGCTGACACTTCTGCTATTCCACTTTGGTCCAATACTAAAAAGTTGGCTCCCTTCCAAAATCGGTATGCTCTGAGGCTTAGAGAAAGTTTGGAAATTTTATTTTCCAAAAATTGCAACTCTGAGCTCCCGTTTTCGTTCCTTACATCTGGAAATCCTCATTGCATCAACTCACACGGAGTTACCATTACAAAACTTACCTTTCCAATCTGGCAACGAAAACCAATCGTAGTCGCACTGATGAAGGCCATAGTAATGGCTGAAATATATTTGCCTTAAACTTTTTATACGTAACTTAGCGTGTTCTACACTACCTTCTTCTTAATTTGCGTAAATTATTTTTCTCGTGATGTTCCCTCTTCCTTGTATGGTCGTTAAATATCATTTTATCAGAAAAATGTTGACGGGAAATGGAAGAAAATTTTCTGAAAACGAAAGTTCCATGGAGCAAACATTTTTCCCGTAATCGTAAAATGGAAGCAAAAACTTTCAACAGCGGAGACAAAAGGCAGCGAAGATTTCTCCCGTAATTCCTTTCCTCTGTTGGTTTCCCCTGCACTGTATTACTGTTCAATCAACATATAATTGCATGAATGTTTGCATTTGAGATAGAAAATGGAGAAAAAATGTTCAAAAATGGAAGTAGGACAGAGCGAGCATTTCTTCTGTAATCGTAATTTTCTTTAACGTGCCTCTGCCCTTTATTGTATCATGAAGATGATGGGCAAAACACGTAACAAGAATAACAAATAAAGGTAAGTCGATCACGCTAGTTATTTATGTTAAGAGATTAGAACTTTTACGAAGAAAGTTCGTAAGTTGGGAGCTTCCGACCTTGTCTTAGGTCTTTCTTCATCATGCCAATGGAGGACTAAGATTGTTTCCAGATTCTACATTTGATTTTTTGTTATTTCTGTTGCCAGATCTTAGAATCAATCCCCAGATCATCGGGATGTAGAGAGGAGATTCGGAACTGCAAGTCTTTGGGTTGAAAAGAAGTTTCAGGCTTCCACAGTAACAGAGGGCATATCGATTGTCAAAAGAAGCAATATGTTTTGCATTGTTCCAACAGGGAATTGCAGATGTGTCTTCCATTCTAAAATAGACAAGGCTGTATTTGGGTTGGCTTTCAAAACATCATATTGTAGTTAAATATAATCTTATTCCAAAAAAGTCATCGTGAAAATGGTGGCAAAATCCTAGGTACAGAGAGCCAGAATGTTCTTGAGCCTAGTTATCACTTCAATTGCTGTAATACCTAGGTTAGACATTCCTTTTTAGGCTGAAAAAACATAATGTGATTAGTTCTCTCTCTCTCTTTTCTTTTGAATTTCTACTTTTGCAAGTTTTTATTGTTTCTGCATTTAGTAGTTATTTTTCCTAGAGACCAAAGCAGAATATTTTGTGGTACTGTGTTATGTGTAGCAGACTGACCAAGAACTTTCTGCTATAGGGGTTTTGAGTTCATAACATTTTACGTGTTGACCAATCTAATAAATAAAATTTTTTGTCATGGCACTGAAGATTCCTAATGCCATAGTCATGTATTCCCATGCACACTAGTGGCAGGGAGGCCAGATATCAATATCCGATGAGGAAAGATCATGCTAGAAGGAATGGCTATCTTGGACTCAAGGGGAGGTTCCAACATGCTGTTGTTGACTCCAATTGCACATGACTGCTACACAGCAAACCAAAGTTGCTGGTAAAATGGCCCTCAAACATCTTGTACTGCGTCAGACAAGACATCAGGTCTCCGCAGTCCATGGAAATGATGTTTTCACAAGCAGAGATCGCAATAACGCCGCTACTTCACGCCTTAAAAACGCCGAATACACTTTAAAATTTGGAAATGTGAATTTTTACGCATTGTTTTTCCATATGAAATTTCCTTTTATAATCGATGATTACACCGGGATTTTGTCATAAAAATACCATTTTTTTAATTAAGAAATTATATATTAACTTTTATGTCACAGTTTATGAAAAATGATGATTTGGTTCCGATTGCTGAGCTAGAAAACTAGGGATCTGCTTTCGGCAATCATTCGGAAGAACCTTGCAGGCAAAGAGTGGGACTTAAGAGCAGCTCAACCGATGGGCATGCGCATTACAGGGAAGGAGGATTCAGCCGCACCGGGATTGAGACGCTAGTGTATCGGTGCAGCGTGGGCTTTGGCTTGAAGGAAGTGAAAAGCGGCGTGTTTTGAAGTTCGTTTAATTGCCATTTCAGGGGTTAAATTTCAGGGTGGGATGGAGGAATTCCCGCCGAAACAAAGCTGTTAAGCGGGAGTCTGCCACCTAACGAAATTTTAAGAAAAAATATATATAAATATAAAATCTTGGGTCTGTTTTTAGATCGTTCACAAAATTTACGCATTACAAACGTATCCTTTGTAAAAAATACGTGCTTTAGAAACAGACCGTTCAGAATTACGAAAATTGAAATTGAATACATCGTTCATGTCGGGAACATAAGCAGTTTATGGACCCGTGAATTGGCTTCCATGCGTAGCCGTATTGGGCAGTTCATTTTGCATATTGCGGACTGTTACGAATCAGGCATGAGATTGTTCTTCAAATTCGCGGAATTCCACATTTCGATTATACTGGAGAGCAATGAAAAAAAAAAAAAACTACTGAAGATAATGTTTTATTTTCGGAGGATTAGTGGGGTAGGGAGGGTTCAGCCTGGGGGAAGGTATTCCGTTTTTCAGAACTTCCGAAAACGAGAGCTAAAAGGAGTTAAAAAAATTTCTGCGATCGTAATTTATTTTTCTCACGAAGTTTCCTCTGTCCAGTATTGTTATTAAATATCAAGTTTCCAATAACGGAAGTTCGACGGAGCAAAAATTTTCTTGTAAACTTTAGGCACGAGTTTCTTCCGCGGATTCGAAGAGTAACTCTGACTTTGTTGACATCAAAACTGAAGATAATTTTTTGGGAGTGTGTGTGTGGCGGTGGAAGAGTGGGGGGGGGGGGGTCCGGCTAGGGACAGAATTTCATATTTCAAAACTTTCGAAAACAGAAGTTAGATGAAAACTGCAGATTTAATCTGTAATCGTAATTTCTTTTTTTGCCTCGCAATATTTCCTCTGCTCATTTTTATTGTAAAATATAATTTGTTTGATAACTGATTGTGTTTCAGCTTGAAAACGGAGGAATAATTTCCAAAAACGGAAGTTGGACGAGCGATTTTTTTGTAATTGTAACTTTTTTTTTTGCAATGTTTCCACTGTCCTGAATTATTGTTAAATGTTATTTTCCCTCTATAAATAGTTGCAAAGAGAGAAACTAGACATTCCTCATATCAGAAGAATGGTTGAATGAACCAAGTCTGAATTATGTGAACTGTAAACACCTCATATATTTTTCTTAGGATTTTCAACGCAGAATAGAATTAGAATTCAAAAGCGAAACTAGTTTAGTGAGCAAAGTGTGGATGTTTTAACTTCTCTTTCAGAACTGGGTCCACATTTTTGAGGAAAAAAATGGAAAAGTTGAATGTGTATTTAATTTTGAGCAAGCTGTTATTTCATGGGAAAACAAAAAACAAAGAAGGTTGAAATTATAATAGGAGACAAATAAAAATTATCTTTGTTCTTTTGGTTTTGAGTTTAGTTTTCTCTTTCCTTTTTTTTTTTTTTTTGGCAGCCACATGGGAAAAACAAGACAAGTAGGTAAGAGTGTAAGAGTTTGATAAATTATGATTTACTTATTTTATATATTTATATAAAAGAAATTCAATTACATGCTAATTCATGTTGACATATTTTTATATACAGATATAATTAGTTGTTTTTATATTAAATATTATTTAGCTAAAATTTTAATGCAATAATTCTTCGTTCTCTAAAATTACTTCTTTGGAAAGAAAAATACTCCTTCAAGAAATGTGAAGGAGTATTTTTACTCTTTTGAAAAAATTCTAGCATGATCTCTGGTCACAAGTACACACTGCAGGGAGCTAGAACAAAGTGATGCAATCCAATCCAAACTTTCGGCTAATTTTTTTTTTTTTTTTTTTTCATTGCAAGGAAAAAATTTCAAGACTTTTCTCAAAAATATGAAAATTAAAGGACTTATCCAGGATTCTAGAAGCAGCGCAAACCAGGGTTGTCTACCCACCTAACACGCCCGAAAAAACCTGGGCGTTTTTGTTTTTTTTAAGACTGGAGTATACTTTGGAGTTTTACTGCAATTTTGGGATATTTCCTTCAAAGAGTTTCAAAAGCAACATTTTAAAATGGGAAAGCTTGGTGCTCAAATTGTTTTTTATTTATACCTATTTTGCTTTTATTATTACATAGATGCATTATACCTGTTTGTTAAGAATTCAAATAATCTGCAAATTCCCCCAAACATAAATAAAATTCCAGATAATGTAATCATTTACAAAGATCAGTACACATGCTAAAACAGCTAATAGGTTAGTAGAATACTAGACATTCTCCAGGTTGAACAAACAAACATTTTTGAGGCAGTGGAACTGTGACAAGATCTTAAGAAAAATGCAGATTTTGAACCATATACACCGGTGATTTAAAAAAAAAAAAAAAAAAAAAAAAAGGATGGATCAAGCACTTCAGCCTAGCCACTACTTGGCAAACTTAATGAATCCAAAATGGCCAGGGAAAGAGAATGAGCCATGGTCAAGAGCAAATTGCTGATAACTGGGTGTTAGAAAAGAAACCTGAATGGATAATTTTTGTAATGGAGTTTAAAATACGTGATACAAAGTACTATAGTCTAAAGTCTATGTTTGTAAATAATGTTGTGCAAAACTTTAGTGCTGCCAAATGGTGGCAGCTGATGGAGCGACATGCAAGTGTAACAAAAGCTGAAACCCTGAAAGTCTTCTGCTCTTACATGTCAAGTCTATATGGTTGCCCAGCCAGTTCAACTGCAGTAGAAAGGACAGTTTCTACTTGAGGACTAGTCTGATCAAAACTTTTCAATCACTTAAGTGTTGATAAAGCACAGAAACTTGTCAAGATCCACAAATACTTAAAAAAAATAAACAGTAAATCTGTCACAAAAAAATATTGAAATTTGTGGTTTTGTCCAAATTTAATTAAACATCTCAGAAATGTTTGATGAGGGCTTAGGGTTTGATCAAATAATTGGTTATAGATTGCAGTGAATGGTGTGTAAAGTATCTTAACCTTTGTGTAGATTTAAATAAAATTCTTTCAAGACTACATAAAAAGGAGATTTTTGCTAACCAATAGATAAGTTGCATGGATTTTTCATTATTAATATTTAATCATTTGAAATTTTAATGAAAGGATATGAAAACCAAATAGAACCTCCCAAAACCCATAAAAAAAAAAAAAAAAAAAAAACCAAAAGCCCAATAAAACCCACCCAGGTTTCTTTTTTTTTTTAAAGCTCAGGTTTTTTTCAACCCTGGTACAAACTCTGCATGTATCTCAAAGTTTAGGCTAGCTAAAAAAATGCTGCAACAAAAATGCTAAAATGGGGAAAAACAAGTTTAAGGAAAATGCTAAAAATAGTTAGCCACTTTTGTCTCTCTGAAAATCATAACCTCAACTGAATTGTTCACACCAACAATGCTTTGGACATCAGTGGAAAACTAATGTCTTATGAACAGAGTAGCAGAATGTAGATGTGCATGTGTACGCTGATAGTTCCCAAATTATCAGCAGATTTTACACATAGCTTTTGCTTGTAGATTAAAAAAAAATAAAAATGCTGTTTATACAGCAATTGAAAACACTCAAGACATCACTCGGATTAAAATTTTTAATTCTATTTTTACTTGAAAAACATTCTATTATTTTTAACATCTGTTTTTTTTTTTTTTACAAAAAGTTTCTGGCCTCTAGATTTTATCAAGGCCTGTTTGTTCTCAGTGTATAGGAACTGTATCAATAGTTTCATTTACACAGAATTTAAATTTTATTGCCAGGTTCCTCTCTAGTTGCCAGTTATTAAAATATTTTTTTCCCTTATATATTTTAGGATTTTTGAATTAAGTTGAAAATGCTATTTATAATTTTTGAAGGTTCATTAATGGAACCACTTTTCTGGATATAAATTTTTTCTTTAGTCCCTTGTTTTTATAAGGTTCATTTTTCAATATTTTAATATTTTGCCATAAAGGTTCATTTCACACACATTGCTACACATTCAAATTTAATGTACTTATTTTGTCCTCATTGGAATCTGTAATGTTCTAATAATTATTTATTGTTTTATTAATTTTTCTTTAAATTGTCTTATTCTGTTCTTATCACGGTTCAAGCTTCGTGGGTTTGCAGCAAGTTTTTCTGTTTCAATGGTTGTGTATGCAGATACATTTTATTTTTATACAACTCTGCTTATAACTTTGGCGGAATGCCACGGACGTCACAGCTGACCCTAGTTTAAACTTGAACTTTGAATAGGGGAAGGGGTCTGATTCCTCTAGCCTTTATAATCTTACCCACCCCACCCTTTATGGAGTCCTCTAGAGTGTATGGAGGGGGTAATTGAGTCAACGCCCTGCAGACCTGGCATCCTTCCCTGTCACTGTAGCATGATGCTTCGCCCTGCCGACATGGTATCCTTCCCTGTCACTGTAGCAGGATGCTTCACCCTGCAGACCTGGTATCCTTCCCCTGTCACTGCAGCATGATGCTTCGCTCTGCCGACCTGGTATCTTTCCCTCTCACTTAGCATGATGCTTCACCTTGCTGGCCTGGCATACTTCCCTGTCACTGTAGCAGGATGCTTCACCCTGCAGATGTGGTATCCTTCCCTGTCACTTAGCATGATGCTTTGCCTTGCAGACCTGGTATCCTACCCTGTCACTGTAGCAGGATGATTCGCCCCGTTGTCATTTTCCCATCCTATCGTCATTTCTCCTATTGCAGAAAATTCACAAGGGCTTTGCTTCAATGGATTGGATAAGGAAAGAGGCATTTTGTTTGTTTCTTTGGCAATTCGTTGCCACTGCAGCAGCACACAATTTGTTGCCTACAGTTTCAAGCTGAAACACAAACATTTATGTAATAAAATGATATGTAGCAACAATACTGGATAGAGGCAACATTGCATTAAAAAATTAAGATTACGGCAAACATCTTCACCTGAATTTAACTTTCTTTTTTTGAAAGTTTTACCATCCCCAGATGGAAAAAGACCCCCAACCCCAATACACACTAATCCCTCCCAAATTTCTCTTCAGTTTTGCATCGATCTAGAGAAGAATTGAAATGATAACAAGAAAAGCAGAATTCTGGGAATCAGCAGAAGGATCTCGTGTATGTATAGCTAATCATCTTACTGATGAGCATACAATGTATTCCACAGAATGATTTGCTGATGACTCTGAAGAGGTAGACTATGGATTTGAATAGAAAAAAAAATGCAATGCAATATGATCAAAGCATTTCACACAATTTGAAATGGGCTTCAGTTCACTGATAATATGCCAGAAGATGTTTTTTGCTGTTGTAATAGCCAGAGATGTCGTTAATGCCTGGACAGGCGTATTTCATACATCGAAAACTGAAATTACTTCCTAAAAAAAAATCGGGACATATTTTTACTGCTCCAAAAATGTTTCATCCCGATTTTAAAACCAAACACTAGGCTTTTTTTTCAATTATTATCTTTACTATTAGTAATGTTTTCCTGGGCTGTTCAGCACAGCAGTTGCTACCTCGAAAACTTAATTCCTCACATCCCAGCTCAGAACTTCTCGGATTTTGCATATCCTGTGCTGCAGGAAAACGTGACCACAAAGGCCCAGGGAATGTACAGAAAAAATGCGTTATCCATATCACAACTTGGGAGGAGAAATTCCACTGACCTTGATATCAGGCGTGCTGTGCCCAGTACATGTGAGAGGAAGCACAAACGAAATGGAGGGAAACGCAACATTTTTTTCGAGAGTTCCGAAGGTTTGTGGACAGCATTGTCAAAAAAGAAATAGCCTTTCTGCTACTAAGACAAGTTGAATGAGGGTGAGGGGCAGATTCCCGTTATTTACAACTTCAATATTTCTTATTTTACTTCGATGTTTTGGGAAAACCTCAAAATATGGGTAGCGTTGTATTGCGAATGAGAACGAAAATTGAAGACAGTAAAAAATATTAATATCAATATTCGAATTACCTGGTGGTTCGCTGGCCATTGGGCACTAAAAATTCCATCGGGCCACTGATAAATTTATGTTACTGGCCCGGGTGGCCAGTAAGGCTTTTTTTTTTTTTTTTATTTCTAGCAGTTTATTTTGGAATTTGTAAGTTCAAAATGAACTGAACCGGATTTCAAAATATCCAGGTTTCGCTATAGCAGTTTTTTTTAAATAATCCAGATTTCACTATGGATTTTTTAAAATTTAGGTATTTACTACTCAAAAACTGAATATCGGAATTGCAAACCATATCTTAATCAGGGCGCGATTTCACCGATTAGCAACTAGCAAATAGCAAGTGAAAAATCAAATTTGCTAGTGAAAAAAATCGCTGTAGCAAATATTGCTAGTAAGGTAATTTCTTTATTTAAAGTAACCAAAAATCATTATTAATCCATGAAGTTTACATAACAGTTTCTATTATCACTTGTTAAAACAGCAACTATCAGCGATTCTCTTTTGCCAATTTCCTTTCGACACTTAATACTATCGTGCCCTCATTGGTCTATTACTGAAACTGAAAGTGACGTCGCAATGGTTGCTGTGGCAACCCAGAGCTCTGGGATGGATCGGTTGTTTGACTACCTGCTCTGCCACCCTCCCTTCTTTTGCCCCACGAACTTTGTCCTCAACTCCTGTCGTACCGTAAGCGAAGCGAAAAGCGATCGCCTACTTCCACAAGTCTTGATAGTCGTGCACACATCAAATACTGCGCTCTAATGATCAGTGATGAATAAGCAAGAATAATTCCACTTATTCGAATGGTAGACAAAACCGAAAGAAGCAAACCAAAATGTTACTGGAAAATAGCCTGCCAACACTGGCCAAAGTCTTATCCATAGTAACTAGCCTTATTGCGTGGCATAGATAGACGCTTTTTTACGAAACGTGTTCGTGGAGGGAGTAAACGATTACGGAAGAAACTTTTGCTTCATCTGACTTCTGGTTATGGAAATTTTCCTTGTATTTTCAAGCTGAAATACAAATATTTATCCAGTAAAATGTTAATGAGCAATAATACTTGACAGAGGCAACATCGTGAGAAAGAAAAAAAAATTATGATTACGGAAAAAATCCGAATTCCGTCGACCTTTCGTTTTCTAGTTTCGTACAGACGGAATTCCAATAATAACGAAAAAAGCCGGAATTCCTGACCTTGAATTCGCGGAAGAATCTCATGCCTGAAGATTACAGAAAAATTTTGCAGCAGCCAACTTCCGTTTTTGCAAATTGTTCTCCACAGTTTCAAGCTAAAATGCAAACATTTATGCAATAAAATGATATTTAACAAGAAAAGCGGACACAAAGACAACATTGGGAGAAAAATTTGCGATGAGGGCAAAATTTTCTTACTTTGTTTCACTACTGTGTTCGAAAGTTTTGAAGCACGAAATTTCGTCTCCAGATGGAAAACGACCCCCTCTCCCAAATATCGATCTTCAGAATGATCTAACTGATGTGACAAAAAAATAAATAAAAATAAAGCGGTATTCCGCGAATCCCTGTAAGAATCTCGTGTATATCATAAAAATAATAGCAAAAGAAAAATTTGAAACAAAATGAAAATTTGTAGAATCCGTAGTTTTGATAGTGAGTTCCGTAGTCAGACAACTAATTCCGTAGAAACTACGGCATTGTGTGGTAGTTGGCAGATATGAAGTGTGTAGAAGTTTAGCAGAAATTTGTGCGATACTTCCCCTTAGTACTGCATGTTGTGAGGTGGGATTCAGTTTTTTAAAAAGAATACAAGGGGATTGGAGGAACAATTTGTCTGTTGAAACTTTAAATGCTCTGATGACAATTGAAATAGAAGGGCCACAAGAAGAGATTTTTAATCCACAGTCAGCAGTTATAAAGTGGTATGATGACAAAGTCAGACACCCTGAGCGTAAACCATATGGGAAGAAATCTGAATTAGAATGCCAGTGAAATATATTCATGTGGTATGAGAATTTGTTAGAAATTAATAATAAAGATAGTCACTAAACTTATCTAAGATTCTATTCATTATTCAAAAAGGTAAGTCAAAATATTTATACACATATTTAAATTTCTGTGTAACTTTATTAGAAAATAAGTTACGATGTGATTTAGTTTTACTTGCTAGTCATGCAAATGTTTTGCTAGCAAACTATTTGGTCACTAGCAAAATTTGCTAGTGAGCAAAAAGATGAAATCTTGCCCTGATCTTAATTTTATAAAAATCTTGGACTGTAGAGAACCGAGGTGTTTGACTCAAAATATTTGGATTAAGACAGCACAAGTAATGACCCCAGAGTATGGATGGGTCTTTTATAGTGTTTTTCCAACTGGAGGTTAAAGAACCACTTATGCTTTGGCTCTGTCCGTCTGTCTTTTTTTTTCCACATGAGAAAACTTTCCTTTCACAATGAAGCAAGGTATTCCTGAAGGCAGGTTTTGGTATGTTGCAAAGTGCTTCATAACAAGTGCACTGTGTGGACTGCACGGATACTGAATAATGCTTCATATCAGTGCCCTTATATAACCAGTGTACTGTCCTAGATACTAGCACCATGTGCATACAAAATGCTTTAATACTCGTGCCATTTCTAGACCAGTAAAAATGAGTGAACTACCAACTTTTGATATACACCAGTCCTGCAAAGCAGTGAAGTCTTTTTTTTTTTTTTCAAATTTCAGTCACTGCGTAGCATGTCCTGCATTTTATTTATTAGTACTATTTCCATGACTACATTATGTCCTAAATTTGTGATATACAGCTCCAGTGAAATGATACGTTATTTTCTACATATACTGTAAATGTGTAAGGTTTTCTCCTTTTTTTTTCTTTTTCAAATTTCAACCAAGCTGCACAGCATGTTTCATGTTTTATTAATTAGAAGTATGTGCATCACTACATATGTACACTGCAAATGTATAAGTTTTTTTTTGTTTTTTTTTTCAAATTTCAAACACTGTGTAGCATGTTTTGTGTTTTATTAATTAGAACTATTTGCATCACTACATATGTACATTATGTTCTGAATTTGTGATATACAGCTTCAGTGAAATGATACATTATTTTCTACATATACTATAAATGTGCAAGTTTTTTTTTTTTTCAAATTTCAATTACTACGTAGTATGTTT
Organism: Macrothele yani; assembly: GCA_039090855.1. Taxonomy (NCBI): domain Eukaryota; kingdom Metazoa; phylum Arthropoda; class Arachnida; order Araneae; family Macrothelidae; genus Macrothele; species Macrothele yani. Next base: position 71,295,266 of record CM077000.1, on the reverse strand, counting down.
TGTGTTTTATTAACTAGAACTATTTGCATCCCTACATATGTACATTATGTTCTAAATTTGTGATATACAGCTCCAGTGAAATGATATGTTATTTTCTACGTATTCTGTAAATGTGCAAGCATTTTTTTTGCATGGAACAGTGGCCATTTTGGCGGACCAGTGATTCGGAAATTCAAGTTGTCCGTCGGGCCTGTAGAAGATTTAGTTCTGATTCTAACACTGAATGTTATCCTCTCATACTGAAAAATCTGGAAATATCACAAATAGACCATCCGATAGATTTACTTGTATCTTTTTCTGTTGTACTGTTAAATGAACTTCCTACCTTTTCTCCATTAAACAAAGATTGCGTAAAATTACGGTGTCTGTGTGATTGACACCGCCTTTTCTTGGTGTCTTTTTTTTTTCACCACTTTCGCTGACGGTAACTGAAAACGCTTTTCTTCCCTCTGTTTTGTTTAAAAGCCCTTGTGCTACATTCTGACAATTATAAACTAACCAGGTCCTATTTAAGATAAAACACATGGGAAGGGAGTGTAGCAAAAGGGAGATAGGAAGTATTCTGATCTTTATTGTTTAGGCGTGGCCTTTAAGAAGTATTACCTAGGGAAAATTGAAAGAAATATTTGCTGCAAAGGTAAGGATGCATGTTTTAACCTTAGGAATTATTACTGTTTTAAATTTTGCTATAGTTATTAAAATAATTAACATAACTACATTCCACAGAACAGATTTTTGTATATATATTTTTACAAGAATTAAAAAAAAAATTTTTTTTTAGAAGTGAAAATTTTTTATGGCAGTTGTTCGCAAATTGGAGGGGGACTTCTGGAAATCCCAAAATACTTCTTGAAAATCATGTGAGAAATATTTTTACTCCCTGTTCAAAAACTTACCACGAACACTGGTAATAGCATACAGGAGACTTATGAAGAATTTTTTTTTTTTTAATGTGAACGTTTTAATCGGGTGAAAAATCCGAATGCACGGAGGAAAAGTGTGAATATAATACAACATGAGCAAGAGGGAATTGTTCATCATAATTTATGTAAATATTCAACTACAGAATACCACTGTATTCAAAATAAAGAATTACTGAATTTAAAACAAAATATAATGGTTTTAAAAGACATCAAACACATTTTTTTTTCTTGTTTGTTGTTGTACTTAGGGCGAGATCCAAGGTGAAAATTCTCCAAATACGTGGCGTTAGTAAATAAATAAGCACATCGCTCTTTCCACGTTCCAGAAACACACAGCAACTGAAAAATTGTTTTTCAGCCGCCGCCGTGGAATTGAACCACGGAACATTTACACCACGGTGGCCAACAACCCACGGTGCTATGTGTATTTTTAAGTCAGCTTCTGACATCATAAATCCGTAAGATGAGCTCAGCTACTGAGACGTCTCCATCTGGTGGACATTAACGGCACTGGCTATATATATATTATAGCAGTTAAATCCAAAGGGCGAGATCCAAGGTGAAAATTCTCCATTTTCACCTGCTGTGTGTTTCTGGAACGTGGAAAGAGTGATGTGTTTATTTATTGTTGTACTTGCTTAGAACGTCAACTCAAGCTTAATCTTACGCGCAAACCTTACTTTCTTCTCAGCAAATTGCACGGACATATTTGTCTTTTGTTGACTAGCTGTCTGTCACTGCACAGCATTCATTGCTTAGATTTTCTTACTGCTCTGATAGGTTTCCTTCCCATTTCTTTGCCGCTTTTTTTTTTCTTTTTTTTGTGCCTCAGGATGACAATACATTTATCCGTCGTGCTGAAAGAACTTTCAGCCTTGATATCAGTTTTTACTATTTTAGATAAATGACGTAACTTTGACAAAATAAATACTTTGGAACACCATCCATCAATTCTTACAAATTTTCCAACTTTGTCACCTCTGTTTTCAGAAATTTCTCCCTACCTTATCAAGCTTAAATCCACACATTCATGAGGGGAAATAATATTTAACAGGAGAGTATAAATATCACACACACACACACACACACACACACACACACACACACACACACACACACACACACACACACACACACATACAGTTATGGGAGAAATCTTCATTTTGTCCATTTTTCATGTTTGGCAATTAATCCTACATTTCCAAGCTGAAAGACAAATATTTATGGAATAAGATATCTAATACCAGTTCTGAGCAGAAGAAAAACTGTGCGAAAAAAAAAAAAAAAAAGAATGACTGTGGGAAAAATCTCTCTCTCTCTCTTGTGGAAGTCCGTTTTCCAATGGAAAATAACACCACCCCAATCCTCAAAACTTTTAGTGTTCAGTTGCGTAACAATCTCATAAAAGACCCAAATGATAATGGAAAACGCAGAATTCTTCAAATTTGCGAAAGAAACTTGTGCCTGAAGATTAAAGGAAATTTTTTGAACCGTTTGCCGTTTGACTTCCATTTTCATAAATTGTTATGAATAAATTACTTCCGTATTTAGGTGTAACTAATTATTTATTTTTCATTAGCTGAGCTTTTGCACCTCAACGGAGGGAAGAATAAATTACATGATTTCCTTAGCAGTTGTATGAAGTCTTAAAAAAGCCCTCCGTCGAGGTGCGAAAGCTCGGCTAATGAAAAAATAATAATAATTATTAGTTACACCTAAATACGGAAGTAATTTATTCATAGGTATGGGTGTATAATATTTTATTACATTCCTAAGTTGTTGCCTACACTTTTAAGCTGTAATACAAACATTCATAGAATATAAAATTATATTTAACAACAATGCTGGACAGAGGTAACATTGTGAAAAAACTAGAATAAAAATGACAATTTTGGGGGAAATCATTCCATTTTTGAAAGTTTCAAAAGACAAAACACGATCCCCAGATAAAACCTTCCTCACACACATACACACTAATGCCAAAAAATTCCTCTGAAGTTTTGTATCTTATCTCAAAAACACCCCAAATGATAAAAAAAAACAAAAACAAAATTCCACGAAATCGCAGAAGAATCTCACGTATGTAACAGATGTGACACTTATTACAAAGAAACAGTTTGTGCTAAATTTCAGAAAATAAAATCACTAATATCTTTGAAGGATCCATAAAATTCTTTAAGGTAGTATTTTATTTTTGTAAAAATTAGGTTTAATATCATATACATGTACATTACACTCCTTTTATAACAAGTGTATGTATTGGTATTAAATCATTTTTTGTGAATTCAGAATGGTCTAAATGAAATAAAAGGAATATATACAGTAAGTTATTGTAACACTGTAGTAATAGACTTAAAGAGAAGCTCAAAATGGCAAAATAATCAGTAATTTAATTACTATGGCCAAAGCTGGTGCTAATAATCATCTATTCCATGTAGCAAATATCCTATAAAGTGTTAGAATTAGAAATAAATCTTCTACTGGCACAGCAATCCAGTAGAATTTGCAAACCAGTGGTCCATAAAAAAATAATAAAAGAAAAAACCTTAAAGACATTTACAATATATGTGGAAAACAATGTATAATTTCAATGGAATTATCTTAAATATTTGTTTTTAAACCTATCATTAGTTTGCAGCCAAAAAAGAAAACCATACAGCATGGTAAAAGAAACAGAAATTTGTGACAAATCAAGACAAAAAAACAACAAAATAAAAACTTACTAGCCATCCGGGCCAGTAAAATTAATAGTTCAGTGGTGGCCAATGGCGAGCGAACCACTGGGTAATTCGAACGCTGCTATATAACGAATACTTTGAATGTTACCATGTCCTAATTAAATACAGATTCCACTGTATATTTATTTTTAAAGAATTTCCCAAATGCAACAATACTGGGATTTAATGCACGTCAAAAACACAAAGTCAGTAAACATCAATGTTTACTTCAAATTGGAAAAGCTGAATAAAACGTTCACACCAACAACCATTATTTCTTCCAGCAGTTCTGGCTGTCAAAGGTCAATCTAATAATTAAAGAGCATAATCTCAGAATATTTGGGTTCTGTAATATATGAAAAAAATCTATGCCTACAAAAATATGTCTCGATCATCTCTGTTCCTCCAAGCAGTCCAACTTAAATTTTGTTTTACAATTATGCTTCGTTACTCCATGTTAAAGTTTAGAAATTTATGCCTTCAGCATTTTAGAAATTATATTTTGTTGAAGCTGTTTGTGTTGTTTTCTAGCATATGGCAGTACAAGTAATTTTTAATAAGTCATTTAAGAAAAAAAGCTTTTGCAAAAAGTGGAACCATTATGGCATTTTTATTAAAATTATATCACTTAAGAAAATACGTTTTCGCATATAACTTAATTTTACAACAAAATTGCGCTAAAACCTTCTCAATTCTAGGTATAATTTCTAGGTTTACTTTTTTACCTATGTAAGTATTCACATAGATGCTTCAATATTATTATTTTTTTTAATTCTTTTCATTTTTAAAATGTCACTACTGCATTATATTTCCCCACAAGCTGCAACTTCTTTTGGTCATATAAAAGCGTATCAGTGTTTTAAATGTCAAACCTAAACAAGATGTGTGCTAGTGTTAAGTGCACATGAACTCACCTAGGCTATTTAACAATTGTGAAAGTTTGGAAAAACTATGTAAACAAACATACAGCTACATTATGAATACATCTGCACACATTTATAAAAACAGCTAAGGAAAATATAACTTTTCCAGTTTAGTTTTTTGGCACACAAATACTTTCATAAGACGTACGCGCGTGTTTGTTGTATATGTGCGTTTCCAAGGTGTGAATGTAGATGTTGTGATGGGGGCAATAAGTGATGTCCACGATCGTTAGAAGAAATCAGACTGTGCAGGCTGTGAGTAAACGTTATCACACTTAATCTGTGAAACATTAAAAACTGAATCGACGCCAATGGTTTTCTCACACTGATATACAACGTCAGGATGCTACAAGCCTACGTAAATAGGCTGCCAAAACCCCCATACATATTCATCCTAACGCGTGTACTTGCTTGACACCAATACAAATTAAATAATAAAAGACGAACAGCTGAGCATAGGTGCCGTTTACTTTTACGATGCACAGGTCCGATCACTAATAAATTCGAAATTAACTGAAATTGCGATTCCCGGAAGATCGAATGGAAAATTGCATCTTTAACGGAATATTTTGACTTACCAGAGCAAAGAAATTCGTGTGGCAGTCTTCAAGGCTGGCCCCATTTGTTACATCAGACATATGTGTCATGATAATTCCATTGTCTACGGCATTTTGAATCACAAAGTACAACTTAAATAGCAACTGATGATAAAAATTCCGAAAATGTTACACAAATCTGCTTTACTACTACAACAACATGGCGACAGCTATGGCGGACGAAAAAAATTTCCACTAGGGGGCGTTGCAAGCGGCATTTAACCATGTTGCCGATTGGATGGTGATTATCACGTGCGAAATCGTAGACGAAATCGTCAGTTTCAAACATGGCAGCATCCGCTGCAGCTGTAGGGAGTTTTAGTTGCGGTTTTCTTCAGTTTAGCACGATAATAATTTGATTATACAAAACAAAATTCCGATTGTAGAACATGTGGCTGTTCAATGTAGTTATCGCTTTATTTATATGTTTTGTTACCTCGTTTATTTTTCTGCGGTAAGTGAATCGCAAAAGCCATTTGACACACCTTTAAAATTTAAAAGTCACAAATGCCCTTTAAATTGTATTTTAAGTACTGACGCTTTCGGACTTTTGCGAATAAAATTGAACAGAAATTTTAAGTTACGTCATGTGCGTGGTATCATGGAAACATCACTCGGAAAGAAAAAAATCGTTGTGATCAATAACAACTCGTGATTTTTTGTAAACAGAACGCCTCCTAAAAACCTCGCTAGGGGTCTCAGATTTTTTTTTTCTTTCAGCGATAAATGGGAGCTAATTGCACATTTTTCTGAATAATTATCACAATATCAAAGGGAATAAATTTGGTAAAAGTAAACAAATAATTGTGCAACATGAAAGTAAAATATGCTGACTCATTTGTAACTCCAGGAAAGATATCTGTAACCCTTTCCAGATTTATTAATACATTGATATTGTTTTTCAAAACTTATAGTGTTAGTCATTTGATTCCAAAAATTAAACGTTTCTTTACTGCTCAGCAACTTTCTCTCCAATGCACGGTATTTCTGTGCATTTATAACTAGTGGGCAACTCAGCAGTTGGTGAGGTTTTATCCAAGTGATCAGCTCTTCATAATAAATTGGATTATTTTGAGTCGAAAATTGAACCTGCATCTTCTAATTTCCATCTGAATGTGCTACAATCCTCCATAAACATTATATTTTCAAGCAACTGAAGTAGATTAACTCAGCAATCAGAATACAGTCATGCAGATATTAGCCTATGTGTAACAATCAAGTTTAGGACAACTTGTCAATAGACAATTGGCTACCAGACAATTGACCACATTCAGTTTTAGAGCCAGGAAATTACTCTGCATAAAAAACTATAGTGTTCCTATATTCCCCCCTTACTTGAGTAATTCTTTTATACAATTTTTTTCCCTCATGATCATTAAGAGAGAATTATGATTTTCTGGCTAAAAGACAGGGCAGAAAATTGGCCACAAAAGTGTTAGTTATCATATAAAAATTGAAGTCCCCCCCCCCTTTGTGTCCATTTTCATGTGGAAAGACCACAAAACTAAAAAAAAAAAAAAAACTCATTGTAAATGTTCTACTATCTTCATGTAATTAATAATGTACGCACTACAGACAGATATGCTATTCACCATTCAATAAAAATATATATTATCTCAAGGAATTGGTGACATAAGGAGAAAATCAAATGCAGCAAGACTCAAGGTAAATACATCTCTTTATTTACAACATTAACACAAAAGTAAGAAGAACCAACCAAAAATCTATGTAGCTCTTCCGACGAAGATCGAATAAAAAAACGTGATGAACAGAAAAATGTGACAGCTTATGTCAAATAATAATAATAAAAAAAGACCACAAAACTGTTCGGCCGTCACACAAAAATCGTACTTTTTATTTTATTGTGTCCAATTCTCTAGGTGATAATTTCATTTCTGCAACCTCATTGTGTTCATGCCACACATTTAGTTTTTAATCTACCTATCTTTTTGCCTAACAAATTTACATAAGTTAATAAAGCTAAGCTTTTACTTAGGCACTGAATATTAATTGATAGACTCTAGCCATAGGCCTTTTTAACAGTTTTACCTACGCCAATGTCTTAATCATAAAGTTTGAAATAACGAGTAAAGCCATGTACGCTGGCAGTAGAGCATGTGTACGTGTGAACGGTGGTTTATCGAAATGGTTTTCTATTGGTGCTGGAGTCGGACAAGGTTGTGTAATGTCACCATGTCTGTTTAATATATTTACGGATGCTTAATGCCAAGATGGATAATACAAGTTCACGTTTTGGTAATTTCCGCCTGTGCAGATTGCTGATGACACAGTCCTGTTTGCAGAGAACAAAAGTGAGTTGCAGAGTATGTTGTCCCGAATGTATGAAGTTTATATGAAATTCAAACTCTGATACTATAAGGAAAAACCAAAGTTATGGTTTTTGAGCAAGGAACTGTTTGTACTGAATGCAAGATGAGTCTTAATGGTATAGAGATTGGCCAAGTAAATGAGTTGTTTGTATATTTAGGAAATATGTTTAACAGAAGGAACAAATTCAATCTTGAAGTTAGTAGATGAGTGAATTCTTTATTGAAAGTCATAGCTGCTTTGGGAGGTTTTCACAGGAATGATGGGTTCTCAAGAGAGTCCCTCATGGCTGTGTATAAAAGTGTAATTGTTCCTACTTTGATGTATGGCAGTGAAACAGAGGAGTCATTTATGTGCTGAAGAAATGCGTTACTTATGAGCAATTTGTGGTAAGACATGCTGATCATGTAAGGAATGAAGATGTGTAATGTGAGGCAAAATGTTATTAGTAAGGTGGAGATTAATAATCTTAGGTGGTTTGGCCATGTTGAAAGAATGAGTGATAAGGTGCTGACTAAAATAATTTTTTAAGCACAAGTAGCAGGAGAGAAAGGTAGAGGTAGGCCAAGGAACTCAGGAGGACCAGGTTCAGGAATGTCTGCTTGAGAAAAAGACTACGAGTAAGAAGTACAAAAGGCCTTGTGTATGATGGATGTTAATGAAGCTGAAGTGGTGTGCCAAGATCGTTGTAAATGGAGACATTTGATGCACCAACAGTAAGTAAATACTAGTTCCAGCAGTTAAACATTTACTTGGCAGATGGTCTTTCTTTGAGGATCTAACCTCTGAATCTCAGAGAACAGCTTAATGATATGTGTGTACGTATTGAAAAATGTCAAGTCAATAGCTTTTACTTAAGCATCTAATATTAATTACTAGGCCTAGGTTCTTTTAACAGTTTTTCTTCTACCGATGTTTTATTCATAATGTTTACATAAAAAGAAAAGTTAATAATATTGTGCTTTTTGCTTAGGCACCAAACTTTAATTAATAGGGTCTAGGCCCATTACTTAAATGTTTTATGCCTAAGTAAAAGAAGTATATTAATAACTTAACTTGATATGTAAATGTTGTGAATATCAGTGTGGTGGATTTAAAAGGTAAAAGGGCCTAAGCCTATGACCTGAAAATTGATATTTCTTGCCAAAGCAAAACATTATAAAAAAATCCCACCTTATCATCTCTTTCTGAGTGTAACGTGAATCATGCTGTAATTCCATTGTTTCATTGAACACTGTAGTTTTAAAAAATCTGTTAAGTCTCCGCAATTTATTTCCTCCAAAGAAAAATGCAATTCTTGCTCGACTTACACAGAACAATTTTCTCTTGGTATAAGAGAAATTTATTTGGAGTTCCCAATTCAGTTTCATTTTATAAATGATAATTGTTATGTACATCAGATTTACACATCAATATATTTTTATCATGTAGGTGAAGTGGTCAAGAAACTGCAATTTTTTGTATGGCCCGTAACGCTTTTGTTGCCAGTTGTTCGAACCCTGTGATAATCACATTCATGAAAGATCTCCAGTTTGAAACAAATGAGAAATATTGAAAAAAATAGCACATACTTCTACAAGAACACAGTAATTCATAGATCTTTATTGCCTGCAAATAAAAATACAGCCTGGATGTCTTGAGCAAACATCAGCCAAATAAATAATAACACTAATGTGATGCCATGAGCAGTTGCGACCTATATGAATAAAATTTTCAGTTCTCTGAGCAACTGCTCAGCAAAATGAAATATCAGTTCAAGATCCTGATGAATACAGTGACATATTGGGAATAACTTGAAAATTACCACTTGCATAAAATAAATAATAATAGAAGAACTTCATAGTTTCTTAATGAGACATGTTTTAATGGTATGGGCTTACTATATCAATCAATGAGACAAGCATTTTTGCTTACTTTTCTTTAAAAACTGAAATTAAAGTTTAAAATTGGTACTGTTTGTTCCCATGCCATCTTTCTAGACTTGTAAAGTTGTTTATATAGCAAAGTAAGAACTACTGCTAATTACACTGGCGGAAAGTGAAAAAGAACACCAAGAAGGAATTGGCGGGCGATCATGAAATTTACATATGTTAATAGGGTTGAGCTTACGTAGGTGTGATGTTAATTTCGGGGCCAACCGGTGAGCGCTTATGCCACAGCACTGCATAATATGCAAATTATCGTTGGTGGTATTTAAGGAGTACGGTGAAGTGAATGTAATCAGTCATCGGTGTACGGACACGTGCGAAAACCCTGAAGAAGCTGCAATGCCTGGACATGGAAGACGTGTACGATTTCAGCAGTTATCGGACTTTGAGCGAGGTCGTCTAGTCGGACTCCGCGAGGCCGGGTGGTCGTATCGTCGTATTGCGGAGCGAATTGGACGGGAAGTATCGGTTGTGGTACGATGGGGGCGTAGATGGTCCGAGGAACATTCCCACACGAGAAGACGTGGAACAGGGAGTCACAGACGGACTGATGAGCGGACTGATCGACGCATAAGAAGAGCGGCGTTGCCAAGCAGAACATCCACTGCGACGCAAATCCGAGCTGCCGTTGCACCTGAGGTGACTGTGCGAACAATCCGCAACTGACTACTGGATGCAGGACTACGTGCACGTGTGCCTCCGACTCCAGCCCACCATCAGGAATGGCTGCAGTGGTGTCGCCAACGTATGCACTGGAGAACGCAATGGCGATCTGTCGTGTTCAGCGATGAAAGCAGATTCTGCTTTGGAGCCTCCGATGGCCATATGCGTGTTTGCAGACGCAGAGGGGAGGGTCTCCACCCTTCTTGCATGGTCTCCTGGTGTGGGGAGCGATCAGCTATCACTCCCGTACACAACTAGTGTTTGTACCGGGTATGTTAAACAGCACCTCCTACATCAACAACATCATTCAGCCCGTTGTTGTGCCATTTGTAAGGTCGGTCCATCGTGGTGTTTTTCAGCAAGATAACGCATGCCCACACACGGCATGTGCAACGCAACATGCACTTCAGGGTGTGAGACTGCACGTTCACCGGATTTATCCCCCATTGAGCACGTGTGGGATTTTATGGGGCAACGACTTATCCGGTCTCCACGCCAGCCACGACCATCCCGGATTTATGCGTCCAGGTTGAGGATGCTTGGAACTCAATACCCCAAACTTACATCCAACATCTGTACGACAAACTCCATGCCAGAATTGCACAGTGTGACGCAGTTCATGGCGGTTCAACCTCGTACTAACCATGTTACATGGAAATGTTATTTTTCAGTTTACCAGCAAATACAGCTGTATTTTGCCATAATGGTTTAATCATGTTATCCTCTGTATTCTGTTGTTATGCTGTATAAATTTCGTTGGTATCAGACGTCTCCTTCTTGGTGTTCTTTTTCCACTTTCTGCCAGTGTATTTGAGCTTAATTTCACTTAAGATGTGTAGGTTGTAGGAAAAACCCTCTATAAATCAAACTCATCTTTGTTCTGAGGCTTCCTAGATTATTATATTCAGACTAGTTAACTTTTTTAGATGTGTAGGTTGTAAGAAAAACCCTCTATAAATCAAACTCATCTTTGTTCTGTGGCTTTCCTAGATTATTATATTCAGACTAGTTAACTTTTTTAGATGTGTAGGTTGTAGGAAAAACCCTCTATAAATCAAACAAATCTTTGTTCTGTGGCTTCCTAGATTATTACATTCAGACTAGTTAACTTTTTTATGGGATTTATCTAGGTAAATTCTTAAAATTTCTGCAAATTTTCAGAGAGAACTTCTCTCCTTCATCAGGCAGTCTTTCCTTCAATCTCCATCACGGCCTTCAGTTACGGTTAAATCGCTGTAACCGTCAAGGTTAACTGAAGACCGTGACAGAGATTGAACAAAAGACTGCCTGACGAAGGAGAGGAGTTCTCTCTGAAAATTTGCAGAAATTTTAAGAATTTACCTAGATAAATCCCATAAAAAAGTTAACTAGTCTGAAAACCCTCTAGTTATATTAAGAAATTTTTGAGAAATGCAGAAGCTTTTGATCCAACTTAGGTCTTAATCACCTATCCAGCAAGTAACTTGAACACATTGTTTACAAAATGTTTTCCAGTCATCTTTCCTGCTTAAATATTGCATGGTGGTTGTGTTGCCTTGCAGAAATAGAAATAATGCAATACACACATAATGGATAAAGGTAGAATACTTAGCACTAGTTTTTATTTTTTTTTCAGTATAATTCTTTCAAAACCAGTACTAAAATCATAACAAAAGTTCTGCACATTGTCCATTTTTGAGGAAAGTGTGAAGTAACAGAGAAAATGTACCTTATTGCCATTCAATGTACTCTCTTCTGCTGCTAATGACAGCTTGCCAGCTCTGAAGTAGGTCTTGGATGCAGTGTAGTACACATCTTTGTTCAGCCATCATATTACTCAGGTCACATCCAATGACAGTTCCTCCAGAGATTCGTATCAGATGCCACGGAGCTGATTTCTTAACTTTGGGAAAATGTCATAGTCTGGTGTACTGAGATCAGGGCTGTATGTTGGGTGGGATAAAGTTTCCAAGCCATATTTCGACAAAAATCCCCATACCGACGCTGCACCATGACACACATTGTCATGCAGCAAGATCGCTCCCGCTTCCAACAAGTTGGGATGATATTGACGAATTTTCAGTCTCAATTTTGTCCTCCGAAAGAAATTGTGCTTCAATCAAGAGATCCTTCCCCACAAACTCCTTGCAAGGCAGTGTGGATCTGTGTCGGAGTTTTACCTAACAGAGTCTCTATTTTCACTTTGCAGCACTGGTCTAACACCGTGACTTGACCTGAGGAGCTACACACTTCCATTTCCAAACCCTCCCACATCCACACAGCAAATGATAGTTCATCATTCTGACACCACTGCAGGCCTGCCAACCCTCCGGGTTTAGGCTGGCAATGCCAAATTTCATTACATTTCCCGGAATTTTGGATTATAAATTAATAATTATTACCGGATTCTATCATGATTACCGTAGCGTAAATTAAAAAGTAACGAGGAGAAAAGTTCGAAGTTCTCTGATGCATCGGAGAACTTCGATTATTACCGTAGTGTAAATTAAAAAGTAACGAGGGGGAAAAGTTCGAAGTTCACCGAGGCATCGATCGGTTCATTAACGGAAAAGCGACCTTTCCCCTCTGAGTCAGCAATTCTGCTCTGCCGTTGGCAGCGATGTTTACTCTTCTGTCTGCTAATGATCTCTGGAGCTGCAGGAACAGGCTTGGCGTTGGCGGGAACCGTAGATCTACCGGTCCTTACGAGTGCTGTGACGTCACGTGATGATGTCATCTTTGACTCTCTGGCTTCATGACGTCGTGCAGTAGCTCTCTTTCCACGGGAGTGCTCAAGTGATGTGCCGAGTCCAGAGTTCACCGAAATGCGTAATTATGCGTCTGGTACATATCGAAATTTGACCAACGCGTAAAAATACAACGGGAATTTTTCTCGACGCGTGAAAATATGCATCAGGAATTTTTCTCCGCATGCAGAAATATGCGTCGGGACAGTACTTCGTCTTTCAGAAATGGAAGTAAACGAAATAAAGATTTTTTCCTTAATCATAATTTCTTTTTCTTGTGATGTAGCCTCTGTTCGGTATTGTTATATATCATTTTATTCTATAAATATTTGTATTTCAGTTTGAAAATGGAGGGGAAATTTCCAAAAACGGAAATTCGACGGCGGAAAAATTTTGCTGTGATCTTTAAGCTTGAGAGTGCGACGGCTTCGAAGAATTTCTCCTTTTCCGTCATAATTTGGGTTATCCTTGAGATTTATGCATAACTGAACAAAAAAATTATGTAATATTTTTAACAGACATTTTTTTTACATTTTTTATATGAATTAATGTAACATTAGTGCTTCAAATTATGTCCATTGATGTTTCAATCATACGAAAGTATGCTTGCGGGATTTTCATTGAAAATTGCAGGATTTTTCTTTTTTTAAGGTTGGCAAATCTGCCAATGTGTTGCTGAGCATCCGACCTTGGCATGATGCAATCATTTTCTCAATTGCATCATCCACTTCCATTTTAGATTAATGTGTGCAGAACTTTTGTTTTGACCTTTGTACTGTATAATGAATAATCTCTAAATTGAATGTCCAACCAGCTCAAGAGGTAACACAAAGGCAGCAGTGGCGGCTCGTGCTCCTGAGAGTGTACATGCTGTGACTTACCGATTTACACCTGGTCTTCCCCACTACCACTTTCACTAAAGGCCTTAAGAATTGGGCAATGGGATCATCTTGATCATCGGGGGAAATACCCGAGAGCAGATTTTTGTAATTACATGTAAATTAATATGATTATTCATTTTGTTCACCTCTTTGGCGTTAATGGTTAAATTTGTAATTGTATATTCGACAGAGTATTAAGCCTAATATTTTGCGGAATATATGGCTTGATTTATCTGCCCCGACTTCAGTTGCCTAGAAAACATTATCAGATCTTGATAATCGTGGGAAATAGCCGAGAACAAGATCAAAGTTCTGTAAAAAGAATGAAAGTTTATTTATTTACTCATTTATTTTTATTTATTTATTTATTTTTAAAATGGGTTTTTATTCAGTTTCATATTTTTAATACGAAACTTTTTTACAGTGTGCTTCAATATATAATTCAGTGAAGTGTCACTCTTGCAACTTTATTATTGCCGCCCCGATGGCACAGTGGGCTAAGCGATGGCTTCTGATCATTCGCACGGAAGGGGTCCGGGTTCGAATCCCGGTGAGGCATGGATGTTGTGTTTGTCTTACGGCACTGGCTCTCTCCCTTCCCTGGAACCAGTGGCCCCAAATTAGGGACGGGTGACTGCTTATAGCCCATTGAGTTGCTCATGGTGGTCGTTAAACCTCCAATAAAAAAAAAAAAAAAAAAAACTTTATTATTTGCGATTTTTAATGCACTTTAAAGAGCTTAAATATGAATTAATTATATATGAATAATGAAATTACTCAACGTATTCCACAAGTAAAGAGTTTATGAAATGCTAAAGAAAAAAAAAGAACATAGATAAATTGCACACCCCTCCCGAAAAAGATTACGAAAACCACAGAGTAAAGAACAAAAAATTAGAAGCACACATAGATTTTAACTGACTGATCAAGCAAACGTTATCAGAGCACAGAAACAAACAAACAGTTAGATAAGTTTTCCCTCTATTCCATTGGTCAACTGCTCTGCTCCCAGTTCTGACGGGAGAAAGAGGGGGCTGGTGGTCTTTGGTTTCAATGCCGTTTGCTGCTGGTGATCTTATATCGTACTGAGAGAAATACAGCACACTGGAAACCCTTGTGGCCAATTTGATAGGAGGACCCCCAACAGGTGTATGGGGTAGGAGGCAGGAATGACACGCTGTTGGTGCCGTGCTACTTGGTTTGCAGCACAAAAGACCGATCGCGTAGGACGCAGCAGAACCAAGCTGTTATTCCCGTGTGCTAACCGACACCACAGACCAAATGACGAACTGGAGCCTTGATTACGGCCTGTCTAAAAATCAGATTTTGGGCTGGCAGCAAATCATATGCATGCACTTTCAGGCTTTCAGCTACAATAAACAATACGAATCTGAATTCAAAATTTTTCAGCGTGCCGCAGCACGTAGTTAACAGCCGCCACTGAAAGGCAGTATACTGAAGTTAAACTGACCATTACAGGTCTGAATGGTAATTCATTATAAAAACTTTCCTTACTATGTTGAAATTAAGGAACTTCATAAATAGTTTTTTTAAAATAAAAAATGTATATAATTATGATAGTAAGGAAAATTTTATAATGAATTAATATTTGTACTTGTATTATTTTATGCTACTTCCTGGCAGAGCTAGTCATTCACTTTAAATGTGCTACAGAAATTTTGACATGAGGTACAGCATGTGACAATTACTGTAAGTATTGTTTCATGTCATGTGTCAAAATCAGGTTATTGAGACAAATGCAGGCTGGGGCAAGTGATCATGCAATCCAATTTTTAATGATTTTTTTACCTCATGTCTTCCAATTTACATAAAATTTTATACACTTGTTGAATGATCAAAATTAAGTTTAAATGTAATTTTTTTTATTTCATCCCGTTTTTGAGTTATGAGGGTTTGAAATTTTAAAAAATTGACAATTTTAGCCTTTCTGGATTATACAAAAACCTTAAAAGCTCAGCCAAGAATTGAGATATATTTCAAAACTAAAAATACCACTCTCTTCAGAAATATGGATTTTAATATGATATGCCATGCAATGAAATTATTTTAAAATTCAATTGCAAAATTTTAAATTTTAAAATGTGATTTAAAAAAATAATATGAGTAAAAATTTCAATTTTTTAAATTTATTATTTCATATTTTTAAAAGCTTTCTGCAAAATTTCATTTCAGGATCTCAATGGGATCACATTTTTAAAAAATATTTTGTACATACATGTCTGCTTTATTGGGCTCTGTTTAGGATAATGGTCCTTATTGGAGTGAAATAAAACAAAATAAACAAGTCTTTAAACCATAGTATCAGTTATTTGAGGCATTTCTTTAAAAAGTTATTCAATTAAAAGGTATCTGAAAAGCTGTTCAGGCTTTTCTTAAAAAAAAAAAAAAATCCACAGTCGAGTGACAGCTTGTTGTTGCATGATAGAACTGGTTTCAGCCTGTTTGAACCAGCACTTACTGGCTTTGGCATATATGGGCAAGCTGTGGCTTGTTGTATAGGCCTCAGTGGTGAGTTGAGACTCAGTCTTCCTTAGTCTTCTTTAACTCTTGTGTTGATCTGTTGGTGTCTTCATCTCCAGTAGTTTATTGACATATTGGTGGGAATACAAAAGTTAACTAATTTTATTAAATTTTATTCTGAAAAAATCTGAGGGGTACTAATTACATTTTCACTAAAGACTATGGCTACAACAGAAAAAAAGGTGATGTCTACTTTAATATATTGAAATAATCGTTTTAGTAAAATCAATCATGAGACTACAAAAAATGTAAGGCCTGTTCAAAATCGGATGTGCGAAATGCAGCCAGAGATCAGTCCTAGCATGAAAATATGTGATAGTAGCTAAAAAAAGTTTGCAAAGGAAAAGAAATAATGGAGGAGGATAATGAGTTGGAGACAGCCAGATGTTGAAGCTAAAATACTGTTTATAGAATCAAATAATGCAGTTGAATTTTTGAACAAGTTCTTGTCATGTATTGAGGAATCACCAATCACAAAAAAATGTATAATATGTAAACCATGATACTGCATAAGAAAACTATAGAATGCAAAGAAGAATCTTACTGCTACATTTGTCAAAGACAAAAGCTTAGACAACTCAGATAGTGAAGAATTTGACCCAGATTCAGAGATAATCACACAGCTTAAAAAAAGGTTCAGATAACACAGATGAGAAGTGAAAATTTTCTTATTTTGACTGTTCTTCCCCAAAAGTTGGTCATGTAAAAGAATTAAAAAATAATTCTCAGTAAGTGACTGAATGGCAAGGAAAGCCTTAGTTAGTTAAGGAAAAGGAATTTTGTCTATGTCAGATCCAAAACTAGGCAAAATATTAGATATTGAAGTTCAAGACAAAGTTAAAACCCTTTATAGCAGTGATGATGTAAGGCCTAATAATGCCTGGAAAGAAGGGCTGTGTGACTGTTAAAACAGAAAATGAAACATCCATGCATCTGCAGAAAAGACTTATTTTAGGAAACCTTAAAGAAATATATAAACTGTTTAAAACTGTGCATCCAACAGTTAAAACTGGCTTTTTCAAAATTTGCAGAACTTCGATCAAAGAATCGTATCCTCGCGGGTGCAAGTGGTACTCATTGTTTTGGTGTATGTACCCACTACCAGAATGTTAAGGTGATGATAACTGGTGGAAAATTAAAAGACAGTAATGAATGATAGATCTAACTAAGTAAGCTTAATGACCACAAAACATGTATTGATAAAATAATGTGCCAAGTTCCTACTCCTCAGTGTCATTTGGGTAGCTGTAAGAGTTGTCCAGGAATAGGGACGTTAAAAGAACAGCTGATGAACAATATGGAAGAAGAGATGATAGAAAGCATCGAATACAAACAGTGAGTGTGAGTTGACAGGTGTACATTCAAGACATTAAAGAAGCCTGCAAAAGAATTTATTAAAAATTTGTGTGAGCAATGGTATTACTACCTCATTTCTGTAGGCATCAACAAGCAGCATACTACTCATATTCAGGAGAATCAGACCTTGATAACATTGAACTTTTCAGAGAAGTACTCTTTTGTCATCCAAAATGAAGCCCAGTCATTCCACTGGAACAACAACCATACAATAATTCATCCATTTTCTGTTTATTATCGTCAAAGAGGGGAGATTAAGTTCAAAATTTTCGTTGTGATTTCAGAATGCCTAACACACAATACTAAAGCTGTTCATACTTTTCAGAATAAACTTACTTATCTCATTCCTCAGGGAGAATATTATTTTGTCCTTGGAAAAATTTTTTTTCTGATGAATCAGGTGCACTATACAGAAACAAGAAAAAAATTTCAAACTTGTGTCACCATAAATAATATTTTGGTATTTATTCAGAGTAGCACTTGTATGCAACTCATGGGAAAGGAGTATGCGATAGGGGGAGGGGGTCAGAGTCAATCACCTTGCAGCCAAGGCAAGTTTAATGAGACCCTACATAGATCAAATTATGACACCACTGGTACTCTTTCAGTTGTGCCAAGATAATATCCCTTCCATCCAGTTCTTATTTTCAACAAATGAGGACTACAGAAAAGGTGAAATGTTCCTAAAACAACACTTTGAAGGTTAGAGGATAAATTTATTAAGGTACATTACCTCTCAAATTTTTGATCTATACACTAGATCATCGTCAGGAGTTCTTGCATCTCACTACTTCCACAAGTCTGGCAACCAAGCCTGGTTGATTTACCATCCAGCATGGTCATTGATGTTGCCACTTTGTGTCTTGTAAATTTCCAGGGATTCCTCTAATTTCCAGATAATTGTGTGGGATTGATGTTTGATCACTTGTAAGGAGTCCCAGTGCATTTTGTGGCCAGTTTGTTGTATGTGCCTGTCTAATGCTGTTTTGTTTGAAATGTTCCTTATTGCTGCTTTGTGTTCATTAATTCTGGTTTGTTAACTATTGTCCTGTTTCTCCTATGTATGGTAAACCACTTGAACACTCGATTTTATAAATGACCTCTTCCTGGAGTAAAGTATTTTCTTTTCTTTGTTTTAGGGATGGTAAGTATTTTTTAACTTTGTTATTTAAACCTAGAGCTAACCTAATTTTATATGTAGTGCTGATTTTCTTTAGTTTTTCAAACAGTCCCTTGTGGTAAGTGACTTCTTGTGAATAAATATTCAATTTCTCTTTATATTTGTCTGTAGTGCAAGTTCTTTTCCTAGTTGGATTTTCTTCCAGTAGTTCACGAATTTCTTTTGAAGGGTAATCATTTTCTAATAAGATTGATTTTAACTTATTTTTATGTTTTTCCGTAGTTTCTGAATATGAATTCAGCTTTTCCACTTTTATTTTCTTCCAGTAGTTCACAAATTTCTTTTGAAGGGTAATCATTTTCTAATAAGATTGATTTTAACTTATTTTTATGTTTTCCCGTAGTTTCTGAAGATGAATTCAGCTTTTCCACTTTTATTTTCTTCCAGTAGTTCACGAATTTCTTTTGAAGGGTAATCATTTTCTAATAAGATTGATTTTAACTTATTTTTATGTTTTTCCTTGGCTACTGAAGATGAATTCAGCTTTTCAACTTTTTTCTTTAAATTGTTAAGCTACATTTTTCTTTATATAATTAGGGTGATCTGATTTATAATTTAAAAAATTTCCTGTATTTGTAGGATTCTTGTATAATTCTGTGGTAATATATTTTCCTTCCCGCTTCAAAGTAATATCTAGGTAATTTAGCTTATTTTCCTTTTGCTCATATAAAGTGAATTTCAGGGATTCATCTTGGGAATTAAAACCTTCTAGAATTTTTTATGAGTATCCACTCAAATCTTGATCTATGATGAAAAGAATATTATCCATGTATCTAGTATACATGCAGAAAATAGAAGGTTTCAATAGGAAGGCCTCTCCTATTTTACTTACGTAATAATTTGCTAGGAGAGGTGCTAATGAAGAGTCCGTTGCTAGCCTACATCTTTGCTTATAGAAGCAGCTTTGGAATTGAAAAAAAATTGTTGTTTAGAGCAAACACTAAGTTCATAAATGCCTATTGTTCCTTCTTTATTATAATCATGAAACACTACTAGGTCAGATAGGTCATCTGCTGTATAATCTATGAGGTTTTCCAGGTTAATATTTGTATACATTGACACTACATCCAAACTTGCCATGGAAGGGTTTTCTAATTCTAGAAGTTCTAGTTTTTGTAATAGCTCTTCAGTATTTTTTATCAGTGCCTTAGGTTTAGGAAGCAACTTTGATAAATGAAACAGTAAGTAATAATGCGGATTGGACAGAGAGAATATTTTGAGTCAATAATAGGCCTGATAGGTTGCCCTTCTTTATGAAGTTTTAACAAACCATACATCTGCGGAGTATGATGGGTAATTCTTGAATAATTTTTGAAGTTGTCACAAATCATGTTCTTCTTAAGTGAGGAAAGCAATTTTCTATAATTTGCAATCATCGTTTCTAGCAGGTTGCTATCTAATTTTTCATATATTGGTTTACTTAGTTCTTCCAATTTTAGCAGATAATCTACTTTTTTAATTAGGGTTATACTATTGCTTTTATCTGCTCTTACTGCTACTGTTTCTGAGTTTGTTTGTTTTTTGAAGATTTCTAGGGCTATTAATTCTTCCTTTGAAAGATCTTTTTATCAGCATTCTGCTGAATGACCTTGAAATTTGTGAGCTCATTTTTAAGAATTGGCTTCCTAGTTTCTTAGTTATGGTATTGAAAGTAATTAGAGGAAGCCATGAAGTCATTAATTATTAGCTTTAAAAGAGTTAAAATGATCAAGGGAACACAAGGACTTCACTGCTTTGTTCCATCTACATCCAGTAAAACAGAAATTGTGACCAAGGTTTACTCCTTTAGCAGTGAGAGTGAAGAGTTTGACATTGAAGAAGGTACAAAGTCTCTGGATATGGCTGAGGTAAGTGGGCACATAACCTGTGAATACATTAAAACATGTTGGTTGACCTCTATGAACCAACATGGACTATGAAAGTGAAGAAGCAGCTGTGACCTACTTACACCCATCTGGGACATCATAATTATTTGTTTACCCATCTAGTCAGTACATACTTAAGATAGGGTGAGCACAAGTTCTAACAAGGGTTGAACCAAGGACTTAAACTGGCCACACTTACACTTTGACAAAAAATAAAATGTCATGTGCAACAAATGGTCTTGAAAAATGTTTGGTTTAAAGTATAAATAATGGAAGAATACAAGTTTTCAGACCCATTTGATGTGTAAGTTTACTTTTTTTCATAATTTTGTTTGATATCTATTTTGTTGTAATGTTCACGATATTTTTTGAACACTAAATTAAAGGAGCACCAAATTTTTGGATTTTCCTCACAAAATTTAAACCTGATGAGGTATTAAAATACTGATTATTTTTTCCCAATGCTTCACTCTGTTGTGATAAAAATCAATATTGATTCTTTGAATAAAGCTCATGTTAAGAATTGGCTTCCTAGTTTCTTAATTCAATTACTAATCAAGTTAGGTTGAGAAATTTTTCCCTAAAATAGTTCACAGAGAAGAACATATTTTAAAAATGCAAGGTGTTGTCTATGAAAAAAATGTAGTTGTGGACTATGTACATAGGTGAGACAGATCGCAGATTAGAAACTCGTATAGTAGAGCATAAAGCTGCTATAAAAAAATTCTCCAACAAACTGCTTTAAATAGACACGTTAGAGAAAGTGGTCACAGCATGGATTGGAATTCCCTTAAAGTCATCAGTTTCCAAAGCAATTTTCAAAAGAGAAAGCTAAAAGAAGGAATAGAAAATGAGACAAATCATAATTCCATCATCAAGGACTACAGAGGATTATCCCTGCCTTACATCTGGCAGGATGTGATGAAAAATAACTGTAACTGTGATAGTGATGGGGATAAGTGACAACAAAAGACAGCCTGAAGAAGGAGAAGAGTTTTCTCCGAAAATTTGCAGTTAATATAAAAAAATTCCTAGTAAGAATTCCCATAGGAGAAGTTTTTGATCAATATTAAAATACTGCAGGGAGAAATACCTGTTATCAATATTTAGACTCATTAAAAACAATATACCATTTATTAAAGCATGATCCCATTGAGATCCCAAGATGAAATTTTGCAGAAAGCTTTTAGAAATATGAAATAATCAATACAATTTTTTTAAAACTTTTACTCATATGTTTTAAAGCACTTTTAAAATTTAAAATTTTTGTAACTTAATTTTAAAATAAGTCCACCATGTGGCATATCATATTAAAGCCCATAAATTTCTGAAGAGAGTGGTAATTTTAGTTTTTAAATATCTCAATTCTGGTTTCTGTGTAGTCTAGAAAGGCCAAAATTGTCAATTTTTTGAAACTTCAAACCCTCATAACTCAAAAACGGTATGAAATTAAAAAAAAAAAGAGATCTGGGACCTTCTCCTGTACTACTTGTAGAGAACTGAAAATGAAAGCAATATAAAATGGTAAGGTAAAAGTCATTGGATCACTTGACAATGACCTGTTGAAGGAAAAACACATTAGTTAAGAAATTTTAGAAACACAAACTTTCGACCCAACTTAAGTGTTTGATCACCTGTGCTGGTGTTCAATACCTAAGTTGGGTATTGAGAAATTTTAGAAAATTAGAAACACGTTTGAAATTATAAATGCAAAAACCCAGAAATTTAGGAATACAAGCTTTCAGCCCATCTTTGGTGTTGATCACCTGTACTACCTAAGGTGGGTCTTGAGATATTTTAGAAGTGCCTTTGAAAGTAGAAATGCAAAAACACAGAAGCTTTTGACCCAACTTAGATACCTGAATAGGTGATCAAGATGTAAGCTGGGACAAAGCATTTCTAAATTTCTTAAAACAACTAGCACGTTTTTCCTGCAACCTACATTTATCTGTTATCTTTAATATTTTCTGGGTAAGTCACATATGGTATATTACTCATCTACTTAGCATGTGCTTTGATATCCTTTCATTTGAGTCATCCACCCCGGGCAGGGTGACCATGTGACTTTTTGGAATGGGAGGACATTTTCATTAAAAAAGGAGGACATTTCAAGAAGAAGGAGGGCACAATACATTTGTACAAAAAATAAATATGAATGCACATACTCTGTATTTAAATTTTACAATTTGAAAGTTTATGCATGTATGATTTTATAAGGAAAGATTTTAGTCTGCTGGACATTTTTACTTATATTTTTCACTGAAAGAGATTTTCTTCAGTAGATTTGGTTTCTTTGTGAAATTTGAAGCACAACATGTCTTTCAAGTTGTATTTAACTATAGCAGAATACCCCTCATCATTGATTGATTAATTAACTTAAATTATAAATAGAAAAAACTCACAGCAACGACTCACAGCACACAAAACAAGCGGTATGACCTGAGTCATTTACGTGACTACAACGCACAGCACCATCCACATGCAATGAACAACAGACAGACTAGCATGCACTGGCAGGTTTTCTCTGCGCTGTTGACTCACAAGGGATGCCCTGCAGCAGGCAGCTGCAGGATCAAACTAAAAAAGAATTTGCAGTCTTTTTTTACCCCTTTTCAATCTTTTTTTTTTTTTTTTTTTTGGTTCAATCACTGCAGCAGGCAGCTGCAGGATCAAACTGAAAAAGAATTTGTAGTCTTTGACCCCTTTTCATAGCAGTGTTTCTGTTTTGTTATGTAGATGGCAGCACAGTGTTGATGACGATCTTATCGATTGGAATACATGCAGTAGGTTGAAGACCATGCCCTATCTTTTTTGGTTCATTTCGTACACTCGAAATAAGATCACTTCTCGTTGGGGTGTTGACTTGCGCAGAAGTCGGATGCAGTTCAGTTTGTGGCCCCCGTTGTCTGCTAGAAGAAAGTAACGTGGAATCACGGGAAATTACGTGATTTTCAATAGATGGTGCTTCTGCTCCTTCCTCTCAGTACTGCTGCCCAGAGGCTAGGCTGCCTCCGTTATGTCTTCAGTGATCGCTCTTTGCTCCGTACGTTTAACTTGGTTTGCCCTGTTTCTGTTGTTGCTGTCATCTTGTTTTTAAGTGTGCATTCCGAGTCTGTGGATGTTGATATGTGGAATTGGAAGCGTTTTTTCGAGGAAGTTGCAAAGGATGAGAATACAAGCATTGCTTGGTGTGAGTGCAAGGGATTGCTTCCAAATGTAAGAAGATGTTCAACAGGTCATCCTATGACTTGAGAGTGGATATGTATCATCATTTAGGACAATTCAGGTGTCGGAAGAATAATAATGTATCAGGGAAATCTGAGTAGTGTTCTTGTGCATTTAGGACGTGGTTCGAGAATGCTCATATTCCTATTGATATGGTGATGACTCTTGTATATTGTTTTGCCAAAGGATTGCAGGTTTCCATTCTGGTGGAAACCAGTGTTTCTTTCAAGACTTTTTGGCGGGGGGGGGGAATGTAACCTTAGAGGGGGCAAGTTTTCCATTTGCTATATGTATATATATATATTTTTAACTACTATATTTATATATATATAGAAGTAATTACTATATATCCAGTACAGGGGCGCATTTAGAGCCCCCGCCGGAAAATGTTTCATTTTTTTGCTTTTGGTTAAAATGCGACTTACATGAGAAAAAAATGCCTTAATTTAATAAAAATGTATCAACTTACATCAGGAAAAAAATGCTTTAATTTTTCTTCAATTTTTCAATTTTTAATTAACTTTAATTTTATTTCAACCCCCCCCCCAAGGAAAATTCTGTATACATACCTAATATATAAAATTCTATGTACATACCTGATATAAATTCTATATACATACCTGATATGTACTTCAAACATTTCAGGAATAACAAACTGTTTTCAGCTAAAGGAGGAAGGGGTGGGGGTTCCGCAGGCTTGAAATTTTTATCTATTAAAATGCATTCAACGCACTTTTGTTCCTGAATCACGATTCCCAGACAATTAGGTATGACTAGTCTACTTATTATATTTTGAAAAATACCATGCGTCGTAATACACTTTTTAATAAAATGAACTATAACTAGTACCATTTGAACACATATTTAAAAAATATAATTGGAGAAATATTTGTAGCATAAAAATAAACAAAACTTCCTTTTTCATCATAGCCTGAATTTATTAAAATTTGGCTCGGTAATCTAAAATGTTTCCGGGAAGGGGGTGATTTCCGGGAGGGCTTCGCCCCCTGGATGTATGCCTGAAAGAAACACGGGTGGAAACACATATTTTCCGTCCCAGTAAATGTTTCATAAAAGGTACACAATGAACAATCAATAAAGGCCCTTTTAAGGTCCAGCCAAAATACTGCAGAAACACATTTATTACAGAAACAACCTGTGCAGCGTATATCATGTTGACCTATAGATTGCAGCACGTTACTAGCACTGCATCTCTTGTAGCAGATGATGGGGGCAGCAAACCAAACTACAGCCCAGAAGTCTGCCTATGGATAGAGGCTTGTGCCTCTGAAAGCTCTCACAGCAGCGCTATGTACTTGGTTTGAGTGTTCAACCACTCCCATAGTTTATAATGCAACTTAGAGTTAGTTGGATAGCATACTCTGTTATATTAATTGTTTTAGCTTAATGTTCTTAATTTTGTGAAAAGTTTAAAGGTTACAGCATTTTTACTCATTTCATTTTAATATGAACAAGAGAGGATCAAAAAGTAATGCACAGCAATTGATTTCTCTCTGCAGGTTTCAAATAGCAATTTTGGCAGACAATGAGTTTGAATAAGCATGCTGCTGCTTCTCATTATTTCCATTCCTTTTTCAAGTTTCCTCTTTACCAAGTGTGATTGGTTGTTGCCAATCTGTCAGGAATACCCAACCATAATTATCATTAAGCATGGTGTTTCTTCTTACTATTTCCATCCCTTCTTCAAGTTTTTTCTTTATTAAGTGCGATTAGTGGGTGATTATTTTTATTGAGTCCCAATTTATGGAGTGTCTAATTGCCTGTATATGTCTGTCTAACCTGGTCTCATTTGCTATGTTTTTAATAGCTCCTTTATATTCTTCCATACAATTAGAGACAGGCACTTCATAAATTGGGACTCAGCAAAAATAATTACCTACCTATTGCACTTAATAAAGAAGAAGCTTGAAGAAAGGGTGGAAATAGCGAGAAGAAGAAGTACCACATTTAGCAATTATTTCCTTTGGGCACTCCCAATTGATTGGCAACAACTAATCCAATAATGAAGTCCTGATGAATAACTGTGTCTTAGCTCAGCAAAAACGATGACACCAAATTTTCGGTTGTAATGCGCATGTCTTTTGAATCCTGTCCAATGTCAATAAAAATTTTCAAAGTTTTTCATAGTTAATGGAACCAGTTGGAAAATAAAATCAGCTGGATTTCTACAATCGGTAAAACATCCAGAAATAGAAACAGCAGCTTATTTCTACAAGCGACTGAAAAGTATGTACAAAAATTAACAAATAGTGCACTAAAAGTTTTTCATATCAGAAGGTATCAGAGACAAAGAGATTTCAAATCAAACAGTTAAAAGAAGAAATTCAGAAGGAAACATTAATTATATAACTCAAAGCCTCATAGCGAAGAATTTTGCATAGCAAAAAAGTTTAAAATATGTGAAAGGTATTTATTCTTCATGGCCAAACCTATGCTAAAGAGAAAGATTTTCAAATATGTCTCCCAAAAGCAGAAATAGCAAGAAAAAGGTTTTGACCTATATGCCACCTAGTGGGAAAGCTGTGCATTATTTAAAGAGGATAATGCTCCCCATCTTTATTGTAGCGAATGACATACAGTAGAAAAAGAAATTTCTCAGTAGGGTTTTCAGAAGCAGCAATACAGCTACAAACACAAGTACACATACACCACCTAGTGACAGAACTGTGAGCTACAAAACTCTTCAAATGCAAACCTTAATGTTCCACAAGGTAAATGGTATCCGATGTTTAAAGAATTTTTTAAATCACACATTTAGAAGCAGAAATATTGAGAAAAACAGAATTAAGCATTTGTGCCTCCTATCAGCAAAATTTTGGGAAGAAAATACAAAGAGTTTCATTAGTTGGTAGTATCAGACCGCAAAGGAATTTTTTCAATCAGGTTTTTAGTCTCGCAGATATTGCTGTAAACATAAACATGAACTTACTCCCTCTAGTGGACCACTTGTGCGTTAAGAAAATTTTTAGATTATATGAGAAACATTTTGCATCGGAAACTCTCTCCAACTAAGAAATAATTTTTTGAATCAAACTCTTAGAAGCAGAAATATCGACAAAATGAAGGTGTACATCTGGGTCCCTGATGGAAAAACTATGAACTATTATAAGTAGGAGATATAGTAGGAGATATTCTCAAAAGGTTTTTCTAGGTGAGCAGTATCTGTCTGTGAAAAAAAAAATTAAATCGAGTTTTCAGAAGCTGAGATTTTACAAAATTACTATTTAAGGGAGGCATTTCTAAAGACCCATAATATCAGTGCCCAATTGTGATCCTTTATGTTGATTATAAAATTTTCTCTAAGATTATTACAAATCAGATTTGCCCAGTCTTAAAACATTTAATGGATGATGGTCAAATGTGCCCAGTTCCAGAACATGATACCCAATTTAACATAGCGCTGAAGGAAATTTTTCAGTACATAAATAGTAGAAAAATTAAGATTGCTTTGATTTTGTTAGACCAAAAACAGGCTTTTGACTTAATAAATAGGGAACAAATGTTTAAATTATTATTAGCTTATGGCTTCCCTTCAAAATTTATAAATATAATAGAAAATGTATACTAAAATATAAACACACATTTAATTATAGATAACAAATTTTCCAAAAAGATTATAGTCTCTTGAGGAGTTCAACAGTGTTGTCCACTGTCTTCTATATTGTATATATTAGTTATAAATTACTTTGGATTAAATAATGAGAAAAATGTAACTGAAATCTTGGTTTCTGGACAAGCTAATTCTGTAAAGTCACTTTCCTTTGTAGATGATGCGGTTTTGTTTGCTAAAGATGAAAATTCAATTTCAAAAATTGAAAGGATGTGTGAAAAATTTAGTTCTAATTTTAGCTCAAGTTTGAATGTAGAAAAAAGTAAGGGTTTTTTATTTGTAAATTGGAAGAATTTAAAACAAATCATTTTAAAATTACTAATTCACAAATTCAAATTTTGGGAGTACTGTTTGAGACTTCAGGTCCATGCCTTTCTAAGAAATGCCAAGATTGTTTAACTAACATAGAAAAATATAATGAAAAACTTGAAAATATTTTTTTTTCCTTATTTTCAAAAGCTAAAATTATAAATTTTCTACATTTTTCAAAATTCTATAATTATATTACTATTTAAGAACCATGCTATTACTAGTTGCTATTGCAAAAAAATAGAACAATCAGCCTTCATATTTATTTGGGAGGGTAGGCGAGACAAAATAAAATGCAAAATTTTATGTGTTGTTGAGTTCGCGAGGGTTAGGAATTAAAAGTCTAACACTCGCAGATAAAATGCTGAGATTTTTGACACTTAAAATTTTTTTCTGAAATGAAAAACATCAGGCTCTTAAGATTTTAAAGTTTCAGGTTGCTTGTAATCTAGAATGTTTCTATTCCTTGAGTTCAGAATGGTCTTTCTCTTTCTTTGCAGGAGGGAGGTATATTGATCTTCATAAGCTATGGGAAAAATAAATGAAATATCTATTTTTGAAAATATTATTCATGACAATAAATTAAGAGATATCTGTAAGGCTTTAAATTTAAAAAATCAGACTAAACTAGAAATCATAATGAATATTCCATTTAGAAACAACAACTTCCCATTAAATTAAGTACATTCATCCATGATCTAAATTTTGAAATTCCACACAACATTATTCCTAATTGTTAATTGTGAATGGTTCCATAAAATACATCTATCAAATGAACCACATTGTAAACATTGTAGTCTCTTGGAGAACATTGAACATGTTTTTGTTGAACGTGATGTTGCAAAAAATATTTGGACATGGTCAAAGAATTATTTAAATTTAAAGGAGGGTTTCGACAGTAAACAAATCTTATATCATGCTCCTTTTTAAATATAGTAATTTAAAAAATAACGTAGTTCATTATCTAATAGCAATTACAAAATATAATATCTGGGAAAATAGAAATTTAATGTCATTTAATCAGAAATACTGAAATTCGGAGAAAATAAAATTAGCAATAAAATGAAATTTGTGTAGGAAATATGTGCAAATAAAGCTTTGAAAAAATGGCTAGCGTTAAAACCAATAGTTTATAAAAAAAGTAATGATATTCCTAATAAAATATTGGAATAAAATAATATTGAATAAGTCATGAATTCATAGTAGGATCTAGTGTCAAATCATAATTTTTCATGTATTGGAAACTTTCTCTTCCTGTGGCTATATTGCTTGTGTGCTTTCTCTTTCCTTTACTGTTATTATTATTATTATTTTTTTGCTTTTCTCTCATTTTTAAAGAATCAGTTCAATATGGGTCTCTTCATAGTGCTCCCTGGTGGGGTGATTCTAAATAAATTGTATAAAACCTGCTCCAGTTGGGTTTTTCCTGGACAACCTCCCCCCTCCTCTCCACAAAGATGTTTTGACAGATTTGTATGAAAGATGTGAAAGAATATTGCTATAATTTATAAGTAGTTACCATGAGATTTTATTTCTTGGATGCACATGAAATTTTGTTTGAATAGTATATCTGTAAGAAATATTTTAACTTGGTGTTCTTTGGTTTTCTAACTCAGGAACTCGTTTATAGTGTTTCTTACCTGTCTATTCTGCAAAATAGTAGCTTAAATAAATTTTGCATTTTTAGATAAATTTTTAGCTTGTGTAAATGGTATGAAAGTCAGTAAAGGATGTGTTTAAATGTGATTCAGGAAAAAAAAATCTTTAACAATTCTTTATGAATTTCCCATAGATGACTTTCATTAAAGTTGGACATGAGACATAAAATAAAAAAAAAAAGCGATTGTATCTAAAATAGTTTTTGATATAAATGGTATTGTAAGGAAAAATAATTTTTTCAATTGGATATTTAGAAGCAAATATATGGAATATAAAATGTATTTTGAATTTGATATCATCTGCATTTATGTCTTCTAGCAACCAAGCTGTGTATTGGGTGAAACCAGAATTTAAGGATCATCATTCTCATGTTTCAAGCTTTCCAATGTAAAAAAAAAAATAATAATAAAATAAAAAAAAATTCAAATTGGACTAATAATTTTAGAGAGATGGTTTCCACAGACAAATGAATGGACAGACAAAGTGATAACATAAACACAATATTTTTTTTTTTATAAAAGACATGTTGAAAGTTAGGATATTAAAAATAAAAGAAAACAGTCTCTATAAAACCCATAAATTCAACTCCTTCAATATAAGACATGATGTTTTGGTGTGCCATGACTGCATTAATTACTTGAATTATTTGTCATTTATAAATGACTTGAATGTAGTGGCATGCATCCTACTTGTATTCTATATTTGTGGTTTCTTTAAAATTTGCATACAAAATATAAAAAAAAATAAAAGTAATTTTAAGAAAAAGAATTTTATTTTATGATTATAGAGTTTTCCAAAAGTGATAAACTGAGTGCTATATGAATAATGGTAAAAACAATTTTTTTGTGTTTTTTTATTTCTTTCTTCTTTTACAGTATTGCTGTTTGTTGTTTATCATGGTACCTTCAGAAACATCACGAAATAAAACTGAGGATTCGTAAAGTTTATTTTCTTCAGCTGAGTGGTATTTACTTGCAGATGAAAAATGGGAACACATTGGTATGATTTTCTTCACTTCAGATCTTTGTTCTTTTTTATATGCAAAAATTTCTATTATGTAGATTTTTTGATATGTGTGATGATAAGCTTTTACACAGTATTTGTTTTACTTATCAATTGTAAAGTGAAAATTTATTGTGGTTATGCATGCTTGAAAAGCAAAAAAAAAAAAGTAAGTTTCAGGACCATTGCTGCAGAGTTTGTGCCAAAGGTTCTGAACCCCGAACAGAAGCCACTCTGTGTCGAACTCTGTCAAGATCTTCGTCAGCAGGTGGTGAACGAACCAACGTTCCTGTTGTGGGTCATCACTGGAGATGAGACTTGGGTCTACGGTTACGATCCGGAGACCAAACAACAGTCGTCGCAGTGGAAGAGCCCGGCATTTCCATGAACGAAGAAGACCCGACAGGTTCAAAGCGCAACCAGAAGCATGCTCATCGTGTTCGTGACCTGAAATGTGGAACAGGGGCGATTTCCTGCTCCATCACGACAATGCAGCAGCTCACAGGGTGTCAGCAACATGCCAGTTTTGCAGCCGCAACAGCACGACTACCCTCCCTCATCCGCTTTAGTAGCTGGATTTGGCCCCCTGCGATTTCTTCCTGTTCCGAAAGATGAAGCTGAAGCTCAAGGGTCGCCGTTTTGAAACTGTGGACGAGATCCAGTGCGAATCGCAGACAGTGGTTGACACGATTCGCGAACAGGACTTCCAGGGAGCGTTCCAACAGTGGCAAAAATGCTGGCAGCAATGTATCGCTTCCCAAAAGACTACTTTGAGGGAGATCATAGCCAGACTTAAGTAACATAAGTACTTTGTTGTATATCGGTCTAATCTCGTAACTTTTTGATCGGACCTCGTATAAGCCTGATGACACTGTGCATCGCCCTGTTGAAAGATGACACTGTGGTCTGGGTGAACCTCCCAAAGATATGGATGGAGATGGTCATCTAACAGGTCTCTGTAGCATCCACCATTCAGTGTTTGTGGGATCATAACCCACAGACTTAATGCTTGCCAGGAAAAAGCTCCCCAGACCAGAACTGTGCAACCTATCGAGATTACCTTATTCGATGCTTCAGCATGTCACCCATTAATATTGCGTGATTTCTAACTTAATTCAAAGAAATATTCATCTTCTTCAGAAAATAGTTACATACCTTTATGAGTCCATTTTCTTGCAATTAAATAAATAATTGATGCTAAATTTGGTTGCATTTGGTAGATTCAAGTGAGTTCTATGTCTTTTGTTTAGCACATGTTTTCTACAGGAAGACACTTTGATGTCTGTAAGTTCTGTTTTACACGTTCTGTAAAGTGGATATAGTCTGTGGTGGTGCATTAACTTATTCACTTAAAATATAAATCGGATTCACTTAAAATATAAATCGGATTCACTTAAAATATAAATCAGTTAAAAGTCCTAAAAATGTTACTCACAGAAGAGTGCGTGTTCAGTCCGACGTCAGTAGTTATTGAGAGTTTCTTTGTCCAAAGTTGTATCTTGCTTCAATATGGTCAGTTGTTAGATATGGTCAGTGGCCACCCTAACAACTGACCATATTGAAGCAAGATACAACTTTGGACAAAGAAACTCTCAATAACTACTGACGTCGGACTGAACACGCACTCTTCCGTGAGTAACATTTTTAGGACTTTTAACTGATTTATATTTTAATTGAATAAGTTAATGCACCACCACAGACTGTATCCACTTTACAGAATGTGTAAAACAGAACTTACAGACGTCAAAGCGTCTTCCTGAAGAACCTTGTGGTCACGTAATGGTATGTGAACTTTATGATAAAATCACAAGAGATATAATTAATTTTTTTCTATTTCAATTTTTTTGGGAAATTTCAAAAAGTGAGGGCAAAAAATAAGAAATTGAGGACATTTGACATCCTCATTCAGTTGTTACAGAATTGAGGATGAAGCATTGAAACTGAGGACTGTCCCCAGAAAATGAGCAACATCTGGTCACCTTTACATACAGAAGATAGGTGTGCACAATTTATAGTAACTGCACATGACATTAGTATCATGTGGTACTTCGTTATCACACTGAATATGTAAAACAGAGGGTGTTCCTATTGCAAAGCAAACTCAGTGTAGAGGGCAGTATACAATGTGAGAAAGTATGAAAAGCAAACAACTGAAAAATATGTTATTATCAACAGCAGCTATTCTTTCTGAATTAATTGGCAGACAGTGATTTTCCAAAACTCTGTGTGGAAGGGTATTTCCCCCTAACTGTTGACTCATTGATTACTGAAGGATTTTGGTGCAAGAAACAATGATCAAAATGTGCAACTAAAAAACAAAACCCCCATAGAACAGGAAAGGAATTTCCTTAGGTAACCATTTTTGAATAGTATTACACATGATATTATCTCATTGGTCCTAGAATATTCATCCCTCAATATACTATTCAGCTTGAATTCTTGGCAAAAAGTTGTGGAACTCCCACAGCTATGAAAATTGACCATGGCGTCTCTGAGCACACTATTTCACATTACTTTTAGGCATATTGTGGCAATTTTCATATTGTCGTCTTGTGGCTTTGTCAGCCATGAGAGTAAAATGACCCCATGTTTCCCATTGGCACTTTGCGATTTATGGCTTTTTTGGATTACTGTCCTTATAGTGTTTGTTTGAAGAACACCTTTTGTTTTCCTTTTAAAAATCTTGTTTCACCAATGTTGTCAATACCTCTTTGCAGTTGGTAGCTCTATGGATATACTATTATTGATGTTGCTGTTGTAATTTTTTTGTTTTTTCAATAATGATTTTTCCTGCTAATGTGATTTGATCTCTTTAAAAATGACACAAATGAATAATATATTTTTCACAGTTAGATGGCGTTTTATTATTTTCACGATATTGTATTACAGCAGTCTCCGTCTCTTGTCATAGTTGGGTATGTGTTTTTATTCGACCAAGAATGTTTGGAAATTCCAAAATTACTTCAAAGAAATTTTCTTGCGGTTCCAATATGTTCTTTAACTTTATCTACTCGTCTTTCTTGGGTAGTTTATTTAGGCGTTCTGTTTTGTAACTGAACTTTTTAGTATGTGTGTGTGTTCCTGTGGTAAAAGTACTGTGATAAAACAGAGGGCAGTGTGTGGAACTTCATACATGGGTATCTGATGTGTTGTTGGCAATAATGATTTCTGTTTGCCCTCTTCTGAAAGGGAAGCATTGGGTTTGCATTTTGATGGGCATTTTGGTGTATACACTATATTTTCTGATTATAAAAACATGGTGCTAAACCCAAATTTTCAAACATGTAGCTATGAAATGTATCATTTAACTAAGTATGGTTTATAACCACTTTCAGTAGCAAATTTCATCTGTCATTCGCAGTATTAAAAAAATCATTTCATGAATCAGTCATAGCAGACACTGAGCTATAAATAATTTGGAATGCCTACTCTTTGCTGATTATTAGCATGTAAGCCTAACAGTTGTGCAAATGAAGTCTTGAAATCTGTGTGATTGTATATGAATAGATAATTTAGAGAACAGCAAGGATTCAGTCTGACCTTTTGTGTGCAAGTGGTTTACGATTTTTTCTTTGAAAATCTTTATGTACGATAAATAAATTGTGCTTTTGGGCTTTGTTTTTCTTTTTCTTACCTCACACTAGGAAAGAAAAAAACGTGGCTTTCTTTTTGGCCTTACATGTAGTATGGTCAGTGAGCCCACAACATGGAAAACCATAAGATTGTATGCACTTCCACTATTGCGCACTTCCTCACACATGAAATGAGAGCGGTGTCTTCCATTTTGTGAGCACATAAACCATTGTAGTTGTCAACCACAAGCTGAACAGCATTCACCTCTTGCTACCTGGGATTAATAACAAGCACTTAGGGTCTTTCACACCCCAGTTTTCTCCCATAAAGGGTGTTTAAAAGTTTTTGGCTCATGAGGAAGAGTTGTATAAGTACAACAATAAAGCATATTGCAATATGGGCCCCCTTCAAGAGATCCCAGTGGGTACAGGAGTCCCACTTCTGCAAATCAAACTTTGATGGGCCCCGGACAACTAAATAATAACTTCTGGGGCACCGATTTATACACTGAACCCACAGGTACCTAAAAGCAATGATAGCCCACTGTACAAGGTAGAAACTTAGATACTTAGTGTATAACAGAGTGGCATTTTAACAACTGTCCTTCCTCTCTCCATTGACTTTGGTAGCTGGGCCTGTAGTTTCCTGTCTCAGCTTGCTTTTGTCGAGCACTTTTGTGCCCTTTTGCTGACAGAATTTAGCTTCCATTGGTCTTCCAAATATGCCTTTTCTCTTCTACTGTCCAGCTTTCTGGCCAAGGGTGGCAGTATTTCTCAAACAGTGCAGTTTGTTAACTGTTTGCATGCTGCTGTGATTAAAGTTTATCGTGATTGGAGAAATGGCACCATTGTGAATAAGTGATGTGAAAATTGCAGAGCACCACATATCATTGATGTGAAAGGTGAACATCGGCTGCGAAGGTGCGTGAGGGCCGATCGACATGCTACAGTGGAGCAACTCACTGGTCGAATGAACCAGGAATCTACTGGAAGTGTGTCTAAAATGACAGTTCAGTGAACCCTGCTGCTTATGGGACTCCGATGCAGAATGATGGTCACTGCACCTATGCTAACAAGGGTGCATCAGCAGAAAAGGCTTACATTTGCACGGCACTATCAGAATTGAACCTCTGCTGATTGGCAAAGGGTTGCTTTCTCCGATGAGTCATGTCTTCTGCTTCATCGAATGGATGGACGGTGGCATATAAGGTGAGAAACATCGGAGAACAAACACTCTTCAACCATTGCTGGAAGAATACAAGCTGGTGAGGGCAGCGTTATGGTCTGGGGAATGTTTTCGTAGCATACCTGCAGAAAGCACTATGGACCAAATTCGTTATGAATCCATCCATGCAGACCATGTATACATCCATACATGCGAATTGTCTTTCTTGGGGTGGATGGGATCTTCCAGCATGACAGTGTGACATGTCACACAGCTAGAAATGCCCAAGAGTGGTTGGAAGGGCATGATGAAGACTTCAAAGTACTTCCCTGGCCCCTTATATCCCAGACTTAAACCCAATTGAGCATCTGTAGGACCACCTTGATCGTGTTGTTCGCTCTATGGATCCTCCACTATGCACCCTCCAGCAGCTGTCAGATGCACTGCAATCAGCATGACTTCACATACCTGTGAATAACTTCCAGCACCTTATGGAGTCACTCCCAGCCCATCTAGCTGCTGTCTGCACTGCACACGGCAGTTACTCTAGATATTGGCTGGTGGTCACAACAATGTGACTCAACTGTGTAATACCTTTTAATCCAAACCTCTCATCTGGGAAGCTCCAGACTGGTATATCGCTGGCTTTTGGATTTTTCCAAATTTTGGGCCATAGAGTATACACAGTCATATGTGAATAATATGACCACTCCCAGAATCACAGCACACCCACCCTGGCACATCACAAAGTGCACATGACAAATTTGACCACATGGAGATATGAGCGGCCGGCCAAGACAGATGAGCAATAGTGCATGACGTGAGCACAATGGGAAAAGGTAGTGATTTGATGAATGTTTAAAGAGGAATGATCACTGGCTACCATGCCAAGGGTGGATACATCTCAGAAGCAGCAAACTTCATGGCCTGTTCGTGAGGTGCTGTATTATCGGCTACAAGGAATGATAATCGGCTACCACGCCAAGGGTGGAAGCATCTCAGAAACAGCAGACTTCGTGGCCTGTTCGTGAGGTGCTGTAGTAAGGGTGTACCAAGAATGATTATCGGCTACAACGAATGATTATCGGCTACCACGCCAAGGGTGGAAGCATCTCAGAAACAGCAGACTTCGTGGCCTGTTCGTGAGGTGCTGTAGTAAGGGTGTACCAAGAATGATTATCGGCTACAACGAATGATTATCGGCTACCACGCCAAGGGTGGAAGCATCTCAGAAACAGCAGACTTTATGGGCTGTTCGCGAGGTGCTGTAGTAAGGGTGTACCAAGAATGATTATCGGCTACGGCGCCAAGGGTGGACTATGAACCTCATAAAAGCAATAGACTAATTAAAGAAAGTTTTTATATCTAGAAAAACAGTTCCATCAGTGAACCTTCAAAAATTATAAATAACATTTTTAACAAGTTAATTCAAAAATACTAGACTAAAATGCATAAGGAAATAATTTTAATTTAACAAGTGGCAACTGCAAGAGGAATCTGGCAATAAAATTTAAATTATTCCTGTGTAAACAAAATTTTTGATACAGTTCCTATACATTGAGAACAGGCCTTGATAAAATCTAAAGGCCAGAAATATATGTAAGAACAAAATAACTCAGAAGATGTGAAAAATAATTGGAAGCTTAAGTTAAAATAAAATGAAGTATATTAATCTGAGTAAAGATTTGAGTAAGTGTTTTAATTGTTGTAAATAACATTTTTTTTTAATCTACAAGAAAAACTATCTGCAAAATCAGCTAATAATTTTGAAACTATCTACATGCAGCGTACGTGTATATATCTACATTCTTCTACTCTGTCTGGCACTGCAGTAGAAACATACTAGACTGTTCTAGTTCATTGTGAATATAAAATACTCTATATTCAAACTGCTTATGTTCACATTAAAATTTTTTTCAGTTTCTAGTTCTTAATGAATATATTTTTATCTTTCAGGAAATAGAAAACGTGTGGCTGAGTAGCAATATTCTTCATTCAAAATTAAAGTAAGTAACATTCCTACCAATCCCTCTGAGTTGCTTTAGCCCTGTTATCCTTTGATAGGAAAATGCATCTTTTCTTCCGTTTCATTTTCTTTTAGAAGTCTTCTAGCCTTGTGTATAAGTGATATTCGCCTTCAAGGTGATGCCAAATGGATAGAAGCACATGCCAAGAAAAAGGCTGAAGGCACTCAATCAAGCAGGACATTGGCTGTTCCTTCCTTTGTAGCTTCATTACTTAAGGTTGTATTATTTTATTACTATTTTATTACTAACCCCTAAATGTGCAGTTGAGGCTTTGCAATCTGTAAAACAAAATCTGTCCAGTTCAAAGTTTGTGGCATTTTTCGGATGCTGTGACTGTATGGTAATCTGTTTACTGATAAAAAATATTTCTAAAACAAATATGTATTTGCTGCTGGGAGTCAGCTTCATAATAACAGGCAGTGCAGATTGTATGCATGATGATGCTTCTGATGTCACTCACCTGTACAAAAGGAAATGAAGAAACTTTATTAAGCTGGCAAAGTACAAGGTGAACACCAGTAATAATTTTGCTCTTCAGTGGAGCACACTGTGTACAAATAAGGTTTTTAAAATATTAATCCATAAGTTCAAAATCAAAATTTTTTTCTTTAATATTTCAAGACAATAGACTTTTCTCACCTTTGCACATAAAGTTACATTACTTCGGACCTCAAACATCTGCTTTTGGACATGAAGTATACTATGCAGTATTTCATAATACACTGGTGTGCAAAAATTAAAGACGAAGAGGAGAAATTAGCAGAACAGCGGAACGAGCAGGCAGAATGGACCGAAAGACCACTCAGGAGATAGACTAGCATCCGGTATGGTAGGGCGTGCACATATATGCAGCATGACGGGGGGGGGGGGGAGTGTCAGAAGGGTATAAAGCACACGGGCGGTGTACGCTCAGCAATTCAGTGAAAGCTATTGCACGGTGTACATCGGTTTGAACGACGTCGAGTTGCTGCCACTATGGCCAACAGGCAATCCAGTAGATGACATCTGGATGACTTCACCCGAGGTCCCGTCATTGAGAAGTTGGAAGAAGGTCAAAGTGTGACTAGTGTGGCCGAGGAGTTCGGGATCGCTCACAGCATCGTTTCACGAGCATTTCAAACGACAGGAACAGCTGTCCAAGAGTTTAGCGGTGGCCGTCCTCGAGCAACCACGGCGGCAGACGACCGGTATATTGTCGTACAGGCGAGAAGAGACAGACGGTAGACAGCGGGGGAAATCGCAAGGCACATGCAACAGACAACTGGACGTCCGTTATCACATTTTACCGTGGCCAGGAGGCTGCACAAAGGTGGTCTATTTGCACGACGACCAGTACGGTGTGTGTCATTAACGCCTGCTCATCGGAGACGGAGCGAGTGTTTATGTTTGCACTTATTGGAAAACAGAACTGATAAAGTCCTGTCAACAGCAATTCCTGGAGAGGTTTGCAGGCAGCCATCCGCCAAGCAAGTCCACCTAGGGCCCCAAAAGATCTTAAGTCGCCTCTGAGCGTGTCTACACAATACGGTTGTTGATGGTGAGTGCTGGTGGCTGTTCATGTTCGTGTGAAAATGTATTGGTGTGCTCTGGAGGAGTGAGTGTTTATTGTTTGCACTTATTGGAAAACAGAACTGATAAAGTCCTGTCAACAGCAATTCCTGGAGAGGTTTGCAGGCAGCCATCCGCCAAGCAAGTCCACCTAGGGCCCCAAAAGATCTTAAGTCGCCTCTGAGCGTGTCTACACAATACGGTTGTTGATGGTGAGTGCTGGTGGCTGTTCATGTTCGTGTGAAAATGTATTGGTGTGCTCTGGAGGAGTGAGTGTTTATTGTTTGCACTTATTGGAAAACAGAACTGATAAAGTCTTGTCAACAGCAATTCCTGGAGAGGTTTGCAGGCAGCCATCCGCCAAGCAAGTCCACCTAGGGCCCCAAAAGATCTTAAGTCACCTTTGAGTGTGTCTACACAATACGGTTGTTGATGGTGAGTGCTGGTGGCTGTTCATGTTCGTGTGAAAATGTATTGGTGTGCTCTGGAGGAGTGAGTGTTTATTGTTTGCACTTATTGGAAAACAGAACTGATAAAGTCCTGTCAACAGCAATTCCTGGAGAGGTTTGCAGGCAGCCATCCGCCAAGCAAGTCCACCTAGGGCCCCAAAAGATCTTAAGTCACCTTTGAGTGTGTCTACACAATACGGTTGTTGATGGTGAGTGCTGGTGGCTGTTCATGTTCGTGTGAAAATGTATTGGTGTGCTCTGGAGGAGTGAGTGTTTATTGTTTGCACTTATTGGAAAACAGAACTGATAAAGTCCTGTCAACAGCAATTCCTGGAGAGGTTTGCAGGCAGCCATCCGCCAAGCAAGTCCACCTAGGGCCCCAAAAGATCTTAAGTCGCCTCTGAGCGTGTCTACACAATACGGTTGTTGATGGTGAGTGCTGGTGGCTGTTCATGTTCGTGTGAAAATGTATTGGTGTGCTCTGGAGGAGTGAGTGTTTATTGTTTGCACTTATTGGAAAACAGAACTGATAAAGTCCTGTCAACAGCAATTCCTGGAGAGGTTTGCAGGCAGCCATCCGCCAAGCAAGTCCACCTAGGGCCCCAAAAGATCTTAAGTCACCTTTGAGTGTGTCTACACAATACGGTTGTTGATGGTGAGTGCTGGTGGCTGTTCATGTTCGTGTGAAAATGTATTGGTGTGCTCTGGAGGAGTGAGTGTTTATTGTTTGCACTTATTGGAAAACAGAACTGATAAAGTCCTGTCAACAGCAATTCCTGGAGAGGTTTGCAGGCAGCCATCCGCCAAGCAAGTCCACCTAGGGCCCCAAAAGATCTTAAGTCACCTCTGAGCGTGTCTACACAATACGGTTGTTGATGGTGAGTGCTGGTGGCTGTTCATGTTCGTGTGAAAATGTATTGGTGTGCTCTGGAGGAGTGAGTGTTTATTGTTTGCACTTATTGGAAAACAGAACTGATAAAGTCCTGTCAACAGCAATTCCTGGAGAGGTTTGCAGGCAGCCATCCGCCAAGCAAGTCCACCTAGGGCCCCAAAAGATCTTAAGTCACCTTTGAGTGTGTCTACACAATACGGTTGTTGATGGTGAGTGCTGGTGGCTGTTCATGTTCGTGTGAAAATGTATTGGTGTGCTCTGGAGGAGTGAGTGTTTATTGTTTGCACTTATTGGAAAACAGAACTGATAAAGTCCTGTCAACAGCAATTCCTGGAGAGGTTTGCAGGCAGCCATCCGCCAAGCAAGTCCACCTAGGGCCCCAAAAGATCTTAAGTCGCCTCTGAGCGTGTCTACACAATACGGTTGTTGATGGTGAGTGCTGGTGGCTGTTCATGTTCGTGTGAAAATGTATTGGTGTGCTCTGGAGGAGTGAGTGTTTATTGTTTGCACTTATTGGAAAACAGAACTGATAAAGTCTTGTCAACAGCAATTCCTGGAGAGGTTTGCAGGCAGCCATCCGCCAAGCAAGTCCACCTAGGGCCCCAAAAGATCTTAAGTCACCTTTGAGTGTGTCTACACAATACGGTTGTTGATGGTGAGTGCTGGTGGCTGTTCATGTTCGTGTGAAAATGTATTGGTGTGCTCTGGAGGAGTGAGTGTTTATTGTTTGCACTTATTGGAAAACAGAACTGATAAAGTCCTGTCAACAGCAATTCCTGGAGAGGTTTGCAGGCAGCCATCCGCCAAGCAAGTCCACCTAGGGCCCCAAAAGATCTTAAGTCACCTTTGAGTGTGTCTACACAATACGGTTGTTGATGGTGAGTGCTGGTGGCTGTTCATGTTCGTGTGAAAATGTATTGGTGTGCTCTGGAGGAGTGAGTGTTTATTGTTTGCACTTATTGGAAAACAGAACTGATAAAGTCCTGTCAACAGCAATTCCTGGAGAGGTTTGCAGGCAGCCATCCGCCAAGCAAGTCCACCTAGGGCCCCAAAAGATCTTAAGTCGCCTCTGAGCGTGTCTACACAATACGGTTGTTGATGGTGAGTGCTGGTGGCTGTTCATGTTCGTGTGAAAATGTATTGGTGTGCTCTGGAGGAGTGAGTGTTTATTGTTTGCACTTATTGGAAAACAGAACTGATAAAGTCCTGTCAACAGCAATTCCTGGAGAGGTTTGCAGGCAGCCATCCGCCAAGCAAGTCCACCTAGGGCCCCAAAAGATCTTAAGTCACCTTTGAGTGTGTCTACACAATACGGTTGTTGATGGTGAGTGCTGGTGGCTGTTCATGTTCGTGTGAAAATGTATTGGTGTGCTCTGGAGGAGTGAGTGTTTATTGTTTGCACTTATTGGAAAACAGAACTGATAAAGTCCTGTCAACAGCAATTCCTGGAGAGGTTTGCAGGCAGCCATCCGCCAAGCAAGTCCACCTAGGGCCCCAAAAGATCTTAAGTCGCC
The DNA here is from genome assembly GCA_039090855.1 of Macrothele yani. Lineage (NCBI taxonomy): Eukaryota > Metazoa > Arthropoda > Arachnida > Araneae > Macrothelidae > Macrothele > Macrothele yani. The sequence continues at coordinate 71,253,646 of CM077000.1, read as the reverse complement.
TCTGAGCGTGTCTACACAATACGGTTGTTGATGGTGAGTGCTGGTGGCTGTTCATGTTCGTGTGAAAATGTATTGGTGTGCTCTGGAGGAGTGAGTGTTTATTGTTTGCACTTATTGGAAAACAGAACTGATAAAGTCCTGTCAACAGCAATTCCTGGAGAGGTTTGCAGGCAGCCATCCGCCAAGCAAGTCCACCTAGGGCCCCAAAAGATCTTAAGTCACCTTTGAGTGTGTCTACACAATACGGTTGTTGATGGTGAGTGCTGGTGGCTGTTCATGTTCGTGTGAAAATGTATTGGTGTGCTCTGGAGGAGTGAGTGTTTATTGTTTGCACTTATTGGAAAACAGAACTGATAAAGTCCTGTCAACAGCAATTCCTGGAGAGGTTTGCAGGCAGCCATCCGCCAAGCAAGTCCACCTAGGGCCCCAAAAGATCTTAAGTCACCTCTGAGTGTGTCTACACAATACGGTTGTTGATGGTGAGTGCTGGTGGCTGTTCATGTTCGTGTGAAAATGTATTGGTGTGCTCTGGAGGAGTGAGTGTTTATTGTTTGCACTTATTGGAAAACAGAACTGATAAAGTCCTGTCAACAGCAATTCCTGGAGAGGTTTGCAGGCAGCCATCCGCCAAGCAAGTCCACCTAGGGCCCCAAAAGATCTTAAGTCGCCTCTGAGCGTGTCTACACAATACGGTTGTTGATGGTGAGTGCTGGTGGCTGTTCATGTTCGTGTGAAAATGTATTGGTGTGCTCTGGAGGAGTGAGTGTTTATTGTTTGCACTTATTGGAAAACAGAACTGATAAAGTCCTGTCAACAGCAATTCCTGGAGAGGTTTGCAGGCAGCCATCCGCCAAGCAAGTCCACCTAGGGCCCCAAAAGATCTTAAGTCACCTTTGAGCGTGTCTACACAATACGGTTGTTGATGGTGAGTGCTGGTGGCTGTTCATGTTCGTGTGAAAATGTATTGGTGTGCTCTGGAGGAGTGAGTGTTTATTGTTTGCACTTATTGGAAAACAGAACTGATAAAGTCCTGTCAACAGCAATTCCTGGAGAGGTTTGCAGGCAGCCATCCGCCAAGCAAGTCCACCTAGGGCCCCAAAAGATCTTAAGTCGCCTCTGAGTGTGTCTACACAATACGGTTGTTGATGGTGAGTGCTGGTGGCTGTTCATGTTCGTGTGAAAATGTATTGGTGTGCTCTGGAGGAGTGAGTGTTTATTGTTTGCACTTTATTGGAAAACAGAACTGATAAAGTCCTGTCAACAGCAATTCCTGGAGAGGTTTGCAGGCAGCCATCCGCCAAGCAAGTCCACCTAGGGCCCCAAAAGATCTTAAGTCGCCTCTGAGCGTGTCTACACAATACGGTTGTTGATGGTGAGTGCTGGTGGCTGTTCATGTTCGTGTGAAAATGTATTGGTGTGCTCTGGAGGAGTGAGTGTTTATTGTTTGCACTTATTGGAAAACAGAACTGATAAAGTCTTGTCAACAGCAATTCCTGGAGAGGTTTGCAGGCAGCCATCCGCCAAGCAAGTCCACCTAGGGCCCCAAAAGATCTTAAGTCGCCTCTGAGCGTGTCTACACAATACGGTTGTTGATGGTGAGTGCTGGTGGCTGTTCATGTTCGTGTGAAAATGTATTGGTGTGCTCTGGAGGAGTGAGTGTTTATTGTTTGCACTTATTGGAAAACAGAACTGATAAAGTCCTGTCAACAGCAATTCCTGGAGAGGTTTGCAGGCAGCCATCCGCCAAGCAAGTCCACCTAGGGCCCCAAAAGATCTTAAGTCGCCTCTGAGCGTGTCTACACAATACGGTTGTTGATGGTGAGTGCTGGTGGCTGTTCATGTTCGTGTGAAAATGTATTGGTGTGCTCTGGAGGAGTGAGTGTTTATTGTTTGCACTTATTGGAAAACAGAACTGATAAAGTCCTGTCAACAGCAATTCCTGGAGAGGTTTGCAGGCAGCCATCCGCCAAGCAAGTCCACCTAGGGCCCCAAAAGATCTTAAGTCACCTTTGAGTGTGTCTACACAATACGGTTGTTGATGGTGAGTGCTGGTGGCTGTTCATGTTCGTGTGAAAATGTATTGGTGTGCTCTGGAGGAGTGAGTGTTTATTGTTTGCACTTATTGGAAAACAGAACTGATAAAGTCTTGTCAACAGCTATTCCTGGAGAGGTTTGCAGGCAGCTATCCGCCGAGCAAGTCCACCATTTTGGGCATTATCGAAGAAATTGGAAACCAAGGGGACTTTATTAGACCACCATGCAGGTCGTCGTCCACAAATGTCCGAGGAAACGATCCATAATGTAAAGGGCCGACTACTTGCATCTCCCAGGAAGTCACTTCGCTGACTGTCACAGGAAAAAGGGTTGTCCAAAAGCGCTTGTCAACGTGCTGTATAGAAAGTGAAGCTTCATGTGTACCGTATCTTCTGTGGTCTACGAACTGAAAGAGCCTGACCACGTGAAACGAGTGACATACTGTCGATGGCTTCAGACATTTCTTCAGGAAAATCTGGGCATTCTGGACTACACGTGGTTCTCAGATGAGGCATGGTTTCACCTGTCTGTCTACGTCGATTCTCAAAATTCCAGTATTTGGGCCAGTGAAAATCCTAACGCGATACCTGAAGAACCCATTCATTCACAGGAAATTGGTGTTTGGTGTAGAACGACCAGGCCCCGCATAATTGGCCCCATCTTCTTCGATACAACCATCACAACATCTGCATATATGGAAATCTTCAACACCTTTATGAAACGATTGGACAATGCAGAACTCTCCATTAGATGTTACCAGCATGATGGAGCAACATCACACACAAGTACGGCCGAAATTCAGTCCTTTTTTGGCGACCATGTCATTTCGAAGGGTTTATAGCCACCACGCTTGCCCGATCTGACACCTCCTGATTTCTTTCTATGGGGATATCTAAAAGGGAGAGTTTACCAACAGAAACTGCAAACCATAAATGCCTTGAAAGCAAACATCACCAAAGAAATTCAGGCAGTGGCGGCGGACATACTGGCAAGGACTTTCCACAATATGGTGCATCGAGTTCAATGCTCTCTGGATGCAAATGGTGGCCACTTCCAACACCTGTTGTGATGTCATCACATTTCGCACAAAATGAGGTAAGTCCACTTCAAATTTCATTGCGATATCTTCATTGGTGTTAATATTAGTAAGGAAATGCCGGGCTCGATAGTGAGTGGGACACCCTGTATAATCTTATGCTTACAAAATATTATTAAATCCTTTAAGCACATTAAATTTATTTAAAAAACAACAGCATTTTTTTAGGTATTTTTGACTTTGTATCATTGAGTCAAAAACAGTTGTTACATATTATGCAGTAACTTAGCCTTTGGATTTGTTGTTGTGGTGCTGCTGCATGCTAGTCCTGCAGCAGTCATGGATACAATGCTCAGAGTTTTCCCACAATCATTGCAGCCATGATATGCAATGCCAGCACTTATGTTAAAAGTTGCAATTATTTTACCCAGGACATTTTTTTAATTCCCGATTCATACTGTCACACATAAAAATTGGAAAAGGAGTGAGACAAGGTGACACCATATCTCCGAAGCTCTTTAATGCCACATTGGAAAATGTCTTTCAATCACTGAACTGGGAAAACAAAGGGATAAAGATTAATGGAGATTATCTAACCCACCTTCGTTTTGCTGATGACGTAGTCATTTTTGCAACTACCCCATCAGAGCTACAGAGTATGATCCAGGAACTTGCTGACAAGAGTAAAGAAGTGGGATTAAAAATGAACTTTCAGAAGACAAAAGTGATGTACAATGCTTTTACAAGAAATGAAGATTTATCGATTGATGGAGAGAAGCTGGAGATAACAGACACGAACATTTATCTTGGACAGCAGATATCAAGTGAGGGTCACATTGGTGAAGAAATTAATCGGCGTACAAAACTTGCCTGGAGAGCTTTTGGAAGAAACAGCATAATTTTCAAGAGCAATATGCCATTATGTCTTAAAAGAAAAGTGTTTGATCAATGCATCCTTCCAGTGCTTACGTATGGTGCAGAGACGTGGACCTTAGCTAAAAGAGACATACAAAGGCTGCAGACAACTCAAAGCAGCATGGAGAGGTGCATGCTTGGTGTAACCAGGAGAGATAAGAAGAGGAACACGTGGATCCGAAAAATGACAAGAGTGGAAGACATCATGATCAGAGTTAAATCCCTGAAATGGCAATGGGCTGGACATACTGCCAGAAGGACAGACCATCGATGGACAGCCAAAATTTTAGATTGGATTCCAAGGGACAGGAAAAGACCCAGAAGAAGACCACATGGAAGATGGGTGGATGAAATTCGAAAGTATGCAGGGGTGACATGGAGGAGACTGGCACAAGACAGACCGTTGTGGAGGAAACTTGGGGAGACCTTCGTCCAGCAGTGGATTGATAATGGTTGACAATGATGATGATGATGATGATGATGACTGTCAAAAAGTTTGCTTTAGTACAGGTTTCTTCCTGAGCTGTTGTTCAGTGTTTACAAACTGTTATGTTGAATTTGCCTTTGTTCCATGCAGTTTTATTATAAGTTCTTCTGGTGATTAGTCAGAACACTTTTTAAATCTTAAATATTTCTGAGATGATTTTTAGTTGTCATTTTTTCTTTATGAAGCATATCACTATATTTCAACTGAGTAACCATTATCAGGGCTCTGATGTACTGTGTTGCTTGTCCCCATGCATTCTTGGAAAACCTCCCTGTTCTCTTCACTATCAGAGCTTTGCTGTACTGTGTTGCCCATTTCTGTGCTTTCTTGGAATATCTCTCCCTCCTCTTTACTATCAGAGCTCTGGAGTACTGTGTCGCCCATTCCCGTGCTTTCTTGGAATACCCTCCCCCCTTCTCTTTATTATCAGAGCTGTGCTGTACTGTGTTGATTACTCCCATGCTTTCTTGAAATATCTCCCCCTCTTCTTTAGTATTAGAGCTCTGCTGTACTGTGTTACCCATTCCTGTGCTTTCTTGGAATACTTCCCCTTTTTACTATCAGAGCTTTTCTGTATTGTGTTGTCCATTCCTATGCTTTCTTGAAATACATACCTTCCCCTTCTTTTTATTACTAGAGCTCGGTTGTTGTGTTGTTCATTCCCATGCTTTCTTGGAATACCCCCCCCTCCTCTTTACTGTGCATGACCGGCCTTGGCATTTCTTCTAATTGCCATGGACGTGATGCTTCTCTCTGCTGGTTTCCATTCTTATTTCCTTGCACCTGACATTTTTATGGTTTCAGTATGATTTTTAACTTATCTTTTAGAAACAGTAAATTTTTATGGTATAACTCTGCTCATCTCTCTGTGTGACCCAGATTTCTGTCCCTTTTAGTTCAATATAAAAAAAAATCTATTTGTACTGGATAGCTTGAACTTTGAAAATAAAAATGTAAATCTTCTGTTTTTTCTTGGGGGGGGGGGGGGTTCTGGTGCATAATTTTGCCACTGGGAAGAGTAAATGCTGACTCTATTGACCGTGACTTACATCCACTGACTAGCCTGAAGGATAATGCTTACTAAGGAATGGAAATACTAATGAATAGCTCTAAAAGCAATCTCCTATTGTAGTTACCGGAACACGACTATGTCCGATCGTTATCCATCTCAAGGAAGTCAGCCAACATACTAATTATTTCAGGAGACTTGTTGACTCTGCAAATAGAACCGAAAAATATATATACATAATATCTAAGGTATTTTACCTGATATTGTCGAAGTACTTCGCACGTTGTTTGCTCTGTAAGGCACATGCTCCCGGCCCGAGAGGTCCCTTACGTTACAGACCTTTGGTTAGTTATAAATTTTTTTTTTGCAGAAATAAAACAGTTAGGTTATATATTTTCAGTTCCACATTCATTCACTTGCACAATCAAACGTTTAAAATTTACTATTAAAAGATTTTAGTAGAAAGAGTTCTACTCATCGGGTCAGGAGACGTCTCACACGGGGTTCATTGTTACGGTGAGCACTTTCTGCAGTACCTTTACTGCCATTTTCGGGCCATTATTTCTACACGAGGGTTTTTCGTGTGTGTGTAGTTTTTTGGAGTTGCATGTCGGGAATTGACGGGAAGGTTTGCTGCCTTGAATTGCATTTTTCGCAAAAAATATATTCTTTGGAAGTTTCTCGAATTTCAACTTTTATAACCCTTAAAATGCAAGATTTTGAATTATTTACATATTAACATTGAGCATTAACCACTAAAAGTTTTTAAGTATTTACACAAAATTAAAATTCATAAAATTAAATTATTTTCAACTAGCCTATTCCATTACAGTTATTATTAAAGATTATTCACAATTATCACTATTACAGCAAGGTCTCTAGGAAATGTAATTAAGAATATTAGAATTTTCAGAGGTTTTAAAATAACTTTTAAGTTGCATGTATTTTTAAAGTCAATCATGAAACAAGCAAATGGCTATCCCAGTGGGTGAGTGGTCAGAGGGAAACTAGTGTTCCAAGTTCAGTGTGGGAGCAAATCCTGGATAAAGCATGGGTAATGCATTTGTCTTACAATGATGACTCACTCCCTTTCCTCGGAACAGTGGCCCCAAATTAGGGACTGGGTGACTGCTTATAGCCCATCAAATTGCTCATGGTGGTCGTTAAACCTTCAACTAAAAAAGAAAAAAATGAGCTCTGGGAGCTGAATAATAAAGAAGGGATATAAAATGTCAAAAAGTTATTTACTAAAGGTTAGAGTAAAACTGAAACCTCCTTACCCAGTGTTGAATTGATGAAGAATATAAGGTAGATAATTGAAGTTGCAAGGAAAGCACGATGGGTTGGTGGTTGGCAAGTATGCATTGATAAGAAAATCAGACTTCCACTTATAGCAGTAGAGACTGTATTTTGAGACACTGAATAGACAGACACAGCAATTACATGTACACATCACAATATGATATGTAGTACTAACATGTATGTGATTTAAAATTTGTCATGTTTTATTGCTATTTCATTGTGATTCATTGTGAATGATAATAATCTAAGCTTTTTGAAACATTTATACCCATACTGCATTTTCTATAATTCAACCTGTTTTGGATTTTATTAACATGAATCAATTTATAAGTGCGATCTTAAGAAGTAATTTTGCTCCGTTTCTTATTAGTGTGTGTGAAATTTTTAGGTATGTTCCCTCAATGCTCTAAATGCAAGTGTAATGCAGTTAGGGATGCCTCAGGAAGAATTCTTTTTGCATGTTTCTGTGCAAGAGCTTAATATTTTTAGCAAATGTAGTACTAACAGGTATGTGATTTAAAATTTTATTACTTCATATATTTTTATGCTATCATCAGTGATTGGAAAAAAAAGTAACTAGCTACTGCTGGAACTACATTCTTGAAAAAGTAGCTTGCTACAGCTACAACTTTTTAACTTTTTCCAAAAAGTAGCTAGCTGTACTACTTTTTCTGAAAAGCAGCTACTTTTTTTTTCATTTAATATTAAGTTTAAAATGCAAATTCTGAAGATGATCTTTATATGCACATTCATACAAGTGGCAGGCAAAGCTAAATACCAAAGAAAATTACACAAGTTTTACTTAATTCTATTTTAACTCGAACTTTCATTTAATCCCACCTTCTTCTGAGTTGTTTTGGTTTTACAGACATTTCTGGCCTCTGGATTTTTGTCAAGCCCTGTTCTCAATATATAGAAGGATTATCAAAAGTTTAGTTTACTCCTGAAGAATTTAGAAGGGAAGTTTAATTGAAAGTTCTTCAAGTTGAAATAGAATTAAGTAAATTTATCTGAGTAAAGCCTTGAGTAAGTTCTTGAAATTAGAGACTACAGTCTTGTGATGATTATATATATTAAGAAAATACGTAATTATAAATACACCATACTCAAAAGATGCATATAGCATATTAAATCCATTTATTTTTGTGGTGTGGTAAGCACAAATATGTATACCATTTCCTTGAGAAAGACTCCCAGCGGAGTGCAAAAGCTTGGGGAATCTTTGTGCTTACTACATCGCAAAAATAAACAGATTTAATATGTTATATGCATCTCTAAAGAAAATATGTCTGTCACAAATATTTTATTTTTTCAAGTCGACCAAGATTTTGCTGGGCTCTGGCCTAGCTTCATCAGGACGAATGGCATGTAAATATTCAAATTATGCATGCCATCATAAATGGTGTGTACAGTAACAGGTTTTGGTTAGTTGCTTCCTCATGCTTCACAGAAATGGTGTGGATGCCATGTCATTTAACAAGTTGCAAATAATTCTGATGTATATGAAAAGTTTCCAAAATATCAAGTTGGGTGATTGAGTCTGGCTTATCGATTAGTTTTGCTTCTTCAAAGAGAAATTTATCGCCCTTTTCATAACAGTGTTTAGCCATCGATGATTTCTTTAGGTCACAGTTCCGAATGTAGTTCTTGTGCTCCTTCAATCGAAAACACAGGACTCTACAGGTCTGTCCTATATATGAAGCACCACATTCACATGGAATTTGATAAGTTCCCCACAAGTTCTTATCTTCAACATAGTCCTTTGATCCTAAAAAGTTTATTTTGTTTATGGGTTCAAGAATCCCTTAAAAATTAAAGGTTTTGAGAATTTTTGAAAACAACGTCATGGGAAAATGGAATAATGGCAAAATTTTCTTGTAATGGGTGCATCACAGGATAACTCTAGTGATGCACCCATTACATGGAGATAGGCTTCCATTTCTGAAAGTTTGTTAGAGCCTTGTCTATAATGGAAGGGTTGTATCCTTGCTGTACTGCAACACGTTTAAGGAAATAAAGTTATTTCTCCAAACTGTCTGTATCCGAACATATATGTATTGCGCAGTATAAGCAACTGTAAAAGGTGCCGAGTTTTTCTTGCCAAGGGTGATTGGACTTGGCATGTGGAGGTTATCTTATCTTTTTCTTTACCTCAGCTCTGATAATTAATCATATGTAACACATTTTATCACATTCAGTGGCTTATATTGCAGGCTAGCTGACGTGCCAGGGAATTTAAATAAAAACCCTATCAACAAGTATCTGGGAATTCATTTTCTTTACTAAAAGAATCGAATCTCACTATCAAATGTGAAGAAAGTCGCTAGCTCAGTCATCTTGTATGCGATGTCTTCTCAGGCTGAACTGAAAAGGCTTCTCTGTAAATAGCATAAAGCAAGGAAGATAATACTTTATGGTTTACAGTTTGGCTAACTATCACAATGCAAGTCAACTCAGGTATGTGACTGTAGGCAGAGCACACTTAATCACTCTGTTCCAGCCAATAACATTTCAGGAAATCTGGAAATATATGATTTTAGGATTTTTATTTTTAGAGTAGCATGATTTGTAGCATAATTTTCCGCTACAAGATACTTTATTTTGTAGTGTGCTGTTGCTACATTTAGATTTCTTTGTTTATAGTGATGCTACACTCCATGCTACTTCCAATCACTGACTATCTTGTAGTATCTAAATAATTGCAGTCTGAATGGTTTTAAGTCATGATTTAAAAAAAAAAAGTATACTTGTTAGAAATAGTGACATTTTAATTGCCTAAAGTTCATTATTAAGTGTTGTTGAACATTTTAATCAGCAAAGTACACAAGTATTGGTATGGGGATTAGCCCATAGCTGATGATTCCAGTTGGTCTTTCCACCTAAGGATTCTGGAACAAAACCCAGTGAGTTTGGGTCTTTTTTTTTTTTCTATTGGTGCAGGAGTCAGACAAGGTCATGTAATGTCACCATGGCTGTTTCATATATTTATAGATGCATACATGCGTGATGCCAAAATGAACAATACTGGATTATGTATTTGTAATATCCATGTGTGCAGATTGCTGTATGCTGATGATACAGTCCTCTTCTCAGAGAGCAAAGGTGACTTGCAGAATATGTTGTCCCGGATGTACGAAGTTTGTTCGAAATTCAAACTGAGTGTAAATAAGGGAAGAACTAAAGTTATGGTTTTTAAGCAAGGAACTATTAGTACTGAATTCGAGATAAGTCTAAATGGCACAGTGATTGGCCAGGTGAATGAGTTTGTGTATTTAGGAAGCATGTTTGACAGAGATAACAGATTAGATGGTGAAATTAGTAGGCGAGTGAATTCTTCATTGAAAGTCATAGCTGGTTTAGGAGGATTTCACAGGAATGACGGATTCTCAAGAAAGTCCCACATGACTGTGTATGAAAGTGTAATTGTTCCTACTCTGATGTATTGCAAGTGTAACCTGGATACTGCAGAAGAGACATAGGAGTCATTTGTGTGCAGGAGAGGTGCAGTACATATGGGGGTTGTGGCAAGACAGTCTCTGATCGTGTGAGGAATAAAGATGTGTTGCAGTTGTGTAATGTGAAGCAAAATGTTGTTAGTAAGGTGGAAACTAATATTCTTAGGTGGTTTTGCCATGTTGAAAGAATGAGGGATAAGATGCTTACTAAGAAATTTTTTTCAGCCCAAATGACAGGAAAGAAAACTAGAGGAAGGCCAAGGTAATCATGGGAGGACCAGATTCAGGAGTGTCTGCATGAAGTATAGAAGCTCTTGTGCACGTCATGTGATGAATGTCTGTGAATCTTGAGCTGTGTGCCAAGATTGCTGTAAATGGAGACATTTGATACTGCAACAATAAGTAAATAAGTAGCTAAACATTTATCTGGTGGTTTATCTCTTTTTTTTTTTTTTTTTTTTTTTTTTGTGGAGCTAACCTCTGAATCTTAGAGAACAGCTTAGTGATATGTATGTATGTATGTTTAACATTTGGTTAGAATTTTGTAAAACTTCTTGCCATTCTGATCCTTTGCAGTTTTGTTTCTATGTGAGGTAACTAACTTTACATGCAAACTCTTGAAGCCATTCACTTTGGGCTTTTGTTGCTGTGATGCTGAAAGTCTTAATTAGCCATGATGATCTGGGCTCCTCAAAATACAGCTACTATTTTGTGGCAATGATGAGCTAGCATTTTAATAAGGCTTTTCATAGTGTCTTCAATGAGTTGCAGTTGTTACTGTTTGTGAGTAAGAACTTTGAACAGTATGAAACTCATAGTACTTTCTGTTTAGGGGTTGAATTTTTTTTTTCTACGGTGCATAACTTCTGGCATTAAAAGTACTCTATAAGGTTTCTTAGTTGCAATCAGCTACACTGCCACATCTTTATTAGTCAAATATGATCTACATACTACTATGCTCAAAAAGTTCCGGAACTTTTTAAATATTTGCCAAATGTCGGTGAATTACGTCATTCCCCGCTGAACAAGCGAAGAGCATCATGTGACCGACCAGCCAGAACCGGTTTGATCCAGATCCAACACTTACAGCGTATGTGTGTAGTTCGTGATTACAGGCATTCGAGGCACTCTATCACGAGGACAACAAGGTCGAATTTTGAACAGCGTTCAAATGTAAAATTTTGTGTTCTGCTTGGAAAATCTTTAGCCGAGACTTTTCAAATGAATAAGTCAGCATAGGGTGAGAGTACAATGAGTCGAACTACAGTTTATGAGTGGCATCAACAATTCAAAAATGGGCGACAGAGTATCAAGGATGATGAGAGGTCAGGACAATCTTTAACATCCACAATGAATGAACAAATCGCCATTGTCAAAGAAATTGTGAAAAATGACTGTCGAAAAACTGTTGCAGCAATTGCAGAAGTTGTCATGCCATTTTAACAGAGAAACTGGGCATGCATCATGTGTGCCAACAAATTCTTCCCAAAAACCTGACACCAGAAAAAATGGATGAGCACAGGCAAGTTTGCGTTGATAACATCGATGCAGTGGATTCAGATCCCGATCTCTTGAATCAATTGATCACTGGCGATGAGACTTGGTGCTTTCTATACGACCCCCAATCCAACTGACAGTCAAAAGTGTGGAAATCACCGTCGTCACCACGACCAGAAATGTTCAAGGCTGACCGCTCCAAAGGAGCCGTCTTGTTAACAGTTTTCTTTGATTGCAAGGGGATCGTACACAAGGAATTCCTTCAACATGGTCGTACAGTCACTAAAGATGAGTATGTCAATGTCCTGAAATGTCTCCAAGAATCAGTGAGATGAAAACGACCCGCTCTTTGGATGACCAACTCATGGGTGCTCCATCACGATAGTGCACCAGCTCACAGATCGCTCCTGGTGTCCGATTACCTATCCAAACATCATATTCCCATTCTTTCACAACCAGCTTATTCCCCTGATCTCGCCCCATGTGACTTTTCCCTTTTTCCCTGGATGAAGAATTTCCTTAAGGGGCGACGCTTCTCAAGTTCCGAAGAAGTGCAAAGAGCTACAATGGAGGCACTGCAGGATGTGGCAAAAGAAGTCTTGTAATCTGCATTTAAATCTTTGTATGAGCGCTGACAAAAATGCATAGTTGCAGAGGGTAACTACTTCGAAGGAAACACCACATAAACAGGTATTATCTGTACTAATTCTTTTTTAATGTAAAAAGTTCCGGAACTTTTTGAACGTACTGGTATATGCAGGGATGCAAAATTACACTCATCCATGATGAGTCAAAAATTATAGCTAATAACTGATGCTATAAGTCAAGCATTTTTTTTTTTTAGATTCCCAGCCTAGTTAAACCTATTTGTTTTAATCGTTGTCAATTTTTTTTTTAATTTCCTTCTTTTCTTCTGTAACGTGCATCAGAGCAAGTAAATAATTAGTTTATATGTGACATTCTTGTATTGTATTTTTGAGAATAGATTAGTGTCTTGCTTTAACCCTTTAAATGACTGAAGTACCTGAACCATATAGTACCCAAAATTTCCAGCACTTTCCAAACAGAAATGTTCACAAAGCAACCGGGTTGTACGAAAACTACGGCAACATGATTTCCATCTCCCACTCATCTCAGTGGTACAGACCATAAGCCTGTCATTCATGAGAAGATATCCCCTCTAGTCCTGCGTTTTCTGCTCCATGACCTAAGGCACAATGGGGAAGAGAAAGTTCCGCTGACATGGACATCATGCCACTGTGCAGAAACAAGTATCGTAATTTTCGTCGTATAATCCATGGATTATCTGCTTAAAAAGTTAAAAATATAGGTTCTGTGAATTATACGCTGATGCTGATAATACGCCGATTAAAAAAAAAATTATTGCCTTTCGATTTAAAAAAAAATCTGCAGCGTAATTGTGCACGAGAGGGAATATAATTGGAAAAGGAACTCCCTCGGAAAAAATTTCCTCAATTCAGGAGTTTGTTGGAGAGGGGAAGAGGGATGAAAGATCGGGCAAATTGTAAGGAGAGATGGTGGGGGTCATTTTGAATCGTTGAGAAGGACAACTCTGACTGTTGTGCCGTCTCTGTTTTTGTAAATCAGCCAATGAACGTACGCACTGCTCTTGCTGGACAAACCTAAGCATTCCTCCTTTCGGATCTCGTGTGCTGCCTTGTGTTTAGTTCATTTTTCTCTGTTTAGACCAACATCGTTGCTGCTATTTTCCTTCATTGCTATTCATGATGACTTTGAAAAGGAAACATTTCAGTTACACTGCCGAATTTAAACTTAAAGGAGTGGACATAATTGAGGATGTGATCGTGTCCCTGTGCGTAATTTTGGGAAGGCCAGAAAACAATTGTGAAGTAAAATGGCAAAAGCTGCTGTGTTACCGTCTAAAACATAAACAAATCCTTCGCTAAATTCCTCGGGAGAATTCACGGAAGTTTTTTTTGGCCCACGTATAAGCCGATTCCCCAATTCTGAAAGCAGGATTCCTCCAAAAACTTTCGACTTATACACGACTACATATGGTATTTCTATGACTTGTTCTGTATCAGCCTTTTATCATTGGCAAGGTGTAATGCAATACTCTAGAGCTGCATTGGCGTGATGATGTCATGCTCTTTATCTGTCTGGAGAAATAAAATATGAAAAAGTAACCTTTAAAAATGAATTTCTTCATTTAATAAAATCGTTTTTTTTTTTCTCTTACTTCTTCGGACTCCTGGGATATTATGTGACCGACTTTTCTATCGGAAATCCCACTTCCAGTTCAACCAAGGGCACCGACAAGGGGGGGGGGGTCACTTGACCCGCCCTGTAGAATTATTTTTCCCTTTATTTTATTTTATTTTATTTTATTTATTACTTTTTTTTTTTACACTCACAGAAGTGGATCACAAGGAAAGATAGAGTTTGGGGCGTTTAATTTAATATCCTAATTTTATTGGAAATTTGGAATTGAAAAACGATAACGTGAAAGCAGAAAACCTAGGAAACCGTAAGGTAGTACACCCAAAGAAGTTCCGCTCAGGGTGGTGTGTGATGAACTTAAAAGGCTTGGCGTGGCCCTGCTCGACACTGTTCATTATTTTGAAAACAGTTACCAATGTACATGATAATACATGACTATTTCTAACATACACTTTCTTCAATAGCAGCATCAATTAATAATAATAATAGTAGTAGTGTTCTAGTGTAATAAGTAAGTAATAGTATTAATCTTTCATTTTTATGAATTACTGTTTTCTACAAATTAGCCAAACCTTAATTAATTACACTTGACCTACCCTTGAAAAATTCCCTGCAGGCACTCATGGGTTCAACATTTATGATGAGCGGATTATGCGGCGATTTTTTTTCCAGAATGTCATAGTCTGCAGATTATAGGAAGGAATTTTTTTTTTTATGTGAATTTCGCGGTCTGCGGGCTATACGCCGGTGCGGATAATACGACGAAAATTACGATAGCTGAAACATCTTGCACCTTTTGTAGGTTTGTTGCCATTGTTTTAGCCTTTTTTTTTTGTAGGAAATCAGTCAGAAAGGATTGGTGTCAATCAATTGTCTCCCACTTCCATACATAGCAGATTGGTGAGTGCCATTTCCATACAGTTTCCCCTCACCTGGCATCACAAATTTGGAATGCTAAGGGAGAAAGTAAATTCTGATACGCTGTCGAATTTTTCCGGCATCACAGAAATCACCATTCATTGTTTTTGTCAACCAATAGGCACTCATGGTAGGGTAAGCGAGCGCAGAAAAAAAAAAAAAAACTGAAGGACAAATAGACTGTCCATTAATGCCATCTTTACAGTCTTCAACCTTCATTGCAGATGTTTCATTTCAAAACTGCCATTAAAAATGTTAGGCTATTTCTTTAACCAGATTTGTATGAAGTTTCCACAAAAGATTTTGTAAAATCTTTTGTCCTGAGGCCAGAGTCTCTTATAGCTGTGAACCCTCTCACAGTGGGGAGGGAGACGGTTGCGTGCGGAGGTTATCATTACGCCCTGATCCTCCATCTTCCTTCATGCATATCTTGCTGCTTATGGATCATCACATCTGTGTATGGAAATGGCACTAGATGATCTGCATGTGTACGGAAATGGGACAAAAATTCATTTGTACGGAAACGGGACAAAAATTCATTTGTACGGAAATGGCATGTGGGATGACATGGTGTCAATCATCTCCTCAAATGACTCTTTTCTTTGAAAAACAAAGCCAAGGGAGGAGAGCTACATTTTCTGGTATGCAGGTTCACTTGTTGCAGTCTCTTTTTAGACAGCAAATATGTTCATTGGAGCTAATTTCAGCCCATTGTGATAACCCCGAGTTAATTCATTCCAGACAGTTAAAGCAAAAAAAAAAAAAAAAAAAAATAGTGTTCTGCTATTACTAACAGGGCAGCAGGTGGCCTAGTGGTCAGCATTCGTTACTGCCGTGGAGATAACCTCAGGTTTGATCCTGGGCAGGTACGAATGTTCGAACCACTAAATACCCGCAGTGTGTCGGATGGGCACATTAAGCCGTCAGACCCCAGGTATTGGCCCCCGATAATAAATAAGGGCGTCTTTCTCCCCCTTTCTACCTCGTTTCCATGTCACTTTCCTATCGGACACTCTAGCCCAAATCTCCTAGCTTCCTATTTCTAAAGGTTGTTTAAGACCTGGGGTCAGACACTCCCTTCCTAAAATCCTCTACATATGATCTGATCTGATCTACTAGAGCATTGAATGGGCACGTTAAGCCTTCTGACCCCCGGTAGTAAATAAGGGCGTCTTCTACCTCGCTTCCGTGTCACTTTCCTATCGGTCACTCTAGCCCAAATCTCCTAGCTTCCTATTTCTAAGTGTTGTTTAAGACCTGGGGTCAGACACTCCCTTCCTAAAATCCTCCACATAGGATTGGATCTGATCTACTAGAGCATTGAATGGGCACGTTAAGCCTTCTGACCCCCGGTAGTCAATAAGGGCGTCTTCTACCTCGCTTCCGTGTCACTTTCCTATCGGGCACTCTAGCCCAAATCTCCTAGCTTCCTATTTCTAAGGGTTGTTTAAGACCTGGGGTCAGACACTCCCTTCCTAAAATCCTCTACATATGATCTGATCTGATCTACTAGAGCATTGAATGGGCACGTTAAGCCTTCTGACCCCCGGTAGTAAATAAGGGCGTCTTCTACCTCGCTTCCGTGTCACTTTCCTATCGGGCACTCTAGCCCAAATCTCCTAGCTTCCTATTTCTAAGGGTTGTTTAAGACCTGGGGTCAGACACTCCCTTCCTAAAATCCTCTACATATGATCTGATCTGATCTACTAGAGCATTGAATGGGCACGTTAAGCCTTCTGACCCCCGGTAGTAAATAAGGGCGTCTTCTACCTCGCTTCCGTGTCACTTTCCTATCGGGCACTCTAGCCCAAATCTCCTAGCTTCCTATTTCTAAGGGTTGTTTAAGACCTGGGGTCAGACACTCCCTTCCTAAAATCCTCTACATATGATCTGATCTGATCTACTAGAGCATTGAATGGGCACGTTAAGCCTTCTGACCCCCGGTAGTAAAAAAGGGCGTCTTCTACTTCGGTTCCGTGTCACTTTCCTATCGGGCACTCTAGCCCAAATCTCCTAGCTTCCTATTTCTAAGGGTTGTTTAAGACCTGGGGTCAGACACTCCCTTCCTAAAATCCTCTACATATGATCTGATCTGATCTACTAGAGCATTGAATGGGCACGTTAAGCCTTGTGACCCCCGGTAGTAAATAAGGGCGTCTTCTACCTCGCTTCCGTGTCACTTTCCTATCGGGCACTCTAGCCCAAATCTCCTAGCTTCCTATTTCTAAGGGTTGTTTAAGACCTGGGGTCAGACACTCCCTTCCTAAAATCCTCTACATATGATGTGATCTGATCTAATAGAGCATTGAATGAGCACGTTAAGCCTTCTTACCCCCGGTAGTAAATAAGGGCGTCTTCTACCTCGCTTCCGTGTCACTTTCCTATCGGGCACTCTAGCCCAAATCTTCTAGCTTCCTATTTCTAAGGGTTGTTTAAGACCTGGGGTCAGACACTCCCTTCCTAAAATCCTCTACATATGATCTGATCTGATCTACTAGAGCATTGAATGGGCACGTTAAGCCTTCTGACCCCCGGTAGTAAATAAGGGCGTCTTCTACCTCGCTTCCGTGTCACTTTCCTATCGGGCACTCTAGCCCAAATCTCCTAGCTTCCTATTTCTAAGGGTTGTTTAAGACCTGGGGTCAGACACTCCCTTCCTAAAATCCTCTACATATGATGTGATCTGATCTAATAGAGCATTGAATGAGCACGTTAAGCCTTCTTACCCCCGGTAGTAAATAAGGGCGTCTTCTACCTCGCTTCCGTGTCACTTTCCTATCGGGCACTCTAGCCCAAATCTTCTAGCTTCCTATTTCTAAGGGTTGTTTAAGATCTGGGGTCAGACACTGCCCTTCCTAAAATCCTCTACATATGATCTGATCTGATCTACTAGAGCATTGAATGAGCACGTTAAGCCTTCTGACCCCCGGTAGTAAATAAGGGCGTCTTCTACCTCGCTTCCGTGTCACTTTCCTATCGGGCACTCTAGCCCAAATCTTCTAGCTTCCTATTTCTAAGGGTTGTTTAAGATCTGGGGTCAGACACTCCCTTCCTAAAATCCTCTACATATGATCTGATCTGATCTGATCTGCTATTACTAACAGTCATGCCACGAGAGCCAGCCAGCAGTGCCGTCTTAACACTTCTGGAGGCTCTGGGCTGTCACATTTTTCGGGGCCCCTTATTGAGGAAAGCGATGCCAAGCGGAGCTCTCTTTACGTGACTCGAGACAATTTGTTGTTCAGGCGTAGGTACGAGATGACACATCTGATCACTGTGATTTTTTTTTGCATGCAATTGGACATCGTCCATGGTCAGGTTTTGATGCATTCCGATTTCCGAAATTCCATGTCACTGAGGAATAATCATCCAAAAGCTTGCATTTTTAGGGGGTTTTCCAGGTTTTGAGAAGGGATTGTTTCTTAACTATCTCCTCCAAAGATCTTCATCTTATTTATATATATACATATATACAACATATGGTACTATTATAATGTGTGGATATTTTTTAATTCACACGTGGTATTATTACAATATGGTATTATGTATATGCAACATATGAGAATTCTTACATATATTCACCAACATCACCATGTTATCTCAGAGAAAAAACATTCACTGTGCAGTAACTTTGTAAATACCACTTGAATGAAAAATGGTGTATGACAAAATCATAGAATGTCATTAAGTGTGCCAAATGCACTCACATTTAGTTGCTTAGTAAATTACAAGAAAATTGGTGCTGAAAGATATAATGTTTCTTCCCCATTCTACAAATTATTCAACGAAAATGAAATAAAAAAAGCAGAAGAAATAAACCAACCAGTGCTGTTTCCGGACAATATGATGCATTGGACGAAAATGCCGATGTGCAGCCTCCATCATTGTTATTTATTTAAACAGCGAAGATTGAATATATATATATATATATATATATCCCAGCGAAAACAGTCTTGCTGGGCCAGCACTGGACCATTGCCGGCGGCCAGCAATTGACCGGCACTTTGTTGCCACTGCCGAACCGTCAATAAAATGTCTGGGCGGCCAACAGAAGGGCCAGCAGTTCAGGCCAACAGCTGGCCAACAGTTGGCACCCCCATCAGTAGTCATATGCCACAACAGGGCCATCAGTTATCCATCACAGGCAGTAGCTGCCACAAGTGACCCTTCAAGCACGTGCCATAAATGATGGCTTGCCTAATGTGGTCCGCTTGTTTGCCGATAGTGGCGGCTGGCAACCACTTGACGTAACTGATGGCTTGCCGAATCTTGTCCGCCAATTTCCCAGTAGTAACCATTAAAAAAAAAATCAAGTATAACTGCAGTTTTCCAAATCTACAAGACCAGTCCTAGAATGTGGAACAAAGAGCATGCAGATGAAATATTAAGGTGGAGAAGGGGATGTCATGGAAGGATTGGGGAATGCAAAAAGTTGATGGGGAGGGCAATCTGGTTACTGAGAAGGGAAATGCCGAAACCTATGACTAGTGACATTTTCTGCTGACTGTGGACAAGTATATTTTTGGGCCCCTGTTTATATGTATTCATTGCTCATGATGAATAGGTATCACACCCCTTCCTTCAGGTATGGGAGAAAAGCTTGAATTAGTGCACAACAGAGGTCAAGCCTTAGAGGTAGACATTTTGAATTCCTGAGAATGTCAACCTGGAGTCGACGAAAGTGCTCGCTTTGAACGTTACTATGAGCTAGGTGTCATCATCCGACGTTGGCGGTGTTTTTTTAATACAGTATGTTCTTAGTATTAATTATTTTAAGGGTTTTAAATAATTCAGGTAATTTTATAACAGTTGGGACTTATAATAATTTAGTTTAGGATATCTCCTTTTTATGTTGTAAATAAGTTTTTAGTAGTAACTAACCTGCATTAATATCAGCGCTGTCAGTGATGCGAATTCGCTCACAGAAAGTGTAACGTACTATGTATATGAATTTGGAGGTTTTCCTTACCTTGAAATTGATTATTATGTATAAAACCCATGTTTTAACATGAAGTTCAGGTATATATGGACCTGCATGACATGCATGTATTTTGAAAAAAATGTTTTTTTTTTTAGTTTTTTTTTTTAAACCCCTAATGTACAATTTGAAATAATTGCCCCAAATTGGAGTGCTGTTAGAACAGCATTTAAGCTTTTATGCACAGCATTTTAAGCTTTTATGCAACAATTTAAAATATGATAAATGAAACATTTTTACTGTGGAATTAACTTTTTTACGGGTCTTGTAGAGGTTATTATTCAAAAAAGTGGGTGGTCAAATTTTTGAACTAAAGCCTAGTTCGTCATCAGAACTACGTCACAGGAGTAGTTGCTGCCACTCAGTCGGAAGAGTCCAACCGCCATTATAGTTAATTGTGGTGCTTCTTCTTCTTGCTATTTCAATCCCTTCTTCTAGTTTCCTCTTTACTAAGTTTGACTGGTGGGCGATTATTCTTACTGAGTCCCAATTTACGGAGTGTCCACTTGCTTGTATATGTCTGTTTAGCCCTGTTTTGTTACTAATGTTCCTAACAGCTGCTTGGTGTTCTTTCATTCAGACTTCAATACTTCTCCCTGTTTCTCCTATATAACTGAGTCCACAGTTACAGTCGATGCAATATATTACTCCTTCTTGCAATTGGATGTCCACTTCTTTCTGCTTTAAAGCTAGCAGGAATTTCTTCAACTTGTTACTTAGATCTGGAGCAAGCCTGATATTATATTTTGCTCCGATTCTCTTCAGTTTTTCGAAAAGTCCCTTGTGGTACGTAATTTTGCTGGTGAAATTTGAAGTTGTTTATTTCCTGCTTCTTTTTTGTCACTTGTCTAAATAATTTATCAACATAAGGGGAGGGGTAATTGTTTTCTGCCAATATTTCTTTTAATTCTTCTCTGTGAAGATCTTTTTGAGCATCTGAAGAGACCAGGACTTCAATTTTTTCCAAAATTGTCTCTCCGTATTCGATTTAATATAATCAGGGTGGAATGAGTAGAAGTTTAACATCTTCCTTGTGTTAGTGGGTTTTCTAAAAAACTGAGTGAATATTCTCCCCTCTCTTGAGGTCAAGTTTAAATCAAGGAAATTGATGCTATGGTTTTTTCCAGTTCCAGGGTGTACTGCAAGGTATTTTCTAGCGAGTTAAATTCTGCTAGAATCTGAGAGGGTAGAGATTGGTCCTCAGTATCTACTATAAATAGGACATCATCCATGTATCTTACATAGAGAGCAAATATTGAAGGTTGTATAAGGATTTTTGCCTTTAGTTTATTTACATAATAATTTGCAAGCAGAGGTACTAGTGGAGAACCCATTGCAAATCCTGAAGTTTGCCTGTAATATTTATTTCCAAACTGGAAGAAATTATTCTTGAAAGAAAACAGGAGCAGTTCATATATGCCAAGTAGTATTTCTCTATTGTGATTATGGAAGACTATTTTTTTTTGCCAGGTCATCCGTAATGAATTCCAGCAGGAGGTCCAGGTTAATGTTGGTGTACATAGATACTATATCCAGGCTTGCCATTACTGGAAGAATTAATTCTGGCAAGTTATCTAGTTTTCCTTTCAGCTGCATGGAATTTTTTAGCAGGTAGGGAGGAGAAGGGAAAATATCTCTGAGGTGAGTAAGTAAATAATAATTAATGTTGGAGAGTGGTGATTTTCTAGTGTCTATTATAGGTCCCCTCCAAAATGACTCCACAACTTAAATCTTGGCCCTCAGTCTCCGGCAGCTGGAATGTACCTGGCCAAGGCAGCGGCCAGTGCGACATGAAGGCAGAGGGTGCTAAGAATCCCCGGAGGACCGGACTAGGCTGCCATCTGATGCTGACCTTGGCTACGTACAACGGACGCTCCCTATCTTCTGATTCAAGGCTTCTTGAATTGGAAGAGGAACTACAAAGGATCAAGTGGGACATCATCGGGCTGAGTGAGGTAAGGAGAAAAAGGAGAAGATCTCATTGAACTGAATAGTGGACATCTCTTCTACTATCGTGGGACAGATACTGGCAGAACTAGTGGTGTTGGATTTATAATAAACAAGAAACTGAAGGATAAAGTTGTAGAAGTTGAAAGTTCCTCTGACAGAGCTGCACGACTCGTTATCCAACTCTCGAGAAGATACCAGGCTCAGATTATTCAAACTTATGCACCCACCACAAGTCATGCTGAAGAAGAAATTGAAGAATTTTATGAGGAAATTCGTGATCTAAATAATAAAGGTAAGCAGCACTTGAAGATAATTATGGGAGATTTCAATGCAAAAATAGGGCAACGGCAACAGAATGAAACTTCAGTAGGTAAATTCGGTCACGGCAACAGAAACCAGCGTGGAAATACTCTCGTAGAGTTTGCAGAGGCAGAAGGGTTTTTCATCTTGAACTCCTTTTTCAAGAAAAAGCCACACAGGAAATGGACATGGAGACATCCAAATGGGACGACAAGTGAAATTGATTTTATTATGTGTAACAAAAAAATTCATCATAGAAGACTGCAGTGTGCTAAACAAGTTCAACACAGGCAGTGACCATAGATTGGTGAGATGTAAGATGCACCTCAACACTAAACTCGAACGTAGCAAGCTCATAAGACAAACAAAATGTATTGACATAACCAACCTTAAAAAACACCATAATACCTTCAAATTGGAACTGAAGAACAAATTCTCTGCTTTAGAAGGCCTAACATCGGAAGAAGTGGATATTTCAGAAGTTAACAGAAAAGTAACCAAAGCTCTTATGGAAACAGCAACAAAATTAGCTGGGTCTAAGAACAAATTGCATGTGAACAAATTATCAGGAAAAACCAAAATGTTGATGCAAAAAAGAAGAGTGATGAGGACAACTAAAGAAGATGTGACTTCCAAAGTGGAATATATAGAGCTATGCAAGACAGTACGAAAAAGTATCACTGAAGACGTAAGGACATTCAACTGTGAACTAGTAAGGAAAGCAATTGAAAACAACCAAAGCCTAAAGATAGCAAAGGGACATCTCAGTAAAGGGAAAAAACAGATTATGGCTCTGAGAAAAGAAGATGGTTCTGTAACAAGAAATAGAGGAGAAATTTTGACAAGAGTGAAAGATTTCTACTCCAAATTATATGAAAGGGATGATACATGTACTCCAGACATCATGAAAGGTACCAGTACCAGAGTTCTTCCAGTCCTTCCAGCAGAAGTTGCACATGCAATCAAGAACATGAAGCGGGGAAAAGCTCCAGGAGAAGATGGAATTACTATAGACATCATACAAGAAGCAAGTGGAGAAATCGAAACAGTACTCGCCCAAATTTTCACTCGATGCCTTAATGAAGGGAAAATTCCTGAGGATTGGAACAACGCTACAATGATCTTGCTACATAAAAAAGGTGACATTGAGGATCTCAGGAACTACAGACCTATCAGCCTCCTATCAGTGGTTTATAAAATCTTCACTAAAGTTCTTTCACACCGCTTGAAGGTGACACTGGACATGGCTCAACCGAGAGAACAAGCTGGATTCAGGAGTGGCTACAGCACAATAGATCATATCCACGTACTGAGAGAACTAATTGAAAGAGCGAGGGAATATGAGCTTCCATTGTGCATGGCTTTTATCGATTATGAAAAAGCCTTTGATTCGGTGAAACCATCAGCAGTTGCAATGGCTCTGAAATCCTGCGGTATTGAAGATGCATACATTAATATTATTAATAACATCTATGAAAATGCAAGTGCAAAGATTCGGCTGTTTGAAAATACAACACACACAAAAATTGGAAAAGGAGTGAGACAAGGTGACACCATATCTCCGAAGCTCTTTAATGCCACATTGGAAAATGTCTTTCAATCACTGAACTGGGAAAACAAAGGGATAAAGATTAATGGAGATTATCTAACCCACCTTCGTTTTGCTGATGACATAGTCATTTTTGCAACTACCCCATCAGAGCTGCAGAGTAGGATCCAGGAACTTGCTGACAAGAGTAAAGAAGTGGGATTAAAAATGAACTTTCAGAAGACAAAAGTGATGTACAATGCTTTTACAAGAAATGAAGATTTATCGATTGATGGAGAAAAGCTGGAGATAACAGACACGTACGTTTATCTTGGACAGCAGATATCAAGTGAGGGTCACATTGGTGAAGAAATTAATCGGCGTACAAAACTTGCCTGGAGAGCTTTTGGAAGAAACAGCATAATTTTCAAGAGCAATATGCCATTATGTCTTAAAAGAAAAGTGTTTGATCAATGCATCCTTCCAGTGCTTACGTATGGTGCAGAGACGTGGACCTTAACTAAAAGAGACATACAAAGGCTGCAGACAACTCAAAGAAGCATGGAGAGGTGCATGCTTGGTGTAACCAGGAGAGATAAGAAGAGGAACACGTGGATCCGAAAAATGACAAGAGTGGAAGACATCATGATCAGAGTTAAATCCCTGAAATGGCAATGGGCTGGACATACTGCCAGAAGGACAGACCATCGATGGACAGCCGAAATTTTAGATTGGATTCCAAGGGACAGGAAAAGACCCAGAAGAAGACCACATGGAAGATGGATGGATGAAATTCGAAAGTATGCGGGAGTGACATGGAGGAGACTGGCACAAGACAGACCGTTGTGGAGGAAACTTGGGGAGACCTTCGTCCAGCAGTGGATTGATAATGGTTGACAATGATGATGATGATGATGATTATAGGTCTTATTGGATGGCCTTCTTTGTGAATTTTTATTGTACCATAGATCTGTGGAACTCTTGACTGGATTTTGGAGAAGCTTTTGAAGAGCTCATTTAGCTGATTTTTACTTTTTAAAGAGCTGATTAGTTTCTTAAGATTTTTGACAGTTTGATCAATAGGGTTAGAGTGAGTTCTTCATAATAAGGCCTGCTCAATTCAGCTTCCATTTTATTGTAATACTTATTTTTTTCTAATAATATCAAAACTTTGCTTTTATCTGCTTTCAGTGCTACAACTTTATCATTGGTTTTGAATTTTTTAAGGTCAGTAATGGCTTTTCTATCTAAATTTTATTATTCAAGATAAAAAAAAGTTAAAAATGGAACACACATCACAGGTAGAAGTGAAACACTGACTACTGCTGGACTTCTGAACTTGCCTTTTTTCATATGATTCACATTTCAAATGTCTTACCATTTCATTAAATCTTTTTTAACTACACTAAATTACAGTTTTAAAATTTCTTCATTTGAGCATACAATATCAGTACCCTTCAAAGAATTTTGTTTTAAATTGCATCAAACTGAAACTTGCCTCACAGCTTGACACAGAGGAAGCAAAGACCAAAGTGATTTCCTTCGAACAAAGCAAATTTTTCATGTTTTTATGCCTTTTGTACTTTTGCAGAAATAACCTTTTAAATGTCAGGACTACATTTCCAATAACAAGGAAAAGTGAATTTTTTTAATAGACAAAGTGAAGAAGATGGATAAATGGGTCCCACATGAGTTAGCTGAACAGCACAAAACACAATGATCTGATGTCTTCTCTTCTGTACTTATCCACAAACAAACTGAACAGCATTTTTAGGTACCCTGTCACATGTGATGAAAAATGGATGCTGTATTTCAATCTTCAAGTAGCTCGATTCAGTCGAGATCTTCAATCTTTGTGCAATGGCTCTAATGCTGTGAAGCCCCAAAACACACTTTGAAGCCTGTACTCCATCCTAGTTTCATGATTTGCAGCTGGTGAGATTCATTCCTCCTTCTTACTACTGGGTCATACCGTCACAGCAGATTGTCATTGTCGAAAACTTGATACTATGCATGGGAAACTGCCCACCAAACAACCAGCATTCACCACTCACCTTGGGCCCATACTTCTACAGGATCACATGAGACTCCACATTACATTTTAGATTATCCAGGTACTGCACCAGTTGAGGTATGAAACTTTACTTCACACACCTTGGTAATAGACATGGCTATTCCTAGACTTAATACATTATAAATATCTCCAAATGACGTTTTTTTTTTTTTTTCTAAGGAATAAAAGGATCATATGTCAGATTTTCAAGAAGCACTCCTACCCTTCCTCAGCAGTACAGCCATAGTAGGTGTTGCCACTCGTGAGATAAATTCCAACCTTTCAAATCATTTGTTGTTCCTCTTCTTATCTATATTTCGAGCTCACCTGACAGTTTTCTTTTGAAAAAATGCTGTTGATACATTAGAACTTCCAGAGTAAGTGCTGTTGATACATCAGAACTTCTTTATTCTCTCTCTCTCTCTCTCTCTCTCTCTCTCACTCACACACACACACACACACACACACACACACACACACACACACACACACACACACACACACACACACACACACACACACACACACACACACACACACACACACACACACACACACACACACACACACACACACACACACACACACACACACACACACACACACACACACACACACACACACACACACACACACACACACACACACACACATACATTAGAAATTGCAACTTTTACTTAACAAGGTATGCATTTTCTTTTCTCTTCCTTTCTTTCTTTTATTTAACTTATTTATGGGTGCTCCATGTTACCACATAATGTACTTAGCAGATACATGCCTTCATCGTTAATGAAGACAGTATGATATGAGAAACAGAAAATACAGGACGGTTCTTTATATAATTGTATCATCTAAAGTACAATACAGTTTGCAAGTACAGTAAAGCACCATTTATACGTTTCTCAGTTATACATCTTTTACATTTACACGTCGTTTTAGGTCAGTCCCGATTCATTCCTATTCATTTGAATAGTAAAACATTTTGTTTATACCATGCATAACTTCGATTATACGTCGTCGTTTTCCCTCATTCGTCAGTCGAAGTTCGCCACTGAGGTAAAATATTTCTTATCTGAGTCATTGACGCCCTAACGCAGACTCGAGGCCTGTTTCTTCAGCAGAGACAGAAAAACCATCCATTGACCAGTGGGGGCTAAGAAGATAGGGGGTATACGTGAAGTTGCAAGGGGCTCCCCTTTTCCGTCAGAAGACCCTGAATGAGGGGGATCAGATTGCTCCCCACCAGCAACAGCAAGCGTAGGTTCCTTCTTTGAAGTACCGAGGACATCGCCGGAAGATACGAGGGGTCGAAAGGGGGGGGGGTCGGAAAAGAATGGACAGATGGTTTATTGATAAGATACCCTCCGTACAGCACATCCATTTGAAGTGCCTTAGGGTAATTGCCTTTCTACGATTGCTTGTTGCTGCCTTTATGATTGTTGGTAAAAATGTCAAGAAAACAAAAGGCATTTTCGTTAACAAATAAAGTTCAAATTTCAAAATAATTTGACGAGAATACTGGATTGACTAAAGTAGGGATTGCAAAATCTCTACTTTAGTCAATCCAGTAGAGATTTAAAATACTGAATATATAACGTAATAAGTGTGAATATTTATACATAACGAAATATATATTCATTATACGTAACAGGTACTACAGTAGTTCTGTACATATTATACATATCTACTAAAGAAATTTGCTTCACCTTTTAGACTTTAATTTCAGTTATACATCTTTTATGAACGGTCCCTTGAAAGACGTATAAACAGTGCTTTACTGTATTATGAACAATTCATTGTTGATAGTTTTGTCGTGTCTGTGCTTAAAAAGAGTGTTACATTTCATTAAGTGTAAATTTTTGTGCTTGCAGCATTGTTGTCCATGTTTCTTCTGTGTCATCTGCTGCCAAAGTTTTCAAGCATTTGCCTCTTGTGAGTATGACACGAAATGTTTTTACAGCATATGTATGTTTATATTTCTTATTTCTTAAAGTACTCTTATGCTCAAAAGCTTCATGTCATATTTTTATTTTATTTCCATTCCTTTAAACATGCATTTTTATATCAAAGTGCATTCTTTTCAGTTTGTTTGAAAAATACCTTTCCCATTGGAAATACAGGGGTTGATCCAGGTGGCATATATAATCCTGTTGGGTGGAAGCTTCACAAACATATTTTAACTGAAATGGTGTCTTTACAAAAATATGTTGAACTGTAACAGTGTCTTCTCTTTCAGTAAAATTTTAGTTTAATGAAAATATTTTAGAATAAGAAGCATCTTAAATAATAATGTGTTTAACCAACAGCTTTTTTTTTCATCCATATGAGCTGTTGATTTTGGGAAAATGGTCTCTGTGATGGAAGCCTGTTAATCAATGTGTTATCACCACCAGCAGCTGAGAGGATGCTCGCTGAAAGGAACCCCAAAGGATTATGGGAGCATTCCGCATTCTTGCACCCCTTCCTCCCACTTGCATGCATTATTTCCCCCTTACTCAGAAGTACTGCATGGAGGCAGCTTGTTTCATTCACAGAGACCCTCTCTGTAATGTCGTTTTATTGGATGTGAGAACATCATTGGTTCGTTATCCTTCCTCCCATGCTGATCCTTAGGTTTCACTCTCCATGTCTCCCTCTTTCCAACCCTAACCTCCTTGTGCTCATCACTTCACAATGCTGGACTTTGGTGGTGCTTACAGATGAGGAGGGAAGTTGAGAAGAGCTGTAACCCATTAAACCTTCTCAATGCAAGCCAGGATTCTGAAAAATTTATTTACTGCACTGCTGTTTATAAAAACTGCAACACCTAAAAACAATGCATTATTCAAATGAAATTGATATCACCAATTCCTGATAAATATAAGTGTTTCTCAATATAATGAGAAGCACTTATACACTGAGTGGCCACTTTATTATGACCACCTGACAGTTTTTTAAGCAAATGAGCTATGGCTGCACGCTGTTGCTACCAGAGGGCGAGGCTAGCATAAAAAGGGAAAGCTTAGTGCTTGCAACAGTAGTAGAAGTGATTTTTGGGTGACGAGGTAGGTAAAAAATATGCTTTGACGGACTTTCAACGTTGGATGATTGTAGGAGCTCGGAGCCATGGAGCGAGTATCACCGAAATCACCACATTCGTGATATGTTCCAGAGCAGCTGTTGTTAAAGTGTATAAAAGACTGGACTGTCAGCCCAAAACTGGGTCTCTGTGTGCAACGTGTGGTCATCATCGACTAGTGACTGCTCGGGCGGAACGGAGAGTGTCCAGACTGGTAACAGACAACAGAAGGGCAACAGTGCAGCAAATTACAGACCATCTTAATCAAGGATCCGCTCAAATGATCTCTGCATGCACAGTTCGCCGTACACTGCACTGGATGGGATATGGCAGCCAATGGCCTGTTCAAACACCTTTGCTGTCTGCAGTTAACAAGAGAAAACTCTCCAGTTCGCACAGGAGCACAAGGATTGGACAGTCGATAATTGGAAACAAATTATGTGGTTCGATGAATCATGTTTTCAGTTGCGCCATGCCGATGGCCGAGTGAGAATTTGGCATAAACAGCATGAAAGCATGTACCCCAAATGCATTGCTGCAACCCTTCAAGCTGGTGGAGGCAACGTTATGGTTTGGGGAATGTTTTCCTGGCATGCTTTGGGCCCTTTAATTCGTGTTGATCAATGTCTGATGGCACATCATATCTAAACATCATTGCAAACCAAGTGCATCCTGTCATGTGGATGGTTTATCCCAATGGCGATTGCTACTTTCAACAAGATAATGCGTCCTGCCATAGTGCTCGTATTGTACAGAATTGGTTTCAGTAACATGCCGGGGAGTTTACTTTGCTTAGGTGGCCATCAGAATCTCCAGATCTCAACCCCATTGAGAATTTGTGGGATGAATTTGAATGAGCTATCAGACAGCTGGGTCCACAACCCTGTAATCTCACACTCCTGGAAAGTGCTCTTCATCAAGCATGGTCTCAGATTCCACAAACCACCTATCAACATCTCGTGGAGTCCATGCCACGAAGAATCGACGCAGTATTAAAGGCAAAATTTGGCCCAACGAAGTACTGAGTAGGTGGTCATAATAAAAGTGGCCACTCAGTGTATATATAAATATATATTTATATATGTACACTGAAGTGCCAGAAAAACTGGTACACCAGTCTAATACTTAGTAGGTACCCCACGGGAGCGCAGGACTGCAGAAATACGACGGGGCATGGACTCCACTAGCTTCTGGAAATATGCTGTAGGCAATGCACACCATACTTCCTGCAGAGCGTTCCACAATTCGGTTGTATTCTGAGGTCTCAGATTCCTGTGTCGATAGCGCGTTGCATGGCATCCCAAATGTGTTCTATCACGTTCAGATCA
Source organism: Macrothele yani (assembly GCA_039090855.1). Classification (NCBI taxonomy): domain Eukaryota; kingdom Metazoa; phylum Arthropoda; class Arachnida; order Araneae; family Macrothelidae; genus Macrothele; species Macrothele yani. The sequence continues at coordinate 71,223,596 of CM077000.1, read as the reverse complement.
GGGGACTTGAGTGGGAATGGCAACACCCTAAACTCAGATGAATGCTTCTCTAACCATAATGTGGCATCCCGACACTTGTGTGGAGGTGCATTGTCCTGTTGGAACAGGCCCAACCCATCAGCATGAATGCAGGACATAAACGGGTGTACCTCGTCAGAAAGGATGCACACATAGTGTTGGCCGGTCACAGATGTTTGTAGATGTACCAGGGGTCCCAGTGAAATCCAGCTAAACACACACCATAGTATTACAGACCCCCCCCAGCCAGTACAGTTCCCTGTTGATAGGCAGGATCCATAATTACAGCCTCTAGGCAGTGAGACATTGAATGGAAGACATTTTTGATATCATCCTGGGGAATAGCCTGCTAGGATGCTTCTGTGTGAGACCAGAGTTCATTCATGGTGACTGGTGGAGTTGCTTGACGGACCAGTCACTTAGAAGCCCATGTCCCAGACATGTTCGATCAGAAACATATCTAGCAAATATGCTGCCCAGGGAAGAAGTGGTATCTGCCATGCATGGAAGAGGTCTTGGACATTCTGTGCTAAATATGGCCAAGCATTGTGCTGCTGGAATATAATGCCAGGACAACTCTGAAGGAAGGGTATCACCTCAGCTTCTTAAACATCCCTGATATATCACTGGCTATTAAGGGTTCCCTCAATTCGTATCAGATGAGATCCCGAATTGAACCCAATGGTACCCTAAACTACAGTATGACGCTTGGCGTAGGGCCGGTACGATGCTGCAAAGTGTTATTCACTACGATGTTCGAACACGTATGTGACCATCATGGTGCATCAAGTTGAATCTTGACTCATCAGAAAACATGACCTGTTGCCAATCAGCATGCCAATGCCTGTGCTTGAGACCCAATTGCAGCCTAAGGCATCTGTCGTTGAGGGTCAAATTAATGCAAAGCACTGGGCTGCTAACGACAAGTCTTCTGTTAAGCAGACGATGTTGAGCTATGCTGGAGGACAAAGCCTGACCTGTGACACTGCTGCACTAAAACCATGGATGTTGCTGTGCAATCAATCACTGCTGTGCAGTAGAGGTGTCTGTCATCACATGCGATTTTGCTGTCCATTTCCTGGATTTCTGTGCATTCGAGCCTCATCTGCCCACCGACACCAGGTTTGCATCACTGTACTGGCATTTTGTACCATAAGAGTGACAATTTTACGGTAAGACAATCCAGCTTCTCTCATCCCAACAATCCTTCTTCAGTTAAAGTCCATCAGGTGTTCATAATGTGACCTTACTCGGCGACGGGGTATAGTGAGACACAAAAAACACCCTTTCATGTCTTAGTACCTTAAGTCACCCTTCACCACTGGGAAACTCACTTGCTGGTGTTTCTTATCTTTCTGGCAATTAAATGGATGGCATGTGTTCAGTTAAAGGGGAGCTAAGGATATGAGAATGGTATGTGACCTTGACGCCTGACCACATGTGGAAATTTAAAAAAAAAAAAAAAAAAAAAAAAAAACCTACCAAGAGGCAATGGTAAACAGAGAGTTCCAGGCAGGGGTAGAAAAATATTCTGAAATCTGGTGGCCAGCTAAACTTTTTAGGAGCCAGACATTGGACACATGGGGGGCATGTATAATATCAAAGTCATGTACACTTCTGTCCAAAAAAAAAATTCTACCCTCAGCTTATCTCTAACTGACAAAAACGGTACTTTTTTTTTTTTTTTTTTTTGTCTCGGGCTTGCAATTCTTGAAATACTGTAATTTTTGTCGTTCATCCCCAGACTCTGGAATTAGCACATTTTTTTTTTTTTATATCTTCATATAATCAGCGCTGGTGTGTAATTCGCAGATTGTGACATTCAGAGAAAAAAAAAATCGCTGTATAATCCGCACATCACAAATGCTGATCCAGAAGTGGAATTTTCGACAGAAAAGTCGGTCACATAAAACCCCGGAGTCTGAAGAAATAAAGAAAAACGATGTTGTTAAATAAAGAAATTCATTTTTAAAGGAAAAATTTTAAAAATATTTTTATCTTCGGACACAAAAGAAGCTTAGTGGCGTGGCATCCATAGAGCACACATTTTAATCATGCCAATGCGGCATCTGTAATTGCATTACACATTGCCAATGATGAAACGCTGATACAGAACAATTCATAGAAATACCGTTTATACTCTCGTGTAAGGTGAAATTTTTTGGAAGAAATCCTTCTTTCAAAGCAGGGGAGTCAGCTTACACAGGTTAAAAAAAATAAATAAAATAGGGCTGGACTTCCGTGAATTCTTCCGCTGAGTTTACCGATGGGTTTGTTTACATTGTAGACAGCAGCTTTTCACGTGTCACTGCGCGCTAGTTTTCTGACCTTTTGAAAACTGTTGCGTAGTGACACGATCATATCCTCATCTGTGCCCCCACATTAAGTTTAAATTCGGCAGTGTAACTGAAACGTTTCCTTTTCGGAGACATCATAAATAGCAATGAAGGAAAATATCAGCAGCAAAGACTTTGGTCAAAATGGCAAGATAAACTGAAATACAAGGCACAGCACACACAAGATCCAGAACATAGAACTTTGAAATGAGGCATGTGCAGCGAGCGCTGTGCATATAATTTTATTGGCCAATTGATGAAGAGAGGGCACAAGCACAGTCAGCGTTTTGTCTTTTCCAACAATACAGAGACAAAATCACTACCGCCGTCCCTTCCTACAACTTTTGCGATGACCCCCCCCCCCCCCCCGCTTCATACAAACTCCTGAACTAAGAAATTTTTTTCCGAGGGAGTTCCTTTTCCAATTATACCCCCTCTCCTGCACAATTACCAGGCTGCATTTTTTTTAAATCAAATGGCCGCAAAAACGTTTTTTTTTTCTTTTTTAATTGGCTTTTATTCGCGGATTATACAACAAAAATTACGGTACATGTTCTTCAGTGACGTTTTGACCACATTTTTCGATCCCTGGTTCCAGGTAAGTGAACATCGGCTAAAAGAGGTCATACTGTTATTCTAAAAAACATTACATAAATTAAAACCAGATTTCTATGTATGTGAAAATCAATTATACATTACTTTCATTTTACCTAATATTGAAATTTATGGCTTTTTGTTACTTCATATATATATATTATTTTCAAGGCTCCCGATCAACAAAGGAGGTCAGATTCATGTGTTGCTCACCTCACTGTCAATGTTGAAACACAGCTTCAAGTATTAGTGGGCGAATCCATTTCATTGCAGGTAAGTCTTAACTAATTTAAAAGCATGTAATGTCATTAGAACATTCTTCTTACTTTTGAAGCTGGATGATAATTTGTAATTCATGTGAAAAGTTTTGTTACTTACAGTGCAGTCCTAGAATTTTAGTTGAAATTTAAAACTTTATATTATGAAAGAGATAGCAACATATATTTTCTAGAGACATACTACATTCAAGCATTATTAAGAGCAAATCCATATTTTCATTTCAGTTATTTGGTAATATAAAAGCATAAACTTTTCACTTTTAAATATTATTAAAGTAATAACTGAGGTTTAGTAGAATTTATCTGATATTTATACATATACACTGACGGAAAGTGAAAAAAGTACACCAAGAAGGAATTGGCGGACAATCATGAAATTTACATATGTTGATGGGGTCGAGTTTACTTAGGTGTGATGTTAATTTCGGGACCAACCGGCGAGCGCTTACGCCACAGCACGGCATAATATGCAAGTTATCGTCGGTGGTATTTAAGGAGTACGGCAAAGTGAATGTAATCAGTCGTCAGCGTACAGACACGTGCGAAGACCCTAAAGAAGCTGCAAAGCCTGGACATGGAAGACGTATACGAATTCAGCAGTTATCAGACTTTGAGCGAGGTCGTCTAGTCGGAATCCGCGAGGCCGGGTGGTCGTATCGGCGTATTGCAGAGCGAATTGGACGGGAAGTATCGGTGGTGGTACGATGGTGGCGTAGATGGTGCGAGGAACATTCCCACACGAGAAGACGTGGAACCGTGAGTCACAGACGGACTGATGAGCGGACCAATTGACGCATAAGAAGAGCGCCGTTGTCAAGCAGAACATCCACTGCGACGCAAATCCGAGCTGCCGTTGCACCTGAGGTGACTGTGCGAACAATCCGCAACCGTCTACTTGATGCAGGACTACGTGCATGTGTGCCTCTGGCATGTGTACCTCTGACTCCAGCCCACCGTCAGGAACGGCTGCAGTGGTGTCTCCAACATCTGCACTGGAGAACGCAATGGCGATCTGTCGTGTTCAGCGATGAAAGCAGATTCTGCTTGGGAGCCTCCGATAGCCGTATGCGTGTTCGCAGACGCACAGGGGAACGTCTCCACCCTTCTTGCATCCACCCACAACACATAGGGCCTACACCTGGTCTCCTGGTGTGGGGAGCGATCAGCTATCACTCCCGTACTCAACTAGTGTTTGTACCGGGTACGTTAAACAGCACCTCCTATATCAACATCATCATTCAGCCCGTTGTTGTACCATTTCTAAGGTCGGTCCATCGTGGTGTTTTCCAGCAAGATAATGCACGCCCACACACGGCACGTGCAACGCAACATGCACTTCAGGGTGTGAGACAACTTCCATGGCCTGCACGTTCACCGGATTTGTCCCCCATTGAGCACGTGTGCGATTTTATGGGACAACGACTTATCCAGTCTCCACGCCCAGCCACGACCATCCCTGATTTACGCGTCCAGGTTGAGGATGCTTGGAACTCAATACCCCAAACTTACATCCAACATCTGTACGACAGACTCCATGCCAGAATTGCACAGTGTGACGCAGTTCATGGCGGTTCAACCTCGCACTAACCATGTTACATGGAAATGTTATTTTTCAGTTTACCAGCAAATACAACTGTATTTTGCTATAATGTTTTGATCACGTTATCCTCTGTATTCCGTTATTATGCTGTATAAATTTCGTTGGTATCAGACGTCTCCTTCTTGGTGTTCTTTTTTCACTTTCCACCAGTGTATAATTAATCTGTGGTTCTGCTTCTATAGTCTGTTCTTTTGAAAATGGTTCAGAATTTTAATGTTTTCACCAGTTCAGCGATCCAATCATGTGAATATCAGAATTCTCCATGAGTTAGTAGACTGAGATTAGTTACAGACAAAATAACTAGGGGAAATTCTGGAATTGCAAAAGTTGCAGTGTGCAGACTGTAAACAAAGAAGTCTACTCTTTAAACTCAAAAAGAAGGTTTATTATAAAACTTTGATTGCAGACTTCAAGAAAAAAAAAAAGGGGGGGCACCTTTTAGCTTGAAAGGACATTATATATTTTTTTACTTTCTGTTTATTAATCTTAGTACATTAACCAGGCCTTGAAAAATAACGTACCAAAAGACGCCCGGGGCATGTGAATTATTGACCTGGGCAGGGAAAAAAAAAACCCCAATATAGTTGCCTGGTCTGAGCAACTAAAATTAAAAATAAATTATACCTTTATGACCAAATGTGACCATTAGCTATAACGTGGGATAAATTCGTATTGTAGCAGTAGTTATTGTATTTACTATATTCAATGTGTAGCAGGAAATTACTGTTACACACGTTTTTATTACATACATAGTGGTTGCTGGATGAGGATGCGTTTAGGGTTACGCTATTGTTGTATTTGATAAGAAGTTCGGACTTACCCCATACGGCCTTGGAAGCTCAGTATTTTTTGGGCAGAATACGAATCGCGTTCTAATCGTTGTTCTACCTTCACTATTTAAGTCTGCTTTTAAAAATTTTGTAGTAAACGAAATTATGTACAATAAAAGCATTTAGGTTTGAAATGTATTGACTGCCGGAAATGCAATATAAGTTAACAATAGTCAAAGTCTTGTTAAAAGGAATGAAATTTACAATGAAAGGTACTTAAAATCAATAAAAGATAAAACCAAATTAAAACCTGAATCCTAAAAGAAACCATAAAAACGAAGTCCTCCTCCAACATCACCACCACAATCCAAACATGTTTCAACATTAGGCTATGTCTTCTTGAATGGAGTACTTTGGCGTTCGAAATATGTGATCGAAATATGTGAGCTCAAAAGGATCACGCAGATTCACTATCAGCCATGGCCCACATGATATGCATCATAGTCGCTGTATCTATTTGTTCCGTCATTCCCATGTCGACTTGTAATGCCATCTGTTGTAGTCCTTATTTCCTAATTGTTCCTATAGATTATTTATGTTTCTTTCGTCTTTCTCTTTTTATCTTTAAACGTCTTCGTTTTTTCTTTTTCAAGCAGATGTTTCCATGCATATGGTATTTCAGTTGGCGTATTATTGTTACAGCATTTTGTTTTAAATTTTTCAATAGCCAAAGCCTCAGCATTTAGAATCTGCTTATGTGTTTTATGTGATGTAATGATCTTAGCATTTTCCCAATTAGGCTGTACATTGTTGTCTAAGCAGTATTGTATCAATGATGTTTTGCTGTCTTTCATGTTCCAGTTATGTATGTGCTCCTGTAATCTTGTACGAAAATGTCTTTTGGTACTTCCGATATATACAAGTTTACAGGAGCACATGCATAGTTATGTATGTGCTCCTGTAATCTTGTGCGAAAATGTCTTTTGGTACTTCCGATATATACAAGTTTACAGGAGCACATGCATAACTGGAACATGAAAGACAGCAAAACATCATTGGTACAATATTGCTTAGACAACGATGTACAGCCTAATTGGGAAAATGCTAAGATCATTACATCACATAAAACACATAAGCAGATTCTAAATGCTGAGGCTTTGGCTATTGAAAAATTTAAAACAAAATGCTGTAACAATAATACACCAACTGAAATACCATATGCATGGAAACATCTACTTGAAAAGAAAAACAAAGACGTTTGAAGATAAAAAGAGAAAGACTAAAGAAACATAAATAATCTATAGGAGCAATTAGGAAATAAGGACTACAACAGATGGCATTACAAGTCGACGCGGGAATAGCGGAACAAATAGATACCGCGACTATGACACATATGATGCGGGCCATGGTGAATAGTGAATCTGCGTGATCCTTTTGAGCTGTAGCGATCACATATTTCGAACGCCAAAGTACTCCATTGAAGAAGACATAGCCTAATGTCGAAACATGTTTGGATTGTGGTGGTGATGTTGGAAGAGGATTTCGTTTTTATGGCTTGTTTTAGGATTCAGGTTTTAATTTGGTTTTATCTTTCATTGATTTTTAAGTACCTTTCATTGTAAATTTCATTCCTTTTAACAAGACTTTGAGTATTGTTAACTTATATTGCATTTCCGGCAGTCAATACATTTCAAACCTAAATGCTTTTGTTGTACATAATTTTGTTTACTACAAGATTTTTTGAAAGCAGACTTAAATAGTGAAGGTAGAACAAAGATTAGAACGCATTTCATATCCTGCCCAAGAAATACTGAGCTTCCAAGGCCATATGGGGTAAGTCCGAAACTCCTTATCAAATACAACAATAGTGTAACCCTAAACACGTCCTCATCCTGCAACCACTATGTATGTAATAAAAACATGTGTAACAGTAATTTCCTGCTACACATTGAATGTAGTAAATACAATAAGTAACGTACCACATATATTTTTCGTTCAATAGCGAATGTAGCTTCATCAACATTCGAAAAATTGCATGGACAACATAAAATCAATAAATAGCGCTTTGGCATTTGCGTCCATGGGAGCTAACATTGCTCCGCCTCCTGGATACGGTCCCTGTTGTTTCCGAATTAACGGACAAATTTACCATCGAGCAGGAGCTTTGAACCCAGAAAATGGGGACCGGAAAAAGTTTGCTCAACGTTATATATTGGACCCGGAAGAGGCTGGTGATCAAAGAATGAGGAATTAGGGAAAACGCCCAGTGCAATCCAAGTCTGATGCAAGAGTTAACCACTTGCATGTCTCAAAAGAATCCTTTTGCTGACGCATGCAAAATGCTTTATGAAGTTGAACAAGAAAGCATTAATGATGCCGCTCTGCATGGCGTTGAGCCGGCAAAAATAGTTCACGGAAAAGAACAGGGGAAATTGATACAGGGTTCACAGTCAGTGTATACGAAAAATGTTGTGTTCCAGGAAGTGTTGACGAAATAGGGACTAAAGGTTTTACAAAACACATAACAGACAACCCGTCATATCAAATTCCATAACTGACTTCTTGGGAAATTTTCAGAAAGCTGTAAGCCAACCTCGCCATCTATTGACGTGGAACTCAAAAACTCTAAATAAATGTCAATAATTTCTGTACCATAAATTTTATTTTCCCCATCATTATTGACAGGCTTTCATCTAGTACTATATAAAGATGCAGGAGACTTTATACTGACACCATAGTTTGTTTATCTTCTTGAGAGCATTCTTGAGTTAGTAAGTCACATTTCATATGTAGGTAATTGAGCTTAAATAATGAAGCTATGGCACAGGAAGATTAGAATGTTTGATCCTGGCTTTTTGGATAAAGTTATGTACCTGATTCACTGAATATCATGCATCAGTGGCCAACTCGATGACGCTTTCAATTTCATGTTGTCTAGAATAGGTATCAGAGGAGACGTTGAAGGCTTTTCTAATTCGAGAACAGAAGGTAGCTGTTTTGTAATCTGCAGAACAGAAAATAATATGTACAGCCATTCGGGAAACCTTGGAGATCGTTACCAATAGTGTTACTTGCAATGATAGCATCTCACTCGAGTTGCCACGAATTTGGAGTGAGTTCTTCAAGTAATGCCTTCTTCTTACCAGGATGCTGCATGCACAACAGTGATGCCTCATTTCTTTACATGAATATAATGTTGTATCTGTTTATTGTCAAGTCAAGTTACCTCATTCAAATTGTTAAAACTTTCTATTATTCAGATTGCAATTTCTGTCTAACTTCCTTGAAAAAGCTATCTGGTTGATGTGCAAAAGCTTGGAAACGCTTATTTATATATTCCTATGCCAATAAATGGGATTACTGGTATAGTTTTACTATTTTCTGTCAAAAGAAGTATTTAGTTCAGGCCATCTTATGCCAACCATCAGACATTTCAGGGGATCAGTAATTGTTGGAAAAGCAATTTTTTGGTATATTTTAGGTGCTGTTTTCCAACTGATATGGTGAGTCACAGCCGCTGTATTCTCTTAATATTCTGGGTGCCTAGGTTCATCCCATGGTGCTTCCATTGTTCCTCACAAATGATACTGTTTTTCAAGATGATAATGATGCTCAAATACACACAGCCAGATGTGCCCAGTGTTCATTTGAGGAGCATGAATCTGAAACTGGACATCTTCCATGGCCTGCACAATCATCGGACTGAAACACTGTTGAGAGAGTATTGTAAAGGAGAGGGGAAGTAGATTTCTTTCACCATCATCACTCAAGGAGCAAGATACTTTCCTCCGTAACAGATAGTCCAGTATTCCTTTGAAGACTGTTCACGATTTATTTGAATCTATTCTGCTTGAAATGTAAAAGCAAACAGTAGCCCAACCCCCTATTAAAGCATAATTGTCGTTTTTGTCACAGGTGGTTCTGCTATTTTGTTCTCTCCCTGTATATTTTCACTTCTAAAGAAAAACTTGAAAAGTTCTTTTTGTATAGTGTTGCTGTAGCCATGACCATGACTTCAATTTTCCATGTGTTCTGCAGAGCTTTCTTTTGTAAAATTTCCTTTCTGGGTGGTGTAAAATTGATTTTTTAAATCAACTTTTACCTCATCTTGTACTTTCCAGATTAAAAAATATCAGCTCTGGATGGATGTAAACATGACCAATATCATCATATGCCTTCTGGTTTTTAGATACACTATTTTCCCACAATGCTGCACAACAATAGACTTGCATCCATGAATGTATTTAAAAAAAATTGTTTTTCCACAGCCATAATTTTTCTGTGTTTTCAATGCAGTGTTTTTGCTAAATAGTATAAAATTAATTTTTTGCTAGAAAACTATTAATTTGCATGACCTAAAATTAAAAAGAAAGCTGAATGCCCAGATCTGAACCTTTTTTCAAAAGACCTGCTCATTATTTGAATGAGTTCAGCATATGTGTGTGTTTATCAGAATTTTTGATGCATGAGCCAAGTTTGGCCTTAGGGACATCAAGTATAAACAAAGTTCTTATAAGGTTGGCTTGGCCATGGGAGGCACCAAATTCCAATCAACTTATAAAAAAAACTGTCAGAGTCATTCTGATTGCAGTTCTCATTTACTGTAAAGTGAAAATCTAGTTGAATAAATATGCATCTTTTTTTATCAGTAGACGTGTGCAAGAAATATTTTGTTTCATTTCTGTAAATTCTGCTTTAGTAATAATCACAATTATTATTGTCTTGTTTATGGTAATGATAGTTTTTCGTTAGTTTCCAAAGCGCAGTTTTTTATTTATTTGATAATATTTTTCAGTGTTTAGAAATCAAAATCATGCAACCAGAGCTGATGTTGTATGAAGGTATGTATGCCTCCTTACTTTCATGTTTTTCTGTACAGTATGGTAATAAAGGGCTATTGTTCAAGCTAGAAATTAGATTAAATGCATGTTGAGTTTGTTCTTTTGTTCTGATTCTGTGCATGTCTGGTGCTGGAAATTCGAATGCAGAGTTAGAAGGTGATTGATGATTCTTCTTAGAACTTGAAGATGAAGTTATTAAACTTACAGATAAAATCAAAAACACAAGTAATTACATTCTTTCAAAATTTCAGGATGCTGCAAAAGTTTGTAAATGTATTTATTACAGCTGGTCAAAATGCTTATAGAAAATGGGACTCTATAATAGGAAATTGGAACTTAATATTTAACTGAAGGGGAAAAATTAAAGGTGGATGTTTAATTACAAATGTTAAGTTACACATATTTCATTCAAATATAAAAAGTATCATCATCAACCTGTATACTGCTTGACCTGTTGGATACTTCATAGGAAATAATAGCTCCTGTGATATTTTTCAGTTAAATTTTACTCCCAATTTCTTGGAGACAGCCTAGTGTTAGTTAAATCTAGTAAATAATTGCATTTATTAGCATAAAGAGGCAAAGGGATACATTTCCCGCAAGCTTTCACCACCTTTGGACAGCTTCCTCAGGCAGATAATATTCTATAAGGAAAGAATAGAATCAAATGGCAATTCAAACTAATTGTAAACAAAGTAAAGGAATATATCATACAAATTAGCAGGAGCTCGTTAACATGCACGTGGTCATGCAGCAACCAAAGAAGTGAAATTTAAATAACGTGACAGAGTACAAATATTTCAGGCACTCATTGGCTGGGGCTTTCATCCGGTAGGTGGGTGTGGTGGAACAATGTCGAGGAGGGTGCGCCATGCTGAGGGAAGTTCTGCGGAGACATCAGTGTTTCAAACATCGCTGCGCGTTAGAATTTCAATCGTTTCTCTGAGGATCGCAGCCTTGAGGTTGTGGTAGGGGGCGCTGCTGTGGATATCCTGCCAGCTTGGTTTGGCTAATATCCACTGCATCGCCCCTACAACAACCTCAAGGCTGCAATTCTCACAGAAACGATCAAAGTTTTGATGTGCAGCAACGTTTGCAACACCAGTGTCTCCTCAGAACTTCCCTCGGCATGGCACACCCTCCTCGACATAGTTCCACCACACCCACCTACCGGATGTAAGGCCCCCAGCTGATGAGTGCCTGAAATATTTGCACTCTGTCATATTATTTAAATTTTCATTTCTTTGATTGCCACATGACCACATGCATGTTAACGAGCTCCTGCTCATTTGTATGATATGTTCCTTTACTTTGTTTACAATTAGTTTGAATTGCCATTTGATTCTATTCTCCCCTTATAGCATATTGACAAAGCTGTCTGAAGGCAGCGAAAGCTTGCGGGAAATGTATTCCTTTGCCTCTTTATGCCAATAAATGGAATTATTTACTAGATTTATTCTCTTTTGGTGTTTCACAACCCTTATAATACAGCTATTAGTGTTAGTTATTTCGATCTACTCCCTAATTATGTTAGCCCATCATATTCATGGCCTGCCACTTTATTGTTGACCAAAAATGGGATTTTGAAGAGTTTGTTTGACAGTCTCATATGATTTGACCACATGGTGAAGCTACTCAGAATTCTTAATGTAGTTTCTATATTTGTCCTTTTTCTAGTAAAAGAGAAATCTTATTCTTTGACGTACTTCCCTGTATGTCACATGATCATTGAGCATGTGTGCCTAAGCTTAGTTTTCAGAAAGGGCAAACAAAAATTGTAGCCACAAATAGCATACACCATATGCAAATTTCCATGTCTTCTTGTTATGTAACCCATTTTTACCACACACGCAACCCATATATTAAATTGAAACCCAAAAGACCCAGCAGTTACATGAAAGTGATGGGTAAATGAAATTTGACAGTTTATTGGAACAATAAGGGAATTTCTATGTTGTTGCCTTGCACTTTTTGGGTTTTATGCAACATAAAATGCCAGTGATCATCCAATTGGTCATCAAGAAAAAAAATGCCCTCTAGAAGAAACTTAAGATCTTTGTCCAACAATGAATGATGGCTGTAGGGTATGATTGCATACTTTTCATTTCTGTATTTGATGCTTTTCCGGAACTGTACATATGTACAGTGTGCACACATTCAATGCAAAAATTCAATATTGTTACTTTTTATTGTAAATTTCCACTTTTACCATGGTAAATTCCCAACGTTTTTACTGAACACATGCGAAAAAAAATTAACAATCAGAATTAGCGTTATTACAAAAAACTTCACAGTCCTCCCAAGCATTGGAATGATAAAATCAGATTTACAGGGAAGGGCAAGTGCCTCTCTTGTCCTCCCATATGGGCACTGATGTCACTGAGTAGAATTTTTAATAGGCTTCTAAATGGCTTTCCATTTTGAATGCCAACAATTTTTTCTTATTTTTTCCTATGAGGATCCACCCTTCTCTTCCGTGTAGAGTACTGAATTTATTCGAGTGTTGTTGAATCATATTCCCTATTAAAGTAAAAATCAAAAGTATAATTACATATGTAATAACATGGGATACATAGGTAAATCAGTTTTAATTTCTTTAGGTGCTAAGACATGAAAGTTTTAATTGCTTTATGTACATGAAAGTTTTAATTGCTTTACATGCTAAGACATGAAAGTTTTAATTGCTTTATATGCTAAGACATAAAAGTTTTGATTGCTTTAGATACTAAGATATGAAAGTTTTAATTGCCTTAGGTGCTAAGACATAAAAGTTTTAATTGCTTTACGGGCTAAGAAATGGAAGTTTTTATTTAAGTGCTAAGACATGGAAGTTTTAATTGCTTTAGATGCTGAGATATGAAAGTTTTAAAACGTTTTAATTGCCTTATGTGCTAAGACATAAAGCTGTTGGTTGTAAGACATTTTCTTAAAGGTCTGTGCTTTGTTACCCATCAGCTGGGTATTTTCTGTTCTGTTTGTCTACAAATTGCTGTTTCTTCAAAAATTATTAAATTTAGCTCTTTGCTGAATTTTCTAAGGTCGTGTGGAAAAAATGGAGGCTGAGCAATTTCACAGTGGTGCATATGGCTGCTACTGTTTTCGTTCGTGTGTCAAAGTGTAATGTTCAGGATTTTAAGACAATCAGGATGCAGAATAACAAATGAAGCATTGCAGATCAAGGTGAGACATCAATGTGTTTATCAATTCACAAAAAGGGGGGGACGTTATCACTCAAGTGAGCAGCATCCTGAATTCTTTCCTCCTCTCATGTGGTGCTCAGGAGGCATATCAAAGCAAAAAATAAAAAAAACCAGCTGTTGCTAATTGAGCAAAATAATGATTTTGTTAAAATAAAGTTACCTACCCAACACAGGAATGCTTCTGTGGCCATCACATAAGCATATTTGTTGAAATCATAGTAAGAAACAAGGATACAAAAAAAATCAGTCCTGCTATGGGGTCAGGTTGGGTCAGGTAAAAAATTTGAGGCTCGTGTCAGGATCTAACCTTCATAACTCTATGTGTGCCCTGGTGAGTTTGAGAACTACAAGGATTCAATATGGCATTGGTTAATGATTTATTGTTTGATAATTTATTATTTATTTAGGATTAATAAATTATTCTCTATCACCTTTTTTTTAGTCAGTTTTTCCTGGTCTTATCTTGCACTCATCATCATCATCATTGTCAACCATTATCAATCCACTGCTGGACGAAGGTCTCCCCAAGTTTTCTTCACAACGGTCTGTCTTGTGCCAGTCTCCTCCATGTCACTCCCGCATACTTTCGAATTTCATCCACCCATCTTCCATGTGGTCTTCTTCTGGGTCTTTTCCTGTCCCTTGGAATCCAATCTAAAATTCCAGCTGTCCATCGATGGTCTGTTCTTCTGGCAGTATGTCCAGCCCATTGCCATTTCAGGGATTTAACTCTGATCATGATGTCTTCCACTCTTGTCATTTTTCGGATCCACAAGTTCCTCTTCTTATCTCTCCTGGTCACACCAAGCATGCACCTCTCCATGCTTTTTTGAGTTGTCTGAAGCCTTTGTATGTCTCTTTTAGTTAAGGTCGACGTCTCTGCACCATACATAAGCACTGGAAGGATGCATTGATCAAACACTTTTCTTTTAAGACATAATGGCATATTGCTCTTGAAAATTATGCTGTTTCTTCCAAAAGCTCTCCAGGCAAGTTTTGTACGCCGATTAATTTCTTCATCAATGTGACCCTCACTTGATATCTGCTGTCCAAGATAAACGTACGTGTCTGTTATCTCCAGCTTTTCTCCATCAATCGATAAATCTTCATTTCTTGTAAAAGCATTGTACATCACTTTTGTCCTCTGAAAGTTCATTTTTAATCCCACTTCCTTACTCCTGTCAGCAAGCTCCTGGATCATACTCTGCAGCTCTGATGGGGTAGTTGCAAAAATGACTATGTCATCAGCAAAACGAAGGTGAGTTAGATTAGCTCCATTAATTTTTATTCCTTTGTTTTCCCAGTTCAGTGATTGAAAGACATTTTCCAATGTGGCATTAAAGAGCTTCGAAGATATGGTGTCACATTGTCTCCCTCCTTTTCCAATTTTTATATGTGTTGTATTTTCAAACAGCCGAATCTTTGCACTTGCATTTTCATAGATGTTATTATTATCTTGCACTAGGGAGGATAAAATGTTGATATATTTTTTGTTATTACATGTAGTATAATCGATGAGCCTACAGCAGAGAATATCACAAAATTGTACTCCCACTATTGCACACTTCCTCACATGTGGAATTAGAGTGGTGTCTTCCTGTTTCTGAACACATGAACCACTGTAAGTGACAACAGCAGGCTAAGCGGCATTCATCTTCCTCCCAGTACTGATAACAAAGGTGCTGCTGTGAAACACTTTAATCTTTCACATTCCTTTACTCTCCCAGAAATGGGATGTGATGGTCTCTTACTCATTAAAAGGAAGAATTACATAAGTAAAGCTATGAAGTAGTGGTGATGACTGACAGTTTTAGGGTATAACTTTCCACGCATCTACAATGCTCTTATCTCTGATGTACAAGATGTGAGTTGCCCAAATGATTTGAAGTGTATTAAAAATAAATAATTTTCCTATCACCTCCCTTTTATGCCTCATATATCTTCAATGAACATCATACAATGTAGTCTGCTACCAGTGATCGAAGTGGCACAGAGCTACTGCTGGTACGGTGTCGACCATAGATCCACATAGTATAAATAGGAGGTATAAATTCCACATAATTGTTTCGTTTTTTTTTTCGGTATTAAAAAATTAATGTATAGAATATTAAAAAAAATTAATGTAATAATTAATCCTTCATTGAAGGGTTTGTGGTCTCTTTCAGTCCCAGCTGCTAATCATTTATCAATTTTATCTGTTAAAAATGTCATTTGGCAATTTTTGCGTTTAAATTTGTGCTTTCATCGTAATGTCTTTACGTAATTTGTGACAGGTTTATAATTTATTACATACCAGAATGGTAAATAATGTTTTTTTAACTGCCTGTATGTTCACTTCCATTTTTGTTAATTACCGGTATGCCATACCCGCTGATACCGGCCCACTTCGATCACAGTCTGCTACCATATCAGCACATGTGAAGGTCGGAATGGTCAATGCTTCGATTTGGCTGACGAAGCCAAATCAGTTGTCTGTAAGTGGCTGTACACCCAGAAAATTGATTTTTATGAACAACGAAAACTGGTACAACTCTGGGATAAATGTCTCGACCATCTCAGTTCTTATGTTGAAAAACAACTAAGAAATGTAGTTTCACTGTGTATATGTTTTGTATTGCCTATGTATTGAACTGTTGCCAAAAAAAAAAAAAACAGTGTGCATTACTTTTCGATCCACCCTCATAGTTTTCTTTTGTGGACCACTCCCATATTACAGTAAACGGATCTAACCGTAGTCGAAAACAGTCAAAAACTGCTAAAAATATGTTATTTAACCATAGTCAAAAACAGCGTGCATTACTTTTTGATCTACCCTCATAGTTTTCTTTTGTCGACCACTCCATCTTAGAGTAAACATATTTAACTGTAGTTGAAAACAGTCGAAAATGGCTAAAAATATGTTATTTAACTGTAGTCGAAAACAGCTAAAAGTATGTTATTTAAACATAGTCAAAAACAGTGTGCATTACTTTTCAATCCACCCTCATAGTTTTCTTTTGTGGACCACTCCATCTTACAGTAAACGGATTTAACCATAATCGAAAATGGCTAAAAATGTTATTTAACCGTAGTTGAAAACAGTGTGCGTTACTTTTGGATCCACCCTCATAGTTTTCTTTTGTGGACCACCCCATCTTACAGTAAACAGATTTAACCATAGTCAAAAACAGTGTGCGTTACTTTTTGATCCACCCTCGTAGTTTTCTTTTGTGAACCATGCCATCTTACTCCACACTGAACAGCTGACTTCTGATAATACCGGAAGTTACTCAAACTAAGCTTTATCCATGGTTATGTGTCGCTCACCACCCCTGCAATGCAATAACTGTAGTAAAGGTTTTTTTCTCTCTCAGTGACCACTTTGCTTTTCTACTGCTTCAGCACCAGGCTTTTGATAACATCTAAAATCACCCAAACTAAGCCACACTGAGTATCACAAATCACTCACAATGATAAATTGACATGTGAAATTTTGTGACAAAACTTGGTTAAGCTAGGTCTATTTGTTTTTCTGCTCCTTTGTGTGTTTGTTTTGTCTTTGTGTCTCCTTTGCTGGTTCTTCTGTGTTTTCTGTTTGTCTTCACACATATGCACACACACACACACACACACACATTAACTCGAATAAACACATACATACATACATATCACTAAGCTGTTCTCTGAGATTCAGAGGTTAGCTCCAAAAAGAAATACAAACTTCCAGATATTTTTACTTATTATTGTCGTATCAAACTTCTCGAACAAACACACTCACACAAATACACAAATACACACAGTTCTCTGAGATTCAGAGGTTAGCTCCAAAAAGAAATACAAACTTCCAGATATTTTTACTTATTATTGTCGTATCAAACTTCTCGAACAAACACACTCACACAAATACACACAAACAGAAACAAACACATACAAACATGTACAGGAGAAAACACAAGCACACACAAACAAACAAATACACATAAACAAACAAACATGTTCACATAAATACACATGAACAAGCATACTCATTCACACAAACTCGCACAGACAAACAAACACACTCACACAAACAATCACACGTGCACACAAACAAAGAAACAGAGCTGCTCCTCCCTGGCATTGTACAGCATTTTAAAATGTTTTTGCATAAAAATATTGTGCTAAATTTTTAAATCACAAAGTGGGAAAACCAACTAAAAAACAAGCACTATTTTTCTGGTATTCAATTACCTGCTTTGCAAGGAAATGAGCTCAGTGTTTTTTTAAATATCAAGTCTAGATATAATCTTTCAAAATAAATTTGAGCCCTTCTATTCATGTGGCTTAATTTAACAAAAAATAAATAAATTCCAGCATGAATTATTCCTAAGCAATATGACAACTAATTCCTCTTTGAAATATTCTCTTATTGTTTCACAATGCAGGATTCACAGACCTTATGAAAGGAACTTAACTTAACTTCACTTCATTTCATCAAGTCATTCTGGAGCCATTCATTGTGAGAGAAAATCGTCTTGTTGGCAATTTTCTCTTGGAAGTTTGTGGAAATATTACATTAAACAAAGCACAGCCATTGCTTTTCATGATCAGCCAAAACCACTTTTCTCTTCTGCTCTGTTACCTCAGTTTCTACAACTCTGGCTTTTTTCTTTTTCTTTCTGTTCTCTCATTCTGAAGCTAGAACAGAACATTTGTTCTCGAAATTTACAGCAAATTTTACATTCAATCAAACATCTAATATAGTTTTTTTCTTCTAGGAAATATTTTAATTAAAAATGCAAATTTTCAGAGAAAACTCTTCTTCTTCAGGCAGTCTTTTGTTGTCACTCTTTTTCTGTCACTATCATGGTTACAGTTAACCCCGATGGTTGCATTTATTTTTCACCAAATCTTGCCAGATGTTTGGTAGGGACAAACCACTACAGTCATTGGTGATGAAATTTTGTTTTTTCTCAATTTCTATTCCTTTTAATTTTCTTTTTTGAAAGTTGCCTTGGAAATTGAGGACTTTAAGATTTCCAGCCCATGTTGTGCCCGGTTTTTGTAACATGCGTATCTAATCCTGTCTTGGACCAATTTTTCCTAACTGCTTTATGTTCTGCTATTCAAGGTTCTATTCTGCGACGTGTCTCACTTATGTAGGATAGTCCACAACTACATTTTATCTCATAGACCACTCCTTGCATTTTTTAAATATCTCCTTCTCTTTGAACTATCTTTGGTAAATATTTTTTAACTTTATTCTCTATACTTGGAGCTTCTCACTAATTCTCTTTAATGATTTGAATAAACCTATGTGATAAGAAATTTTTCTAGTAAATTTTATTTGTTGCTGTTGTGTGTTCTTAACTGAAAAAATTTAGAAGTTTTTCAATTTTAGGAAAGAAGACTCCAGGAAGAAGGAGAAGATTTTTCTCCGAAAATTTGCATTTTTAATTAAAATATTTCCTAGAAGAAAAAAACCCCATGAGATGTTTGATTAAGTGTCTAATTTAAGAAACTAGGAAACCATTTTTCAACATGAACTTTATTGAAAGAAGAAAATTTTAATTGTTACTGGCAGGGGTACCCAGTATTTCCTGGGTAAATATTACTATTCGTGGAATCGCCAAGTTCAGCAGGTGAAAGTTTACGAATAATAAAGATAATCCTTTATTTTTCCAGTAAATTTATTTTAATTCATTTAGGTTATTGCTTTTTGGTAAACAATATTTTTGGTTTTTCCATTGGGAGCAAAAATGCAGAGATTTTTAAGATTGCCAACCGTTGAGCAGGCGACGTAGTGTTGTCCATGTGAAAAACAAGGTTCCTCCAAATTAACGCAAGCCACTGCCAATGATTGGCTGATGCAGTAATATTTCTGCAAAAAAAAAAAAAAAAAAGCTAGGATGGCTTCAAATGTGAAAAATCTTTTTTTTATTTAGTTGATTTACTTTTGCAAAACAAAAAAAGGAAGGAAGAGGAATAGAAATACTTACCTTTGAGGAGGCATCTATAGAACTGCCATACATCTATCTGGCGTGCGCTTCTGAGAATCCCTCAACACTGAAATGCAATATACCTATGTCATATCATGTGCATGCGACTTGACATTGGTTTTGATCATCCTTTTGCATACCATTTTGAATTTTTAATATCTGGAATTGTCTATTTACATTACGTTGTAATTCTGCCTGAGGAAGCTGCCCATTGCTGGTGGAAGCTAATGTTTATTCATTTATGTTTTTAATACACCATTAAATGGATATTTTTGCTCTTTATTGTTATCTACAGTCTGTAACTTTGACCGTAGATTGGGTATTAAAGTGCTGAATTGTGTTGCGTTCTTAAAAGTAAAAATGGAACTTTTACGAAAAAATTTTATGGGGGGGGGGCTTGACCCCGAGCTCCGACACCATCTGAAAACCATCTACGGTCTAAGTTAGAGTACCACGAGATACTATACCAAATTTGGTGGTTCTAAATTGAAAACTATAGATTTTAAGGAAATTTTGTGTGGGGGCCCCTTGACCCCAGGCTCTGACCCCTTCCAAAAACCATCTACGGTCTAAGTTAGGGTACCATAAGATAGTATACCAAATTTGGTGGTTCTAGATTTAACAGAAACTTTGTGTGGGGGCACCTTGACCCCGGGCGCTGACTGACCCTGGGCTCCAACCAACCCCTTCCCAAAACCATCTACGGTCTAAGTTAGAGTCATCAAATAAAAGTCATCGCTCTTTTCACATTTATAAATGAGTCACAGAAAAATTCTCATCGGCCGCCACCGGGAATCGAACTTGGTCTTCCAGTTATGCGCCGGGTATGCTTCCACTGCACCACAGCGGCCTCAAAATTCTCCAGACTCACATATGACAAACTGCCAAACCAACTGGCATGTTGCTTCTTTGGAGCCCCGCACAATTCTGGGGATTCACCAAAGTTGAACAGCAGCAACTGAACAAATAACTAGAAGGCGAATGAATAATAAATACACAGTTGACGTGGATTAGGAACATCAAATAGAAGTCATCGCTCTTTCCACATTTATAAGTTCATTCATCTTTGGTTAATCCCCAGCATTGTGTGGGGCTCAAAGAAGCAACCTGCCAGGTGGTTTGGCAGTTTGTCGTATATGAGTCTAGAGAATTTCGAGGCCGCTGTTGTGCAGTGGAAGTATATCCGGCGCGCAACTGGAAGACCCTGAGTTCGATTCCCGGTGGTGGCTGATGAGAATTTTTCCATGACTCACTTATAAATGTGGAAAGAGCAATGACTTCTATTTTATGTTCCTAATCCATGTCAGCTGTGTATTTATTATTCATTCGCCTTCTAGTTATTTGTTCAGTTGCTGCTGCTCATCTTTGATGAATCCCCAACATTGTGTGGGGCTCCACAAAAGCAACCTGCCAGGTGGTTTGACAGTTTGTCGTATGTGAGTTTGGAGAATTTCGAGGCCGCTGTGGTGCAGTGGAAGTGTATCCGGTGTGTAACTGGAAGACCTTGAGTTCGATTCCCGGTGGTGGCCGACAAGAATTTTTCTGTGACTAACTTATAAACGTGGAAAGAGTGATTACTTCTATTTGATGTTCCTAATCCACGTCAACTGTGCATTTATTATTTTACTAAGTTAGGGTACCATGAGATAGTATACTAAATTTGGTGGTTCTAAATTAAAAACTGTAGATTTTATGGAAATTTTATTTGCGGGCCCCTTGACCCCAGGCTCTGACCAACCCTGGGCTCTGACCCCTTCCCTAAACCATCTACAGTCTAAGTTAGGGTACCATGAGATAGTATACCAAATTTGGTGGTTCTAAATTGAAAACTGTAGATTTTACAGAAATTTTGTGTGGGGGGTCTCTTGACCAGGGGCTCCAATTGACCCCTTCCAAAAACTGTCTGTGGTCTAAGTTATAGTACCATGAGCTGTTATACCAAATTTGGTGATTCTAAATTGAAAACTGTAGATTTTGTGAAAATTTTGTGTGTGGGTTCCTTGATCCCGGCCCCGGCCCCTTCCAAAAACCATCTTGGGTCTAACTTAGAGTACCATGAGATAGTATACCAAATTTGGTGGTTCTAAATTAAAAACTGTAGATTTGTATTAACAGACATGCAAACAAACAAACATTCAATTTTATATGTATAGATAAAAACATTTATGAAAATCTGTGCATTTATTAGTAAAATTTTGAAGAAATAAATACATTAATTATTTACGGTCTTGGCGCTTTTAAAAAGGAAATGTCTGGTTTTTTTATGGGGGGATTATCCCCAGTCACCCCTGCTGGATACGCTGCCTGTTTGTCTCTATTTCTTTTTTTTTTTCTGTGTTCGCGGATGTCCAAATCTCTCTCGTATCTCATCCTTTCTTTTCTCTCTCCTATTTGCTCCTCCAGTTTTTTATGCTGTTTTAATTGTGTCTCTCATATAGTGTTATGATGATAATTAATGTGCAATAGATCATCCAATATAAACTTTTTCAGATGTCTCCATCAGTAAACTTAAACTCCGTGCATCTTCTGAGCCAATGCCGCAAGGCACTGAAAATGTTTCTAGTCCTGCCAGTAGTCTCATGCTGACCAATGAGGAAAAAGTTGAAAGTGCCAATCTTGGGACTGATGGAAAGCCAAAACTTCTGAACCTTTTAAAGAAATTCCCTCAGGTTATAAATTTTGTTTACAATTTTATTCTAGTATACTAAAAAAGAATGTGATGTAATGCCAGTTTGAAAAAAAAATGTATAAAATAAATTTGCAAAATACACTGCGCTACTTTAAAAAAGTGAGCCGAATATCACTAGAATATGAGGTGGATAATGCAGGGGAATTAATTTCCAAAGCAGTACACATCAGTTAGATCCTGCTACAAGACAGGATCATGTGACAATTGCCAGTACCTTATGTGATGACCATGTTGTGCAATGCAGACGCACAGCAAACCATAAAATACCAAATATCCTAGGACTTAATGGTGTTGATATACCAAATATCCCAGCAGGACTAATGGTGTTGATATACCAAATATCCCAGGACTAATGGCATTGATATACCAAATATCCCAGGACTAGTGGTGTTTGTATCAGGACTAATGGTGTTCTGGGATATTTGGGACCATTCAACATTTACTTTGTCCTATAATTCATCTGCATCCCTGGGCAGCAGAGGAGAGTCTTGCAAGCTTCATCCAATGAGATTCTGTACAGGTTGGATGTGTGATAGGTACAGAGATCTTGCTGGCCATGGAAGCATATGGACTCCTCTTACGCATACTTGGGAGATGTTAGTGGTGTGTGGTAAAGAGTTATTTTGCTGCAAAATGGCCTCCAGTGACCAGGTATCATAACTAGTGGAATCAAACAGGAGGATGCCTGGTTTTCAAGCAGTGTGTTGCTTGCAGACAATAGCTGGATTCTCCCAATGGCCACCTTACCACTAGATATATACTCAATGATCATCGTTAATTCTTTTTCTTTACTATAGAATTAACGATGTCATCGTTAATTCTATAGTAAAGAAAATGAAACGCACATTAGATACCACATTAATAAAAGATCACAGATCAGTTAAATATGTGGGATCACTTCCATACATTCCCAGCATCATCAATATACTCAAAAACCTTTGTCACCGTCACAATATTGGCTTCGGAGTACGAACACACAATGTACTTTCAGGAATAAAAAATGATAGAGATGTTGTTCCTTTGGACAACCGATATGGAGTATATGTCATCCCAATGAAGACAATAGACACTGAAGATGAAGATCGTATATATGTTGGATCTACACTTCGCTCATTAAAAACTCGTTTAAAATAGCATCAATATAACATAAAGACAAACTCATCAAGGACTTCCCTATTAAGGCTATCATGCAAAGGATCTCATTACCCATGCTGGAATGAAACCCACATCCTCGCCACGTCCTACTCAAAAGCATCAATCCTACTACTAGAAAGTCTATTTATTCACAAATATGGTGAAGAATGCTGCAATGATGATACTCCTTGTCACATCCCTTTACCTTGGAAAACGGTGCTTAATGAGTTATAACATGTAGAGACTTACACCAATTATTTCCTTCAAACATAGATTTTATTACGTTGCTTGACACGTAATATATTTATCGATGTTAACAAACCTTTCACGAGATATGATGTCCATCACGTGCAGATCACAATATCAAGAAAACCACATAGCATTAATGTATTTAAATCATGCTCAGTTCCATTCTGTTAATAACACCTGAAGATGGGTCCGCTGCAGGCCTGAAAGTTCTAATGTCTTCTATATGAATTCAATAAATCATCTAAACAGTCAAATGTGTTTATTTGAATCTGTTTTTAGAATAATGATCGTGTAAAGACGGTGGAAATCAACACAGAAATCCATAACGGTTTTCCACAGGAAAGACTTTTCGTGTTGTTTATTCAACAGATTCAAACACTTCATGACACACTCATCCTTGTTCCTCTGGCTCAGGTCATGTGGCACCCATTTTCCTTCCTTCTGAATGTTTCCCATTGCGCATAAATGATTGGAAATGGTTTGTTAAGTTACCACCCCCAATTGTTCAGCTAGTTCTTTTTGCGTTTGAGATGAATCTTCATCCAGCAATGCTTACAGTTCCTCATATGCAATTTCTGTGGGGCGCTGCTGCATTCTCTATCGTTTACATCAAAATCGCCTGCTTTAAACCATATAAACAAAAACTAACACATGTTCTTCAATACAATATTCTCCCCCAGAACAAAACAGATCGATGCACATGCTTTTGTAGCACTTTTTCCTTGATGGAATTCGTAACGAATGCAGTGTCGAATAAATGCAGTATCACTTGTCATCTTTCACCTGCCGATGTGCAAGTGCATTTGACTGTTGGGCAAACTTCTGTGTCACATTTTATACTCTAGACCAGTTACTGTCACATGACAACAACACGGGAGAATGTCTGATATGTAAATTAGCAGTATATGTCACACAAAAAATGCTTTAAAACTTATTTGTACACCTAATATAAGAAACTGCATTGTGAAAAAAATCATATTTCTTCCCACTTTTTTTAGGAGTTTGCAAAATATATGGTCACCTCTAGTCCATCCTCAAATCTTTCAAAAACATTACAGAAGTTTTTTTCGTACACATCCGTAATTGGGGGAAATTTTCATACATTAAGAATTCATTTGAATCATGATATTTGGATCATATTATTTGCTCACTACTTTGATATAATTTCAGCAAGCTGAACTCAACTGTGGGGAAAGGGGAGGGAGGGTTAAAGCAGAACTAACTGGTATGCATTTTTCAACCTTGCATTTTTATATTTTCTTGCTACCACTGATTCGTCCATGAATCATGGGATACACACTTCTATATGGCAGGAATATTTTAATGGCTTCCTCATCATAATTTGGGGAATGTTTTCTCCTGGGTAATTTTATTCATCCACCCATAGTGAAATCCTAGATGTGCCACTAATACTGGGGCCCCAAAATACTGTCCAGCCCCTGGGCCCCCTGTCTCTTCAAATGTGCTGTGACTACGACATCTAGCAATGCCATCTTGCAACCACTGTTGCTAACAATGTAAAAGTGTTTCGACATCCTAGTGAAGTGTTTTGACATCCTGATGTATGGCATCTGGTAATGTCATCTTCCAACCACTGTTGCTAACAATGTAAAAGTGTTTTGACATCCTGATGTATGGCATCTGGTAATGCCATCCTGCAACCACTGTTGCCAACAATGTAAAAGTGTTTTGACATTCCGATGCAAATGGGTCATAGTTGGATGAATCGACCAAAAAGCTTCACAGTAGTCTATGTCCCTTCCTCTCTCAAACATGTCCAGCTGTTGATAGGGTTAGCAAAAAGGTCAACGAGGCATATACCTTCTTTGGATGTGCATGCTGTAGCAGCCCTCAACTCTCCCTTGGTTTGTTCTGTTTGACCCTGAGCATGGGACATGGCATGGCCTTGATACCCATATTTGTACTTTTTATGTGATTGGTTGCATACTTGAATGATTTGCATATCCATGTTCCTTCCTGCGCACATCTACCAAATTGCACGTTGATGTGTGAGCCCATTCTGTGTGAGGCAATTTCAATGTTGAGAAGTTTATATTAAAGTTGAATTTTTCAATTACTTCTAATGTTGGATTTCTTTAGTAAAAGTCCGCTATTGAAGGTTAATTTTTTGACGTGCATTAATGCAATTGCATTTTGGACTTACCGTTAAATTAGTGAAGTTCCAAGTTGAACACTTCCAGCACGTGGATCTTGGTTTTTCCCCGTATTTCCGTTATGTAGATGCGGCATGGGAGGTTTTTTCAAACTGAAGTGGACCGGCAACCGAATGAAAAAACCCCCATGCCTCATCTACATAACGGAAATGCGGAAAAAAAACCAAGGTCCACGTGCTGGAAGTGTTCAACTTGGAACATCACCAATTTAATGGTAACTCCAAAATGCAATTAAAGTTGAATGGTTTCTATGAGATGACTACGTAATCTAATCTAACAGGCGCTGAAAGTTTTATGAAAATTTATCTGTGCAGTTCATTTTCTGTTGCAGCTTAGTTTTCACCATTCCAAGAGAAATTCATTAAAATTTTATTATGCTGTAGTGTGCAGATTTTGTAAATTTGGTTCTTTTTTGAGGTGTGAAATGATTTCTTATTTTCAGTTGCTCATTCTAAAAACTTTTTATTTTATTGCCAAGAAAAAAAGTACTACTGAAAGGTATTTATGAATGCATCTGTGCTAATATAGGTGTCTTAAATTTCTTCATCAGTATTCAGTATGAAAGTCCCTCAAAGTTTAATGCTTTTGCTTAAAAGTTCTTCTATTGTTATCAATGTTTTTTGTTTTGCTTTACAGGTTACCGTAGCAAAAGTTGAATTATTATCAATCAAACTAATGAAAGAAGGCAGTCATAGGTAAGTACATACCATTGGCTCATATATTTTCTTTTGAGGAAGTGAAAAATATTTTTGCCTACACATCATGATAAAAATTACTACAAAAATGATATTCTTCAGTGGATTTGTAGAAATTTCACTTTTATCATCACCATTTGGGTTCTCAAGATCATTGCAAAACTGAAGAGAAGTTTTGGAGAGTTTGGTGGTGGTAGTGATGGTTGGTGGTGGGTCATTTTACATCTGGGGATGGAATTCCATCTTTCAAAACTTGAAAACAGCAGTTAAGATTTCTCCCATAATCAGTGGTGTGTACACGATGCTGGTTGGGGTGGGTTTATTTGGCAAAATAAAATGTCTTCTCAGAAATAGTGTAGCAGGTGATTTTATTTGAATTGATGATTAGTCAACAGATTAATCGACTAACAAATTTTGATTAATCAGTTGAAATTTTTAGTTGATTTACACCCAACAATGCGTGGTATACGCAATCATTAAAAGCTGTAAATCCGAAAAACACCTCAGAATAGCAGAGTCGGTAATGATTGAAAAAAATAGGACAAAAGTTTGCAACCATAATGACCCTAATAATTTGAGAAACAGCTGGAGAAATTTAATTAAAATTGAGCAAAAAAATGAAAAAGTTCGAAAAATGAGATCACTGACCAACAAGAGATGGCGCCACAACGCCCAAGGAAAAGCGATAGCCGATGACAGAAGCAGCCCGCGAGAACCACCGAAATGCCCAGCTGACACGGTCCGTGCTAGTCGGAGCAAAACGTCCCTCGAAGACGGTAAAGGAGTATTGCCGAAAGTACTCGGGTATGAATAAATATTGAAGTAAATGAGGATGCAGCAAAGGAAAAAAAACTCATTTGGTGATGAGGCAAAAAAAATTCCAACGGAAAAAAAAAGAAGCGGACCCGTGGCCAAATGAAAAAACCCCGTGCCGCATCCACATAACGGAAATATGAATTGAAAGCCAAGCCCCACGTGCGGTAAGTGTTCATCGAACTTTACCAACTAAAAGTGAAGTTCAAAAATGCAATCTTAAATGTTAAAAATAAACAATGCCTTCCCCTCATTACAGTATGAAATATTTATTTCCTGACGTACTCAAATGTAACTTAATTCACCATGTTGTTTTAGATAGTTCATCAAGATTAGATAATTCATCACTCAGTCAGAGCTCAGAAGCACATGTATCAAAAGAGTGAGTCAAAGCCAAGCATGAGACCTTTGCAGGAAAAAAAGGCAGAAACCTATGCAACAAGTAACAGCCAATCACATGCCATTTTATTTGTAACATGCGATGCTGTTGGTTGTGTGATGTGGTGTCATCATCCTCACGATCTCATGGTGGATGATTGTTCTGGTACTCCACCAATTAAAAAAAATCAAACTGAATTTCTTTTTTTATACTCATGTGATTTATTACTCATAAAAACAATTTGTACTAGGAACAAAAATCATTGGCAAACATATGGATTATTTGTAATATATTGGGTTGTCAGAAAAGTCATGACATATTTTAGCTATGTTTTGCAAAGGTCATTTATTGATAGAAAGAACAAAGATCAATCAATGATATAATGCCCGTTTTGTTTGATAACCTTTTGCCATCTTTCAGTGAGCTGCAGAATGCTGCCTCGTTCATAGAATGACATGTCTTTCGTGGTGAAAAACTGTACAAAGTGCTGATTTACAGCCTCATCTGAATTGAACGTTATACCATGCAAGGACTGTTGAAGAGAGAAAAACAAGTGGAAGTCTGATGCGCAAGGTCAGGCGAGTATGCTGGGTGTGGCAACACATCCCACCCAAGCTCCAATAATTTTTGGCGGGTGATCAAACTTGTGTGTGGTCTCGCGTTGTCGTGATGGAACACAGCACCTTTACGATGAACGAGCTCTGGACGTTTCTGGATGATGGATTCATTCAAACTGTCCAATTGCCAACAGTACACATTCGAATTGATTGTTTGGTTCCGTGGTAGGAGCTCGAAAAACACGACACCTTTAAAATCCCACCACAATGAGACCAGAACCTTCCGCTGATGAATGTCTGCTTTGGATGTCGTTTGAGGCGAAGCAGCACGTCGGGACCAAGACCGTTTGTGCAGCACATTGTTGTACACAATGCACTTTTTGTCACCAGTTATCAGTCGTTTCAAAAAACGATCATTTTCCTCACGTTTAATGAGCATATCGCAGATGTTTATACGCGCCGTCAATTGAGCTTCTTTCAGTTCATGAGGAACCCACACATCGAGCTTGCTTACATATCCCAGCTTCTTCAGGTGGTCGTAAAAGCTTTAATGATGGATTAGCAATGTGTCTGCAATCTCTCCTGTCGTGTAACGTGGGTTTGACTTGATCAATGCCTTGATTTGGTCGTCATCAAACTCAGTGTGCCTCCCGGATCGAGGAACATTGTTGAGGTCAAAATCACCAGCACGGAATTTTGCGAACCACAGCTGGCACTGACATTCTTGTAGAGCATTATCACCGTACATTTTATGAAACTTTTCACAAGTTTGACGCGCGTTCTTCCCTTTGCGGAAGTAAAACAGTAAAATATGGCGCAAATGCACAGTTTGGTCTTCCATCTTCAACTTGATGTCAAATCTCCGCAAATCAACCAAATCGCTCACTGTTCTTTTTAGACTGCAGCTAGAACTGGCACCTGTCGAATGCCATAGCGATAACAGAGCTGCCCATGCCTCTAGTACTTCCAAAACTGCCATCGGATGCCAAAATACGTCATGACTTTTCTGACAGCCCAATAGTCTAGCATAGAACAATCTACTATATGCTTCTAAAAACCTGTTCATCATGCAAATTAATTTCTCAGGTATCAACATTATTTGTCTACTGCTAATACAGATGGGATGAATTTAAATGGTTATTTAATTTTTTTAAGTATTAAAGCACTAGATTACTTGTTTCTTCATTTCAGCTTTCTTAGACTATTCTCCAGTGAAATCAATCTTCTGTAATCAGTTATGACATTTGAAGATCGCTATATTTATGTCCTGGCACATCGTCATGAAGCCAATGTCAGAATAAGAGATTTTAGTAAAAATACAGATTAATGTGGAAGCATTGTCAGTATTTATGAATCAAACTGGAGGATCTGAAACATAGGACTGGTCTTAATAAAAGAACCCATGCAACACTACATCCAAGTTTTCAAAAAAATTCCAGTGGCTCAGTAAAAATGACTTGGAATAAAAAACAGAAGGGTTTAAAAAAGGATGTCCAACAAATGGATAGCACATTAAAAACCTTTAAAAACTAGGAATACGAAAGTCAATAAATAGAGCTGTCTACACTACTGACATTCCTAGATTTCCCAGATGCATTTGTGTCTGCAAAAACATGCAGCCATCCTCAGCAGTTGTTCAAAAAGAAATGCTATTGTACATGGTATTGGGGTCCTTTGTGCT
The DNA here is from genome assembly GCA_039090855.1 of Macrothele yani. Classification (NCBI taxonomy): domain Eukaryota; kingdom Metazoa; phylum Arthropoda; class Arachnida; order Araneae; family Macrothelidae; genus Macrothele; species Macrothele yani. Next base: position 71,193,631 of record CM077000.1, on the reverse strand, counting down.
CTTTTCTTCACAGCGTTGTCCATGAATTTCATTCTCGTTGGTTGATTAGCATGTGGACGAATGCAAGTGAAATAGCAGAAAATAAAGCAGCTATGAAAAATTGCTACAACAAAACTGGTTTATATAGATATGTTAGAGAAACTGGTCACAACATGGACTGGGATTCCCTTGAAGTCATCAATTTTCAAAACAACTTTCTAAAAAGAAAACTAGAAATTGAGAAGAATCAGAATTCCATCATCAATTATTGCAAAGGTTTGTCACTGCCTAACATCTGGCAAGATATTGTGAAAAGTAACCGTAACCCTCAACGTTAACCATAACTGCAATAGTAAAGGTGAGAAAAAAGAGCGATAACAAGTAACTGCCTGATGAAGGATAACAGTTTTCTCCGAAAATTTTCAAATTAAATTAAATAAATTTCTGGTAAAACCCATATTAGAAGTTTAATTTAGTGATTTTTTTTATTTAAATGGGTTTCACATCTAAGGTAATGCACTGTTTCTTGTTTGAATTCTCACTTGGATTCTGTGAAAGTGATGAGTAGGCTACAGATATAGTGGCACCACTCTCATGTATGTATGACTTGCCATGCCTTTTTGTGCTTGTGTTACTTACCTGTGTGCCTGAGTTAAAGTATGCTAACATCTTGTTTATCATCTGTGTTGTTTAGTGCATCTTCTTTCAAATAAGTAAATATACAAAAAAAAAAAAAAAAAAAAAAAACATATATCTTTTGTAGTTTATTTTTATTCCAACTTTTACAGAGCTTTTACAATGGATGTCAAATCAATGGAAGCTCAGTTGAAAAAGGAATCTATGGAAGAAGTTACTCATCTGGAAAATGAATCTGTTGAAGGAGGAGCACAGTTGATAAACAGTCCAGTTGGAGAGGAACCTCTTTTTCCATCTATTCAGTCCTTTTTTGCTATTGAAGATGTCCATGCTGCTAGTGGCCACAAAGAACTCGCACACTTAATCAAAGCATCAGCAGAATTTCAGTTAAATGTAAGTTCTTGTGTTTTGTAAATCTTTCCTCCGAGCTGCTCCACAAATTTTCTCTAATCTATATTTCATACACAGGAACAGCAAATTCTGAGGTACAACTGAACACAGGGTTCACACTGACCCTGGAATTCTGAAAAAGTCCTAGAATTTATTTCCCTCTTTTCCAGGCCTTGAAAGTCCTTAATTTTTCATATTTTTTGTGAAAGTTCCTGGAACAGTCATGTGATTTTTTTTGGCAATGACAAAAAAATTGGTCTACAGAGAGTGAGTCGAAAGTTTTGCAATATTTGCATAAACACATGTGCTGCGGCGGGTATGTCACATGCTTAAACTAGTTCAAGTCGAGCACTGCAGTCAGTTGAAAGGGATATAAAGTGCTGCAGTCGTTGCTGTGAACATCATTGCATGTCATCATTTTGTCTGTGGTTGGGACGCCTAAAAGATGAGCAGCCACAACCGGCTAATTAGGGATGTTTTGCTTTACGAGTTTGAACTCGGCTATAATGTTGCTCAAGCAATATGAAACATTTATCATGCGAAAAGGGAAGGTTCCGTGGACCACAGCACCGCAACCAGATGGTTTAAAGAAATTTCACTCAGGTGACAGAAACCTCGACAATCAGACAAGGTCAGGTAGTCCGTGAACCGCGGTTTTAGAGGCCGTAGAGACAAATCCGACAACAAGCACTCGAAGATTACCAGGTGAGCTGGGCATATCACAGACCACCATGGTTTGTCACCTTCAGGACCTCCTGTAGGTCTACAGGAGCTGCCACATTGTCACTCACAAACTGACGCCAGCTGAAGCAAACCTGTCGAGTGGAAGTGCGCCCAAAACTAGAAATCCCGCACGATGTACGTTTCATCAAGAGAATTGTTACGTGTGTTGAAAAGTGGGTCTATTTCCGTAATACTAACACATAACAACAGTGAATGAGCCCAGACCAGCTTCCTGAACCTGTTGCCAAACGTGGGTGCTTCGAGCACAAGGTGATGCCCTGTGTCTGGTGGGATTTCGGGGGGCATAATCCATTATGAATTTGTTCCAGACGGTTGGACCATCAACGCCAACCTCTACTCTGAACAGCTAGAGCAGATGTATGATGTTTTGGAAAACTTCAGCAACTTGAGGGCATCGAACTGATGCCACATCCAGCATGTAATCCGAACCTTGCCCTGTCAGATTATTACTTGTTCCTCATCGGCCGCCACCGGGAAACGAACCCCGGGTCTTCCAGTTACGCGTCGGACATGCTACCGCTGCACCACAGCGGCCTCGAATTCTCCAGACTCACATGTGATTAACTGCCAAACCACATGGAAGGTTGCTTCATGGAGCCCCGCACAGTGCTGGGGATTCACCAAAGATGGAAAGCAGCAACTGAACAAAGAACTAGGAGGCAATTGAATAATTAATTCATAAGAGAATTTTTCAGGACTCACTTACTAATGTGGAAAGATCGATTACTTCTGTTTGGTGTTCCTGATCCACGTCCTGTGTATGAATTAATACATTCTCAATATTCAACATTCTGGTTTCAAATGGATGCACTCAAGATTTTCAGAAAAAAGCTGTTAATCCATGAGTTCCATACTGAAACACTAGTCTTGGACTCTTAGTTGTGAGGATATAACTTTGTTTTGAATATCAAATTACAAAGCAAATCTTACCTTTGAGGAGTCCCTCGGACAAAGTAATAGGTAATGAGGATGATATTTTTAATGCATTTATATGCACAAATAAAAGACAAAGACACTGATTTCCACGGAAACATTTTACACAACAAGATCACAAACTTCTTACTCAGTTCTCAGTCACACATCTGTCTGTGTTCGCACTCAGTCTCTTTCTCTCTCATCGAGGCTAAACCATCAGCGTTTCGTGGTTATGATTCTTGTGTCATCTATTAACAATCAGCTGCTGTGCTGCCTTTGCGAAGTCCATGTTCCAACAAACTTAATCTAGAATCTGGATTTTTGTAGACAGAAAGTTGTCAAAAGAGAAGTTTGATTTTCATAGGCTTTACAATTTTTGCAATGAGATAAAATATTTAATTTGTAATGCTAATTTTTTCTTTTGCTGCCGATCCAACTTTAAATAAATCATTATTAAAGAACATCTTGTACTCCTTTAGAGCATAAGTTTTACAATATTATTTTTCATTTTGAAATTTTGTTTATAATTTTTTTTACATTTATATGTTTTTTAAGGCCATGCCCCAGAAAAATGTGTAACCATGGTTTTGCTGTGTGTATATTTATGCATTTGCATCAAAGCATTAGGATGTTTTTAATTCTTTAAGTATTTAAATTCTCATTTATTCTCACTTTGTTTCTCTCTCTTTACTGGTTGATGGACTTTGCTGCTGTATGTGCCAAACACACTTTTGATCCATTAAGGGGTTTTTTTCTAATGAATTCCGGACCAAAAACAAAAGAACTGTTTGAAATGTTGGAAATTCCAGAACTATGTTAACAAAATGAATGTGTCTTTGATTTGTGAAGTTAAGTGCTCCTCAGAATATTTTAAATCTCTCTGATTGTTCTGATTTCATGCCAGCATACAATAATTGCTAAGAAATCGTTAATGGATCCACTTCATTGGTAATTGGATCAACACAATTCTATGGGAAACCTTTTGTTAAATGATTTATTGTTAATGGTTCCATCACCAGTATAATTCAGAGGGATCCAATTAAATAGTGATGTATCCATCACTAATAATTGGGGCATTGTAATTCTACAGGAGGCCAGTCGTTAAATCATTTATTATTAATGGATCTGTCACTGATTATTAGATCAATATGATCCTGCAGGAGGCCAATTTTTAAATGAATTGTAATTTAGTCCATGTAATCCTGCATAGGTTAATTATTAAATAATTTGTCATTAATGGATCCACCACTGGTAATTAGATCATTATCTTATAGGAAATCAATTGAAAGAAAGGATTTGTTATTTATATGGATACTTCATCTGTAACTGAAGGAATGTAATCCTATAGTAGGTCAATTGCTAAGTGATTTATCATGAATGGATCAATCATTGGTGAATCAATGTAATTTTTCAGGAGGAGGCCAATTGTTAAATCATTTGTCATTAATGGATCCATCATTGGTAATTTTATCAATGCAATCTTACAGGAGGCCAATTGTTAAATGAATTATAATTGAGTCTATGTAGTCCTGCAATGGTTAATTGTTAAATAATTTGTCATTAATAGATCCATCACTGGTAATTAGATCAGCATTATTCTACAGGAGGTGAATTGTCCAATGATTTATCATTTATGGACACTTCATCAGTATCTGATTGAGCATAATCCTGTAAGAGTCAGTTCAGTGATTTGTCATTAATAGATCAATCATTAATAATTAGATTAATATAATTTTGCAGGAGGCAAATTTTTAAATGAATTGTAATTGAGTCCATGTAATCCTGCAATGGTTAATTATTAAATAATTTGTCATTAAAGGATCAACCGCTGGTAATTAGATCAGTATTATTGTACAGGAAGTCAATTGAAAGAAAGGATTTGTTATTTATATGGTTACTTCATCAGTAACTGAACGAATGTAATCCTAAAGTAGGTCAGTTTTTAAGTGATTTACCATTAATTGATCAATCATTGGTAAATCAATGTAATTTTGCAGGAGGAGGCCAATTGTTAAATCATTTATCGTTAATGGATCTATCATTGGTATTTGTATCAATGTAATCTTACAGGAGGTCAATTGTTAAGTGAATTATAACTGAGTCCATATAATCCTGCAAAGATTAATGTTCAAATATTATGTCATTAATGGATCCATCACTGGTAATGAGATCAATGTTATCCTACAGGAGACCAATTGTCAAATGATTTATTATTTATGGATACTTCAACAGTAACTGATTGAACATAATCCAATAGGAGTCAGTTGTTCATTGATTTATCATTAATGGATCAATCATTGGTGATTAGATGAATGTACTTCAACTTTGTAGATGAATGTAATTTTTCAGGAGGAGGCCAATTGTTAAATCATTTGTCATTAATGGATCCATCATTAGTAATTTGATCAATGCAATCTTAGAGGAGGCCAATTGTTAAATGAAACGTAATTGAGCCCATGTAATCCTGCAAAGGTTAATTATTAAATAATTTGTCATTAATGGATCCATCACTGGTAATTATATCAGTATTATCCTACAGGAAGTCAGTTGAAAAAAAATGATTTATTATTTACGGATACTTCATCAGTAACTGAATGAGTGTAATTCTATAGTAGGTCAGTTTTCAAGTGGTTTATCATTAATCTATCTGTCACTGAGTATTTAATCAATGTAATCCTACTGGAGGCCAATCGTTAAATCATTTATCATTAATGGATCCATCATTGGTAGTTGGAACAATGTAATTTTACAGGAGGCCAATTGTTAAATGAATTATAATTGAATCCATGTAATCTTGCAAAGGTTAATTGTTAAATAATTTGTCATCGATGGATCCATAACTGGTAATGAGATCAATGTTATCCTACAGGAGACCAATTGTGAAATGATTTGTCATTCATGATGCTTCATCCGTAATTGAATCAATGTAATCTTGTAGGAGTCAGTTGTTCAGTGATTTATTAATGGAACAATCAATGGTAATTAAACCAATGTAATCCTACAGGAAGCTAATTGTTAAATGATTTATCCTTAATGAATTCATCTGTTAAAAAAAGATTCTACTTTACATGGATGAGGGTGACACAAGTCCCCATAGTCCCTATTAAATTAAAAAATAATTTTTTGCCACCTGGCTGAAATATTACATTTACAGATAGGTGTACTTATGAACTATTCTGTAACCACATAATTAATTGTCGATATACTATTAAAAATCACCAATCACTTACCCTAAAGATCATGGTAATTTCCATCCACAAACACTTCAAGCACGTCAATTATCGGAATGTTGTTGGCCTACAAAGGTTTACAGACTCCTTGCTTATGATTCCTTCTTCCGGGGATGAAACATCGTATTATTATTATTTTTTTTTTTTTTTTTGCTAGACAAACAACTCTGTTTTTTTTTTCAGCCATATGAGATGTAACCATAGCTCGTCAATTCCATAAAACCCACACAAGCATACTACTCATTCATACATTCAGTTAAAAAACTATGTACATAATTACACTACATTACATTCCCAGGTGGTTAAACCTTTGCCAACTGTGAGTAACAAAATGCTCCATCAGTTTCAAAACCAGTGCTAACCCCACTGCAAGTGTCACCCTCATTCAGCCCTTCACACACATTGCCTGTTGAAAGCGCTAGAGGATTGTGTGTGAAGGGCTGAATGAGGGTGACACTTGCAGTGGGGTTAGCACTGGTTTTGAAACTGATGGAGCATTTTGTTACTCACAGTTGACAAAGGTTTAACCACCTGGGAATGTAATGTAGTGTAATTATGTACATAGTTTTTTAACTGAATGTATGAATGAGTAGTATGCTTGTGTGGGTTTTATGGAATTGACGAGCTATGGTTACATCTCATATGGCTGAAAAAAAACCCAGCGTTGTTTGTCTAGCAAAAAAAAATAAATAATAATACGATATTTCATCCCCGGAAGAAGGAATCATAAGCAAGGAGTCTGTAAACTTTTGAAGGCCAACAACATTACGATAATTGACGTGCTTGAAGTGTTTGTGGATGGAAATTACCATGATCTTTAGGGTAAGTGATTGGTGATTTTTAATAGTATATCATTAATGACTTGCACATAAACTATGCACACTTTGCTGGGGTTTAATACCTTAAAAGTGCAAATATAATAATTAATTGTCTTAAGAATGTAAATCAATCAAATTACATAATACAATTATGCACATTATGTCTCAGATTTTGCAAATGTTACACTGCTGGCCACCCAAAATGCAACACCAAGAAGAACACAACATAGCAAAGCCAGATTTACTGGACACATAACAACAGATACAAAGATGAAACGATTGAGCTTACAAGCCCGTGCGACTTGCGGAACACGCAGACATCAATAGTTCGTGTGGCCCCCATGGCTGGCAATAATGGCCGCTATGCACCGCGGCATCGAACGAAAGAGGCTTATAATGTGGGCTTGGGGTATGTCTGTCCACGCTGCTTCCACACGTTGCCACAGTTCATCAGGTGTAGCCATGGGTGGTGCTTGCCGGACCACTCAGATGCCGATCAGCGACCAGACATGTTCGATGGGTGACATATCGGGAGAACAGGCGGGCCATGGCAGCAGTGACACCTGGTGGGCCGTGAAGAATTGCTGCACGATGCGTGCCACATGCGGGCGCGTTGTCCTGTTGAAACGTGGCAGCTGGCAGGTCCTGCAGATAAGGAAGTACTACAGACTCCAAAACGTCGGAGATGTAGTGGTGGCTGTTGAGTGTACTGGTGATGTATACCACAGGGGTGCGGGTGTCATATCCAATTGCGCCCCAAACCATAACGCCAGGTGACGGACCGGTATGGCGGTGCATAATGCAGGTGTCATACAGTCAATTGCCACGGTGCCGCCACACAGGGATCTGACCATCGTGGTGTTGCAGGCAGAAGCGGGATTCGTCGGAGAAGACAATGTCGTGCCATTCTGTAGTCTAGGTGTGGCGTTCAATGGCCCACTGCCGCCGCACTCGCTGGTGGTGCATTGTCAAATGGTAATCAGAGCAATGGGTGCTGTGCGACAAGTCCCCGCTCCTGCAGACGACGTCGAACGGTACGTGCTGACACAGGTTTTTGCGCAACACACCCTAATTCCTGCGCTAACGTTCGTGATGTGACGGTGCGAGCCGCACAACATGCCAGTCCTCTCATTTGGTGGTGTGCCGCGGCTGCAGTAATCGCTCACGTCGGTCTGTCCGTCCCTCCTGCACCCACCGAATCCATACTCACCTCACTGTGGCTGGATGTCGTCCCACACGGGTGGCGATTTCTCGGTGCGATAAACAGCTGTCGCGATAAGCCACTATTCGTCCTCTGTCGAACTCAGAAACATGCTGGAATGACTGCCGTATTCTGTGACGAGGCATCAGGAAGCTTCCCACACACAGGTCCGGCAGCACAACACGCTTCCACTACTTACACCCCGCCTTCTGTGAACCCTTCTTATAGTGCTTCTCGGTAACGTTCCGGGCGCACATGATTTTTGTATGCCCTGCAACGCTAATCGTTTGCATGTCCTCTCGCGGGCGACGCATGCTGGGAATTTCAGGCCAATCCTTCTTGGTGTTGCATTTTGGGTGGCCAGCAGTGTATTTGACACTTTTAATTGTGTAATTTAGTATTGAATTTGTATTTTACCATCTTTTCCAGGTTATAAAGAAGTCCTTTGTTTCTAAGATCTTACTGACATCTTTTCATATCTCGTATGAACATGATATTCTTCAGTATTGGCTTGGAATTATGCCACTAAATTCAAATAGAGAAAAGACAGGAAAATTAAATAGCAGTAATTCAAAAAAGTGAGTATTTATATTCTCATGCAATATACTTCTTATATCATCATCATCATCATTGTCAACCATTATCAATCCACTGCTGGACGAAGGTCTCCCCAAGTTTCCTCCACAACGGTCTGTCTTGTGCCAGTCTCCTCCATGTCACCCCTGCATACTTTCGAATTTCATATATATATATATTTTATTTATCCAACTTTCATGTGTCTTTATTTATATAAATATTACTTCCAAAGCTTGTTTATTCCATAAGGTCCCCACATCTCATAGAGATTTTTTCATTGGACACAAATCGCAATATTGTAGACCAGGTTAGAGCATGCCATTTTGAAAGTAGAGAGATAGTGGAAGCAAATTATGCAGCCATCCTGGTGATGAGCTGGTCTAAGTGCTGCCTTCTGAACATTTGTCCGTAATGGGTCTGGGTTCGAATCCCTGTGAGGCATGGATGGTATTCTCTGGCTCTCTCCCTTTTCTGGACCCAGTTGCCCTAAATTAGGAATGAGCTGCTGCTTATAGAGTATTGAGTTGCTCACGGTGCTCATTAAACCTTCAGTCAAAAAAATAATAATAATTACACATGGTAGAGGAAATATGTCGTGATGTATCATTTGGAGCATATGTATATAAATTGAGAAACTAAGTGATTTTTATTTATTTATTTATTTGCAAATGCATGAAAAGCTAGTATTTTCTCAGATATTTTACATGCTTTATATAGTACATCTTTTGTAAAAATACTATGTGCTTATGTTATAACTTTGTCTGTCCATCCGTCTGTGGGCAGCATATCTCTGGAACTATTAGACTGATGTGGAAATTTCTTGTTGCATTGGAAAGCTTGAAATGTGAAAATGATGATCCTTGCTTTCCAGTTTTATTCTGATATATAATTTCACTGCTAAAGGTTGTAAATGAAGATGCTATTGAATTCAAAATACAGTCAACTCCCTATTTAACAGACTGCACTTTAACGAACTCCGCAATTTTACTTAGATTTCTGGTGGTCCGGACGGAACAACATTGAAATTAATGCTTGGCGTTTCCCAATTTAACGAACACATTTCCTCAATTTAGCGAACATTTTTTTAAACCACCAAACTATGATAACCAGCATTTTCACGTTAAAAGTCGACTAATTGAATGAGAGCTTCGCATAACAGGAGCATTTTATTCATGCAGTTAACCAGCGTTTCAAAGGATACAATCTGCAACACAGCTTAGCGGAATCATAAATCAGTTCGCCTTTCCTCCGACTATCAAGCGTAAGCTTCTTACAGGTGGAAGCAAATGACCAATAAGTTTCAAAGGAGCACAACGTTTTCTGGCATGGATGGGAAGCAGGAAAAAGAAAGGCGGTGTGGGGAAGGAAACCTAGAGTACTCTGGGGATTCTTGTTTTCAGCTACAGACAGAACAATAGCACTCTATGAAGTCAGAGACACGCATGGTACATACCCATTCCTGAACCTCTGGAATTCTTTGCCAAGTCGCGCTTGTTTTTCTTTTTTTCAGTGTTAAATTTACAGCTCAATTAAACAACAGCGCTCGTTTAGGGACACAGTTTTGATGAACACAGGTAGCACTAGAAATGTTAGTCACTCAAAGAAAGAGAATATGGCTGCTTACGTATTCTATTATGAACACTAGCTTAATTTGAATGTTTCATTAGAAAGGTTTCCTCGATGTAGCGAATTCTGCGATTTTACGTACAAGACTGTTGGTCCCTTGAAGTTCGTCACATCAAGGTTTGACTGTACATTTTATTCCATATCATTGCTTCCAAGTATCTGATTGAAAAAATTATTTTTTCCCTTCAATACCATTTGTAACAAAGATTATTCTAGGTACAATTTCTTTCTCAAGTAGTGTACAGTTTTTCTGCGAGAGTGTAAAGGCAAATTGCTATTTCCCCAATATCTCTGCTTCTAAAAGTTTGATTTGAAAAATTCTTTTTGCATTGGGTAGAACTCCTAGTGGGAAGTGTTCTACATATAATTTCTAATATTTTTGGGTGACAATGGTTTCACCACAATGGGATGTAAGTTAATATTTCTATTTCTAATGTTTTTGCAGCAACATCTCCACATCTATATAATGTTTTGCAGCAACATCTCCTCATCAATACTTCAAGTTATGTATGTTTTTGCAGCAACATCTCCACATCTGCAAAACCTTTGGGAACACCTTCTGCTTAAAATAATGCATAGTTTTTCAACCAGGGGGTACTGTTGTGTCTTACTTTTCTGAATATCTCTGCTTCTAGTAGTCCAATTTGAAAAAAAATTACTTCCTTGTCTGAGAGCATTTTTTGGTTGAAATGCTCTGCATGTGATTTCAAATATTTCTTAATGAACAAGTTCACCACTAGAGAGCTGAAGTTCATATTTCCATTTACAGCAATATCTGTGCGTCTAAGCGCCCAATTAAAAAATCCTTTTTCTGGAAGATACTAACTAACCATGAAAACATTTTGTGTATATTTCCTGGACAAAGCAATGAAAATTTTTCTCGCTAGAGGACACAAGCATTTAATCTGTTTTTCTTGATATCTGTGCTTCTAACAGTCGAATTAAAAAATTCTTGTAACACCAGATACCATTCACCACATGGAACACATTGCATGTACTCGTGAATTTTTAGTTTGTCATTATGGCGCTAGATTGTGTTAGCATGTATTCATGTTTGGAACCCTATCTCCACTTCTAAAATCCCTGTTGACAAATTTCTTTTTGTACTGTGTGCCATTTGCTACAATAAAGACGGGGAACATTTTCCTCTTTAAATAATGCATAGTTTTCCCATTGGGGAGCGTAAATGTCAAAACGTTTTGGGTTTTTTTTCGCTATCTCTCTGCTTCTAAGAGACATGTTTGAAAAATTGTTTTTCCTTAGCATAGCTTTAGCTGTGAAGAATACTTTTAGCATATTTACTACTTTTCCATTCCAAATTCTGCTGCCAGGTGACAGCATTATACACTCACGGACAATGAAATTTGATCACCAAGAAGGAAGCATCGGATTTGACTGAAATTTTATGGACGTAATGATACAGATGAATGATACACATGATGGCAAAACCAGAGCTGCAGGACAACTACAGAGGGATCTGTGGCATGCAGTCCGGTCATCTTCAATAGCGCGTTGCACTGCCTTGTGTGGCGATACATGCTGCAATACGGTCCGCCATGGAGGCGATTAGACGCCTGATGTTGTCCTGCGGCAGACTGGCCCACACATGTTGGACGGTGTGCTACAAATCCCGAATAGTGCAGCACGGCGGCAGCAGGCGTTTCAACTGATCCCACACATGCTCGAAAGGGGACATGTCCGGGGAGTGGGCACGCCATGGAAGTGTCTGGACATGATGTAGGAAGTCCTGGGCAACCTGAGCCATGTGTGGGAGAGCATTATCCTGCTGGTATAGCGCACCTGGAATCTTGGCCAGGAATGGGAGCACGTGGGGCCGTAGAGTCTCATCCACATACCGCTGGCCTGTCAGTGATCCATGTACCACTACTAGAGCTGATTGGCTATCATAGGCAATGGCTCCCTAGACCATAATGTCTGCAGTGGGGGAGGTGTGACGCTTGATAGTGAGGTTGGGATTGTTATACACACCACATTCAGCACCCTAACGTTAAGGGAATATCACCACACTCTGACCATAGGTAGTTGTGTCTTAATTATAATTGGGTGAGTTCTGAAATAAAATTTGAGTTAGTAGTTATACAAACTAATGTTAGTAGTTAATTCAAGTTAGTAGTTATACCTCCACCTTGGATACCATTAATTTCGAACAACAAGGACCAAATAAACTAACTCGAATTTTATTTCAGAACTCATCCAATAATAATTAAGACACAGCTACCATTGGTCAGAGTGTGGTGATGTTTCCTTGAAGTCACTTGGGAGCTGAACGCGGTGTGTATAAATAAGAGTGGCGATCCACAGTGGACTCTTTCCCACATTTTTTTACAATATCTCATTTTTGCATTCACCTGAGGATGTTCTGGGAACCAGCATGAAAGATCTAGTGATGGGAGTTTAGCCTTCAGCTTTTACTTCAATGTAAATAAAGTCATTTTCACCGTTCATTTTGACTTTCAGTAATATGTTATACGGGTGTTCAGTTAATGTGGCGACTAACTCAGAGAGTTGTTAGCAGACATCAAGAGGAACAAAACTTGAAATGGAACATGGTGTCACAAACCACGTTTAGTCGGTGAAAATCGTGAAAATACGTATGCAGGTTCTGACGTCATGCAGGGACGACAAAAGTACAATAATAACTGCAAAAATATTTATTTTTCAGCAAGTTTACAACACAGCTTGTGGTGCACAGTACAATGCTGGAAAGGGAACGATGAGAATGATGTGAACAAAATCATTACAGGTGTTGTTCGAAGTGGTGGCAGCGGACGTCATTGCACAGTCTACAACAACGTAAAAACAATTCCCGGACGCGCTTAAAGATACCGGGTGTGCTATTGATGTCTGCCGCAGCGACGACAATCCCCGCTATGAGATCCTCCGATGTGTCCACAGGCGTCTCATAAACGAGTGATTTAAGGTGACCCCAGAGGAAGAAGTCCAACGGATAGAGATCCGGAGAACCTGGAGGCCAAGCAATGGGTCCGGCGCGTCCAATCCACCTCACTGGGTATGTAGCATCGAGGTGGTTATGCACCTCGAGGGGAAAAATGTGCTGGGGCACCATCATGCATGAACCACATGCCTCGCTGCACTGCAGACAGCGTGTGCTCTCTGCAGAGTTTGCGGCCGGCACGTCAGACATCGTGAGTGAACGCACGAACACATTCAGCAATCAACTGACATCCGCCTTCTCTCTCCTCTGGAGTCAGAGCCTGCATACATATTTTCGTGATTTTCACCGACTAAACATGGTTTGCGAAACCATGTTGCATTTCAATTTTTGTTCCTCTTGATGTCTACTAACAACCCTCTGAGTTTGTCGCTGCATTAACTGAACACCCTGTATATCATGCAATGATGGAATTCTAACAGTTACTACAGTATTTAATAGTCCATGGAACAATATTTAAAGCAATATACTTTTAATATTGTTCCATGTTTCATGTAAATTACAGGCAATTCAGAGGTGTCTGACTGCTGTATTAATAATTCTGACAAGATTGTGATATTTACACAGGCAAATTATAAGATTATGATTTTCTTGTGCTTGAGTTACAGAAGTAATGTAATGATAAACCTCTTTACCAAATTCCATTGAATTTCCTCATCAATACTGCAAGTTATGTATGCATTTATAAATTATCCTTTAATTTTGTGCGCATCAGTGTATATGGATACGTTTATACCCTAGTACAAAGGTAGGGAACCTTTTCACGTTGGAAGGCCGCATTAAGTTAGCTGTAATCTAACAAGGCATCATTCAAGGAACTTCAATTAGATATACTTCGAAATGTATATTATTTTGTAAACATTTTACTATGTACTAACTTCAAAAAATGAAAAAAAAAATGTTAATTCCAGAGTTAACTAACCTTGACATTGTTGTAACTGCTTTTTGTTGGAAATTGTTTGAATATTTGTTTGCAACATGGAGGTCCACACTTTTAGCTGATTCTCTAGATGGGTATCTATCATTTGTGTCCTTAAGGGCGTCTTGATTTGGGTTATGTTGGAGAAAGCAATAAGTGCTTGAAAAGTAAAAAAGCATTTTTGTGCATGTTGCCAAAGGCATGGGTATTCTACTGCATATTTCCATATTTCAACTGGCTCTTTTATATTGTCAGATAAGAACTTTAAAACGTCATCTTCTGAGACTTCAATCAATTATATCTGTAGTTCTTCAGGAGCCTTAGAATGAAATCATGAGCATAGCAGATGTCAAAATAGCTCTTATAACTTTCGAATTTTTTAATTGTTGCCATCAGTCGGGGAGCATTATTTCGTTGAATCTTCTTTTACTCGTTCAGTAGTTAAGATTTCTTATTACTATATTTTCTGTTATGCACATTCTTTTTTTATCTTCGGGTGCAAATTCAAACACTCAGAGAGGAAGAATCTTTCGTTTTAGAGATTAAAATACAATATAAAATTAACTGCCTATTAAAATCTTTCTCATTATACTTAAACACAAATGAAATTACTCACAGTCAAGAGATAATCCCCTCCTTTCCAGTCAAACGTTCACAATTTTATCCTCTCGTGGTTCACGAAGTAATAGGCCATATTTTTTGGCGTTGTGGTCACAACCCTCTTTTGTTACCACCGCCAACTCTTTTGCAACTATGGTTTCCGAAAAATTTTCATTATCTGTGTACACTTAAAATAACTGAATGTATAAAATCTGTATAAATGAAGAATGTCTAGAGCGCCAATTGATGTCGTCCAACAAAGAGTTGTTCGGTTGAACAATGTACTTTCTGGAAGTGCTTTGTTTGTAACTCGTTGTATCTCGTCGGTCTAAAAACAGCAATGGATGTCATTCTATGAAGGAATGTCTAAAACAGCACTAGATGTCATCCACCGAAAAGTCGTTTGGTTGAAACCTGTATAATCTCGAAGTGCTATCCTCGTAACTTGCATTGCAGTCTCGCCCCTCCTTTGTTACAGCTGCCAACATTGTTGAAGCCATGGTTCCTGAAAGTTTGTGATTAAGAGGACAAGAGGTAAGAGTATTACCCATGTAAATACCTTGTAAATACACTTTGTTTCATTCTCTCAACATTGTAAGTCCTAAGCATGAGGACAGTGTATATATGCGTGTAAATACTTTGTTGTTAATAAAGGTAAATGATTCCCTAAAAATCAAAGCTGTTTGAGGGGTAGACAATCTCCCAGTCAACCCTAAAAATTTAACGGCCTATCCCGCAAGTCAGTGCGGGAACCCAGCCAAAGTGCGCTAGGTCGGCTGCCAGCAGAACATCGCAGACTGGTCTCTGGACCACGGGGGTGGCCGAGGCCCGAACCAGCGTCTCAAGGCAGGAAAACTATCGCAACATTTCAAATAAATCCAAGGAGTTCTATTATTCCTCGTGGAGCCAAGCACATTGGCGGAACAGGACAAAGAAATCAGTAAATATTATCTATGTACACCTACAAAAGCTGAATATGTAAAATCATTAGAAGTGAAGAATGTCTAAAATAGCAATGGATATCATCCAACGAAGAGTCTTTCGTTTGAAATCGGCTCAATCTCGAAGTGTCTTTCCTCGCAACCCGAAGTATCACGCCGGACGCGTTTTGTGCAGCCTATCTCGCTGGCATCTTCAATGGTCAATATTGATTGTATTTAAATACCAAAGGTCTTTTACTATTTGCTATTTTAAATACGATCATTTTAAGATAAATAATAAGAGACGAACAGAAACATATTAATCAAAATAAAAGGATTTGTTCTGCAAAATTTGGATTCATTCAACAGGCCGCAGCTTCCCCTCTCCTGCCCTCTGTATATACACCATATTATCAAAAGTATTTGGACACTACCAAATATTTGCATAAATGCAAAGTATGGTTGCATACGAAGGTGCTCTGTGAGTGGGAGGTACATGCACTGCTGGCCACCCAAAATGCAACACCAAAAAGGACATGAGATAGCAAAGCCAGATTTACTTGACACATAACAAGATATATAAAGATGAAACAATTGAGGTTACAGGCTCGTGCGACTTGCGGAACACGCAGGCATCAATAGTTCATGTGGCCCCCATGGCTGGCAATAACAGCTGCTACACGCCGTGGCATCGAACGAAAGAGGCTTTGGATGTGGGCTTGGGGTATGACGGTCCAGGCTGCTTCCACACATTGCCACAGTTCATCAGGCGTAGCCACGGGTGGTGCTTGCTGGGCCACTCGGTTGCCGATCAGCGACCAGACATGTTCGATGGGCGACATATCGGGAGAACAGGTGGGCCACGGCAGCAGTGACACCTAGTGAGCCGTGAAGAATTGTTGCACGATGCGTGCCACGTGCGGGCGCACATTGTCCTGTTGAAGCGTGCCAGCTGGCAGGTCCTGCAGGTAAGGGAGGACTACAGGCTCCAAAACGTCGGAAATGTAGCGGTGGCTGTTGAGTGTACCGGTGATGCATACCAGAGGGGGTGCGGGTGTCATGTCCAATTGTGCCCCAAACCATAATGCCAGGTGACGGACCGGTATGGCGATGCATAATGCAGGCGTCATATTGTCTATCGCTGCGGTGCTGCCACACACGGATCCGACCATCGTGGTGTTGCAGGCAGAAGCGGGATTCATTGGAGAAGACAATGTCGTGCCATTCCATAGTCCAGGTGCGGCGTTCAACGACCTACTGCCGCCGCACACGCTGGTGGTGTAAAGTCAATGGTAATCGGAGAAATGGGCGCCGTGCGACAAGTCCCCGCTCCTGCAGACAACGTCGAACGGTATGTGCTGACACAGGTTTTTGTGCAACACACCCTAATTCCTGCACTAATGTTCGTGATGTGGCAGTGCGAGCCGTCAATGCTCGCCACACAACCTGCCGGTCCTCTCGTCTGGTGGTGTGCCGGGGCTGCGGCAATTGCTCACCTCTGTCCGTCCGGCCCTCCTGCACCCACCGAATCCATACTCACCTCACTGTGACTGGATGTCGTCCCACACGGCCGACGATGTCTCGGTACGATAAACCGCTGTCACGATAAGCCACTATTCGTCCTCCGTCAAACTCCGAAACGTGCTGGAATGACTGCCATATCCTGTGACGAGGCATCAGGAAGCTTCCCACGCACAGGTCCGGCAGCACAACACACTTCCTCTACTTACACCCCGCCTTCTGTGCACCCTTCTTATAGTGCTTCTCGGTGGCGTGCCGGGCGCACATGATTTGCATATGCCCTGCAATGCTAATCGTTTGCATGTCCTCTCGCGGGCGACGCATACTGCGAATTTCAGGCCAATCGGATGCTTCCTTCTTGGTGTTGCATTTTGGGTGGCCAGCAGTGTATATAAAGCTGAGATGTTCTGGCATGAATGTGAACTTTCTTAATTCCAGAGTGGGATGGTCATAGGATGTCATTTGGGTAACGTTTTGATACTGATCATTGCAGCTAAACTAAACATACCAAAATTGACTGTAAGTGATGTCATGAAGAGATGGAAGCTGGACAGTGCAACTACAGCAAAAAAAAAAAAGTTCACGAAGGCCGCACAAACTGATGGAATGTGACAAGAAGAGCCATGGTAAGAAATGTTTAGAAATCCCATTCTTCCTCTGCTGTTTCCATCACTGCTAAAGTAGGAAATGCTTGCAATGGCTCAGTTAGTACCATAACTATTTGCCGAGTTTCACAGTGTGGGTTATTATGGCAGAGCAGCGGCCTACAATCCACACATTACTACTGTGAATACAAAGTGCCATTTGGGGCTGGTGTGTCTCCTATCGTTCCTGGACTGTGGGCGACCAGAAAGCTGTTCTTTGGAGTGATTAGTCATGCTTTTCACTCTCCCAATCTGATGGGCATGCTTGGATTTCATGACAGCCTGACGAAAGATTTTCTTCAGATGGTGTTCTTCCAACTGTTAAGTTCTGCTGAGGCTCCATCATGGTATGGAGTTATTTTTCATGGATAGAACTCGGCCCGTTGGTTGTCATACCACAAACTCTGAAGTGTGCCTTTACATTCTGGGTAATTCTTCCCTACCGACAGTATAATAGATAGCTCAGAAATTGTTCCAGAAAGAATTCTAGACTCATTCAATGAATTAGATGATTCCCTTAAGTTCACTATTGAACTTCAAAAAGAAAGAAGAATAAACTTCTTAGATATTACTATCTATTATGAAGATGAAAAATTCCTCACTAGTTGATATAAAAAACCAATGAATACTAAAAGACTACTGGATTTCAATTCCTATCATCCAGTTTCTATTAAGAAAAATGTAGCAAGTCAGTTTTTAGAAAAAATTAATAAAATAGTTTCTACTGCAGATAAAAAAGAAGCCCATAAAGAAGAGCTTAAAGTCATACTTGCAGAGAATAACTATCCTAAAGAAGAAATTGAGAAGCTTCTGAATTTTAATGGTATGAAGAACCCACAAAAGCAACAAGTAAAATTCACTAGAAAAATTTCTTATCACAAAGGTTTATTTGAGTCTTTAAAGAGAATTAGTAAGAAATACAATATTAGGCTAGCTCCAAGTTTAGAGAACAAAGTTAAAAAAATTTTCCCTAAAATAGTTCAAAGAGAAGAAGATATTTTAAAAATGCAAGGAGTAGTTTATGAAGTAAATTGTAGTTGTGGACTATCTTACATAGGTGAAACAGGTCGCAGGCTAGAAACTTGTATAGCTGAGCATAAAGCAGCTATAAAAAATTGCTCCAACAAGACTGGATTAGATAGGCATGTTAGAGAAACTGGGCACAGCATGGATTGGAATTCCCTTAAAGTAATCAGTTTCCAAAGCAATTTCCAAAAAAGAAAACTGAAAGAAGGAATAGAGATTGAGAAAAATCAAAATTCCATCATCAATGACTGCAAAGGATTTTCCCTGCCTATCATCTGGCAGGATTTGTTGAAAAATAACCTAAACCGTCAAGGGTAACCGTGACAAGTAAAAAGTGACAACAACAAGACAGCCTGAAGAAGGAGAAGAGTTTTCTCCGAAAATTTGCTATTAATGAAAAAATTTCCTAGTAAAATTCCCATAAAAGTTGCTTTAGATTATTAATTCAATTAAACTAGGAAGCCATTTCTCAACATGAGCTTTATTCAAAGTGTAATGGTATTATGGAAATGACCATTGTCTCTTCCAATATAACCAAGCTCCCTGCCACTCTGCACGGCATGTGCAGAATTGATTTCTTGAAAATGAGGTGGAATTGTTAGACTGGCCTGCTCAAACTCCTGATTTTAATTCCATAGAACACCTCTAGGATGAACTGGAGCGACAGATACAAAATCGACCACAACAACCATCTTCACTCCCGACTCTGGCAGCAGCTTTCTAGGACGAATGGTGTGACCTACCGGAAATTGGTTGGTAGTATGCCTCAACATGTTGCTGCTGTCATACAAGCAAAAGTTGGACCAACTAACTAATAATTGCGATAATAAAGCCATTCACCCCAAAACATTGTGGTGTCCAAATAATTTTGATAATATAATGTACTAGCTTTACTACCCGGCTTTGCCCAATGCAGAATGTATGGAATCTGTAGAATCAAACGGACCAAAAGCGTTACAAATTATTTAAAACGCGTCCAGGAGACACAGTTTTCGAACACTGACTGAACAAAATTCTTTAACAATTTGTTATCGACGATCAAATGCATCACGTGCTTTCAGTTTCAGACATCTTTGAGGGGTTCTGGGATAAAAAAAAAAGTTAAAAACGTATCTTTGCGAATATTTTATGAAACTGGCTGAAATTTTAATGAACACCATAAATCGTTAATAGGAACATGACCTCCAAATTTTGCCTGAATCGGTAAGTAACTTTTAAAATTAGCCGTCAACATTTTATTAACTGCATATATATTTCTGTTTACCGATGAATTAAAAATTCAATGCCTATTTTAAAAAGTTTTGACCGGATGCCGGTGAAATTTTGAGGGACTCCTCTTATTACCAATTTATGGTGTTGATAAAAATTTCAGCTCGTTTCGTTAAGATTTTGCAAAGTTCGTGTTTGCATTTTTTTATGCACAGTTCTCAAAGAACACAAACACTCATGGATGTGCTGCGGCGATGAATGCAGTCACGTGCTTTCAGATTTGGAACAGATAACGATGACGTAGCAAACGACGCTGACTTTATTGATTAGCTTATTAATTAATTCATAACTTGCGAACGGAATAACTTAGAGATTTTAAAATAGTTGCGTTGACTTAGAAATTCCAGTATTAATAAGCTATGCAAATTTCACCAGTTCGTCGTTCGAGAGTTTATGCTGCTTCAGACAAACAGACATTTTGTGTTTTATATATTAGATATACGAGCATGTATGGCAGATGTAAGTAAAAATTCTGAAGCAGTTGAACGATTTTTTTCTAATATGCATTCTCATTATATCGTGCATTTTTCAAGTATTTTTTTCTGTTTTAGTAATGAAGCTGTATTATTACATGTTGTTATAGTTACTGTAGCATTGGTGTACATAACACATTAACTGTAAAACATATTTATTATTATCTATTTTCAGACTTAACTCACAGTGGATGTGGATTGATGGCTACCACATAGAACACACAACTGAAATGGAAGATATTTGTTTGACAGCTAAGCTTAATGATAGCTTGGGATTTAGCATAGGTTTGGACCATGTGAAATGTACTTTTGGAAGTACTCAGTTGTCTTTAGGTTGGTAACAAGTTCTTTATTATTTGTACATTAAACTCAGTGACATTTATTTACCATTAGTGATAGAACTTATTTTCCATGATATTACAATTTGAGTTTTTTGAATCTAAAAATCACTTAATGTAAGTTAAGTTGATGATGGTTGAGAACACGCTAAGTTACGTATAATAGTTGTTAGGGCAAATTTTTATTTCAGCTATTATTATGGCTTTCATCAGTGCGACTACGATTTGTTTTGTTGCCAGATTGGAAAGGTAAGTTTTGTAACAGTAACTCCGGGTGATGTGATACAATGAGAAATTTCTGGATGAATGAAACATAAATCGGGAGCGCCGCCCCGGTGGCGCAGTGGTCTAAGCGATGGCCTCTGATCATTCATCCGTAAAGGGTCTGGGTTCGAATCCCGGTGAGGCATGGATGTTGAGTTTGTCTTATGGCACTGGCTCTTTCCCTTCCCTGGAACCAGTGACCCTAAATTAGGGACGGGCGACTGCTTATAGCCCATTGAGTTGCTCACAGTGGTCGTTAAACCTCCAACCAAAAAAAAATAAAAAATAAAAAAATAAATCGGGAGCTCAGAGTTGCAATTTTTGGAAAATAAAATATCCAAACTTTCTCTAAATGTCAGAGCAAAATGATTTTGGAAGGAAGCCATTTTGTATCGGACCAAGGTGGAATAGCAGAAGTGTCAGCCATGGTAAGTTGAAACAAGGAAGAGGATTCTTTTCTTTCGAACAAATTATGTTATTGCTCAAACATTACTAATATACACGTTGTAAGTGATGATGTTATTTGGTACTGGATGCTTTCATATAATTATTGTATAATAGAATAATATAGTACAATTATCTAAATATTTAACTCATGATAATGTTTTAGGTTGTCATTTTTATTCATGCTTTTAATTTATGCTATCAGATTTTTTTTTATATATTATTCTATTATACAATAATTTTATGAAAGCATCCAGTACCAAATAACATCATCACTTACAACGTGTTTAACAGTAATGTTTGAGCAGTAACATAATGTTGTTCGAAAGAAAAGAATATTCAATACCACGTAATAAATATGGTTAAAGATATTATGGCAACCATTAAAGGAAGAGGAAGGTTTTCCAAATTTCACATCAGATTGGTGTTCCTGAAGTCTTGAGATAATTTTTCGGAATGAACTTCCTATGTATGCTGTTAATCCAACGTTTGTCTTGATAGGAATTTTATACACTTTAGGAGAAAAAAGTGGAGGTCTAGGGTCTCTGTCATTCTGGAGGATAACCAAAATTGAAGGAGAAGAGCGAATGGCAAGTCTATATCCTTCTCTTTTGAAGATACTGATGAGCTTGTTGGCAGAAAGTTTATGGTAAGGGATAGAGCCAGCAAACATTAGTTCCTTTTTTGGTGAAACAGGTTGAAGAGCAACAACTGGTTTTTTCTTAGCATTTTGAATTAATTTAGAAACCAGGAGGTGGGGAACGCCATGTTGAGCAACAATCAAGCGGATGTTGGCTAGTTCATTTTTTAGGTTAACTTTAGTGTTACAAACCAAATGAGTTTGATGATGAATGAGAGACTTGAGAGCTGACTCTTTATATTGGTGGAAAGTATAAGAATTGAAAGGAATAATGCTATTGGTAGAAACTGGCATTCGGTAGACTCAAGTGGATAGAAGATTATTATTTTTAGAGATGCTGACATTTAAGAAATTTATCTTGCCATCAATTTCTTCATTAACAGTGAATCGCTACCGTGGCCTGCCAGATCACCTGATCTCTCGCCCATCGAGCACGTGTGTGACCAAATGGGATGCCAGCTTTCTCCACGTCCCAGTGTTTGTGATTTAGAGTCTCAGTTGCAAGAAGTGTGGGGGCAATCTGTCCCAGAATAACATACATACTCTTTGACTCCATGCTGGACCATATCACCGCATGTATCCGAGCACAAGGAGGCCCAACACGGTACTAATGCTGGCTGGAATGTGTACCGTATGTCCGCAGGAAATCGTCCTGCTGCTGCTGTGATATTGTAATAATTCCTTTCATTGGTATGTGCTGTGTCACTACTAAAATCTCATTTCAATCCGACGCCTCCTTCTCTAAGTATGTGGATTTTTATGACAATGAATGTATAATGAGGTCATCTTGGGCATTGTTTTTCTCAGATGATCACCCCTCTTCCAATCGCAAAAGATCGCATGATCTTGAAATTTCATAAGCTTGTTATCTGTGAGTGACAAGCAACTTCCATCTATTCACAACAAATCAGAATGTCAAAGCAAACTGGCAAGAATTGTGCAGGCAAACAGACTGACCACAAGCCAGTAAATCATATCAAAATTCAACATTGGTGTGCCACATCATCATGGTGCTTGGGTAGGAAGTGCAGACTAGTGTTGGAGGAGTGGTGGGTAGGACAGGTCATCATCTTACCAAATGATTGAAATGGTACCTTCTCACTTTTGTGGGGTATAAGGTTTAAACTGTTAGAACTGTAGAAGAAAGAAGGTATCATTTGTATTAAATGGCAAGCTCATTCATACTGTTTCATAATTTACATTAACTCCTTGGTATGTCAGCAAGCATAGAGAAATACAAATACATAAGAATTCAAGGAGAGATAGGTCAGAAGATATCATACATCAAGCTATTGTAAAGTAAACTAACACATTGCTTCATCATACACAATTGGGAAACGAATTTCCCTGAAGAAATAATTATTCATAAATACATGGTAGGCATTGTAATGCTAATATTGGCATATTTTCACTGTAATCCATGTAACCTTAACTTCCTTCAGAGAACTTGAAAATTTTCATTGTCCTGGAGCGGGAATCGAAGCCACACCTCCCGATTTCTGGTTGAGCATGCTGGTCATTACTACCCAGGACAAAGAAATTCCAAGCAACTGAACATAGATATCTGAGAACCTTCAGATTTGCACTAGTCGAAGCTATTCCTGCCCCATTGTAGTGTCTCACGACCTTTTCTCACATCCAGGGTCGGATGTAGATCACAAATTCCAGGTTTTATTTAGGTCACAAATTCCAGTGATGAAAGTACGTCATATACAATCGGGAAACAAATTTCCCCGAGGAAATAATTCTTCATAAATTTACTATATTGACAAAAGTTACTGGACCCCCTTTCAAAAGCAAATGAACGGATCCACTGCATTGTTAAGATGTGCAGTACTGCTGCAAATGCTATAAAAACAAGCCTGCAGCTGACCGCAATCATATCGCACTATGAGGTTGAGTGAAAATGTCGTGGTGGGAGAGAATTGATTTTGAGAAATAAAAGATTGTTGGGTCTTATATTAGTGGGTTGCCCATAAGAGAAACCGAGAGGCGTTTAAACATACCCAAGTCAACTGTTTTGGATGTACTGAATAAGTGGAAAATGCATGGCATGCCTAAAGCAGCAAAATGTACCAGCAGATCAAAGAAAATTAGTGATAGAGGACGTTGAAGCTGTAGGAGAGTCGTTAAAACTAATCGACAGAGTACTGCACAAGACCTCAGTGTACAGGTGAGTAAAAATGCTGGAACTTCTTTATGTACACATACCATTCACAGAGAACTTCATTCCACATGTTACTGTGGACGTGTGGCTGCTCATAATCCTTTCATCTCCCCTCGGAATGCTACTCGTCATTTAGCATGGTGCAAAGAAAATTTATCATGGACCGTAGATCAATGGAAACGGGTCCTATGGACTGATGAATCCAGATACACTATCCATCAGTCTGATGGCTATATGTGGGTATGCTGGCAGCCGGGGGAACACTATTTACCACAGTGTACTGTTTCTACAGTCAAGTTTGGAACTCGCAGTGTACTCGTGTGGGTTTTTTTTTTTTCGAGGTATGATCCCTGCCCATTGGTTATCATGGAACTGGCCGGCACAGGGCCCTAATCTTAATCCCATAGAGCACTATGGGTTGAATTAGAGCAACACATAAGAAGTTTGGAACCAAGGTCTACTAGTAAGCAACAGTTAGCGGCAGCATTATGTACTGAATGGAAGCGCATACCTATCGCTGAGTTCCAAAACCTTGTCGAAAGCATTTTTTGAAGGGTAAGTGCATGCATTAAGGCCAAAGGTGAACCGACACTGTACTAATGTATGTCAATAAATGCTATGTTGTGTGTCTCTTCTAGGTGTCGGTGACTTTTGTCAATATACTGTACATGAATATGCCAATTATAGCATTACATTGCTTTATGCTCAGCTGACTATTGTAAAATGAGTGACTGATTTAGAACTGATTATGGCTTGCAGTAGTTGATAGATAATGTTTGAAATTCATTTATTTTAGAAGATAAATGTATATGTGATAACAAAAAATCATAATCATTTCTAATTTTTTCTGTATGCAGGTGCCAATGATTGTTCTGCACAAAGTCCATTCATTCATAGTGAGATAAGGTAATTATAAACTTGTGGTATCTTTCAGTTTCTTCATGAACGTGATTTGCTTTTACTGGAAGATTTCATTTTTTGCATGCTCGTACAATGAAACCTCCATTAACAGACACACCCATATAATGGCAGGTTTCAGTTGGTACAGAATGGCTGTGGTAGGATTAACATTAATAACAACAATAGAATATCTTAACATTAGTCAATGGGCACATAGTCAGTCTGGAAGGAGGTCTAACAGACACCTTGTGCCTTGAGATTTCACTTAGTACCTTTAATACTTTGGCAGGTGAGTAAGATGGGTTTCATTATAATGGGCACAATGGTGCGCTTAAGTGAAGTTTGCCATATGATGGTAATTATTTAAGGCAAGTTCCTGCTTCCATATATGTCTCAGCCTCCACTGATGCCACTGGGAGTGAGTGCTGGTGCCAGGAATATTATCTGGCAGTGTCCCTTGGTTTACTTGCTGTGCATGGGTGCCTATACCTTAGTTTTCAGAAGGGGGCAAACAGAAATTGTAACTGTGAATAACATACAAACACCATATGCACTTCTCTGCTATGTCTTCTTGTTATCTAACCATTTTTACCATAAGCTCATAAATTTAATTGGAAACCAGAAGACCAAAAACCTACACTGGTGCCCAATTAAAATATGTAAGGCAATAATAGGCAAATATGATGCTCACAAGACATATGCAAATAAACACCAAAAACAAATGCCTGCATTGAAATTTGCATATCAGTAAACAAAATGCTGTTCAGTATGTAAATTGCATGAAATTTGCATATCAGTGAGCAAAATGCTGTCCAATATGTAAATTGCATTGAAATTTGCATATCAGTGATGTAAATTGCAATTAGCGTATCAGTGAGCAAAATGCTGTCCAATATGTAAATTGCATGAAATTTGCATATCAGTGAGCAAAATGCTGTCCAATATGTAAATTGCATGAAATTTGCATATCAGTGAACAAAATGCTGTCCAATATGTAAATTACATTGAAATTTGCATATCAGTGAGCAAAATGCTGTCCAATATGTAAATTGCATTACATACATAGCCAACAGGGACTGGCAGTAACATTTCTTGTTGACAGCATGTATGATTTTCATGTTACATTATTTGGGTATATTTTTGTTTCCACTCAGGAGTTAAGCCTTGAAGCTCCTAATAAAAATGTTATATGAAGGTAAGGTGAATATATTAAGTTCTTATCGTTCGTACATTATCTGGCTCTTTTCAATTCTTTCCTTTAATGGAACACATACGGAATATGTGCAAAGACTTTAAAGCTTTTTCCACTCTCTGCACACTAATGAATTGGAATTCCCATTCAATGGAAAGCTATCCCTTCTCTGTTTTTGAAATCCTAAAAATCATGAACTTGTACATTTAATTTTCCAGAACTCAACAGCTAACATCACATGAAGGTTGTCTCTTTGTCAAGGTGCACATGCTTGCGCGCGCACACTCACTCACGCATGCACAACACATTTCTATGCACACATGTCCCGCAACACATTTCTCTTCTACGCATACACACACGCACACATAACACATTTCTCTTCTATGCACACAATGTTATTTCCCAAACAAATCCCACAACACATTTCTCTTCTGGTAGAAAACAATGCCATCTGCATCTGTTGCACTTCTTAGCAGAAATTAAAATCGCAAACTTTACTCATATTAAAATAATTAAATTCTATTTTTACATGAAAGACTTTCAATTAACTGCTAACATCACATGATGGTTGTCTGTTTGTCAAGGAGTGCATGCTATCGCGCATGCGTGCACAACACATTTCTACGCACTCACGTCAAACAATACATTTCTCTTCTACGCACGCACAACACATTTCTATGCACGCACATCCTGCAACACATTTCTCTTCTACACACGCATGCACATTGCACAACACATTTCTCTGCTGTGCACGCAATGTTATTTCCAAAACGAATCCCACAACACATTTCTCTTCTGGTAGAAGACAATGTCATCTGCATCTGCTTGCACTTCTTAGCAGAAATTAAAATCACTTACAGACTTTACTCATATTAAAATAATTAAATTCTATTTTTACAAGAAAAACTTTCAGTTATTCTTCATATCTTCTGAGTTCTGTATTTTCAGACACTTCTGGCCTGTAGATGTTTGTCAAGGCCCGTTATTAATGATTAGATACTGTTCCAAAGGCTTTGATACAGTTTCTGATAATTGAGAACAGGCCTCGATAAGATCTAGAGGCCAGAAACTTCTATAAATACAAAAGAACTCAGAAGATACGAAGATTAGTTGAAAACTCTTCAAGTTAAAATAGAATTTAATTACACTTCTTGCTTTAAGGAAGCAAAAGATTTGCATTTGGTTGACATGTCAAAACTGCTTATGAATTGAACTGCAAATGAAGAAAGAAAAGCAAAACAGTAAATAATTTGGAATGCAATATGTCAACATAACATACATTCTGCATTTTTATTAAAAGTATTTTGCTAAGTAGAAAAAGCAAATAACTTCTGCTTTAATTCATTTATATATACCATGGAGCCTCATTTATATATTTTTAAAGGAACTAAGTCAAATTAATATGTAATAAAAAACATATACATAAAAACAAGAAAATGTAACATTAAGGGCAATTCAGAATTTTTGAATCGGTGCCATTTTATGTATAAATGAGAAATGTATAATTGAGATTCTACTGTATATGTTTTTCAAATGCTAAAGTGCATGTTTAAATCCTGTTCAGTGGTAAAATACAACTTATTAGTGCACATATCTCTGTGTAGAATATGTATGGAAACAAGTAAAATAAAGTTTGTGTATGAGCTTCTGTATGTTATCATAACCACAGTCCAGAATCAACTACTCTGCATTTTCCAGGCCCAGTTTTATGGAGCATGCTTTTGGATAATCTGTGCAGAATGTTCTGATTTTGCTCTGGCTCTTTTGTTCTAGTTCAAAAATGTTTTGTGCCTGGGGTCTTATTCCTTTAAACACAAATGCTTTTTCTTAAAACAATGAAAATAGTTCTGTGATTTGTACTGTGCAATGATATGCGAGATCTTACTAAATCTGGTGGCAAGTAACCCTGGTTCTATTTCACATGATTTGGCTAGTGGATGAATTCATTAAAAAGCTGCAGACATTATTCACGAAAATATATGATCTTGCATTTCATATAGATGACAATGATATTTTGCACTTTATGCCAGTCTTCTGTAGGCAGATTTATCTCATGCAATTAACATGAATGCTTGGCTGCTACCAGACAGCCAGTTTATGATAACTTGTTAAGTTTATGTAATACATTTTATGCTCAAGTGTCCATTTACAACATAAACCTTTATAAATGTCACCTGAAGATTAGTTTATTTTGTTTTCATCTTAGCATTTTTTTATGTGTGTGTTTTAATTTGCAGTTTAGAGGTGCTGTTAGAAGCTGCTTACCTAAGTCTAGGACAAAAAGCATTGACGGACAGCGGAACAGTGAAACGCAATCACTTTTGGAATGTGCCTCTTTCCGTTGGAATGGTTTTATTACAAGTATGATATAAGATTTACCCATGATTGTTTCTGCATTTAACAATGAACCAAATATTGTTTCTGAATGACCTATAAATATTGTTGACTGTATTGTGGATGTTTGCACAATGTGATTGTTTTGACATAAAATAATTTTTTTCAGTGCTGTATTTTCTGAGAATAACACCACATCAAGTATGACGACACAGTTCCCTTTTTCTTGTTGGTTTGATATTGGAAATAATGTGCACACCCAGTTTAAAGCTGCAGGTAAACATGCCATAAAGGAATTTTTATTTGATGACCATTCCGACTTCTTCCCCTTCGCTGCTGTGGTAGCAGAGTGTGTTGTTTGTCATTCATCGAAGATAAATGATGCAATGAAGGGAGGTGTTAGGGGGAACTGTTGATTTATTTTTATAATAATGCACTTCCAAGTGCTTGTGCAACTCCCACCAAATAACATCAGAGGCGAAGGTGCTTCATAGTGCGGAAAGTTGCGCACTAAATGGCAGTCGTCACCACTGCTTCATTGCTATACTAGTGTAACACTTCCTTCTAACTGGTAAAATACCTTCCGTTTGCTGACACCCCATGTATAGGAGAGATAGAGGGAATGTGAAAGACCATAAGTGTTTCACTGCAATATGTTTATTATCAACAAACATATTGCAGTGAAAATGGGAGGTTAGTGTTCTTTATCACGTGGTTGTCTCAGGTTTATGTGTTTAAAAAGAGGGAGACATTACTCAAATTTCGTACATATGGGAGTTTTCATGTGTGATAGCGGAAGGGCACTCAATCTTGTAGTTTTTTCCTGCTGCATACTTAATGACTTTGCTATACACAAGGCCAAAAAGAAATCTACTTTTGCCCTCCTTGGTGCAAGATCAGAAAAGAAAAAAAGTACAAAAAAAAAAAAAAATACTGTGGATATACCAGAGTTAAATAATAGAAACAAAAAAGTGTATTCCGTATTTTATCATATAAATATTTTATTGTATCATTATGAATATCTGTATTCCTTATTTTATCTTGAAGTTTTATATTTAGTAGAGATCTTTCCATTTTATGTTGTGTTTTTTGCAATTTGTCTAAGATGTTTTTCTTGATAGGCCAGGTTTCAGCACCAAATGTCATAATGGGTATTATACATTGATTGAAAAGTTTTGCTCTGTTTTCCGGCTTTATTTTACTACATAGAATCTTCTTTAACTTCAAATTAAGAAGAAGGTAGTGTAGAACACGCTAAGTTACATATAAAAAGTTTAAGGCAAATATATTTCAGCCATTACTATGTCCTTCATCAATGCGACTATGATTGGTTTTCGTTGCCAGATTGGAAAGGTAAGTTTTGTAATGGTAACTCCGGGTGACGTGATGCAATGAGGTGTTTCCAGATGTAAGGAATGAAAATGGGGAGCTCAGAGTTGCAATTTTTGGAAAATAAAAATAAAATTTCCAAACTTTCTCTAAACCTCAGAGCATACCGATTTTGGAAGGGAGCCAACTTTTTAGTATCGGACCAAATTGGAATAGCAGAAGTGTCGGCCATGGTAAGAAGAGACAAGGAAGAGGAAGGTTTTCCAAATTTCACATCAGATTTGTGTTCCTGAAGTCTTGAGAGAATTTTTCGGAAAGAACTTCCTATGTACGCGGTTAATCCAACGTTAGTCTTGATCAAAATTTTATACACTCCAGGCGAAGAAAGCGGAGGTCTTGGGTCTCTGTCATTACGGAGTATAACAGAAATTGATGGGGAAGAACGAATGGCAAGTCTATATCCTTCTCTTTTGAAGATACTGACGAGTTTGTAGGCAGAAGGTTCATGGTAAGGGATTGAGCCAGCAAACGTTAGTTCCTTTTTTGGTGAGACAGATTGAAGAGCAACAAGTGGTTTTTCTTAGCATTATGAATAAATCTAGAAACCAGGAGAGGGAAAGCCATGTTGAGTAGCGATCAGGCAGGATGTTTGCTAATTCATTTTTTAGATTTACTTCTGTGTTACAAACCAAATGAGCTCGATGAATGAGAAACTTGAGGGCTGACAGTTTATATTGGTGGAAGGTATGAGAATTGAAAGGAATAATGCTATTGGTAGAAACTGGTTTTCGGTAGACAGAAGTGGAAAGAAGATTATTACATTTTAAGATGCTGACATCGAAGAAATTTATCTTGCCATCAATTTCTTCATTAATAGTGAATCTAATGGACGGTAATTTTTCAGTGATTAAATTTGTGAGTTGCAATAGATCATTTTTAGGATGAGGCCAGATGACAAAAATATCGACATAACGGAGCCATAAGGTAGGTTGTTGGTCATGTTGCATCACTACTGATTGCTCAATATTTTGCAGGTATACTTCAGCCAAAAGTGGGGAAAGAGGTGACCCCATTGGTACACCTTGGTTTTGTTGATAGTATTGATTATTATAAACGAAAAAACTGTGTTGACAAAGAGAATACAGGCAATCATACAAATCCTAGGTTAAAGTGCCATCCATGGGGAATTGTTCTTTGAATTTATGAATGAGTAGCATGTGTGCTTCAAATTGAGGTACAGAAGGAAAAAGTGATTCAACTTCCAGGGTAAACATACTTGCATGACCTGATGAAGGCCATAGTAATGGCTGAAATATATTTGCCTTAAACTTTTTAAATGTAACTTAGAGTGTTCTACACTACCTTCTTCTTTATTTGTTTGTTAGTTACGTGCATTGCCTACCACTCATTTATATTCTTTAACTTCACAAAAGCTGTTTTCCCCCATTTTTATTTTTCTGTCAATTTCTTCCATAATTCCTTCTTTCTTTGTGGTAATTAGTTTTCCTATGTATATGTATTCTTCTACATATTCTATTTCTTTATCGTTTATTCTAATATTTTCTTGGGTTTATGATTTGCTGTTCAAATTTTTTTTATTTAGATTAGTAAATTATGCTTTAGTAGTCTGTGTTAGTGTGCTTAGTGTTCTGAAAATCAAAGATTAAAAGTAAATTTGACCAGTCAAATTGATTGGTTAAATTTACTTTTAACCAATCAATTTGATTTGATTTTTAACCAAATCAAATCGATTTTTTAAAATTAAATCAATTGATATTTGAATTTATTCTATTCATGTTTTGCCGTTTTAGTCTAGAAGTCATCTAGTGCTTTGAAAAAGTCGACCATTGGCGAGTGAAAGCTCGGCAGATCTTGTATGATTCTGCATACACCTGTATAAAGAACCATATTGTTGTCTTACAAAGTCTTGCACTTTTTGTTTGTAAAGGAAAACACAGAGCACTAAAGCATAATTTATTAATTCTAAATGCAGATTTTTGAGCAGCAAATCGTAAACCCAAGAAAATATTAGAATAAATGATGAAGAAATAGAATATGTATGGAAGAATAGATATACCTAGAAAAACTAATTACCCCAAAGAAACACGGAATTATGGAAGAAATTGGCAGAAGAATAAAAATGGGGTGGACAGCTTTTGGGAAGTTAAAGAGGATTCTATGTAGCAAAATAAAGCCGGAAAACAGTGCAAAACTTTCAATCAATGTATAATACCCATTATGACATATGGTGCTGAAACCAGGCATATCAAGAAAAAAATCTTAGACAAATTGCAAAAAACAGTACATAAAATGGAAAGATCTCTACTAATATAAGACTTCAAGATAAAGATAAGGAATACAGATATAAGATCCAGAAAAAAAAATTCAGACATAGGTGAAATGATATTTAATTTAAAATGGAAATGGGCTGGCCATATAGCAAGAATGCAAGATAATAGATGGACTAAAATAGTAACATAATAGAGACCATATGAAGGAAAGAGAAGAGTGGGAAGACCAGAGAGAAGATGGATGGATGATATAAACAAAACTGTAGGAAAGCTGTGGAATAGACAAGCCCAAGACAGGAACATTTGGAAAGAGACAAGGGAAACCTATGTCCTCAATTGGCTATAAAAAGGGTTAGAAGAAGAAGAAATCATAAACCACTCATGCCAGAAACAAAAGGCCATATTGCATCTTTGCCATTCTCCAAATTACTTATTCACATATAAGCACACAGGTTTTGAGACTTTGTTTGCATAATTCCCATACCCCGTACTGATACAGCTCTATGTCTGCCATAAACAATTCACAAAATGATATATTTTAATATCTTGAACATTGCTGGAATCTATAGTGTTACTGTAAATGGTTAAAAACTGCTCTCAAATGGTGCATTTCAAAGCTTAACATTTGTAAAATCCAGTTTAATGCTGAAGTATTATAATCAGAAAATATGATAATTGTAATCCATGTGAAGAACTTACAAAATGTTAAAATTGTTTCTTCCTGGACAAGATCGAAATATGATATCCTGATTTCCATACAAATAAGCTTGCCATTGTATCAAGCAGAACAGCACATTCCTACGTAAGTAAAGTATTTCACGTGATCTTTTCACCCTAATTGTAGTAATAATGAGTTTTACCCACAGCAGAACTTCCTAAATCCATATTAATGGCAGGCTAACAGGCCTTGGGTCTTGGATGCACAACCTCCTCAGATCTGCGATGAAGTTAAATACTTACAGGTTTGAAAATTGATGTTTACTGCATTGTAAACTGGAATTTTTTTTTTTTTTTTTTTTTAATTTTTCATGGAAAGGAGGGAGGGCTACGGAGATTACACTGACGGAAAAAAATCCCAACACCAAGAAGGGGTTGTGTTAGATAAACGACAGTTGGTAGGCAGTGAGAGTACATCTGTAAGATGAAGTCTATGCAAATTTCTGCACTTGGTGCATACGTGTGGCGCTAGTAACGCCCCTCGGAACATGCAAAGCAGGTTTGCTGTAAATACGCGCTGTAACGTTCGTGAGCGTTAGTTATCATTGAGATTCGACGTAGTGTGTTGATGTTAGTCAAGAATGCCTTTAAGAAGACGAAGAAGCCATTATCAACAGCTCACGGAGTTTGAACGAGGTCGTGTAATAGGGCTACGAGAAGGTGGATTTTCTTTCCGCAATATTGTAGAACGACTTGGCAGGAATGTAGCCACTGTGCATGATTGTTGGCAGCGGTGGTCAAGGGAAGGTACTGCCTCAAGAAGACTGGGTTCCGGCCGGCTACGTGGCACTACTGAGAGGGAAGACCGCCATGTGGCGCATCGTGGCGCATCGTACTGCGTCTGCGGCAGCAATTCGAGCTGCAGTTGCCACCACAGTGACACAACGAACTGTTACAAATCGGTTACTTGAAGGACATCTCCGAGCCAGACGCCCTGTAGCGTACATTCCACTTACTCCAAACCACTGCAGTTTGCGACGTCAGTGGTGTCAAGCTAGAGCTCATTGGAGGACGAAGTGGAGATCTGTTGTGTTTTCTGATGAAAGCCGGTTCTGCCTGGGTGCCAGTGATGGCCATGTGTTGGTTAGAAGGAGGCCAGGTGAGCGCCTGCAGCCAACCTGTCTGCGGCCGAGACACCCTGGACCTACACCTAGAGTTATGGTCTGGGGAGCAATTTCCTATGACAGCAGGAGCACTCTCGTGGTTATCCCACGCACCCTGACGGCACAGTTGTACGTCGGTCTGGTGATTCAACCTGTTGTGCTGCCATTCATGAACAGCATTCCAGGGGGTGTTTTCCAACAGGATAACGCTCACCCGCATACCACTGTTGTAACCCAACATGCTCTACAGAGTGTCGACATGTTGCCGTGGCCTGCTAGATCACCAGATCTTTCACCAATCGAGCACGTATGAGACATCATTGGACGACAACTCCAGCATTACCCCCAACCAGCATTAACCGTCCCTGTATTGACCGACTAAGTGCAACAGGCATGGAACTCCATCCCACAAACTGACATCCAGCACCTGTACGACACAATGCATGAACGTTTGCATGCTTGCATTCAGCATTCTGGCGGTTACACCGGTTATTAATATACCAGCATTTCACATTTAAAATGGCTCTTCTCGCGCTTACATTAAGCTGTGATCTTGAAACCTTAATCGATTAAATATGTTACCTATACAAATGTATTGCCGCCATTTCATTCCTCTACAACTATTTTTTCGTGGTGTTGGGATTTTTTTCCGTCAGTGTATATCGCATGTATGTGATACATCAGGACCGAGATGCTGTAATAGTAATATTTAAGAATTTGAAAATTACTGGTTTAATTAATCGATTTTGAGTTATATTATGCAATATTATCATATATCATAATTTATTTTTCATGGAACAATTTGAAAGAATTTCTGGAGCCATTGAGGCACATGAACACCTTACAGTTTGAACACCATACTGTATTTAACTCATTGCACTTTGAATTTCAGCATTTTCTTCTGTGGGCGCTGTCTCCAGTCATCTCAGGCATGTGTCTTAGATGTTTATTTTTTGCTCAGTCATGTGACATGGATGTAGGAATAATCCTACGTTTAGGAAGTGCATCTCCTTCTGTGGGCGCTGTCTCCAGTCATCTCAGGCATGTGTCTTACATGCTTATTTTGTGCTCAATCATGTGGCATAGATGTAGGAATAATCCTACGTTTAGGAAGTGCATCTCCTTCTGTGGGCGCTGTCTCCAGTCATCTCAGGCATGTGTCTTACATGCTTATTTCGTGCTCAATCATGTGGCATAGATGTAGGAATAATCCTACGTTTAGGAAGTGCATCTCCTTCTGTGGGCACTGTCTCCAGTCATTTCAGGCATGTGTCTTAGACGCTTATTTTTTGCTCAGTCATGTGGCATAGATGTAGGAATAATCCTACGTTTAGGAAGTGGTTTATTATCATCTGAGGATTCATCAGAAAAAATGAATAATATTATTATAAGTAAAAATTTCAGGTAATGATGTTAACATCATTACTTGAAATTTTCTCTTAAATTATATTTATTAAGTATTACATAGATTGTAGAAAATATTTAGTAAATACAAATGTAAACACCCGCTAAAAATAACTCATAAAACTTTTTCCAACAGGATTAGAAACCATTGTATCACCAGTGATACAAAAATGTTTAAGAAGTTACTACTCTCTGATATGCTGACGAAATTAAACTTATTTACTTTAAATAACTAACTTATATGTACTTAGAATGTATGTACTTAAATAGATATAACTTTTTTTAATTAAGTAGTTATAAAACACTTACCAGGACCATGTGAAGACGTGTTTTTCTTACAAGACGCCGCTGCAAGTCATGAAAGTTTACTTGTGCTGCCATTGATTTTTGATAAGAGAAATTTTGGCAAAGCATTTAACATAGTTTCACATGTGATACAACCGGTTTTAGAAGATTTTCTGCCATTGGGCATTTTTTTAAATTGTGAAACCATTGTATCACATGTGAAAACTGAGGAAGATAAGCTTGGATGAGTAAGAAAAATCGTATTGTTATTTGCATACAATGAGCAAAAATGAAGGTGACAAGGCATATATTTCATACTAGTATATCTGAAGTGCTAAATAGGATGTATAAAATTAAAAGCCCCTTTCATACACCTTTTTCTCCAGCATAATCACCAAATGCATTGAGGCATTTTTTGCTACATGTTATAAGCAGCAGCAGATCCAGTTAGGGTGACTAGGGCAATTGCCCCCTAAAGAAGGTTTTCCCTCAAGTGCACATTATAACTTTAAAAAGAAAGAAAAATTTCCATCTTAGATATTACAATTTATCAAGAAGATGGAAAATTCCTTAAAAATTGTATAAAAATCTTTTGAATACAAATAAATTATTGGATTTCAATTTCTGTCATTCATATTCTATTAAGAAAAATGTGGCAAGTCAGTTTTTTAAAAAAACTAAAGTATTATCCACAGCAGAAATGGAAAAAAAGCCTACAAAAAAGAACTTGACATCCTTACAGAAAATAACTATCCTAAAAATGAAATTGAAAAACTTCTAAATATTTCAGTTAGGAACACACAACAGCAACAAATAAAATTTCCTGGAAGAATTATTTATCACAAAGGTTTATTCAAATCATTAAAGAGTGTTAGCAATTAATACAGACATTTAACGTGGACCAGGAACATCAAACAAAGATTAAATTATTAATTCGCCTTCTAATTATTTTTTCAGTTGTTGCTTACCATCTTTGGGGAATCCCCAGCATTGTGCGGGACTCCAAGAAGCAACCTGCCAAATTGGCTTGGCAGTTAGCGTGTGTGAGTCTGGAGGAATTCGAGGCCGCTGTGGTGTAGCAGAAACATATCCGGCGCGTAACTGGAAGACCCTGGGTTCGACTCCCGGTGGCGGCCAATGAGAATTTTTCCGTGACTCACTTATAAACGTGGAAAGAGTGAAAATCTTTGTTTGATGAGTGTTAGCAAGAAATATAAGACTACTTAATATAACTACTTAATACAGACTACCTAATAGACCTAATGTAGTATTAGTCTTACACTACCTAATATAAGAATACTGAATATAAGACTACCTCCAAGTATGGAGAACAAAATAAAAAAAAATTCCCAAAGATAGTTCAAAGAGAAGAAGATATTTTAAAGATGCAAGGAGTATTCTATCAAGTGAAATGTAGTTGTGGACTATTTTACATAGGTGAGACAGGTCGCAGACTAGAAACTCGAATAGCAGGACCCAACAAGACAGGTTTAGATAGGCATATTAGAGAAACTGGTTGCAACATGGACTGGAATTCTTTTAATTTTCTTTAATTTTCAAATTTTTTTAATAATTTAAAAGGAATAGAAATTGGGAAAAAACAGAATTTCATCATCAATGACTGCAGAGGATTGTCCCTGCCTAACATCTGGCAAGATTTGATGAAAAATAACCGTAACTATCAAGGTTAACAGTAACCGCGATATCGATGGAGAAAGAGAGACCACAAAAAATAAAGGAGAAGAGTTTTCTCCAAAAATCTGCAATTTAAAATAGAAAAAATTCCTAAGAAAAAACGTATTAGAAATTTAATATTGTTCTTTTAGTTTCAATGCTCAGTAGTCTCATTTATTTGTCATTGTTTTATGACATTAAGCATAGACTTGTGATGGAAAATCTAGAGATGATGTTTGTTGTCCACTGCAACCACCAAAGAACTTTTTCCATCAAATATAGCTCTGATTAGTAAATTGAGTACTGACATTATTGTTTCGTCTCAGAAAATAACTTGTTACATTATTGTTAAAGAAAATGTGCTTTAATTTTTAGCAAACTGTTTTTATTTTTTGCAAATATTTTTCTGTTTTTAGCAAATATTTTTGAAATTATTAGCTCATAAAAATACATATTTTTTTTGTTTTTAACACCTAAAAAGCCATTCCATTATTGCATTTCTTGTTTTAATATTTTTCCAATAAAATTTTCCCCATGTAGCTGACCCTTATTATTGTTGTTGTTATACATATTGCTACTTTAAATGTATTTGCTGTTGCAAAATGTTTAATTGCATAAATTGCTATTCCTTAGGTGAAATACCATTCATCCAAAAGTATAGTCAAGTGCATGGTAGACAATATCCAAGCAGAATGGAGCCCTAGTTTAGCTTGTTTAATACACGAATTCAAAAAAAGTTTTCATCGGACAGATGAAACTTCTCAAGGTGCCTTGTCAACTGACCAATTAGGAAAACAGATAACTGAAGGGCACAGTGTTGAAAAATCAGTTCCGAGAAAAGACTCTAATCTTTCATCATATTCTATTCAACTCAATTTTACTGGGATCAATGTATTTGGCTTAAGTGAGTTGCCATCAGCAATAGTTTTAAGAGCCGATCTTTTTACCTTCAAGTCAAACAAAGAGCAGCTGAATGTTACCATGGAAGGCTGCAAACTAGCTATGGTATCTGCTACCTCACAGGTACTAATGTTTTCTTCTTACTTATTTTTAATCTATACCATTTTTTCAGCCTTATGTGCAGTCTGTTATGTGAAGGGAACTCAACTTTTCCCTTGAATATAGTGCAATAACAAATATAAATGTTGACACTACTTACCAGTATTGCATCGTCCTTTGGCAGTGTAAAAATAACAAGGCATACACTGGTTGTCAGTTGTTGGAGTTCAGTAAGTGGACAATGTTAAGGGTGGGCAGAAGGATACCAAGAAAGAGGAAAAAGGATTCATAGTGGCATACAGTTTTATGAGGGTTTTGAAGTACTTGCAGCACTTGAAAATATCTGAAAGGTTGCATGCCCCGCTGGGCACGTGCAGAAATTATTTACCTGCCCAGGTAGTAAAAGCTGGATGCCCAGGAAAATTTATCTTTTAAGATAACATATCACAGCGCTCTTTTTTTTTTTTAAGTAAAAAAATATTATTTTTTTAAATGGACGATGCCATTGCCCTGTCCATGTTATTTTATAAACAATGCATAGCAACTGAAAAATTGTTGTTCCGACACCACTGGGATCGAACCCCAGATCTCTCGATAACTAGTCGAGTGCGTTCGCATTTACGCTACGGTGCCAACAATTCTCAGCATCATGCGTGTTTATCAGTCAGCATCTGACTACACAAATCCATATTGGTGGTCTCAGCAACCGAGACATCATCATCTGGTGGCATTAAGCTTGATTTTTTAACATCAAACAGAGGTCATCGCTCTTTCCACGTTTATAAGTGAGTCACGGAAAATTCTCATTGGCCGCCACCGGGAATTGAACCCACAGTCTTCCAGTTACACGCCGGATATGCTACCGCTACACCACAGCGGCCTCCAATTCCTCCAGACTCGCACATGCTAACTGCCAAGCCAATTTGGCAGGTTGCTTCTTGGAGCCCCACACAATGCTGGGGATTCACCAAAGATGGTAAGCAGCAACTGAAGAAATAATTAGAAGGCGAATGAATAATTAATGCAGACATTTGACGTGGACTAGAAACATCAAACAGAGGTCTGAATAATTAATGCAGACCTCTGTTTGATGTTCCTTGTCCATGTCAAATGTCTGCATTAATTATTCAGACCTCTGTTTGATGTTCCTAGTCCATGTCAAATGTCTGCATTAATTATTCAGACCTCTGTTTGATGTTCCTAGTCCATGTCAAATGTCTGCATTAATTATTCAGACCTCTGTTTGATGTTCCTAGTCCATGTCAAATGTCTGCATTAATTATTCATTCGCCTTCTAATTATTTCTTCAGTTGCTGCTTACCATCTTTGGTGAATCCCCAGCATTGTGCGGGGCTCCAAGAAGCAGCCTGCCAAAAATTGGCTTGCCAGTTAGTGTGTGTGAGTCTGGAAGAATTCAAGGCCGCTGTGGTGTGGTGGAAGCATATCTGGCGCATAACTGGAAGACACCCTGGGTTCGATTCCCGGTGGTGACTAATGATATTTTTTCCGTGACTCACTTATAAATGTGGAAAGAGCGATGACCTCTGTTTGATAGAGCCGCGGATGGCTTAGTGGTTACTGTTTCAGACTATCGATGCTGGGTCCCCAGGTTCAAGCCTGGGCTGATCTTTCAGAGATGGTGTGATTTACTAACAATCGCTGAATATCCGCCGTGCATCGGACGAGCACGTTAAGTGACGGCCCCCAGGCTGGACCCACTGGTTAAATGGGTATCCTTTCCTATACCCCACCTGAAATTCTCTCACCCTCTATGTGCAATATCGTACTTGTACGGTGGCGCCATCTACTGTACTCTAATCTCACTACAAACTGTTCTGTCAAAGTCGCCAGACTTGCTCTCATTCCTTCCGTTTCTGTGTCCTGCCCAAAAGGCGATCTCGCTGTAGGTGGCTGGGACCTAAACTCTACTACCTGTGGACAGAAGTCCTACAAGAAAATGACGCTGACCCCACCCCCCACCCACCTCTGTTTGATGTTCCTAGTCCATGTCAAATGTCTGCATTAATGATTATTTTTTTTCATTTCCATTTTAAGGGTCTTTATTCAAAATGTTCAATGCACAAAAGTGCATATCTTTAGGTTTAAGATGATGATGTTGAAATTGGTATGATGATGAAACTGATGTTTGAAAAATTTAAGTAATTCTGTCATGTTCCTTTCATTAAAGTTTTCACCGTTTATCCCTAAACTTCAGAGGCTAGCTTCAGAGGAATTCATCCCGTTGCTGACTATAAACAACATTTTGAGCAAAACTACATATGGTTCCAATTTTTGGACATACACCATAATATAATTGAAGAAGTGACATTCTTCTGTTTTTTGGCACTTCGTATCAATAATACAACTTCTGGAAATTACCAGGGAAAGGAAACACGACATGCAACAACTGTGTTTTTTCTTGTAGAAGGAAATTCTGTTCCAAAGTTTTTAAATTTAGTTGCCCGGATCAGGCAACTTGATTTTTTATTTACCTCCCCAGTCCAATAATTTACATATCCTGGGCATCTTGGGCCTGGTATTTTTCAAGCCCTGACTTGCATACTTTCTTTATTCTGTTCTTCATGCACGTTTTCTTTTTTAAAGGGAATATTCGACCAGATAAACAATTAATTGTTTTGTAATATTATTGTTTCACTACTTCATTTACTAAATATGAACATAAAATTAGGTTTACCAGATGTGCTCTTGATTTACGAGTTTCGATGTTCACCTCTTCCCGTTCACAGGTTTAACAACATTAGATTTGATCCATTGCTGTGTTTGTATTCTGTATATGACCTTTCTGCCTCCTACTTGCAGCTTTTCTAGAGTTCCAGCATTCATATATTTTTAGTTCAAATCTGATTCACTCCTTTATTCTGTTGCACATATTCAGCTCTTGCCATAAACTTTATTGGAGGTTCGAAATTTTACATAGGTCTAGCACTTGTTAGAATTTAAATGAAAGTTTGTCAGTTTACTACTACATTCCTGAATCAAAAAGGAACCAATCAAACTTATTAAAGAGGAAACTAGAAGAAGGGATGGAAATAGCGAGAAAAAGAAGTACCACGGTTGACGATAACTAGGTGAAACTTATCGGATTCAATGGTTAGGGGTTTTTTTTGTTGTTTTTTTTTTAAAGAATAAACTCATGTGAAACAACAAATGTAAACTTTATTTGATTGACAAATTCATTCAACCACTTCAGTAAAGACAATAAGTCCAGGTTCGTGATTTCTTTTTTTCTTTTATTTGACTGAAGGTTTAACGACCACCGTGAGCAACACAATGGGCTATAAGCAGTCGCCCATCCCTAACTTAGGGCCACTGACTCTAGAGAAGGGAGACAGCCAGAGCCGTAAGACAAACACAACATCCATGCCTCACCGGGATTCGAACCCGGTCCCTTCACGAACGAGTCATCATAAGCCAGCGCTTAGACCACTGCGCCACCGGGGCGGCCGGATTTCATGATGAACATCACAACTGCACCCTTTTTCAGTCGTAAAATGTGAGGCGGAACTCCACTCATCTCGATCATTTGCAGAAATTCAACTGCATAGCGCACTCTGTCACTCTCATCTTCAGTCACAACTGTGTTTGTAAATGTTGTTGGAATGAGATTCGCATTGCAAATACTCTTCACCCATCAGAATCAACAGGTTTTTTGGTTGTTGTTTTTTTAAAAGAATAAACGCAGATGAAACAACAAATGTAAAATTTATTTGATTGGCAAATTTATTCAACCACTTAAGTAAAGACAATAGTCCAGGTTCATGATTTTTTTTTTTTTTTTTTTTGTACTGAAGATTTAATGACCACCTTATAATGGTCAACGAAATGTTTACTTACATCTTTATATAATGGGAAACGTCTTACCTACGCCAATAAACTGGATCAAATGAATATTAAATTATATATCTACGTCACACAGTCCAACAGCAGAACGCAATCAGGTCTTCGAGAGTGTTCGCTGTTCCGATGAGAAGAACTTTGATACCAATGCATGCTAGTGTTGTTTTGTGCAACGGTTCGCTCAGAAAAGAGACTTCGGACTTTGGACTATCTCAGTCCCTCCATGCTTCCACCTTCAATAGCGCATGAATCAACCGCACGCTTCTCCCATAGACTTTACATGGGAACTTTGCCACCCCACAACGCCCAAATCATTGCCCCAATCTCATTTTTCTCTTCGACTGGCACATCTACATGGTAAGACCTTATTTTTGATACCTTGACCATATCTTTACGTTCATCTGTACTCTCAAACTAGGACTCACAGGAAGAAACCTGATAGGATTAATATATAGATTGCAGTTGGGCACTTCCGACTGAGTGGTAGCAACTACTCCAGGGACGTAGTCCTGATGAAGAACTAGTCTTTAGTTGGAAAATTTGACCACCAACCTTTTTTGAATAATAATCTCCATAAGACCCGTAAAAAAGTTATTTCCACAGCAAACTATGAATAGAAGTGCCATAAATTCATTTACAACTAAGAAAAGCAAGTATGCAGGAATTTTTAGGGGGCGAGAGACTTTCAAGACAGTGATGAGGTCATTGCAGCTGTACAAAGTTGGATAGACAAGCAACCAAAAACCTATTTGAAACTGGAACTAAGAAGCTTTCAGATCATTGGAAATAAGTGCATTGCAGTAAATGGAGACTATGTTGGAAATTGATATGCATGATTTTCTATTTCATTTTTTATATTTGAATGTCTCTTGTACAGCACTGAAAATGTTTCGGAAATGACAACCGGCATTTTTTACTGATTTCAAAGTGCTAAACATGATTATGTTGTTAAAATTTTGTTATGCACTCTTGTTTAAAAAAAATTAAAAAAGGCTGTTTCCATATACAGTAGTGGCCAAAAGTCAAGCACCAGTAGACCAAAAGTCAATTTTTTATGTTTGAAGTCAACTAATACAACATAATGTTAAAGTCAGGAATACATATTATACATCATTTTAAAGGAAATTTTATGCTGAATTCAAGTATTTTTACAGAATGTTATTACCAGTAATAGAAGTGAAGTTACAAGCAAAAGTACAACATCTAGTCATAAAAAGCAAAAAATAGTGGAATTTGTGAAATTAGTGTACAACGCATTTAACGTAAAATTACTCTACAGTACATTATTGAAACC
Organism: Macrothele yani; assembly: GCA_039090855.1. NCBI lineage: Eukaryota > Metazoa > Arthropoda > Arachnida > Araneae > Macrothelidae > Macrothele > Macrothele yani. Next base: position 71,149,937 of record CM077000.1, on the reverse strand, counting down.
TGCAGGATATTTGAATAACTTACCAACAAGCAAAATATGCTTTAATATTTAATTGGATAACCACGGTTTCTTAGTAACAAAGTGCACCTTCTTGGCATGGAACTAATGAGCTTCTCTAGTTGTCCATTGGTGATAAGTGATAACACAGTGCCATATGGCCCTTACAGACTCAATTAATGCTGTTACTAATCAAAAACTACTATTATGGGAATTCTTACTAGGAAATATTTTGATTTAATTGCAAATTTTCGGAGAAAACTCTTCTCCTTCTTCAGGCTGTCTTTTGTTGTCACTTATTCCCGTCACCATCGCGGTCACAGTTAACCTTGACGGTTACGGTTATTTTTCATAAAATCCTGCCAGATGTTAGGCAAGGAAAATCCTCTGCAGTCATTGATGATGGAATTTTGATTTTCCTCAATCTCTATTCCTTCATTTAGTTTTCTTTTTGAAAATTGCTTTGGAAACTGATGACTTCAAGAGAATTCCAATCCATGCTGTGACCAGTTAATGCTGTTTGAAATGTGGGTCCTTGTTGACCGATCTTTTGCTTCAATCTCACCCACAGATTCTCTATGGGATTGAGATTTGGTGACTGTGTCGGCCACTGAAGTTTTCTTCTAACTTTTCGATTAAACCACTCGTCAACCAACTTTGACCAATGACATGGCGCGTTATCATCCTGAAAGATAAAATTCCGCAAACCCATGTCTTGTGCAGATGTTAGCAGTTTGGACTGAAATACAGTATAATCGACATATTTTGATCCATTCAATGTGCCATCAACAATGTACAGACAGCAAACACCACTGGCTGAAATACAGGACCATAACATCACTGAATGTGGGTGCTTGATTGTTGGCTGGGTGTGCATGCCTTATATCTTTCACCAGCCCGACAACGTACATAATTATTTCCATTATTAGCGGAAATAGTAACAGTTGTTTCATCACTGAAAATAACATTTTTCTATTCATTAACAGTCCAATTCTTGTGTGCCTTGGCCCAATCAATTCTTTTGAGCTATTGTTGTTCAGTAAGGAAAGGTTTTTGTGCAGCTTTTTGTGCAGTCAGTCCACTTTCTTGTAGCCTACAATGAACTGTACGTGCAGATGCAATAACGCGTACTTCATTCTCCCACTCATTTTTTTAAATCAGTGGCTGTTTTAAACCTTGATTATAAGGAATGACGAACAACATGCAATCGTCACGTTCAGCACACGACCTTGGTCGACCTGTTCTTTTTCTGTTTCCCACACATCCAGTTTCTTCAGCTCTTTTAATGGTGTGCAAGACAGTGGAATGATCACAGCCACATTTAACTGCAATTTTACGATTACTGAATCCAAGTTCATGCAAAGTAATAATTTGTGCTCTGGTTTGAAGAGGCAGGACCAATTTTCAGGTTTTTGACATTCCGAAATTCAAATATCACCAGGAATTCTGCATAAACTTCCATCAACTGAATACAAGCAGCTGCGTTCTAAGTCAGCAGATGATTCTACATCCTTTTATATATCACTAGCAGATGTCAGAGAAAGCTATAGTGGATTAGAGGGGCGCGGACACTTTTTTAGAACTGGATTTGTGTTTCCTCACTTGCACATGTTGCTTGTAATTTCCCTTCTATTACTGGTAATAACATTCTGTCAAAATATTTGAATTCAGCATAAAATTTCCTTTAAAATGATGTATAATATGTATTCCTGACTTTATCATTACACTGTATAAGTTGACTTCAAACATCAAAAATTGACTTTTGGTCTACTGGTACATGACTTTTGGCCACGATTGTACAGTGCATACCAATTTGAATCTTTGATGCAGTGTATAAAGCGCCTAGGTGACACAATTTCAAAAAGGAAAATGGCCATTGTTGTTTTTTTACTAATTTCGAGGCACTAAATATGATTATGGCATCAAAAAAATTAGTGATTGGTTCTTGTTTTGAAAATGCAAGAGGCTCATCCATATACAGTGCATACATTTTTTTAGGCACTGTATGAAGTGCCTAGGTGACACAATTTGGGAAATGAAAACGGCCTTTTTTTTTACTAATTTCAAGGCACTAAACTCGATCCTGACACAAAAATTGGTAATTAGCTTTCACGAGGAAGATGGAGCCCAACAATGCTAGCAGATTACTGCTGGAATGTGAAGCGAGATTCTCCACTTGTGGTTTAATAAGCAGCAGGAAAATTGACATAGACCAATGTGCAACCGTCTGTGCATGACTCAATACAGGAAAGTGACTATATCTCAGAAATCATAGCCAGTCAAACCTTTATTGTCATTATCATGTTTAGCACCTTGATTTGCATAAAAAACTGGTTGTCTGCACTTCTGAATCACACCAAAGGTCAAATTTTGTTGTTCCATGTAATTGTATCTTAAAAAGTAGTATAGGTTCTCTGTGAAGTGGTGTAATAGCAGTACATACATTTGTGCAAAATATTGTATTCTCGTGAAGTCTGAGTGTTTTACGTGAAAACTACACCAAATTCCTAATTTTTTTTCAAATCTTTTTATATCGCAGTTCTATCCTTGTGTGAAATCATCAGAAATGAAATCATATATTGCTCACCTCTCTTGTGTGCACCTGTCTTATCGGCTGAAAATTAAGGTAAAAATTTTAGTTTATATTTCAAGTTTTATTAAAAAGAACATTTATTTGTGTATGTTGGAGTGGGGGATGGGGGTTCCAAATACTGGGGTGCAGATGTATTCTGTACTGTATTTTTGATTAACTTTTACATGTCTTCAGGTTTTGAAGTATTAATGTGTAACTTTTACATGTCTTCAGGTTTTGAAGCATTAATTAGTCTACATGTATTATGTGTTTTGCACTATTTGTGTGATTACAATATGCTACAATCCAAGTTTTTGGCTTTTTGAAAAAAAAAAAAAAACAAGCTAGAAGATTGAAACAAAAAACTTATTTTTCTGTACATATTCTCACCTGAGCTCCACATACTTATGACTTCATTGTTCTAACTTTTTTAACCCATCAAAAAAAAAAAAAATATTTCAGTTGTGCTGCAAACCACCCATCCACAGCTGCTGTGGCCTCCTCAATGTTTGAAACCTTTTTTCCATTGAGGTGTTTTTCCAGTTTAGTAAAGAGGTAGTAGTCCTAAGGAGCCACATCATGAGAGTAGGCCAGATGTTTCAGAATTTCAAAGTGAAGATCAGCCAATTTCTGCTTCCTAATGGTCTCTCTGTGAGAAGAGGCATTGTCTTGAAGAAACAAGATCCCTTTCAAAAGCTTGCTCGATGTTTGGAGACCAGTTGCTGACTTCAGTTCATCAAGAAGGGAAATGTAGTACTTTGCCATGATGGTTGCACCCTTTTCCAGATAATCTACAAGCAAAATTCCATTTTGGCCCAGAACACACCAACACCTTGCTTTTGATGACTTCTGCATCTTGAGCTTCTTTGGATGTGGGAAACCACTGTGTCTCCATTCTTTGGATTGTTCTTTCACTCCTGGATCATATATATGGAACCATGTTTCATCCGTATATACAAGATGGTTAAAAAAATCCCACGGGACCCCACCAACATCAGCCCAAAATGGCTTGTGAAGCAATCACTCGATTGCACTTCTGGTCACCATTGAGACACTTGGGAACCCATTTGAAAACTCCCACAGGATCCCCCGGAAATCGGTTCACAATGGCTTGTGAAGCAATCACTCTATCACGCTTCTGATCAGCATTGAAGAATTTGGGAATCCATTTGGAAACTCCCACAGGATCCCTCCGAAATCAGTCCAAAATGGCATGTGAAGCAATCACTCGATCAGGCTTCTGGTCACCATTGAGACATTTGGGAACCCATTTGAAAACTCCCGCAGGATCCCTCTGAAATCAGTCCAAAATGGCTTGTGAAGCAATCACTCAATCACACTTCTGGTCGCCATTGAGACATTTGGTAATCCATTTGAAAACTCCCACAGGATCCCTCCAAAATCGGTTCACAATGGCTTGTGAAGCAATCACTCGATCACACTTCTGGTCACCATTGAGACATTTGGGAACCCATTTGAAAACTCCCACAGGATCACTCCAAATTCAGTCCAAAATGGCTTGTGAAGCAATCACTCGGTCACACTTCTGATAAGCATTGAAACATTTGGGAACCCATTTGAAAACTCCCACAGGATCCATCCGAAATCGGTCCAGAATAGCTTGTGAAGCAGTCACTCGATCATGCTTCTGGTCACCATTGAGACATTTGGGAATCCATTTGAAAACTCCCACAGGATCCCTCCAAAATCAGTCCACAATGGCTTGTGAAGCAATCACTCGATCACGCTTCTGGTCACCATTGAGACATTTGAGAACCCATTTGAAAACTTCCACAGGATCCCTCCAAAACAGTCAAAAATGGCTTGTGAAGCAATCACTCGATCACACTTCTGGTCACCATTGAGACATTTGGGAACCCATTTGAAAGCTCCCACAGCATCCCTCCGAACTTGATCCAGAATGGCTTGTGAAGCAATCACTCGATCACACTTCTGGTCAGCATTGAAACATTTGGGAATCCATTTGGAAACTCCCACAGAATCCCTCCGAAATCAGTCCAAAATGGCTTGTGAAGCAATCACTCAATCGCGCTTCTGGTCACCATTGAGACATTTGGGAATCCATTTGGCTGAGAGCTTTCTCATTCTTTGGGACACTGTAGAAGTTCAGACACATCAACAGCCCTTTTTCAAAAGAAAATTGTCAGAAGGTCTGGAAATAGAGGGAAGAAAAGGTACAACATTAGATGATTTGAAAGGCTGATATTTACCTCATGAATGGGAACACCTACCATAGTTGTAGTTTTCAGGAAAGGTAGGGGTACTGCCCAAAAATTTGACTTAAAAATATCTTTTCGTTCCTTAACAAAACCCTGTAATTTTGAGATTTTTATAGTGCATTAAGTCTAGGAAAAGCTATGCCATCAATTATTACCAATGATATCTATGTTAGGAAGAATTCCGAAGTAGGTACCTGGTATGTGCCTTACATTTTTCAGTAAACTTTATAATTTTCAGTCATATAATTTATCGCATATCAGGTTTGGGTACTCATAGTCCATGTAGCCAAGGTACCCGGATATTTATTTCTCCATCTCGAGAATGCATTTTTTTTTTCCATTTCAGAATTTCCTTTGTGGACAGCATCTTGTGGGCCATTAAAAAATATTCCACAGGCCACGGGTAAATCCCCTGCTCTAAAGAAAGAATTGTGCTATTTGCAATAAATGGTGGAGAATGCTCAATGAAAGTCTGAAACAGGTGAAGTCGGGTTGAATTGGGCAAGGCAGGGCAGGCAAACTGCAAATTCTGAGCAGGGCCAGGTTTTTCATATTAAGGCCCGTACAGACCACTAGTAGAGATGTACACTCACGGACAATGCAATTTGCTCACCAAGAAGGAAGCATCAGATTGAACTGAAATTTTATGGACATAATGATACAGATGAATGATACACATGATGGCAAAAACAGAGCTGCAGGACAATTACAGAGGTATCTGTGACACACAGTCCGGTCATCTTCAATAGTGCATCGCACCGCCTCGTGCAGTGATACATGCTGCAATACGGTCCGGCATGGAGACAAACAGATGCCTGCTGCTGTCCTGCAGCAGACTAGCCCATACATGTTGGACAGTGTGCTCCACATCTCGGATAGAGCGGCATGGCATCAGCCGCCGTTTCAACTGGTCCCACGCATGCTGGATAGGGGACATGTCCGGGGTGCGGGCAGGCCATGGAAGTGTCTGGACATGACGTAGGCAGTCCTGGGCAACCCGAGCCATGTGCGGGCGAGCATTATTATGCTGGTATAGCACACCTGGAATCCCGGCCAGGAATGGGGGCACATGGGGCCATAGGATCTGAAATGATCATGGTATGTGGATCCTTGACATGGGCCGCTGGCTCTTCAATGATCCACGTACCACTTCAAGAGCTGATCAGCTATTGTAGGCAGTGGCTCCCCAGACTATAATGCCTGCAGTGGGGGAGGTTTCATGTTCAATAGCAAGGTTAGAATTGTGCCGTTGACCTGGGGACCTCCACACCCGGACACGATCATCTATCCCCAAAGCGAAGCGGCACTGATCGCTAAACACCACATGGCACCAGTCTGTGGTGTTCCACGTCGCTCTGCCCTGGCACCACTGCACACGGAGCCGGCAATGTTCCAGTGTTAATGGCAGTACACATAAGGGGCACTAGGATCGCAGATTCGCTTCCATGAGGCATCGGGAAATGGTTCGTGAGCACACAGGAGCTACTACATCTGCCTGCATAGTGGACCAGGTCCCCGTGGGCCTCCTGGTTTATCTGGAGCTGCTTCACCATGTGGCAGTGTCATCACATGTCCACTGGGCCCAACACAGTCGGACAGTATGGTCAGAATGATCGACGTGGCGGGCTATACGACGCTCCCACTGCCATGCAGTTTTCAGTCCAATGATCAGGCCTCTCTCAAAGTCCATCAGTTGCATAAATCAACATCTCTGGCATCTACCCGGCATTCTTGTCACTCTGTACTCTTGCTTGCATCGGCCCATGCTTTTCGCTTTCATGGGGCATTGACTACACGCTGGTTTGTAAGGCTGCCAGTTCGTGCTTGCAGTGCAACCACAGGTTGTGCGGTCATCTGCACTAGCACCAAACATGGATCATTTGCTTACCGCCGCCCCGGTGGCGCAGTGGTCTAAGGCGCTGGCCTCTGATCATTCGTCCGTAAGGGGTCCGGGTTCGAATCCCAGTGAGGCATGGATGTTGTGTTTGTCTTACGGCACTGACTCTCTCCCTTCCCTGGAACCAGTGACCCTAAATTAGGGACGGGCGACTGCTTATAGCCCATTGAGTTGCTCACGGTGGTCGTTAAACATCCAATTAAAAAAAATATATATATTTTGCTTACCAGCACACACTCTAGCTATTTGCAAGGTTTCGTGGTTGTAGCATGTTTTCTTCTAGGTGTGCAAATTTTGTTGTCCGTGAGTGTATGTAAGTAGTTCAGAAAGTGACACCCATTTGTGCATACAGGGCACATAAGGAGGTGGACGCTGCATGGTCAAGGTCACCCATCCTGAGTCAGACATTGGCAAGTTTCGTGTTAATGCAGTGACTGGAACCATTGTTGTGCTTATTAGAAACGTTGAAGCCAATTGAAAATGCCGCGGAGTATGAGGTGCGTTCTGTTATTCACTTTCTGAATGCTGAAAACGTTCATTTGAAAGACATTCATCGTTGGATTATGACTGTTGACAATTCGAGCATTTTTGATTGAAGGAGCACAAGACCTACATTCGGAATTGTGACCTAAAGAAGTCATCGATGTCTAAACACTGTTACAAAAGAAGACCAATAATTTCTTTTTGAAGAAGCAAAACTAATTGACAAGCCAGATTCAACCACCAAACTTGATATTTTGAAAGCTTTCCATGTATATCAGAAGTCTTCAAAACTGGTTAATGGCATGGCATCCACCCCATTTCTATCAAGCGTGCGAAAGCATCTAACCAAAACACATGACTGTAAACACCATTTATGATGTCATATACAATTAGAATATTTACGTACCATTCATCCTGATGAAGGTAGGTCAATACTCAGCGAAACTATGATCGGCTTGAAAAAATAAATATTTGTGACAAACTAGGTTGTATTATCTTAATATATATTTAATCGTCACAAGATTGTAGTCTTCAAGATCAAGAATCTAAACTACTGTTTGTGAAAATTGCAACACCATGAAAGAATGATGGTAATCTCGTGAAACTTACAGGATATGCAGAGCAGGGTAGGACATGCAAATGATTAGAAGTGCAGAGTCATTGCACTTGTCTGGGCCTGGCAGCGCCCTCTGGACAGTTGAGTGAGAGGTATGAAGAGAGGACTGTTTAGGATACACACCAGGATACACACATCACAGACAGCGAGTTGTAAAAGTTTCTCCAGGATTCAATAATGCCTCGGCGATGATAAATAGTGCCTGCCATATCACCATACGACAGAGTTTGAACAGGGATGAATGAATTGGTCTGCATGAAGGTGCATTTTCATACCACAGCATTGCTGCTCAGACAAGACATAACGCCATGATAGTGAAGCGCTTGTGGCGGCAGTGGACTGAGGAGAACCAGGTGCATTGACAATCTGGCAATGGACCAAGAAATGTGACAACACTGCGGGATGACCGACATCTTGTCTACATGGCAGTGACGAAACATTCCGCATCTTCACAAGTGTTAGCACAACAGTGGAGCACTGCAACAGGTGTGGCATTGTCTGCCTCCACATTTTGATCTTGTCTGCTGCACAGAGGACTGATTGCATGCATCCCTTTGCGGTGGATTCCTTTGACCTTTAACCATGGATACCTCAGGCTAGAATGGGGTTTTCAATACAGGCAGTGTCGTGCTTTCGGATGAGTCCCAATTCAACTTGGACTACCATGATGGCCGCATACAGATTAGATGGTATTGGGGTGAGCCCCTTCTTCCAGCATGCGTTGTTGAGCATCATATGGGCTGAACGCTAAGTGTGATGGTGTGGGGTGCCATTGGGTACCATTTGCAATCTCGGCTGCTACGACTTGAGGGCAATCTCAACAACGACCGCTACATCAAGGAAGTTGTACAGGCAGAAGTCATACCCTTCCTTCAGAGCACTCCTGGCACTATGTTCCAGAAGGACAATGCCTGACCACATGTTGCGTGGAATGTTCAAACCCTCATCTCAGCACAGCAGATACTGCTTCTACCCAGGCCTGCACATTTGCCAGACATGTCACCTATTGAACATGTCTGGGATATGGTCACTTGGCAACTGACCAATCAAAGTCCTCCAGTGGTCAGTATCAATGATCTGTGGACTCCCATACATGCTGCCTGGCAAGCAATTACCCAGGACACCATCCAACACCTTTTAAATTCAATGCCACGCCATCTAGCAGCTCTTATTGCAGCTTGCAGAGGCTTCACAAGATACTGATGTTTTCAGGTAAAAAATGTTGTATTGTTCTGAAAATTAAATCTCTTATGTACAGTCATATCAATAATGTGTGGTATAAATTTCATTCGAATTGCATGGTTTCTTCTTAGTGTTGCAATTTTCACAAACAGTAGTGTATTTAAGACTGCTGCTTGTCAATAATCACCGATTTATATTTTAATTGAATAAGTTAATGCACCACCACAGACTGTATCCACTTTACAAAACTTGTAAAACAGAACTTACAGATGTCAAAGCGTCTTCCTGAAGAATCAGCAGTAGTGTTGATCACAGTGGGGAAAATAAAGGATCTTTCAGAGTTTTATAAAGGGCTTATTGTGGGTGCCCATGTGGCTGGAGTGATGATTTTAAAAACAGCAGAGCCGATTCATTTCTTAAAAGCTGAGATATCCTAGGTCTGTAATAAGTGGGGAAAAAAAACCAACTGCTTGTCTAAGAGGTGTGTGTAACTGTGGCTCGATGACAATCTATTAGGAATGAGATTGCCATTGTCTGAGAAGGCTTGTGTGGAGAAACAGGACATCCTGTGTGCAGAAATTGACTGAAGCATTCAATAAAGGTTGTTCCTGACCCAGTTTTCAGTAAACTATACACCGGGCATTGAAATGGATCAGTATTGTCAGTCATGTGCCTATACGGAAACTACTGATTTCAGTAATTAATGACTTCATGGCCTCCTGTAATTACTGTCAGTAATGAAAAACTTAACAGGGATTATAGAGGATAAATTTATTAAAGTACATTACCTCTCAAATTTTCGAACTATACACTAGATCATTGTCAAGAGTTCCTGCATCTTACTACTTCCACAAATCTGGCAACCAAGGCTAGTTGATTTGGCAGTTGATGTTGCCACCTTGTGTCTTGTAAATTGCCAAGGCTTCTTCTAATTTCCAGATAATTGAGTGGGATTGATGCTTGATAACTTTTAAGGTGTTTTAACCCTTTTTATGGCCAGTTTGTTGTATGTGCCTGTCTAATCCTGTTTTAATTGAAATGTTCCTTATTGCTGCTTTGTTTTCATTAAATCTGGTGGTTAACTTTTGTCCTGTTTCTCCTATGTGTGGTAAACCACGAGAACAGTTTCTTTTATAAATCACTCCTTCCTGAAGTAAAGTATTTTCTTCTCTTTGTTTAGGGGCTAGTAAGTAAATTTTGTTATTTAAACCTGGAGCTAACCTAATTTTAAAAGCAAAATTAAAAATTACATACAATGAATAAAATTTAATTTTTGATCTTATAGGTTAAGTATGACTAGAATTTCTTGTTTTTTTCATAGAGAATAATTTCCTAGGTATTTATCAGTGTTGTATAACTGGAAAATGATGCTGTATGCCAGTTTGTGTGTGGAAGTTATCCCCATGTCAAACTCAGAGATTTCAATAGTACTTCTGCTGTTTATGGACTATCTACAGATGACCAAAATAACATGAAAATTATTCAGTTGTTAAAAATATTAAGTACATTTTTAAGTCCACGTTGGCCACTGTCTATTGAAATATTTGTCAGTAAGGTGATCTGTATTTGTCTATAGTATATGTGCACATTGTTCAAAATATTTCAATTATAATTTTGGGATTTTCTGAACTACTGTATTTACATACTTGCCAACTTTTGCGGATTATTCGTAAATTTTACGGATTCCTGCTTAATTTTACTGATTTACGGATAAAAGTCTCTTTTTTACAGATTTTTTAATATTTCAGTTGCTGAATCGAAATACTTCAATCCCCTGCAACCATCCACTTATATTTTCTACCGGACCTTACAAGCGCTGTGTTACGTGATGACGTCATCTTTGACTTGCCGGCTTCGTGCAGAGCCATCAAGTATAATGATGGCTCCGCTTCGTGGCATCATGTGGTAGCTTTCTCTCCACTAGAGTGCTCAAGTGATGTGCCAACCAGAGTTCTCCAAAATGCGTAGTTACACGTCTAGTACGCATTGAAGTGTGGTTTGCACATCGAAATTTTACCAACACGTAAAAATACGTATCAGGAATTTTTCTCGGCGCGTAAAACTACGCATCGAAGAATTTTACCAATTCGTAAAAATTTACATTGGGACGATATTTCATCTTTCAGAGATGGAAGTAAACGAAATAGAGATTTTTTCCGATCGTAATTTTTTTTTTCCTGTGATGTTGCTTCTTGGAATCCAGCATTGTTGTTATATATCATTTTATTCTATAAATATTTGTATTTCAGTTTGAAAATGGAGGAAAAATTTCCGAAAACAGAAATTCGACGATGAAAAAATTTCGCTGTAATCTTTAGGCATGAGAGTGTGATGACTTCGAGGAATTTCTCCTTTTCTGGCATAATTTGGGCTATCCTCAAGATCAATGCATAACTGAACAGAAATTGTGGGGCAATTAGTAGTGGTGCGGGATGTTTTCCGCCTGAAACTTTCTAAACTTTCAAAAGAGGAAGTTTCGTCTTTCAAAACTTTCGAAAAGGGAAGTTAGAACCAGTGAAGATTTCTCCCATTGTTAAATATTATTTTAGTTCATAAATATTTGCATTTCAACTTGAAAACAGGAATCGGACGTAGCAAAGATTTCCCCCGTAACTGTAATTTTTTTCCCCCACAAATGATTAGAACATGTACCCTGTATTCTTAAATATCCCCCCCCCCAAAAAAAAAAGTTTTGTATTTCAGTTTGAGAAACGGTGGGAGGGGGGAGATTTGTGAAAATTGATGCATGGTGTTCAAAAGTATTTTTATTTTCAAAGTTACACTATTCATCTTTTATCTAAAATAGTGAAAGCTGTCATGCATTTATGATAGAAAAAATTGTCATCCAAGGGCATTAAAAAAAAAAAAAAAAAAAAAACGATAATAAAAAAATGGGAAGGGAAACAAAAATATCAGCAAATGAAAATTTTAGTTTAGCATAGAAACACCACGGGTTTGCGAGGCTAACATTGAACAAAATTAAGATTTTACTTTATGGTTTTTTAAATTATTATTTTAAACACAGATAATACTAGTTGTTGTGGCATATGCAGATATTTTTACTGCATATTTATTAATATAATTATGTTTTGTTTTGTGGTAAATGGCGTTTGCGCAAAAGTTTTACTGACTCACATTTTCTAAAGTTGGCAAGTATGTATTTATATTTTCTATTAGTTCTTGAGTCAGCCTATTTTTGAGTTTGCAATCCTGATTGTAATTATTATTTCACAGGAGGCCAGCATTCAGTTTTCAGATGAAGTTTATTTACTGTGGAACACAACTTTTCACATGACTGCCTTAACTATTGCTCAAGAAATAATTGCCTTCAGATCCTCTGTACTAGGTATAATCACCTGTGCCTTTTCAGTTTTTTTTTAATTTTGTAGTATTGTTCTGAGAGCTTTGAGGTTTTTTATTTATGTATCTGTAAGAAAGTAAATTCAAACATATAGCTCTTGACACATTCTTTTTTCATAAAACAAATATGTTAAATGGTAAAAAAATTGAAACTTTGTAAATTCATATTAAGTATGAAGGGTATGCTTTAGTTTTAAATGTTTTCATGGGCAGTTTATCCCCTGTTGGAAAGCTTCTGGCATATTTTATTGGGTTGATGCATAAGTTCATGACATTTTATTTAATAAGTGTTTCCCAGGTCAGTAGTTTTATTTAATGTGTTTCCCAGGTCAAAGCTTCTGACATATTTTATTGGGTTGATGCATAAGTTCATGACGTTTAATTTATTAAGTGTTTCCCAGGTCAAAGCTTCTGACATATTTTATTGGGTTGATGCATAAGTTCATGACGTTTAATTTATTAAGTGTTTCCCAGGTCAGTAGTTTTATTTAATGAGTGTTTCTCAGGTTAAAGCTTCTGGCATATTTTATTGGGTTGATGCATAAGTTCATGGCATTTTATTTCATGAGTGTTTCCCAGATCAGTAGTGGCGGTGAAGATGGCCAGTTGTATATCAAAATGTAGCAAGTAATATCGTGTATCTAAATCATATTGCATTGCGTGATTGTGGCTAATGGTTTTTTGGTTTTCAGGTCTGGAAGTATGGAATGTCAAGTAGAGAGTAATGAACATTTCTGACATCTGCTCCTCTGTGAGTTTAGCAAGGAATCCACAGCAGCCAAGTCTACTCGACAAATTTGTGCTGTGTATGGGGAGGATGCTATTGCTCTGAGGACAGCCTGCAAATGGTTTGAGCGGTTCCGAGGTGGCAATTTTGACCTCAACGACTCTCCATGCTCAGGTCGTCCATCTCACTTTGATGAGGATCGTTTGAACCATCTCATCCACTTGATTATGCACATGAGAAATGGCCACTGAGATGGACTGTGATCAGGCCACAGTGGTGCAACACCTGGAACGTATAGGGGAAGGTCCGAAAATTGGGATCTTGGGTGCCTCACACTCTCACTGAGGACAACAAGAATCAGCATGTTGCCATATGTGGTACCTTGCTTGCCTGTTATCGCAAATGTTCTCAGCAACATACTGTCATGTATTGTTACTGGAGATGAAAAGTGGTGCCTGTACATGAATTTCAAGCATCGGAGGGAATGGTCAAGTCCAAACAAGATGCCTACACCATGTCCAAAACATGACCTTCACCCTGCGAAGATCATGTTGTGTGTCTGGTGGGACATGGAAGGGATTGTTCACTGGAAAATGCTGCCGAAGAATCAGACCATCAACGCTGCACTCTACTGTGAGCAACTTAACAATGTGGAGGGAGCAATTCAGCAGCAATGGCCACATCAATGCCATGCTGTCCTTCTCCAACATGATAATGCACGCTTTCACAGTGCAAACATGACCAAAATGGCCATTCAGACATGAAATGGGAGATCCTTCCACATCCGGCCTATTTCCCAGATGCTGAGCCTTCAGACTATTTCCTGTTCCGATCTCTGTTGAATGCACTCCGTGGCAGAATATTCAACAATGATATTGATCTCCAGAATTTCCTTGATGATTTCTTGGCAGCAAAACGTGAACATTTTTTCAAGAATGACATTGCAGACCTATCCAGACGTTGGGACACCATCGTAAACAATGGGGGGAGATACATAGTTGATTGATTCTGTTTTCCCTTCTGATGTCTTACATTCCTGTAGTGTGGGGGGAAAGAGAAAGACCAAAGTTATGGTTTTTGAGAGAGGAACTGGTAGTACTGAATGTAATGTAAGTATAAAGGGCACAGTGATTGACCAGGTGAAGGGGTTTGTGTATTTAGGAAGGATGTTTGACAGAGAGAACAAATTGAATGGTGAAATTAATAGGCAAGTGAATTCTTCATTGAAAGTCATAGCGGCTTTGTGAGGTGTTCACAGGAGTGATAGGTTCTCAAGAGAGTACCGCATGGCTGTGTATGAGAGTGTAATTGTTGCTACTATGATGCATGGCAGTGAAACCTGGGTACTACAGAAGAAACATAAGAGTCATTTGTGTGCTAGAGAAATGCATTACTTATGAGGGGTTTGTGGCAAGACACGTTCTGATTGTGTGAGGAATGAAGATGTGTTGCAGTTGTGAAGCAAAATGTTGCTAGTAAGGTGGACACTAGTGTGCTTCGGAGGTTTGGCCATGTTGGAAGAATGAGTTATGAGATGCTTGCTAAGATCTTTTTGGCCCAAGTGGCTGGAAGGAAAGGCAGAGGAAGGCCAAGGAAGTCGTGGGAGGATCAGATTCAGGAGTTTCTGCACGAGAAAAAGATTATGAGTATGAAGTATAGAAGGTCTTGTGTACGGCGTGCGATGGATGTCAGTGAAGCCCGAGTTGTATGTCAAGATCGCTGTAAATAGAGAAGTTTGATACAGCAACAGTAACTAAAAATGTATGTATGTATGTATGTATGTATGTATGTATGTATGTATGTATGTATGTATGTATGTATGTATGTTATTCAGATTTAGATGAACATAAGAAATGCCCCTGCCACTGATGAAATGTGATGTAGCAGTGGAAGTCTATCTGCACATGTGCAAGCTATAATCTGACCTCAAAATAGAAAGAAAAGTTGAATCGTGCGTTAGTGACGGGGATTGATAACTTTTGGTCTAGGATCTCTA
Source organism: Macrothele yani (assembly GCA_039090855.1). NCBI lineage: Eukaryota > Metazoa > Arthropoda > Arachnida > Araneae > Macrothelidae > Macrothele > Macrothele yani. The sequence continues at coordinate 71,134,867 of CM077000.1, read as the reverse complement.
CAGTCTACATTGCATCGTGTTATATGTACATCAATTTAAGCTCTCGTCAACAGTAGGTAGTCGAGAGGAAGCCATATTTCACTATGACGCACCATTTTCATAGCATCAAAAATGCATTTTTGTAATATCTTTGATAGACTTCCATATATAGGATGCTCCAGTTTAACATTTACATAAATAAATTATGACTAATTCTAACTTGCTCATCATCATTGTCAACCATTGTCAATCCACTGCTGGACGAAGGTCTCTCCAAGCCTCTTCCACAACGGTCTGTTTTGTGCCAGTCTCCTCCAGGTTACTACCGCATACTTTCGAATTTCATCCACCCATCTCCCATTTGGTCTTCTTCTGGTTCTTTTCCTGTACCTTGGAATCCAATCTAAAATTCCGGCTGTGTCTGTCCTTCTGGCAGTATGTCCAGCCCATTGCCATTTCAGGGATTTTACTCTGATCATGATGTCTTCCACTCTTGTCATTTTTTCTGATCCACGAGTTCCTCTTCTTATCTCTCCTGGTTACACCAAGCATGCACCTCTCCATGCTGCTTTGAGTTGTCTGCAGCCTTTGTATGTCTCTTTTAGTTAAGGTCAACATCTCTGCACCATATCTAAGCACTGGAAGGATGCATTGATCAAACACTTTTCTTTTAAGACATAATGGCATATTGCTCTTGAAAATTATGCTGTTTCTTCCAAAAGCTCTCCAAACAAGTTTTATACGGCGATTAATTTCTTCATCAATGTGACCCTCACTTGATATCTGCTGTCCAAGATAAACGTACGAATCTGTTATCTCCAGCTTTTCTCCATCAATCGATAAATCTTCATTTTTTGTAAAAGCATTGTACATAACTTTTGTCTTCTGAAAGTTCATTTTTAATCCCACTTCTTGTCAGCAAGTTCCTGGATCATACTCTGCAGCTCTGATGGGGTAGTTATCTTGCTCATACTACGTTATATTCACACGTTTTTGCAGTGCATTCCAATTTTCCCACCTGGTTAAAAAGCCCAGCTTTTTTTTTTTTTTATGTATGCATGCCATTGCTGTAATTGGTTTTAAAATTTTTGGTAAGGTGGTTCCATCTAACATCTCTGCCTTATGTTCCCAAAGGTACGTCTTTACATATTTTCTTCACAATTAATGTATTCCCAAGGATGAAAATTTGCTCATCCATAAAACTAACTTTAATTTATAACATGGGATACTTAATACTTGCTAAAGCATAACCATAATTATATTAAAAATCAATCATTTTTCTTTGAGTAATGTTCAAACCTGTTAATAGATGGCGTGACCTGTACATTGATGACGTCAGTAGACAAACAAATGTTGGGTTGCTTAATTATGATTATGTTTTAGCAAGTATTAAGTATCCCATGCTATAACTTAAAGTTAGTTTTATCGATGTGCAAATTTTCATCCTTGGGAATACATTAATTGCAAAGAAAATATGTCAAGAAGTTTTACCATTGGAAACATAAGGCAGAGATTTTAGGTGGAACCACCTTAATGCTAACATTAAAGTGAAGTGATGTCAAATTTTGGCAAAACTTTAGTATTAATTTCATGATGATCAGATGAAGGGGCATTATATATTATATTTTTGGATTATAGAAATCCGGTTCATTGATGATTCTCTGGCTTGGGCAAAGATTGAATGATGGCACATTTGTTGTATGAAATGCAGTGTTGCCATTTGCCTGAAAAAAAGATCACTTTTATTAAGCAAAAGTCTCCACTTGCTATTCTTCTAGCAAACCACTATGTTAGCAAAATAGAAAATCCTTTCCTTATCAGCCCTTCCATTTTTTGCATATACTTGTATCTGTGCTGCAGGGATGACATCATATTAATAGTTGACAGCAACTCTGCAGATTCACCATCCAAAATTTTAGAAGAATTTAGCTCCCAATATGAATCCCTGAAATTTGCTTTAGGAGCAAAAAGATAATGAACTGCATTACTAGGATGACTTCCTTGGCCTTCGTCTGCCTTTCTTTCCTGCCACTGGGCTGAAAAAATTCTCTTAGTAAGCATCTCATCACTCATTCTTTCAGCATGGCCAAACCACCTAAGAATTTTAGTCTCCACCTTACTAACAACATTTTGCCTCACATTATGCAACTGCAACCCATCTTCATTCCTCACACAATCAGAGAGTGTCTTGCCACAAACTCCCCATAGATAGTGCATCTTCACTGCATACAAACAACTCCTATGTCTCTTCTGCAATACCCAGGCTTAACAGCCATACATCAGTATAGGAACAGTTACACTTTCAGACACAGCCATGTGGGACTCTCTTGAGAACCCATCATTCCTGTGAAAACCTCCTAAAGCAGCTCTGACTTTTAATGAAGAATTCACTTGCCTACTAATTTCACCATCTAATTTGTTTTCTCTGTCAAACATGCTTCCCAAATATGCAAAGTTGTTTACCTGGTGAATAACTGTGGCATTTAGACTTATCCTGCATTCAGTACTAACAGTTCCTTGCTCAAAAGCCATAACTTTGGGGTTTCCTTTGTTTATACTCAGTTTGAATTTCACACGAACTTCGTACAAATGAAAATCCACAACATTACTACTGAACTGTACAAGAAACCTACCAATGAAAACAAATTATTACATTACAACTCAGAGCATCCATCTTATGTCAGACAGAATGTAGCTTTTCAATTCTTGACAAAAGTAGAAAAAGTAAATTCGTCTTTAGGTGCTCAAAAGAAACCTAAAAATTCTTTGATCAGGTCAGTCTTGATTGCTAACAACTACCCTGTCACAGTAATTAACAAATTAATGAAATGGAACACCTCTAGGCAAGCTCACCAAAATCTGCGCTATTCTAAAGTTGTATTAGCAAGCAATACAACTTTAGAATAACTTCAGGCTTAAACAAAAAAAAAAAAAAAAATAAGAATTATTTCTTACCATCTTTAACACAATCAGAAAAGGGTATTTTACTCTAATAAAGAATCATTTGTAGTGTAAAATGCTTCCCTGTGATTAAACTTACATAGCTGAAACAGGATGAAGATTACACACCAGGATAGCAGAGCATAAAGCAGCTACACTATCTACCAACAAGTAATTGGACACCCCTGCAATCGATGAAATCTGCGGTCCTGATACACGTCATGGCCGCCGCCGTTAAATATTGTGTGGGAAACAACAACACAACCAGTCACATGCAAGATGCCACGCAGTTCGGAGCTCTCTGATTTCGAGAAAGGTCTAATCGTTGGGTATCACAGAAATGGCCGATCCATACGTGACATATCCAGCGAGTTGAAGTACCCGAAATCGACAGTGGCCTACGTGATTGGCAAGCGGAAGATGAGAGGTGACTGTCGAAATGTGCTCCAACCCGGCAGACCCACAAAACTGGGAGTTAGAGACCGACGCGTGCTGGCCAGAGAAATTCTGAAGAACCGCACCAACTCGATGGGCCACATCCGCGAGGAGTTGCAACAGGCATCAGGGAGTGTTCTTTCGATGAATACCATCCGTAAGGAAGTCCATCTGCTCGGTTATCATGGACGTGCTGCCGCCCACAAGCCTTTGATCACCAAGTCCAATAGCGCTGCTCAGCTAACGTGGTGCAAAGAACGTCGACAGTGGACCGTTGAACAGTGGAAACAGGTTCTCTGGAGCGACAAATCAAGTTTCACCCTCTACCGTTTGGATGGCAGGGTCTGGGTTTGGCGTCTGCCTGGAGAACGCTTCCTGCCGGAATGTATTGTGCCAACTGTGAAATTCGGCAGTGGTGGAATTATGCTATGGGGGTGTTTCTCCTGGTATGGTACGGGACTCTTGGTCGCAATTCCCGGTAGACTCAACACCGAGACCTACTGCACCATTTTGGATGACTATGCACTTCTTACGTTGTGGCAGTTTTACGGGGTGGACCCATGTTACTTTCAGGATGACAATGCCACCTATCATGTTGCGAGGTCCACCATGGCGTGATATGGTGACAATGGGGTTAATCGAATGGACTGGCCTGCGCAGAGCCCGTACCTTAACCCTATCGAGCACCTCTGGGACGAGTTGGAGCGTCAACTTAAGGGGTGCCCCCACCATCCGAAATCGGTGAAGGAACTGACCTGTCTTCTCCAAGCCGAGTGGAAGAAAATACCGCTAGCCGTCGTACAACGCTTGGTTGAGAGTATGTCCCAGAGGGTCGCAGCTGTAATCGCCGCTTGTGGAGGCTCCACCAACTATTGAAGGTGAATAAACTTCGTTTTCCTTTGCTATCACAGGTGTCCAATTACTTGTTGGTAGATAGTGTATTATGAATATTTCCAATAATAAGGATCATCATGTTCAACAAACAGGTCACTTAATGGACTGGGACTCTCTTAAAATAATAAACTGTAAAGCCATACCAATTATCTGAAAGCTATAAAAGTGTCCCTCAAGCTTTTTCACTCAAAAATTTGCAACATCAGTGATCATGCAGGTTGTGAGATCCATCCCACATAGCCATGAGTTCTCTTGAATTACCACAGATGATAAATGAAGATCTCATTTGAAAATTTGAGGTATGTATTTAAAAAATATTTTTCCCTCATAATACCCATAGAAACTTCTATTAAATTAGTGTGAACAGAGGAAGCTATGACGTGTCTTTAATCAATTAAAATAACATTGAATATTCATGTTACGTTTGCAAAACATATTTCGAACTATTTTGTTTTTTGTGAAACTAAATTAAAGGTAAAAAGTAGATTGTGCTTTGTTACATCAGGACATTACAACTGGGGAAAAGCTTATAACTTGGGAGCTTTCAACCTCAGCTTAATTCTTTTTCACACCAAGTGGAGGACTGAGATTGTTTATCAGATTCTAAGTTTTAAAATGTGTTGTAGCTTTTGTTACCATAATCTAGAATAGATCTACAGATCATTGGGATGTAAAGTGAAAACTGAATTGAAAGTATTTGGTGAAAAAAGAATTTCCAGGCTTTCACAGTAATAGAGAGCAAACCAATCCTCAAAAAGGGCAATACACTTAATTTCATTCCAGCAGGGAATTGCAGAAATATATTGCTTGGTTAAAATAGACAAGGCAGTATTTGGGTTACCTTTCGAAACATTCTTTTTATGTTCCAAAATTCTGTTGTTAATGCTTCTGTACGTACTTCCAATGTAAAAACGAACTATTTTTGTGTTATATGTCAAATTAGTATTGTAATAAATATTTCAATGTGGAATTCAATTTAAGTTTCAGCACTACATTTTAAAAATGAGCACATTATGTATGTATCTAAGTTTTATTAAAAGTAGATTGCATTTGGCTTCTTAAAAAATGACTACCAAAAGACATTTTTTTTGTCATATTACTTTAGCCACTCATTGTTGTTTTCATGTCATTAAAGTTGATCAACTAATCAATCTAAGAAGGATTGGTGTTCAAATTTAAACAAAATTTAATGAGCTATAAGAATCATTAAGAACTATAAAATACATTATTACTGCGAGTGCTTTTCAGGTGTTTTTATGATTTTTTTTAAGGTGTAAAACATACTGTGTTATTTTATTTAGCCAGAAATGAGCTCGAGATCAAAGAGGAAAGCTTACAGAAAAAAGATTTTTATCTTTGTTGCTGAAATGTCAAGGCAATGTTAGTATTGGGCTTGTGCTGTCCCGGGATCACAGGTAAGCTCACAGTTGTTTGTCTTCCTTTTATTATTCCGCAAGGGAAGTTTAATTTATTTTTAATTGACAAAACTATGTCTAAATACTTTAAAACTTGACATTGCTCAAAATTCAGGTTCATAATACGAAGCAATTACCAGGGTGAGTCAAAAGTCCGACCCGTTTTGAGCTACACATACCATTGGGCCTTTGTTCATGCGTGAAGCATTTGTGGATCAACATGATACTACAATGACGTGGAACACATGAGGCTTATGATGTGCATTTGGAATGGAGCCACATTGCATTATCAGGTGGGTGGAGGATGAAGGTCAATAAACGTGCTGTTTGAGTGTTCCTATGCCATTATTAGAAAAGGGGTTAAATGTGGCAGCAGCAGTGAGAAAAATTTATGTAGCTGAATGCGAGGAAATAGTGGACAGAGCAGTGCATGAAAATGGTTTGGCGTTTCAATACGGAGGGCACTTGCCTCAAAGACTAGCCAAGGTCAGGACATCTAATGATCACCAGCACTGATTGAAGTTGACCCCTGTACCAGTAGTAGCCACACTGGTCAAAGCTGTTAAAGCTAACCCTGATGCCAGTAGTAGCTGAGGTGGGGTCTCTCGAGCCCACCATCAATGCTGAAAACACCTGTCTCAAAGACTAGTGAAGGTCAGGATGTCCAACGAACACCAACGCTGATTGAAGCTGTTAAAGCTATCCCCAGTACCAGTAGTAGCCACACTGGTCAAAGCTGTTAAAGCTAACCCTGATACCAGTAGTAGCTGAGGCGGGGTCTCTCCAGCCCACCATCAATGCTGAAAACACCTGTCTCAAAGACTAGTGAAGGTCAGGATGTCCAACGAACACCAGCACTGGTCGAAGCTGTTAAAACTAACCCAGGTACCAGTAGTAGCTAAGGTGGGATCTCTCCAGTCCACCATCAATGCTGAGGATATCTGTCTCGAAGACTAGCCAAGGTCAGGACATCCAACGACCACCAGCACTGGTCGAAGCTGTTAAAGCTAACCCCAGTACCAGCAGTAGCCGAAGTGGGGTCTCTTCAGTCTGCCATCAATGCTGAGGACACCTGTCTCGAAGACTAGCCAAGGTCAGGACATCCAACAACCACCAGCACTGGTCGAAGCTGTTAAAGCTAACCTCGGTACCAGTAGTAGCTGAAGTGGGGTCTCTTCAGTCTGCTATCAATGCTGAGGACACCTGTCTCGAAGACTAGCCAAGGTCAGGACATCCAACAAACACCAGCGCTGGTCAAAGCTTTTAAAGCTAACCTTGGTACCAGTAGTAGCTGAGATGGGGTCTCCAGTCCACCATCAATGCTAAGGACACTTGTCTCAAAGACTAGCCAAGGTCAGGCCATCCAACGACCACCAACACTGGTCAGAGCTGTTATAGCTAACCCCATTACCAGTAGTTGCCAAGGTGGTGTCTCTCCAATCTGGCACCATCATTTGCCATCTGCACCAGCTTGGTTTCTCCTCCAGGTGCAGTGGCATAGTTCTCCATGAATAAGCACCCCAACAGGCAGAACAATGTTTTGCTCTCTGTCACAGATTGCTCTCATATCCGTAGGATGATAGGTTTTGGCATGCTATCATTACAAGTGATGAAAAGTGGATATTTCTCTGTTAACCTACCACTAACTTGAGGCCAAGCTAGGGAACACAGCCAGTAATGCAAAGATGGTAGCTTGAGATGAAAGTCACATTGGTGAAATTGTAAGGATCCTATGCACTTTGAACTCATGCCAGTTGGGTCAGGCTGTGGATGGGGATCTCTATTCTGAACAAATGCAGCAGTTCCATGATGCTCTGCATCAATAGTACCCAGCATTCATCAATAGGCAGCAGGCATTGCTGCAAGTGGATAATGCCCCAATCCTTACCTCCAGAGTGGTCTGCCATGAACTACAGAAATCGGAATAGGTCGGGATCCTACCCCATCCTCCATACAGGCCGGATCTTGTCCCATCTGACTACAAATGTTTCACTTCATGGCCAATTTCCTATAAGGACAGCACTTCACTTCAATGGTGGAGAAGGAATCAGGCGCCAGAAAGTTTCTGTGCTTGAAACCTGCAGAGTGATGTCGCTGTGGGATCAGGGCTCTTGTGGAACATTGGCACTGCAGGAAACAAGAATGAGGTGATCTTCACAGAATGAAGTGATCTTGTAAGGCTTTCTTGCATCATTAAACTTTTTAGCTGCAAATGGAACACATTTTTTGACTCACCCTTGTAATATTAAAAGTTATACTGTATATATGCAATGCTTTTACAAGAAATGGAAGTTTATAGATTGATGAAAAAAATCTGGAGGTAACTACATTTACCTTGGTCAACAGATATCATGTAAGGGTCACATTGATGAAGAAATAAATTGGCATATAAAACTTGGTTGGAGAGCTTTTGAAAGAAACAGTACAATTTTTAAGAGAAATATACCATTATTTCTTAAAAGAAGAGTAAGTGTTTAATCAATGCATTCTCTCAGTTCTTACGTGTAGAGCAGAGATGTGGATCTTAACTAAAAAAGACATACAAAGGCAGCTCCAAACATTAGGAGATAGTGCCTATTAGGTGTTCAGATGCTCCCCATAGTACCTATAAAGTGTCCAGATGCTCCCTAATAGAGAATGTGGGGGCTTCATTGACATGACAGACAACATAACGCCTATACATGACCTCTTCATAATGCTGAAAAATTGTGGACACATGCACGCAGTCACCAATACCTCAGAACACCATCCAGGGACTTTTCCACTCAATGCCATACTGTGTTGCTGAGTGTATAGCCCAGCATGACAGTCATACAACCTACTGACTCGGGTCACATTATGCTGTCTCTTCGCTCCTTTAATTCATGTAGTCCCTCAGAAATTAAATTAGTTCTTTATCAGTTCATTCCCATCTACTTGTCTTCATGTGTAGTAAGTTTCATCTCATTTCTTGCATTCCTTCATGATGCGGTAATTTCCATGTCAAGCAGTATAATTCCTTATTTGCATAAAATAGGATTTCTTTCATTGTGTAACTTGTGGGAATTTTTTATTTACTTTGTTGCTGAATCCTGGTGTAACTTTTATGGTGAATTTATATTAATTATTTTAAGAGCTTCAAATAAGCTCTTAAAGCCTTTGTAGTGATGAGTTTTACTGGGTTTTTTAGATAGGCTTTTTTCTTATTTGTATTTATCAATTTTTTATACTTCTGTCTAGGTAATTATTTTATAAAAGAATTTCTTTCAGAGAAAGAAATATTATGAGCGATTTTTTCTGTATGATTTTAACAATGTTGGTAATTCCTTTTCCAGGATCACATTTTCTTCTTCAGAACTTACTGAGTTTCAGCCAAGATCAGCCTTTGTAGTGATGAGTTTTACTGGGTTTTTTAGACAGGCTTTTTTCTTATTTGCATTTATCAATTTTTTATACTTCTGTCTAGGTAAATATTTTATAAAAGAAAATTCTTTCAGAAAAAGAAATATTATGAGCAATTTTTTCTCTATGATTTTAACAATGTGGGTAATTTCTTTTCCAGGATCACATTTTCTTCTTCAGAACTTACTGTGAGTTCCAGCCAAGATCAGCCTTTGTAGTGATGAGTTTTACTGGGTTTTTTAGACAGGCTTTTTTCTTATTTGCATTTATCAATTTTTTATACTTCTGTCTAGGTAATTATTTTATAAAAGAATTTCTTTCAGAGAAAGAAATATTATGAGCATTTTTTCTCTATCATTTTAACAATGTTGGTAATTTTTTTCCAGGATCACATTTTCTTCTTCAGAACTTACTGTGAGTTTCAGCCAAGATCAGCCTTTGTACTGATGAGTTTTACTTGGTTTTTTAGACAGGCTTTTTTCTTATTTGCATTTATCAATTTTTTATACTTCTGTCTAGGTAAATATTTTATAAAAAAATTCTTTCAGAAATAGAAATATTATGAAAATTTTTCTCTATGATTTTAACAATGGGGGTAATTTCTTTTCCAGGATCACATTTTCTTCTTCAGAACTTACTGTGAGTTTCAGCCAAGATCAGAGAAGTGCTCAGACATCTAGCCTGATTATTTATTTGGATAGCCACCAGATTTTTACATTTCAGGTAAATATTTTGTATGTAAGATTTCTGCATAATTCGTATTTGTTCTAGATCAAAATATAATGTGTATGTATGTAAACTAGAAATGTATGTAAAGCACTGGTCTTAAAGTCTGTCCTTATGAAGAACAAAAATATGTAAATGACCACACCAAGATACAGGTACTAAGTGAAATTAAATCATAATAAACAATAAGGTTTACTAATTCTTGACATTGAGTGGTACTTAGGTAGGTGGATTAATTAATGTTATTGTCATAAAACCAATGAAAGTAGAAATATGAGTCATAAAAGTAAATATTTACTGAACTATGGTGGCAGTAATTTGCCTGTTTAGTTTTTCAAAAACAGTATTCATTTTTATTATTATTATTAAATATTATTCAGATTTAGACAAAAGTTAGAAATGGCCCTGACACCACTGAAATGTGATGTAGCTATAAAAGTCCTTCTGTGCATGCACAAGCTAAAATCTGGTCTCGTAAGTGTGTTAGTAAGGGTGATTAGTAACTTTTGGTCTAAATAGGATATCTACAGGTTATACCACATGGTGTTATACAGAGAGCGAGTCGAAAGTTTTGCAATATTTGGATCACTTTATGTCTTCATATGTACCTTTATGACGAAAGCTGACTATCATTCAAAGTATAAGCCATCGTGTTGCACCATCTTCAGCCATCTGTCTGCCAGTTCTGGGATTCTACAGAGGGTGAGTCGAAAGTTTTGCAATATTTGGATCACGTTATGTCTTCATATGTACCTTTACGATGAAATCTGACTAGAATTCAAAGTATAGGCCATTGTGTTGCACCGTCTTTAGCCATCTGTCTGCTAGTTCTTCGATTCCACGGCAATACCAGTACTTGTCCTTCGATTCCACGGCAATACCAGTACTTGTCCTTCGAGGCGAAGAACTCTTTCACCCCAGCTGCCACCTCCTCCTGGCTGTTGAAGTTCCACCCGCTAATGAAGTGGTCCATGGACCGGAACAAGTTATAATCCGACAGGGCAAGGTCCGGACTATATGCTGGGTTTAACATCAATTCGATGCCCTCAAGTTCCTGGAGATTTGCCCGGGTCGTTTGCGCTGTATGAGACCAAGCGTTGTCCTGCTGTAGGAGAGCTCACTTTCTGTTTACCAGTGTCAGGCACTTCTCCTCCAAAATGGCTTCAGAAAGCTGGCCTGTGCTCAACCACTGCCATTGTGTGTTAGGATTACAGAAATAGACCCACTTTTCATCGCACGTAACAATTCTCTTGATGAAACTTGCATCATGCGGGTTGTGGCAGCTGCTTGTACACCTTGCCAAAGTCCTGAAAGTGAGAAACCGTGGTGGTCTGTGATATTCCCAGCTCGCCTGATTATCTCTGAGTGCTGGTTGTTGGATTTGCCTCTACAGCCTGGCGCACGGCCTGCAAATCTACGGTTCGTGGCTTACCTGACCTCAGTTGATCATCGAGGTTTTTGTCACCTGAGCGAAATTTCTTAAACCATCTAGTTGCGGTGCTGTGGTCCATGGAACTTTCCCCTTTTGCATGACAAATGTTTCATGTTGCTTGAGCAGCATTATGGCTGAGTTTGCACTCGTAAAGTAAAGTTCTCTAATTAGCCGGTTGTGGCTGTTCATCTTTTAGGCGTCCCAATCACAGGCAGAACGACGACATGCAGTGCTGTTCACAGCAATGACTACCAAGTTATATCCCTTTCGACTGACTGCAGTGCGCTACTTGAACTAGTTTAACCCTTTCGTCCCGAGTGTTGCACATATGTACCAGAAAGAGTGCAAATTACCGGAAACCTGGAGAACGCTCGACAGACAAGTAAATATTGGACCATGGCGAGGTTTTGTGTCACCGCTTGCTGAGAGGTTAACACATGAAATACTGAAAGGACACTTTCGCTGAGATTGGGTAATGCAGATGGCTAAATGGAAGTGATGACTACAAAATACCATCTAAGCATATTCACATCGTGCTTAGACGGTATTTTGTAGTTGTTGATGTTGTTCGCATGAATTCATCATTTCATTTCTTTATATGGAAGTGTTTTAAGCAAGATTATATGTTAGTCAAAAATGTTATTCATGAAATCAACACTGTAATTCCGTCTGCGTAAGAAAAAACAAGAAATATTGGTATAGCACCTCCTGCACTGTTCTCACAGGGAAGACTACAGACGCACCTCATTCGGACACCTTCAATTAGTGGTTCGTGCAACTTCTGTTGCATATTGTACGGCGCTAACGGTGGTAGGCTGGGAGAATCCAAGCATTATTCCTCATATTTCTCGTAGATCTTGCTGAAGAACTGATTGATGATGGAAAGAAAAACACTAATTTACCATTACCAAGATGAGGCCCTCTTTCGAAGAAAATAAAACTTTTGGAGCAGCATTACATCTTCTCGTAGAATGTCCTACAAGAAGACGATGTGCTTGTTGTGCAGAAACAAAGCATCAAAAAAGAACAAAAACGATTTGCTAACAATTTAATCTACCTTTGTGCAAAGACTGTTTCATGTCGTAACATACGAAATAGCACATTTTTGCACAAATATATCATTCTACTAAACATCACTTGTAGCTAATGTTGTAATTTCTTACCTGTTTCCTATTAGTACAGCTCAAATTCCTATTGGTACACATATGTACCATCCACCCCTCCCCACACCCAATAAATAATTGTGGAATAACTTTTCTACAGGTCTTATAGAGATTATTTTCAAAAACGTTGGTCGTTAAATTTTTTATATAAAGCCTAGTTAGTCATCAGGACTACGTCACTGGAGTAGTTGCTGTCACTCAGTCGGATGTGTCCAACCGCAATTATTGTTAATTGTGGTACTTCTTCTTCTTGCTATTTCGATCCCTTTATCTAGTTTCCTTTTTACTAAGTTTGACTGGTGGGCAATTATTCTTACTGAGTCCAAATTTATGGAGTGTCCACTTGCTTGTATATGTCTGTCTAGCCCTGTTTTGTTACTAATGTTCCTAATAGCTGTTTGGTGTTCTTTCATTCGAACTTTAATACTTTTCCCTGTTTCTCCTATATAGCTGAGTCCGCAGTTACAGTCAATGCAATATATTACTCCTTCTTGCAATTGGATGTCCATTTCTGTTTGCTTTAAAGCTGGCAGGAATTTCTTTAATTTGTTATTTAGATCTGAAGCAAGCCTCATATTATATTTTGCTCCGATCCTTTGCAGTTTTTCGAAAAGTCTTTTGTGGTACATAATTTTTCTGGTGAATTTGAAGTTGTTTATTTTTTGTATCTTTTTTGGCTCTTGTCTAAATAACTCCTTAATATATGTGGAGGGGTAATTGTTTTTTGCCAATATTCCTTTTAATTCTTCTCTGTGAAGATCTTTTTGAGCATCTGAAGAGACAAGGACTTCAATTTTTTTTCAAAAATTGTCTCGCCATATTCAACTTGAGCAGAAGTTTAACATCTTTGCTGTGTTAGTGGGTTTTCTAAACAGCTGAGTGAAGATTCTCCCCTCTCTTGAGGTCAAGGTTAAATCAAGGAAATTGATGCCATGTTTTTTTTCCAGTTCCAGGGTGTACTGCAAAGAATTTTCTAGCGAGTTAAATTCTGCCAGAATCTGAGAGGATAGAGATTGGTCCATATTATCTACTATAACCAGGACTTCATCCATGTATCTTACATAGAGAGCAAATATTGAGGGTTGTACAAGGATTTTTACCTCTAGTTTACTTACATAATAATTTGCCAGTAGAGGTGCTAGTGGAGAACCCATTGCAAGTCCCGAAGTTTGCCTATAATATTTCTTTCCAAACTGGAAGAAATTATTCTTGAAAGAAAACAGGGGCAGTTTTCATATATGCCAAGCAGTATTTCTCTATGGTGGTTATGGAATACTATTTTTTCCATCAGGTCATCTACAATGAATTCTAGCAGGAGGTCCAGGTTAATGTTAGTATACATAGATACTACATCCAGGTTTGCCATTATTGGATGAAGTAATTCTGGCAAGTTGTCTAGTTTTTCTTTCAGCTGTATGGAATTTTTTAGAAGGTAGGGAGGAGAAGGTTAAATATCTCTGAGGTGAATAAGCAAATAATAATTAATGTTGGAGAGTGGGGAGTTTCTAGTGTTCATTATAGGTCTTTTTGGATAGTCTTCCTTGTGAATTTTCAAAAATTAATGTCGTTTATTTTAGCTCAGAATCGTCACCGTGACTTTCAAAGAGCTCATGTTTGCTTTTTCCACATGTGGTCTCCACTGCATGTGCATGTCAACGCAGTGGAAACCACTTGCCATTTATTATATATTCCGGGATGAAAGGGTTAAACATGTGTCATACCCGTCGTAGTACATGCATTTATGCAAATATTGCAAATCTTTTGACACACCCCCTGTACGTCATTTTAAAGCTCTTGTAAACAGCATTTAATTTCTCTTTGGGCGGGGGGAAGCAAATTTTGCTATGACACACCGTTTTCGAGATATTTCAGAAAATCAACACATTTGACTCGTGTACTACAGCATCAAAAAACTTATATTTGTAATACTTTATTATACAGGGTGTCCAAGAATTATTGGACACATTACAAAATTATGTACAAAAAAACCTATGAGCCATTGTCTGTTTTTCTATGTCATGTATTACTTACACGGTTTCTATATTTTTGTTTTGCAGAATTGTTGTTCCCAGAATCCGATAGATGGCGCTAGGTTTGGCCTGATGAGGAATGTATGAGAAATGCGCAATCAGTAGTCATGTCATCCGTACAGCAGAAGGCAATGTGTGTGGTATGGCTTGTGGAATTAAAGTCTGTCGTTAAAGTTAAAAGATGGTACCGTTTAGAGTAAGGTTGTAATCCTCCGTCAACGAATTCAGTTAAGCGGTGGATGAAACAATTTAAAGAAACTGGCAATATGGAACATCGTGGAGGAGCCGGTAGGCCTAGTGTCAGCGGTGAGACGGTTGACCAAGTTAATGAAAGTTTCCGACGAAGCCCCAGGAAATCTGTTTGTAAAGCAAGCAGAAAATTGTGCATTCCAAAATCGATAGTTCACGATATCTTGCCCAAGAAATTAAAGAAAGCTTCATGCTTATAAAATTCAAATAGTGCAAAAGATGCATGTAAATGATCACACTCTGCGATACAATTTCACTGTGGATATGCTGAATCGAGTGAAAAACGACAAAAACTTTCTCAGTACTGTAATTTTTAGTGATGAATCCACATTTCATGTACTAGGCATTGTGAATTGTCACAACTTTAGGATATGGGGCAGTGAACTGCCTCATGATGCTATTGAACTGGAACGTGATTCTCCAAAAGTTAATGTATGGTACGCCCTATCAAAAAGAGAAGTGATTGGCCCTTGGCTCTTTCTTCTTCTGCGGAAAAACCATAAATGGTGACATTTACTTGGATATGCTAGAAAATTTTGCTATACCCCAGATCAAAAGATATGAAAACGTCGTTTTCTGACAAGACGGCGCACCTCCGCATTGGTCAACGTGTGTAGGTAAGTGCCTAAATGAGCATTCCCCAACAGATGGATTGAGCATGGTGGTCCCATTCCGTGGCCTCCTCGCTCTCCAGATCTAACTCCATTGGATTATTTCATGTGGGGTTATGTGAAGGATCGTGTCTATCAGATGCCTTGTTACTGATTTGCAGGAACTGAAGCAGCGTATCACAGCTGCTATTAATTCCATAACTCCACAGATACTTGCCAATACACGACATGAAAGCGAGTATCGCTTGGACGTGGCCGCCCCGGTGGCGCAGTGGTCTAAGCGATGGCCTCTGATCATTCGTCCGAACGGGGTCCGGCCCGGTGAGGCATGGATGTTGTGTTTGTCTTACGGCACTGGCTCTCTCCCTTCCCTGGAACCAGTGACCCTAAATCAGGGACGGGCGACTGCTTATAGCCCATTGAGTTGCTCACGGTGGTCGTTAAACCTCCAATCAAAAAAAAAAAATCGCTTGGACGTACTGCGAGCAATACTACGAGCAACCAAGGGATCTCACATCGAAATTTATTAACTTGTGTAGTTACATTGTAAGTTAGTACAGTCAGTTTCTTTCTATCTGTTTACTGTTTTGTTTTATATAATTTTGTAATGTGTCCAATAATTCTCGGACATCCTGTATTTGTAATACTTATTTATATTTGTAATACTTTATTTATAAATTGTAATGGCTTTTATCACATTTAGTATCAGGTTCTCATAATTTACACACATTACAATGAGATATTGTTTTGTTTATGTAAAACGTGATGAAATAACGTACGGCTACGGCGATAGTTTAGTAAAATATATTGTTGAGTAACAATGAAATTAACTATTATTGTTGCCACCCTGGTGGCACAGTGGTCTAAGCGATGGCCTCTGATCATTTGTCCGAAACGGGTCCAGGTTCGAATCCCGGTGGGGCATGGATGTTGTGTTTGTCTTATGGCACTGGCTCTCTCCCTTCCCTGGAGCCAGTGACCCTAAATTAGGGATGGGCAACTGCTTATAGCCAGTTGAGTTGCTCACGGTGGTCGTTAAACCTCCAACAACAAAAAAAAGAACACTGTTGTTGCATCACTTCATGGGACAGCATGTGGCATGATATGATTTCAACAGTAGTTTTGACAGTGATGCTTTGTTACCCATTTTCATTACACCAAAATTTTTTACTTGGAATTAACTTTACAACTTAAAAAAAATGCATAGCATCAAAAAATAAAAAAGTAGCATTATTAATCATCGAGATTTTAAAGGTGTTTTTCAAAATATTCCACATGTGGTACAATGCACTCATTCTCACGCGTCTTTCTTTAAAAATGAAGCAGATGCCAGCCGCCCCGGTGGCGCAGTGGTCTAAGCACTGGCTTGTGACCATTCGTCCGAGTAGGGTCCGGGTTCGAATCCCGGTGAGGCATGGATGTTGTGTTCATCTTATGGCACTGGCTCTCTCCCTTCCCTGTAACCAGTGACCCGAAATTAGGGGCGGGCAACTGCTTATAGCCCATTGAGCTGCTCGTGGTGGTCGTTAAACCTTCAATCAAAAAAAAAAAAAAAAAGAAAAAAGAAGCAGATGCCATTTTTTGACATTTGTTTGAGAACTGCCTCCAATGTCTTAATAGCTTCACTTGAACCTGTACCTATTTCACAAGAATTATTATTAACTATATGCCCAGAACGTGTATATTTTAATAATTCACTTCTAGATACAGCTTGTATATATTTTGATTGCCTGGTTCAATTCTTTCTTTGTTATATTTTCAGGACCTCATAATTTCACTCGCTCAAGGAACGGAACAGCACATGCTCAGTCGCCAAAGCTTTGACAATTTAGAGCAAGACAACAACAGACTCCTGTAAGTTTCCACTTATCAGTTTCTCACCTTACCTGACAAGTAACAAAACTTTTTCCTTTCAATCATTAATAAGTGTTTTTTTTTTTTTTTTTTGTAAGGTTTTGTCAATGCATTATTATTTATAGATTATACACATATTTTAAAATGATTTCATAACTGTGGGCATTCCACTGAAATATACTCTTATATGCAGTATTTGTAATTGCATTTTTATAGCAAAATAAAAAAAAGGATTAACAAGCTTAGAAAACTGGTGCAAAATGAACTCAGTTAAAGGACAGCGTGGCTTCAGGAGCATCAGAGGATGTCAGGATAATACATTTATATGCAATATATTGTAGTCCTAATTTCACCAATTTGTGAAGAACATATCTTTACGTGGCTAAGAAATCATAAAATAATTGACTCATTAAATGCTGTTAATTGCTGTTTCCCCCGTTATATAGGTTTGGCAATCAGGAGACCATTAAATGATGTTAAATATATATAGAGAACAATATATGGTCTGTCCTGCCAGAAGGACAGACCATAGATGGACAGCCGAAATTTTAGATTGGATTCCAAGGGACAGGAAAAGACCCAGAAAAAGACCACATGGGAGATGGGTGGATGAAATTCGTAAATATGCGGGAGTGACATGGAGGAGACTGGCACAAGACAGACCGTTGTGGAGGAAACTTGGGGAGACCTTCGTCCAGCAGTGGATTGATAATGGTTGACAATGATGATGATGATGATATGTAATTAAAACCAGGAAACAATGAGCATTATTTCTACTTACTATATCAGTAGTAAAAAACCCTTTTTTCTTTCAATCATTAATAAGTGTTATTTTGCAAGGTTTTGTCAATGCATAAGCATACATTATATACCTGTAGCATAATTAGTATTCTCTCGGGGAAGGAGCACGTGCCTCACGAAACGACAATGTGAGAAATACTTTTCAATGTTACGTAAACAATACCGTTGATATTATATTTGTTTAATCTAAAGCACGGTTTAACATAAGACAACCCTTAGAGATTTGTCTCATGCATATTTCGTATATCAGTAGTAACTGAAGGGTCTTCACATGCATGCATATAATGAATTCATTCACAAGACGTTGCTGTGTGTGTCCGACTCATTCAGAGAGTGTGAGCTTTGTACATTGGGAAATTCGGAAATAAAATTCATGACACTGTAAAATCTGAACTTGGCAAAAATGAAAGAGATGAATTTATACAATGAAGACCAATAAATTCACGATACAAATGGAACATTAAAAAGGAATAAAAATCTTGAAGAATAATCATCCTGATTGCAAAGCACCAAACTAGTTTCTGCTAATATCTATAGTCATCCTCAGTGGACGGCGCACGGTCACTGTAGATACCGCACTCATACGCCGCTCAGGTATGCTGCTCCAACTGAATGCACGTCCAGCCCTGTCTTATAGACACAAACTCCGCGCATTGTGATTTAGGTTTTACTGCAGACATATATGGTGTTGCCATCTGTAGTTCAGCAAAGCCATTAGACGTCTACAGAGTAAATATATACATATGTATTCTAAGTATTATGTGATGTATTCTGTTTTTTTTTGTTGTTTTTCTTCTTCTTAAAACATTTTTGCCCCTGTTCAATAAGATGTCTCCATGTGAACTGAAGTTCTGCAGAGCTATTAATGTTGCAATTGTATCTCTTGGTTTTTTACGCTTTCCAACCGTAGGTTGAAGAAGCGTATATGCTCCAGCTTTGTCCGTCCGTCCGTCCGCACGATAACTGGCGTAAAAATGGGTCGATTTCGATGAAATTTTAGTATGTGGTAGGGGACCACCTGGGGACGAACCCTATCGAAAATGGGACAAATGGGGTCAAAGGTCACGACGTAGGAGCGGGATCATTCCATTACCCTTATGCGTCATAACTTGCGTAAATATGGTTCGATTTCAATGACAGTTTACTATGTGGTAGGAGACCGCCTGGGGACGAACCCAATTCAAAATGGGTGAAGTGGGATCAAAGGTCAGGACATAAGATCGGGATGCATTCCATTGCCCTCATGCGTCATAACGTGCGTAAAAAATGGTTCGATTTTGATGAAATTTCAGTATGTAGTAGGGGACCACCTGGGGACGCACCCTATTGAAAATGGATGAAATGTGGTCAAAGGTCAGGACATAGGATTGCGATCCATTCCATTGTCCTTATCCCATATTATTAAGGTGGACGTCAAGTAATTTTGCTTCCTATACTTCCAACTATACTTCCAATAGAAAAACTTTGGTACACATTTTCTTCACAATTAATGTGTTCTCAAGGATGAAAATTTGAACATCGATTAAAATAACTTCATATTATAACTTGGAAAACTTAATATTTTCTAAAACATAACCATAATTATATTAAAATTCAATAACTTTTCCTTTGGTGGTGTTGAAACCAGAGAAAAGATGGCGCGACCTGTACTTTGATGACGTCAGTGGACAAAAAAATGTTGGATTGCATAATTACGGTTATGGTTTAGAAAATATTAAGTATTCCAAGTTATGAAATGAAGCTATTTGAATCGATGTTCAAATTTTCATCCTTGTGAACGCATTAATTGTCCAGAAAAGAGATGGCGCGACCTGTATTTTCATGACGTCAGTAGACAAACAAATGTTGAATTGCATAATTATGGTTATGTTTTATAAAATATTAAGTATTGCAAGTTATAAAATGAAGATATTTTAATCCATATTCAAATTTTCATCCTTGGGAACGCATTAATTGTGAAGAAAATGTGTACAAAAGTTTTTCCATTGGAAGTATAGTAAGCAAAGTTACTTGACGTCCACCTTAAAGTAGTATTCTTGTATGTATGTATGTATGTACATTTTATTTTGAAAACGGCTCAAAGAATTTTGATGAAAGTCGTTAACCTACCATTTTCTGGTACTAGAAATCGATTTAGCTTGATCTCGACTTTAGAATAATTCGTTTAGTGGGTTAAATAACCAGCCCGAAATATAACGTTTTTAGTGATGGCATTGTTTCATTAATGTTACCAAAGCTTAGAAATCTTATGACGTCACAACTCGTGTTTGAGAATGTTGGCGCATGGTCACGTCATCTGTCTCTTTACGTCACGCGTTGTGTGTGGATCCTATTAAAGATTTATGATGTCACACTTTTGCGGCGGGCAGATGGTCGCGATTCCCATCTGCCTCATTACGTCACGCATTGTGTGCGTATGTCCATCAGCACGATAACTCGCGTAACAACCGTTGGATTTCGATGAAATTTTAGTATCTGGTTGGGGATCACCTGGGAAGGAACCCTATTTAAAGTGAACGAAATGAGGTCAAAGGTCAGTACATAGGAGAGGGATCCATTCCACTGCTGTTATGCGCCATAACTAACGTAAAAAAGGTTCGATTTCGATGAAATTTTAGTATGTGGTAGGGGACCACCTGGCGACAAACCTTATTGAAAATGGGCGAAACGGGGTCAAAGGTTAGGACACAGGAGCGGGATCTATTCCATAGCCCTTATGCATCATAACTTACGTAAAAATGCTTCAATTGCGACAAAACTTTATCATGTTATTTCGGAGGTATACCAAGCCGGTTCTGTTGAATATTATCGAAATGGGATCAAAGGTCAGGGCACAGGACTGAGATATATTCCACAGACATTATTCTCATAACTTGAGTAATGATTTCTGTAATGTTGGAAAGCATATTATAATCAATGCATTGCATGATTTTACTGACTTGTTTCAATGGCCACAGCCTCAGAGGTCAGAATCTGGCAATGTGTGCTATAATTTTTGCTTTAATCCAATCTGGAGTTACACAATTTCTGATGCAATGTTGTATTAATGAGGTTTTTTATTTTTATTTTCTTATCCAGTTGGTAATGTGTTCGTTTGATCTAGTCAAAAATCTTCTGCGTGTACTCCCAATATATACTTTGTCTTTTTTATTGTTACTGTTACTGGCATAAATCTGATGTTTATGCCATTCAACAGTTACTATTTAATGGCATAAATCTGGTGTTTATACTATTCCAACAGTTAACAGTAATAATAAAAAAGACAAAGTATATATCAGGAGCACACGCAGAAAAATTTTGACTAGAATAAAGGAACACATTACAAACTGGATAAGAAGAGATGAAAAAACTTCATTAATACAACATTGAATCAGAAACTGTGTTACTCAAGATTGGATTAATGCAAAAATTATAACATCGCATAGTACACATTGCCAGATTCTGACCTCTGAGGCTGTGGTCATTTAAAAAACCAAGAAATACAATTGCAACATTAATAGCCCTGCAAAACTTCAATTAGCATGGATACATCTTATTGAACAGGAGCAAAAACATTTTAAGAAGAAGAAAAACAACAACAAAATGCATCACATAATACTTATAATACATATGTATATATTTACTTGGTATGCGTTGTCTAACGACTTTGCTGAACTATAGATGGCGACACCATACATGTCTGTAGTAAAACCTAAACCACAATGCGTGGGGTATATGTCTATACGACGAGGCTATATGTGCATTTAGTTGAGCAGCATACCTGAGCGTATGAGTGCGGTATCTACAGTGACCGTGCACCTACCACTGAGGATGGCTATAGATATTAGCAGAAACTAGTTTGGTGCTTTGCAATCACGATGATTATTACTCTTCAAGATTTTTATTCCTTTTTGACATTCCGTTTGTATCTGGGATTTATTGGTCTTCATTGTATAAATTCATCTCTTTCATTTTTGTCTAGTTCAGATTTTACAGTATCATGAATTTTATTTCAGAACTTTACAATGTGTATTAGGTGTGCAACTTAATTCTCGGCCCCTAACTGCAAGCGATCATAGAACGTCAGCAAATGCAAATAGCTGTGTGTGATAATGGCTGATTGCAGCGCCATTGAACAGCTTTCCATCCAACCATATCCGCTCACAGCTGTAGTGACAGAAGGGATGAAAGTTGATGGTAAAAGCAATGTCGTTCGAGAAGCAACATTTGAGGCACTGCCTCCTGTTCGCATTTCAGCTTAAAAAAGTGCAGTGGAAGCCCAGCAAATGATCTGTGCTGCTTTGGGTGAGGCTGCTGTGTCCTACAGTATGTGTAAGAAGTGGTTTCAGTGGATTAAGCCGGGAAATTTCGATCTCTGTGATGCAGAACGTCCGGGACAGCCACAGAAAGTTGACAATGAGGAACTGGAACAACTGTTGGATGCGGATCCCTGTCGCACACAATCAGAGCTCGCCCAGGAACTCGGAGTAACACGGCAAGCCATTGCAAAGTGCCTGCACAAGCTTTGACGGATTCGCAAGGGCCGTTGGGTGCTCCACCAACTCACAGCTACAAACTAGTCTAGGCACTACGATGTTGCTGTGTCCTTGCTCTCCAGATTCAAGAAGGAGGATTTCCTTCCTTCACAAGATTTTGACCTGTGATGAGAAGTGGATCCTCTATGATAATCCTAAGAGGCGCAGATCATGGGTCTATCCAGGTCAGCTTACCACTAGTACCGCCAAACCAAGTATCCATGCCAGGAAATTGTTGCTGTATGCATGGTGGGACCAGCACAGTGTCATACACTATGAGTTGCTCAAACCTGGTGAAATGGTCAATGCTGAGCGTTACTGTCAGCAACTTATTCGTGTGAGTGACGCAATGTAGGCAAAAAGGCCATACACCGGTAAGGGCAGAAGGTCGGTTCTGTTGCTTCAGATAATGCATGTCCTCACACCGCAAAAACGACTTTAAACACGATCACCAACCTGGCATGGGAGATTTTGTACCACCCGGCATATTCTCCAGACTTCGCCCCATCGGATTATCACCTCTTTCGCTCCCTGCAACATCACCTGAGTGATACGCACTTCACTTCTGTCGAGGAGGTCCACACAAGTATTGATGAGTTTATCAACTCGAAAAAGCCCTCTTTTTTTTCCGCAGTGGCATTCGGCAGCTCCCTGACCGATGGCTCAAATGTATCCAACATGACGGGAATTATTTCCCTGATTAGGTACGTATTCGATTTGCTGTCAACGTGTCGTGCCGGTGGCCAAGAATTAAGTTGCGCACCTAATACAAAGCTCACACTCTCTGAATGAGTTGGACACTTACGCCAACGTCTTGTGAATGAATTCATTATATGCATGCATGTGAAGATCCTTCAGCTACTACTGATATAGTAAGTAGAAATAACGTTCATTGTTTAATGGTTTTAATTATAGATATTGTGCTCTATTTATATTTAACATCATTTGATGGTCTTCTGATTGCTGAACCTATGTAACGTGGGAAACAGTAATGAACGGCATTTAACGAGTCAATTATTTTACATTTATATGCACACAGCTATCTAAATAGTTAAATGAGGATTTCTGTATGTTGTTCAGAAATTCTCAAAGACTTCTGACTATGTACATAAGAACACAGTTGGGTATACTTCAATCCCTGGCCCGCTGAAGAGTGAGCACTGACGTTCTGCCATCTGTTGGCTGATGTGAATGATGGCAGTGGCATATCTTGGGTCCAAGACCTGAGCTATCTCACCCCCACCCCCAAACACAGTACTGTTTTTTTAAACTGCTAAGTTTTATTTCTAATTGTTAAGTAATAGAAGTAACTTAAACTACTGCATGCTATTTGCTAATATGATACCAAATAATTATGAACTACTATAAAACATTACAGAATTACTACATGCTATTGCTACATGATACCAAATAATTATGAGGATTAGGATTTCAATTTTTTTTTTGTTTGTTGTTGTAAATGCATTTATGGCACCTCTATTCATATTGTACTGTGGAATTAACTTTTTTACGGGTCTTATAGAGGTTATTATTCAAAACAGTTGGTGGCCAAATTTTCTAACTAAAGCCTAGTTCGTCATCAGGACTATGTCACTGGAGTAGTTGCTACCACTCAGTTGGAAGAGTCCAACCGCAATTATCGTTTATTGTAGTACTTCTTCTTGCTATTTTGATCCCTTCTTCTAGTTTCCTCTTTACTAAGTTTGACTGGTGGGCGCTTATTCTTACTGAGTCCCAATTTATGGAGTGTCCACTTGCTTGTATATGTCTGTCTAGCCCTGTTTTGTTACTAATGTTCCTAATAGCTGCTTGGTATTCTTTCATTTGGACTTTAATACTTCTCCCTGTTTCTCCTATATAGCTGAGTCTGCAGTTACAGTCAATGCAATATATTACTCCTTCTTGCAATTGTATGTCCACTTCTTTCTGCTTTGAAGCTGGCAGGAATTTCTTTAATTTGTTACTTAGATCTGGAGCAAGCCTGATATTATATATTAGCAAAATTACGTACCACAAGAAACTTTTCAAAAAACTGAAGAAGATCGGAGAAAAATATAATATCAGGCTTGTTCTAGATCTAAGTAACAAATTAAAGAAATTCCTGCCAGCTTTAAAGCAGAAAGAAGTGGACATCCAGTTGCAAGAAGGAGTAATATATTGCATCGACTGTAACTGCAGACTCAGCTGTATAGGAGAAACAGGGAGAAGTATTAAAGTCCGAATGAAAGTACACCAAGCAGCTATTAGGAACATTAGTAACAAAACAGGGCTAGACAGACATATACAAGCAAGTGGACACTCCATAAATTGGGACTCAGTAAGAATAATCGCCCACCAGTCAAACTTAGTAAAGAGGAAACTTGAAGAAGGGATCGAAATAGCAAGAAGAAGTACCACAATTAACGATAATTGCGGTTGGACTCTTCGAACTAAGTGGCAGCAATGACTCCAGTGACGTAGTCCTGATGACGAACTAGGCTTTAGTTTGAAAATTTGACCAACTTTTTTTGATAATAACCTCTATAAGATGTTCAGGAAAGCTTTCACAAAATTTATCAAAACAGTTTGAATCCAACAAAGCCACTAATTTAAGATATAATATCACTGATTTTAATTCATTGACACTTCACATAAACTGAAACAACTCTCGCGAAACACGTGCTGTTACAGGTGGATGCATGCGAGTGACTAAGATAGTCGAAGTCTTCTCTTTTCTGAGCGAACCATACGCGCTCGTTCATGTTGTCATGGAAATGCTAGCAGGCGATCGTATCGAAGATCTTCAAATTAGAACAGCGAAGACTCTAGAAGAGCTGCTTGTGTTATGCCGTTGGTTTCCCTCACCAGACTGAGTCAAAGAAGCAAATCCGCACAGGTTTTTTCACAGCAAAAGCATCGACATATCTTAATGCCATTGATAATTTACTTTTATTTGTGTAAAGCTCATGTTGAGAAATGGCTTCCTAGTTTCTTAATTCAATTACTAATCTAAAACAACTATTATGGGAATTTTACTAGGAAATTTTTTCATTTAAATTGCAAATTTTTGGAGAAAACTCTTCTCCTTCTTCAGGCTGTCTTTTTGCTGTCTGAATTTTAAGGGTACGAAGAAACCGCAAAAGCATCAAGTAAAATTCACTAGAAAAAATTCTTATCACAAAGGTTTATTTGAGTCTTTAAAGAGAATTAGTAAGAAGTACAATATTAGGCTAGCTCCAAGTTTAGAGAACAAAGTTAAAAAAAATTTCCCTAAAATAGTTCAAAGAGAAGAAGATATTTTTAAAATGCAAGGAGTAGTCTATGAAGTAAAATGTAGTTGTGGACTATCTTACATAGGTGAAACAGGTCACAGACTAGAAACTCGTATAACTGAACATAAAGCAGCTATAAAGAATTGCTCCAACAAGACTGGTTTATTATATTTGCACTTTTAAGGTATTAACCTCTTGCAAAGTGCGCATATTTTACGTGCAATTCATAAATGAAAAAACCATTATCACACCCGGAAGTAAGAAGCGTAAGCAAGAAGTCTGTTAACCTTGGAAGCCCAGTTACATCACGATGAATGACGTGTTGGAAGTGTGTTGTCATTGGAGGTTACCATAATTTTTTGGTGAGTACGTGGTACTTTCTAATGGTTTTTTCAAGACTGGTTTAGATAGGCATGTTAGAGAAACTAGTCACAGCATGGATTGGAATTCCCTTAAAGTCACCAGTTTCCAAAGCAATTTTCAAAAAAGAAAGCTGAAAGAAGGAATAGAGATTGAGAAAAATCAAAATTCCATCATCAATGACTGCAAAGGATTTTCCCTGCCTAACATCTGGCAGGATTTGTTGAAAAATAACCTAAACCATCAAGGTTAACCGTAACCGTGATAGTGACAGGAATAAGTGACAACAACAAGACAGCCTGAAGAAGGAGAAGAGTTTTCTCCAAAAATTTGCAATTTAAATGAAAAAAATTTCCTAATAAAATTCCCATAATAGTTGTTTTAGATTTTTATATGTGTATCTTTAATTGGCTTTTATTTGTGCATTTTCTGGGCTTCACACCTAGCCTAGCTAACCTCGAATATACGCCACTGAATAATGGCAACATGTCGGCTGTATATCGATTTCTTTACGCTAATATTTTGGCTAGCACTTATTATGAATATTAATTACGTCCCTGCCCCAAATTACGTATTCTGAAGGAAAAGCTTTATTTCCTCATAAATCAGAACCTGTCTGTCTAGCAGAATAAATCAAGTACATTGATTACCTGCCAGAGAAGAACTGTCTGATGATGTGAATCAACACACCAAAGTAGTTTTCTGGGGAAAGAGAACATTTTTGTCATAATAAATATTCCAAAATGTGGCTGCCAATTGAATTTTTAGATTCCCTTGTGTTAGCTTACATTTGAGTGGACACTAGTTGCTGTCCACATCATGACACTATCAAAAGGAATATGAGTATTGAACTACGTCCTAATATGTGAAAACATATATCTGAAAAATTGTTTGAAACATGTTTCTTCTGACACCTTAATAGTCCAAATGAGCAAGATAAATTCACTCAGAGAGTCATTTGGTGACCCATGGAACATCTTGGTATTGTAAGCAATTCCCGCCATTCCACTGTGAAATGCACATGTCCTCATCTGTAGCAATTTCATCGATAAACCTATTTTAATTCCACATCTTACAGCAAAAGAACGCCTGCAAATCAAGATAAAAGAAAGGCATCAAAACAACTTATGAGCTCTAGCTAGAAAACACGTGCACTATGAGCATACTAGAGCTAACATGTAATAGTGGGCACTGATGTGCTGCCATTTATCAACTGGGCTGTTATCAGTATATCATCTAAAGCGGAAGTATAGCCATAAAGTTTTCAGAGTCTCGGAAAGTTTTAGAGTAAGAAATAAAGGTTATTGAAATCAATCACAAGCCTGTACAGCAAGATTTGTTACTATTGTCTTTGACTCGTTGGTGTGAAGTCAAAGACACCTAAAAAAGTTTTTTAGGCAATTATAACATGCTAAAAGGAAATTAACTTTTGCGAGTAAATTAACATGTGAAACATATATAATCACGCCACAAACATTGTAGTACTAATTCTATTTTTATAGCATGTTTTTTTTTTTTGCCAGTTTGCAATATGAGCCATGTGTACTACTAGTCTTTGTTTGATATTAAAAAATAAATACTTAGAAGGGTCAAATAGTAATATTTTATTATATTGTAATCAAAATAATATTTGGTTTTACACGTGGTTCATATCACAAATCGTCAAAAAAGAAAAAAAAAAAAAGAATATGCTATAAAAATAGTGTTAGTACTACAATGTTTGTAGTGTGAGTATATATGTTTCACATATTAATTTACTTGCAAAAGTTAAATTAATGTACACCAAGAGCTTTATAACATCTAATATTTAATGACTTCATGAGAAGAAAAAAAGAAGAAAATATTGGGTTGATGCGAATGAAATGTCCAGCAAAGGGCCAGCACATGTGGATGGTGAGAACGGAAAAGTAGGACAACTTACCTAGGCAAAATAATCCCCCTCGGCATCGACATATAGTTGTCATCTGTCCGGCAAGTCCACGATCCTGGAACGAAAATAGTCTTGTGGCTGGGACCCGAAGAAGTCATCAACTTCACGTTGAACCTCGTTGTTTGTTGTGAACTGTTTCCTGGACAGGAAGTGATCCAGGCAACGAAACAGATGATAGTGTGTTGGAGGCAAGTCTGGGTATAGGCAGGATGAGGCAGTGCTGCATAGCACAAGGCACTTAGTCTCAGCATCGTTCGTTTTGCGACATGAGGGCAGGAGTTGTCCTGGAGAAGAAGAACACCATGTCTGTTGACCAAATCCGGTTGTTTCTGCAGCAATTTCTGGTGCATCTGGTGTAATTCAGCACAATAACGTTCTGCAGTGATGGTTTAGCCTCTTGCCAAGAAACTCCAATGAATTATCCCGGCTGTGCACCACAAGACAAGGAGCATCATCTTTTTGGTGTGTAGGGGTGGCTTAGGATGCCGTCCAGCAGGCTGTGGTTGCTTAACCATTGTGCAGATCGTTTCCGATAATCATAAAGGACCCACTTCTCCTCGCACGTGATGATTCAATGCAGTAGAGGTTCCTGTTTATTCCTGGCAAGCAGAGCCGTGCAGACTTCCAAACGCCTAGTCTTGTTGCCAGTTGTCAACTCATGCGGCAGCCACATGTCCAGCTTTTTAGCTTACCCAGCGCAGCCAAATGCCGAACAACTGTTGTGTAGTGGACACCTACCTCTGCCGATATCTGATGACACTTTTTTCAGGGGTTCTCTTCAACCACATGTAACAGAACATAATCAGAAACAGCAATAGGTCGGTGATCATGTGCTTCGTTTTGCAGGTCCGTATCTCCGCTTCAAAACTTCACAAAC
Source organism: Macrothele yani (assembly GCA_039090855.1). Lineage (NCBI taxonomy): Eukaryota > Metazoa > Arthropoda > Arachnida > Araneae > Macrothelidae > Macrothele > Macrothele yani. The sequence continues at coordinate 71,106,025 of CM077000.1, read as the reverse complement.
CATCGCCCTATGGTTCTTTTATTTTCTGTACTCTCCCCAAATGCGTTGTTAATGTTTCGAGTGGCAGTTCCTGCAGAATGGCCCAGTTTAAATTCATTCAGGAAGATGACTCTAAAATCTGGCGTCTGCATGTTTCCTTTGTAAGCCATGTTATGTCCAAACAAATTATGCCTGAACCTTGTTCCTCACACACATGCTAGCTATTTATAGTAACCTCTGTGATGTAATACCCTCAACACCTGTGGGTGGTTCCATTCCGCCGTGGTGGGGGCCTGTCTCCACTGCTCATTCACGACGGACATTTCATTTGTACCAACTCAATAGAAGAAAATGCTTTACTCCAGGAAGGAGTCGTTTATAAAATAGAGTGTTCATGTGGTTTACCATACATAGGAGAAATGGGACGAAGGTTTACCACCAGAATGAATACAAAGTAGCAATAAGGAACATTTCAAGTAAAACAGGATAAGACAGGCACATTACAACAAACTGGCCACAAAATGAAATGGGACTCTTTTGGAACCTTTTGGAACCATATGACTTTTTTAGCTTTTTTGGAAACATGGGACTCTTTTGGAACCTTTTGGAACCATGGGACTTTTTTTAGCTTTTTTGGAAACATGGGACTCTTTTGGAACCTTTTGGAACCATGTTACTTTTTTTAGCTTTTTTGGAAACATGGGACTCTTAGCTTTTTTGGAACCATCATGGGACCCTTTTTAGCTTTTTTGGAACCATCCAGTGACTCCAAGGTTCCTGGATTTTAAACCCTGTGGAAACTCTCTGTGAGGCCGTGGAGCCGAACTTCAGATCCATGATCCTGAACCGATGTCTTGGGCGTAGTTGTGGACAATGCTGCAACAGGCATGGCTGGGAACATCAAATCCATGGATCCTGGACCGACGTCTCAGGCGTAGTTGTGGACAATGTTGCTACAGGCATGGCTAGGAACATCAGATCCATGGATCCTGGACCGACGTCTCAGGCGTAGTTGTGGACAATGTTGCTACAGGCATGGCTAGGAACATCAGATCCATGGATCCTGGATTGATGTCTCGGGCAGAGTTGTGGACAGTGCTGCAACATGCATGGCTGGGAACATTAGATCCATGGATCCTGGACTGATGTCTTGGGTGAAGTTGTGGACAATGCTGCAACACGCATGGCTGGAAACATCAGATCCATGGATCCTGGACTGATGTCTTTGGTGAAGTTGTGGACAATGCTGCAACAGGCATGGCTGGGAACATCAGATCCATGGTTTAAAACTCAGGCTTCACGCGGCATTAACACATAAACATAGAAAACGAGCGAAACACACAGAGTCACGTATTGTAAAAAGGTTCGTTTTTACCATATGCGGGTGATCAAGGTCGTAGGACGACTGAAAGCTACTGCTAATGAACCTTTTACCATACGTGACTGTTTGTTTTGCTCATTTTCTATGTTTTTCAGATCCATGGATCCTGGACTAATATCTCCAGTGTAGTTGGGGGCAATGCTGCTACAGGAATGGCTGGAAACATCAGATCCATGGATCCTGGACTGACATCTCGGGTGGAGTTGTGGACAATGCTGCAACAGGCATGGCTGGAAACATCAGATTCATGGATCCTGGACTGATGTCTTGGGTGAAGTTGTGGACAATGCTGCAACAGGCATGGCTGGCATTACCTCTGGAAACCCTCCAGCACCTGTGGGGTTGACGCCTTGGCGTGTACAGGCTGTTGTTCATGCTAGAGGAGGACCAAAACCTTATTAATGGTAGGTATCTCTAATGTTTTGTCCATTGAGTGTAGATGTGTATGTATTCTAAATGAAAATATGTGTAGTAACTCTGAATTGTGTGTAACTTTTATTACGTTCTAGAAACATCTGTTTTTTTCTCCCTTTAGTAATGTTCATATGGAGGAAGTTAAATTTGTGTTTCCTCATCAATATAATTTTGCAGAAGCATTCAGTGAACAAGTAAGTTTGGCTTTCCTTCGTTTTTTAAATAAAATTCATTTTTTAGTTCAAACATTGTTCATGTATGAAATTATTCAAGAGTGTAGTGATTTACAATGCAAAGAGAGAGATAATTTTGTAGCCGTACTTGTGTGTGAATTTATAAAAAAGTAATTTAAAACTGTTAATGTTCTAGTTTTCTCTTTGTTTTCTTTCTATCATAGAACTCCCAGAAAAGCCTTATGGACCTAATAAAACTCTTCCATATTCCACTAGCTTTTTTCTTTTTGTTCTTTCTTTTCTTATTTTAATTTGGAGTGAGGGGAGTGAGACTACTTAAAGCACCAGTAATGTATGTTCAAGAGGTCTCTAACATAGGTGGATTTACGAGAGTGCCAGCACCCCCAAGTATTTAGGGAGGGGGTAGAGAAATAATATAACTTCAAAAACATTAACATTACAAAAAGTGTGGATAATTTTGAAAAAAAAAGAAAAGTACCACAATATGTATTGAAAGGTATACAACAAAGTAAAAAGAAATTATTATTATCATTATAGAGTGAAATTGTAAAAACTGTAGATTATGACCATATAATTGACACTCTTTTGATGAAAGAAGGACAAAAAGCAATTTAGAATTAAAATTGAGAACAAGAAGCAAATCTTGTTTTGGTAAATTTTTGTAAGTAAAGATTTTATGCTCTAAATAGTTTTCTGAGTGCTGAAAATGTTTTAAAATAAAACATTGTAAGAATACTTAAGTGTTTCATGTACTGTAGTTGCCCTAATTCATTATTAGGCATAAATAAATGTTATGAAATCTAAACATATTTAAAGAGTGTGCAGTAAACTTATTCAAATTAGCCAGAATTAGGTCTGAAAGAATGACATTTGTTTGTGCTTTTTTTCTTAATACAATCAAAATATTGCACTTTCGTACGAGGGTTTAAATTTCAGCACCTCTGGAATCCCCCTCCTTCCCACAACTCAACCTGCACCCCCAAATTAGACTCCCTAAATCTGCCTATAATCTCAAGTACAAACTTTTTCTGTTCTAGTATTGTTTTAAGCAAACATCTGCTTCTTTAGCAACTCTCTAAAAATCATATTTTCTTTTTAAGATCCTCTGAAGAAAAAATTTCCGATTTTTCCTCTAATATTTACTCATTTACATGTTCCTGGTTTGCTTCCACAAAAGAAAAGAAGATGAAAAGAAATATATCTAAATGGTGCACAATGGTTATGCAAGAAGTAGTTTGTTTATTAGTTTGTTTTGTAACCCATTCTATTATTCTCCATTTCCAAAGTACATTATCTTGTGACGTTACATTTCTGGCACATCAACTTTTTCATTATGAGTTTCTTATGGCTTTATTTGTATGTTCTTCAGCAGATTTTCAAACAAGAATTAAATCTCATCACCAAAAACCAATTGTGCTGATATCACCAAACTATGAACATGCCATTTTATACACGATAAAACTGACGAAAATGACATTTAAAAACCTTTAATGTTAAAACCAATTTCATGAGTACTTTCAATCCTACTTTATGACCATCCTCAGATGAAATAAACACAACCTAGAGATCACACAGGTTAATATAACATACACATTGTTCTCTGTATTTTTTGTCACGTTATGAGTGTGATCTCTAGGTCGTGTTCATTTCATCTGAGGATGGTCCTAAAGTAGGATTGAAAGTACTCATGAAATTGGTTTTAAGTTATCATTAAAGGTTTTTAAATGTCATTTTCGTCTTTTTCATCGTGTATAAAACTGCATGTTCATAGTTTGGTAATAATTAAATCCAAAATTCTGAGTGCTGTTTTGATAAGTTCTCTGATTTTCAATGACACAGCCAAATCAGCAACAGAAATTCATGAAAGCTGATATTTTGTCATTTGCATTAATTGAACATTTACTGCTTTCACTTAGTCTTAATCCAAAATGCCTGTTTGTTTTTTCAATCTTCTGTAATTTTTGTCACTTTAGGAAAACCTGCCTTCTATCCAGTTACCATAACTTTTATCTTAATTGGATCTAGAAATAAATGCAAATTCTTCTCTTTTCAGACAGCAAATTGCAGGTAAAGCATGGCAAGTGGTATTGTAGCCACTCTTGAAATTTTTTGTTTAATGTATCTGTGCATGAAGGTACAGGGGTTGGACAGAATAATGTGAACACCAAGGAAAAGAAGGTTTTACGTACCTAATACCCATACAGCACAAAACATTTCAGATATGTATCAGTAATGTTACAATCTCTCATTTTCGTTACACTTTCAGAGATATCTTATAATTACGTCTCAGCAGCATCTATTTCGTAACATAACTCTTTGTACATTACGGTTACGTTAAAAATAGCATTCACCAATACTACTGCTTTATAGTTACCTTGATGTTACATTCCGGCGATATTTAAGATTTTTGATTTGGCAACGGCGTGGATACGCATGCGCATTTATGCCATTTCATTGAAGCACTTTCTTAGTCGTTCCACGTGCTACTGGGATATTCTTTGGTGATACTGTCGTACTCGAGTTAGCTGGGTGTAGGATAACTGGCCACCGGAGAAGTGGCCACAAAAATTTTAAGGGACAGTATAAAAATTGCATTTTTGACCGCTTTGTGTCCACAACCCCTGAGGTTGGTTATCTGAGTCATATAAAGTTTCCATAATTTTGCCTTTTCTCAATTGTGATTATTAATGTAAATCTTTATAAAAAAAAATGTTTGTGATCTACAACTCAACTAAAGGTTTCAGGGTTTACAAATTACAAGTCTACAAATTATCTGAGGGCATGTGCTGACTCAGAAAATCTGTCAGGGGGGGGGGTAATACCAAAAGTGTAAAACATAAGGAATTTCTGGTCCGATCCAGAAATTTTCAGCATTTATAAGCTACCTGAAATCCTTTATATTTCATATTTTAGGTTTTAAGCACCCCCCCCTCCGATAAGTTTCTTTGTTTTTGCAAATACCCGCAGAAAATTTGTTTAGCTGTAGTGTATATACCTTGAAAAATATCGTAAATAAGAAGATACGAAATTACGGAAATTTTATTTGTGTCAGATAACCAATTTCAGAAGACATAGCCGCGGAGCAATCCAAAACGCAATTTTTATACGGCCCCTTAAAATTTTTGTGGGCGGTTCTCCGGTCGCCACTTCTCCAGTGGTCAGTTCTTTGGTGGCCAGTTCTCCGCTTTGTCTTTGGCCCAAAAATCATGGAAATGTCTAAATTTCTTACTGAAAATGAAATATTAAAAAATATATTTTGTGAACAATAGTTGCTCAAGTAGCACAGAATATAGCCACACGAAATGTGTTTATGCAGAACAATTTAATGGCACTGAAATTCCAATGTGTCCAGTTCACCGGTAGCCACTTCTCCGTACCCAGAGTTAGCTAGTTAGTGTACACTAGTGTCTGTCTTTAAGTTTTGCACCCCAGTGTATAATATTTTAGTATGTTTATTGGTTTTGAATCAGAAAAAAAAAGTCTCAATAAAAGTAGTTGTTAGTTTGTAAAGGTAGAAAAAATAATAATGTTGATATATTGAAAAGTTTAACGACTACCCAAGTTTTGAAAAAAAGATAGTGTAAGATATGCATTAAAAGGTACATTTCGTTAATTAATCATGAAGAAATTTAAGTCATTTTACAGAAAAATAAAATGATCGATGGAAAAAAATGTATTTCTATTAAATAACGCATTCGCAAAGCATTTAGAAAAAACATTAAGATATACATTAAAAGGTATATTTCATTGATTAATCATGAATAAGTTTAAATCACCCTACAGGATTGTGTGTGACTGGCTGAATGGGGTTGGCGTTTGCTGTAGGGTTTTTACGATATGTGAGGCAGATGGAGCACTACATTAATCACAGTTGACAGTGGTTTGACTGCCATGGAATGTAAATAGTGTAATTATGTAGATAGTGGTTTTAATTGTGTACGAATGTGTTGTATATATTGTACATTAAAGTGGTCATATGAGGTGTGTAAATTGTAGGGAGTGATGTATGTGTGTATTTATTGGGTATGTGGATATGTGTTTTTGAAGTGAGTACCATTTTTTGAATTGTGAATTTTAAAGGCATGTTGCATATGCAGGAGTGAATGAGGAATAAAAAAAAAATAGGCATAATGAAAGTTGACAACACTCACGTTATAGTGAGTATACACCTTGTGATGACGAGCTACGTTACATGTCAGACGGCAGACAGAAGTCAGCGTTTTTTGTCCTGTGAATAAAATATGATGGTTCATGACCGGAAGAACTTATATAAAACAACACACTATAAGCTGAAAGTTTCAATCTTTGAAGGCCAGCTACATAACAGGATGTTCTAATTAACGTGCATGAAGTGTATAGCAGGAAAGAAGCCAAGAGCTTTTAGGTAAGTGTTTGGCTTTTCTGATTGATGAGTCATATGTATATTAAGATAATACAACATAGTTTGTCACAAATATTTATTTTTTCAAGCCAACCATGGTTTTGCTGGGTATTGACCTTGCTTCATCAGGAAGAATGGCACATAAATATTCAAATTGTATATAACATCATAAATGGTGTTTACAATTACGTGTTTTGGTTAGATGGGGTTACGAAAAGGACCATAAATTTCCCTTTGAAGAAGCAAAACTTAATTGACGAGCCAGATTCAACCACCAAACTTGATATTTTGGAAGCTTTCCATGTATATCAGAAGTCTTTGCAACTGGTTAATGACATGGCATCCACCCCATTTTTATCGAGCACATGGAAGCATCTAACCAAAACATGTGACTGTAAACACCATTTATGATGTCATATACAATTTGAATATTTACGTTCCATTCGTCCTGATGAAGCTAGGTGAATATCCAGCGAAACCATGGTCGGCTTGAAAAAATAAATATTTGTGACAAACTACGTTGTATTATCTTAATATATAAATTAGCCATCTTTCGAAGTCCATTAGGTCACTCATTTCGTCGTCATCCTGAAAGAAATTATGCAATGCGACCCTTTAAATGCACTTAAACAGAACCTTGAGGCTCTAAATGAAGCTATTACAACCAAAAAATGAGTGATACCTTTGTATATTGCAACGTCTCTGAGCATGGTGCTCACATTATTCTGTCCATCCCCTATATGCTATATTATGAGTGGCTATTTAAATGCAGTAGATAAAAGCCATTGAAATCCATGGGTAAAAAAAAAAAAATTATCTCCTTTTAGGCAATTTCAGTTTCAGACAGTTCTTGGGCATTTTGTTTGAACAAATCTTGTATTTTTGTTCCTGTCCTGTGTGATATCTTTTTTTTTTTTTTTTTTTAATCAGGTAAGTACATCAGTGTGGGGGATTAGCCAGAAGCTGAGGGTTCCAGTTGGTCATTCAACCTAAGGATTCTGGAACAAACCCCAGTGGGTTGGGGTCTTTTTGCCAATGTCATACAGAACTAGCTGGCACCTCACCAAGATTCACAGAGGCCCTAGTTGCTGTTGTGTGAGCCATTGTTACCACGGAGCGCCCCGAGGAGGCAAACCCATCTCTCACTAAGACCGCTCACATGGTGAAATTAGCAGGAGAGTGAATTCTTCATTGAAACTCATGGCTGCTCTGGGAGGTTTTCACAAGAATGATGGGTTCTCAAGAGGTTCCCGCATGACTGTGTATGAAAGTGTAATTGTTCCTACTCTGATGTATGGCAGTGAAACCTGGATACTACAGAAGAAACATAGAAGTCGTTTGTGTGCTGGAGAAATGCGTTACTTACGGGGGGGGGGGGGGTTGTGGCAAGACACGTTCTGATCGTGTGAGAAATGAAGATTTGTTGCAGTTGTGTAATGTGAAGCAAAATGTTGTTAGCAAGGTGGAGACTAATATGCTTTGGTGGTTTGGCCATGTTGAAAGAATGAGTGATGAGATGCTTACTAAAAAAATCTTTTTAGACCAAGTGGCAGGAAGAAAAGGCAGAGGAAGGCCAAGGAAGTCATGGGATGATCAGGAGTGTCTGCATGAGAAAAAAATTATGAGTATGAAGTATAGAAGATCTTGTGTATGGCGTGTAATGGATATCAGTGAAGCCCAAGTTGCATGTCAAGATCGCTGTAAATGGAGAAGTTTGATATGGCAATAGTAAGTAAAAATTATCTGGTAGTTTGTATTTCTTTTTGGAGCTAACCTCTGAATCTCAGAGAATAGCTTAGTAGTGGTATGTATGTATGTATGTATGTATGTATGTATGTATGTATGTATGTATGTATGTATGTGTGTGTGTGTGTGTGTGTGTGTGTGTGTGTGTGTGTGTGTGTGTGTGTGTGTGTGTGTGTGTGTGTGTGTGTGTGTGTGCATGCATGCATGCATGCCCGTCCGTCCGTCCGTCCTTTTTTCTTTTTTGGGCCTCCTTCATGCTCTCCACTGTTTCTCTCTTCACTTCTTTTGTCTCGGTTTTTGCACTATTTCTAGCTCTACTGTTTCCATTGCTTTTCCAACATGGTTTTCTTCCTTTTTTCTCCAGGTGTGCCTGGCTCTATCTTAGTTTACACTAGGAGGGGATGAGGTACACCTGAGAAGAAAGGAAGAAACCCCTGTTCGAAAAGGAAAAAAATCCCCTAGTGTACACTAATTTTTCTAATTCCAAACTTTATCTTCATTGTTTCCTTAGTTTTCTTTCCTGCCTATCATTCCTTGTTATCATTTTTATTACTTTCCTACCTATCTTGATGGCACAAAGACATAATCATTTACACCATAGTTCCAGGCAACATCAAATTCTTTGATACCAGGCTACAGTTGCAGACCATGAAGAAAACCTATAACAAGACATCTTAAAGTTCAAAAAAGCAATATTGTGGAGGGGGGGGGAATTGCAGTGAAGAAGAAATTCGTTAGCAACACATTTTTTTTTTCAATACAATATTAATAATGGGCTTACCTATCACCATACTGTAGCTCATTCAATTACTGTTCAAGCACGTCAAACATTGCAGAAAAGCTCCAGATGGCAAGATGTGTACAGTATTCGTTAAGTTATTTATAAATTCTTAACCATGTTCCCCAATTGAATGCCTTCTATAAACTATTTAATAAATATAATTCTAAATTCGAACAATACTATTCCCTCACATTGCCCCTAAACCTATTCTCAACACCCCCAGAAAACAACTTCAGAACACGAATTTACAAATACAAACATAGAACTATTAAAAACATAAGTTAAGGGATTAAATACACTGTAAAAACACTTAAAAAACATCACATCCCACACTGTAAAAACACTTAAAAAACATCACATCCAACCATACAGGAATCTTTTTAATATACAACAATGAGCCATTCCATTATGATTACTCCCAGCCTAGAGAAATGAGCATGCCTGGAGACCAAACGGTGGCCCTTGGTGAAGTTCACAGAGCAGTATATAGGCAAACTAAGGACCGGCTTTCGGTTAGTAGAGTGTTCGGAGTCAAAATGGAAAAAGTTGCCAATTTATCGGAGTTTGATAAAGGACAAATTGTGATGGCACGGTGCCTCAGAACTATGGTCTCAGAAACGGCGTAGCTTGTGGGTTGTCCACGTGCCACTGTAGTAAGTACATATCAAAAGTGGTGCACAGACGGCCAAATGACAAATGGTCATCCAGCTTTGTGTCGATCACAGCTCATTGATGCCAGAGGGGAACTGAGACTGTCGTGCATTGTTCACAGTGACCACAAGGCCACAGTGCAGCAAATCACCCACAGCTACAACAGTGGTGATCAGGGCAATGTGTGACAGCACACAGTTCATTGCAGCCTTCTGCGCATGGATCTGCATAGCCGAAGATCCAGCCGGGTCCCCATGCTTGCTGCATGTTATCATCACCAACAATGCATGAAATGGGCCCATGGATGATTGGAAGAAAGTGACCTGGTCTAACAAAACAAGATTCCTGGTGCATCACGTAGACGGCTGAGCACAGATACGCCAATTATAAACTAAGGCTATGACACCTGGATGCACTGTTGGGCGGAAACAGGCCGGCGGTGGCAGTGTCATGCTGTGGGGGATGTTTTCTTGGGACCCTTTAGGCCCCATTATCCCAATAGCACAATCCCTGACAGCTGTCAGGTATCTGAATACTGTTGCGGACCAAGTTCGGCCTTTCATGGCAACCATGTTCCCTGCTGGTGATAGTCATTACCAGCAGGATATTGCAACATGCCGCACTGCCAGAATTGTAAAGGTGTGTTTTGAGGAACATGCTGACGACTTTCTGTTAATGCCGTGGCCTCCAAATTCACCTGACATGAACCCAATCGGACATTTGTGGTTCGACTTGGAAAAGCGAGTTTACGCTAAATCACCACCACCCTGAAATGTATGGGAACTGGAGGACCTGCTGTTGACATTATGGTACCAGATACCCCAGGATACCTATCGCCACCTCATCGAATCGATGCCTCGCTGAGTTGCCGCTGTTTTGTGGGTTAAAGGGGGTCTTACAGCTTATTAGGTAGGTGGTCATAATGTAATGGCTTGTCAGTGTATTTTGCCCGAACTCTGTGGGCATCCTCAGAAAGGGTGTTTACACATCTTCAGCATTCAACTTAGTGTCATTGTACAGGAAGTACGTTCAAGATCTCAACAGCAATCCTCAGAAAGGTGTTTACACATTGGCTGCCTGCAATCGAGTGTCACCATACAGCAAGTAAGTGCAAGATATCAACAGCCATGCGATATAGTGGCGCCATCTATTGGAATTTACAGTAAGTATCTTTGGTTATCAATATTTAACTCCTTTTTGTTTTCCTCTCCTCCTTTTTTCCCTTTCTTCTGCTTTAAAGAAAATAAAATAGGAGTTGAATATTGATAACCAAAGATACTTACTGTAAATTCCAAGAGATGGTGCCACTGTATCACATGGCTGTTGATATTTTGCACTTACTTGCTGTATGATGACACTCGATTGCTGGCAGCCAATGTGTAAACACCCTATGGGCACAGAGTTTGGGAGAAATTTATTAAAGAGGTTCCTGTATGGATGGATGTGATGGTTTTTAAATGTTTTTATAATGTATTTAATCCCTTAGCATATGCTTTCAATAGTTCTATGTTTGTATTTGTAAATTTGTGTTCTGAAGTTGTTTTCTGGGGTGTGTTGAGAATAGGCGTAGGGAAGTGTGAAGGGATAGTGTTGTTTGAATTTAGAATTGTATTTATTTTAATAGTTTAGAAGATCTTCAGTTGGGGAAGGTGGTTATGAATTTATAAATAACTTAGTGCATACTGTACACATCTTGCCGTTTGCCTCTTTCCTGTTGGATGTGCTTGAAGTGTAATTGAATGAGCTACAGTATGATGACAGGTAAGCTCATTATGAATATTGTATTGATTCTATGTTGCACGTTTCTCATGAAATCCCTGCTTGAGCTGGTTAGTGATATATTTTTGTTGAGAATTTTTTTTTCATATAATCTGTACCAAAAACATGCCAAAACACCATACAAATGTACAGCTATGACATAGTAACAATAACATGACTTTATCATCACTCTATGTGCTACATGAGTTGAAAAAACACATTAATACAGTTGCAGACTACGCTTGTGGAATGGTGTAAAATTAAAGCTAGATGTCTGAAGTCTACTTAATTGGAATATCTTCATGATTTTGAATTGATGTAATAAAAATTTAGCTCATTTTTATTTAATTAGATTGCATGTAAGTACTAATCTCTGACCAATCTGTTTCCTGTTGTTATGTTTTTCATGTTATATTTTCTTCAATTGTAGTTTACCAATATTATAAAATGGCTGAAGATTGTTCACAAAGTAAAGAAAAAACCTTTCACTCTGAATAGCCGTTTGCCTCCTGACCTGTCTATCAAAACCAAAGTAAGCACCGTTTAGGATATAATTTACTGCATAATCTTTTATTCTCTGTTCATGAATTCAGATTATTTGGAGGATCTGTTATAACCATATCAGTGTTGAAATTAAACAAATTATTGTTCTGCTATAATCAGTATCATGATGTATATTTATACACTGAGTGGCCACTTTATTATGACCACCTGGCAGTTTTAAGCAAATGAGCTATGGCTGCATGCTGTTGCCACCAGAGGGCGAGGCTAGTATGAAAAGTGAAAGCTTAGTGCTTGTGACAGTAGTAGAAGTGATTTTTGGGTGACGAGATGGGTAAAAAATGTGATTTGACGGACTTTCACCGTGGGATGATTGTAGGAGCTCGGAGCCATGGAGCGATTAGCACCGAAACCGCCGCATTCGTGAAATGTTCCAGAGCAGCTATTGTTAAAGTGTTTAAAGACTGGACTGTTAGCCAAAAACCTGGGTCTCTATGTGTAGCGTGTGGTCGTCATCGACTAGTGACTGCTCAGGCGGAACGGAGAGTGTCCGGACTGGTAACAGACAACAGAAGGGCAACAGTGCAGCAAATTACAGACCATCTTAATCAAGGATCCCCTCAAATGATCTCTGCACACACTGTTCACCGTACACTGCATCAGATGGGATATGGCAGCTGAAGGCCTGTTCGAACACCTTTGCTGTCTGCAGTTAACAAAAGAAAACATCTCCAGTTCGCACAGGAGCACAAGGATTGGACAGTCAATAAATAGAAACAAATTATGTGGTCCGATGAATCACGTTTTCAGTTGCATCATGCCGATGGCCGAGTGAGAATTTGGTGGAAACAGCACGAAAGCATGGACCCCAAATGCATTGCTACAACCCTTCAAGCTGGTGAAGGCAACGTTATGGTTTGGGGAATGTTTTTCTGGCATGCTTTGGGCCCTTTAATTCGTGTTGATCAACGTCTGAATGGCACATCATATCTAAACATCGTTGCGGACCAAGTGTATCCTGTCATGTGGATGGTTTATCCCAATGGCGATGGCTACTTTGAACAAGATAATGCATCCTGCCATAGTGTTCGTATTGTACAGGATTGGTTTCAGGAACATGCCAGTGAGTTTACTTTGCTTAGGTGGCCCCCACAATCTCCAGATCTCAGCCCCATTGAGAATTTGTAGGATGAAGTTGAATGAGCCATCAGGCAGCTGGATCCACAACCCTGCAATCTCACACTCCTGGAAAGTGCTATTCATCAAGCATGGTCTCAGATCCCACAAACCACCTATCAACATCTCATTAAGTCCATGCCACGAAGAATCGATGCAGTATTAAAGGCAAAAGGTGGCCCAAGGAAGTACTAAGGGGTGGTCATATTAAAGTGGCCACTCAGTGTATAATATACATGCATTGCTGTACAATTAACATTCAGACATCCCCATGCTGATAGGAAATTTGTTCTTATGCAAGCAACAGTTATAATAGGGCTGTGAGAAAGCGTATGGCATATTTATAATGAAGGTGAAATTTTGGGGCTCCCAGCTATCCTATCAACAGTAGTCACTTCACCAGCTGTCTCATCAATAGTTGTCAGTGCTCATCATGAATTTAAATGGATCAGTTTATACAGAGCAAATGCCAAGTATATGCGACTCCCTTGGATAGATTTTTAGAATCTTTATTCACCAATGCCACAGTATCTGGCAGGAATCTCCAAAGAAGTTAAAGGTGTAATCATGTGTCAACTGCACCCATGACAATGGATGCTGAACCCAAGAAGAAAAGCATTAAAACATCCCAATATCGGAAAAAGTGTTAGTGCAAAATAAAACCCTTTTTTGTTGACTGCTAAACTAACTTTCCAGATTCACCAATGCAGAAAAGGTTTTAAATTTGCAGAAAAGAGCAAAACTCATCAGTAAATTTCATCATAGTTGGGTGCTTCCAACTTCTAAAAGCTACATATTGGAAGGGAGCAAGCCTGTTGAGCATGTTTGCTTTCATAGCACTTAACAATATTGTTTCATGTGATGTCAGTAATTTGTGCTTGTCTGATTTTTCTAATACATTACTGAAGTGAAATATCTGAAAAACAGGATTAATTCAGCAAAATCAGTAGGAAGCAAATGCCGTGAGGAATTAGTTGTTCATCATCTTTAGCCATCTGTCTGCTAGTTCTTCGATTCTACAGAGGGTGAGTCGAAAGTTTTGCAATATTTGGATCACTTTATGTCTTAATATGTACCTTTACGATGAAAGCTGACTAGCATTCAAAGTTATAGGCCATCGTGTTGCACCGTCTTTAGCCATCTGTCTGCCAGTTCTTCGATTCTACAGAGGGTGAGTCGAAAGTTTTGCAATTTTGGATCACTTTATGTCTTCATGCGTACCTTTATGACGAAAGCTGACTAGCATTCAAAGTATAAGCCATCGTGTTGCACCGTCTTTAGCCATCTGTCTGCCAGTTCTTCGATTCTACAGAGGGTGAGTCGAAAGTTTTGCAATTTTGGATCACTTTATGTCTTCATGCGCACCTTTATGACGAAAGCTGACTAGCATTCAAAGTATAGGCCATCGTGTTGCACCGTCTTTAGCCATCTGTCTGCTAGTTCTTCAATTCCACAGCAATACCAGTTGTTGTTCTTCGAGGCAAAGAACTCCTTCGCCCCAACTACCACCTGCTTCTGGTTGTTGTTTGAAGTGCCTCCCGTGAAGGAAGTGGGCTATGGACCGGAACAAGTAATAATCTGACGGGGTTAGGTCTGGCAAAATATTGGCCGTATTAAAATGACAGACAGATAGTTTTTGTAATGGGGATCTGAAGGCCAAAAAGAACCCTATTTCCATCTAAAGAAGATAAACAAAATCTTTGTGGCAAAAATACTCGGATTTTTTTCCCTTGAAATGTTCATGTTTTTAACAGTCTTATGACCAAGATTATCTATCCACTAAATGAAAGTGTCCACTATTGAGGAGTGTCCGTTAAGGAGGTTTTACTGTATTAGTACACTGGCGTGCAAAAATTAAGGACGAGACGGTTTTTCGAATGTAATGTACAGAAGTGCTCCACATCGACTCACACCATACCATATGATCCCCAAGATGTAAGAATGTGGGACAAGTGAGCAAAACCGTCCAAACAAGGAATCCAAAGGATGCAAAGGCACTTTATTGAAAAGGTAGCTTCGAGCACAACTGGACAGAAGACAGAAACATCCATGTGACAGGCGGCTGCCAAGAAAAATCCAGTCTTTAGTAGGGGATATGATCACCCCTGACTGCGTTGCAGGATTTACAACGTCTCTCCATGCTGAGGACAAGGTTGCCAAGGAGCTGTTGAGGCATTGCGGCCCATTCCTCTTGTAGCGCCAATAGCAGCTGCGGAATCGTTGCTGGCGGCTGGTGACGTGCTGCCAAGCATCTCCTGAGAAGGTCCCACACGTGTTCAATTGGGTTTAGGTCCAGCGACCTTGCAGGCCAGTCCATGAGTTGAATATCTTCACTCTCCAGCAGCTCTGTGACAGCTACTGTACGATGAGTTGTAGCATTGTTGTCCATGAAGAGGAACTCAGGACCCATAGCACCTCTAAACAGACGCACAGGAGGCAGGTGAACCTCGGTACAATAGCGGACACCAGTGACTGAACCTCCTTGGAAGATGTCGAGGTCAGTATGGCTACCAAGCATGATACCCCCCCCCCCCACAAGAACTCCGGCACCTCCAAACCGGTTCCTTTCGATGATGTTGGAGGTGTGATTGCGTGTTCCCTGCTCTCTCCTGAAGTGTGTATGTCCAGAACCGCTCGTCAGACTAAAAAAATCGGCTCTCATCCGTAAAGAGAACTCGACCCCATTGCTCACATGTCTAGTTCTTGTGTTCCTGGCACCACAGAAACCTCCATCTCCGATGAGCAGGTGGTAATGGCACACACCGTACTGGTCGTCGTGCAAATAGACCACCTTTGTGCAGCCTCCTGGCCATGGTAAAACGCGATAACGGACGTCCAGTTGTCTGTTGCATGTGCCTTGCAATTTTTCCCGCTGTCTGCCGTCTGTCTCTTCTTGCCTGTAGGATAATATACCGGTCGTCCGCCGCCGTGGTTGCTCGTGGACAACCACTGCTAAACTCTCGGACAGCTGTTCCTGTCGTTTGAAATGCTCTCCAAGTTCGGGAAACGATGCTGTCAGCGATCCCGAACTCCTCGGCCACACTAGTCACACTTCGACCTTCTTCCAACTTCCCAATGACGCGACCTCGGGTAAAGTCATCCAGATGTCATCTACTGGATTGCCTGTTGGCCATATCACACGGTGGCAACAACTCGACGTCGTTCAAATCGATGTACACTGTGCAACAGCTTTCACTGAATTGCTGAGCGTACACCCCCGTGTGCTTTATACCCTTCCGACACCCCCCCCCCACGTCACGCTGCATATATGCGCATGCCCTACCGTACTGGACCCTAGTGTATCTCCTGAGTGGTGTTTCGGTCTGTTCTGCCTGCTCGTTCCGCTGTCATGCTAATTTTTCCTCTTCGTTATTAATTTTTGCACACCAGTGTATTATTTCAGTTGCTTCTCGATTTAAATGTATGGTGGGTAGTGACAACGAACAGTGAAACAATCATTCAGTTTGATCTAGGGATCTTAATTAGTTAGGAGCTTAATTAGTTTAAATTCTGAATATGGGAAATGGAATATTCTCTCAGAGAACTGTCTTGTGTATGTAATAATGCGTACAAAGTGACAGAGCATTTAAAAGTTGTAACTAGGTTTCTTAAGGAATTGCAACCATCAATAATTTTCCCTAGTTGTTCTTGCCATTTGATTCATATGGCTGCCAAAAAGTTGGCAGAACTTATATGAATAAATATCAAGCAGTTTTGAAGTAAATCATCATCATCATCATCATTGTCAACCATTATCAATCCACTGCTGGACGAAGGTCTCCCCAAGTTTCCTCCACAACGGTCTGTCTTGTGCCAGTCTCCTCCATGTCACTCCGGCATATTTACGAATTTCATCCACCCATCTCCCATGTGGTCTTTTTCTGGGTCTTTTCCTGTCCCTTGGAATCCAATCTAAAATTTTGGCTGTCCATCTATGGTCTGTCCTTCTGGCAGTATGTCCAGCCCATTGCCATTTCAGGGATTTAACTCTGATCATGATGTCTTCCACTCTCGTCATTTTTCGGATCCACGAGTTCCTCTTCTTAAGTGCAGCAATTTTAGTTTATAACTTTGTGAACAATTTCATATCACTCGTATACTTTTGCCTGTTCCCAAAGATCATTTACTGATAGACACCTCAAAAAATTTGAAGTTCTGTAAGTCAATAGTATTTTGGTTTTCTTGACAATATTTTTTTCAATTACTTAATCAGACTTCTAATATAGAAAATTTCTAGGGGGAAGTATTTTACTCTCAAATTTTCGGAGAAAACTCTTCTCCTCCTTCAAGCAGTCTTTTGTTGTGTAACTTTTTCCTGTCACTATCGTGGAGGTATAGGCAACATGAGCTTTATTAATTTTTTTTTTTTGTGCATGTCAATTAAAAGTCACTCATTAGATGGTGCTCTTGACAAGTCATGTCAAATATTCATAGCTCTGTGAATGTAATCACATTTCTTGTGCATGTCTGTACATACACAATTTAATTTCTTTTCTTGAAGTTAAACTTCACTCAAATGGTTTGTGGGGTACTGAAAGTTTTTCTTCACGCATATAAAAATACTAATGTTTTACATATTTTTCAAGAATTTAATACTGGTTCTTTGCTTTTGTGTAATCTATTTTAAGTTATGAATGATATTCAAATTTGTTTTAATATATCAAAAATGGTTTTGTAGGTGTGGACAATTGAAATTGAAGATGACCCCTTTGAAGTAAAATTGAGGAATAATTTTGAGGTAATAAAATAATAGTAAACTTTTGTCGCTGTTATCATACTTGAAATGTTGTTTTTGTAAGAATCGCCAAACTGAAAATTTGTGTTCATTTTTCCTGTACCTTTTTTCTTTTGCAATTTATAATGAAATGTGGATAGCCTTTCAATTTAATGTCAGGTTAATCAGCAAGCAAAACTTGGTAATGTATCTGATGTAAAATGACCAAAAACTCATGCAACCATTGTAAAAATGTTTACTGATTGTACATGAAACTGGATTCATAAATACACACATCAGTAGAACTATGTATGAAGTTATAATAATACTTTTTGTGATCTTAAGATTATATGATAAACATATGCTTACCTTTTTTTCTGTATAGGAAGACCACTATATGTTGCACATTGTTTTGTGCCAATTCACAATATGAACATCTTGGTTTAAAACTCGGGCTTCACACGACAATAACACATAAACATAGAAATCAAGCAAAAAACGCACAGAGTCATGTATCTAATCATATAATCTTATGCTTATGCTTATTTAGATCTCTCTACTTAAATCTGGCAACAGTTCCAGCACCCCAATTTCAAATTGTAGTTCTGGCAACCAGCCCATTCAGTCAATCACGGGTGATCAAGGTCATAGGATGACCTAAAACTACCGCTAAATGAACCTTTTACCATACGCCACTCCATGTGTTTTTTGCTCGATTTCAATGTTTATGAACATCTTGTACCTTGGAGTTTTTTATTCTACAGAGGGAGCATTATTTAACACATTATTATGTTGTGCTTGACTAATTTATATGATTAAGGAAATTAATGCTATTATTGAAAATTATCTTACTTGAAAACCATATAAATAATTTATCTTATTTTTAAAGCATATCAATTATTTAAGTATATTATAATAATTTGTTAAATAATGATCCCTCTAAAGAATAAAAAAACTCTGAGGAACACAATGTTCATATCACGAATTGACACAGAAAAAAATTTGCAACATATGATGGTCTTCCTACAAAAAAAATAGGGTAAGTGTATGTTAATCATATAATCTTATGTGTACAAAAAGTATTATTATTATATACTTTTAGCACATTATATTTACCTAAAAATTGTCTTTTAGGTGTTTTTGACTTTATATCAATGAGTCAAAAATCATTGTTATAAAATATATGTGTGAGCCTGTTGTAGCTTCGCCTTTAACTTTGAATTTACATATGATAACTAGCATGTTAATATATTGCATTTATTGAGCAGAGATTTTCCAACAAAATAACACATTTCTAGAATGATTTTTATGACTTGTTGATCACCCTGTATCATAACACCACTCATGTTTCTTATAAAAAAATAATTTGGTACAGTCTAAAATATTTATTCATTTTATTCTTTTTCAGCTACTAGAAGATGAGTATCAAGAAAGTCTAAAAAGAAAACGAATGCTTGATGAAAAAATTGATAATCTGAAAAGAACACATATTCTGCTTGCTGGTTTGTATTCCTATTACTTTTATTTTCTAATTTCCTTCTAAATTTAATATTCCAGTATTTTTACCCATTGTTTCCAGTACAGTACCAAGCCCAGCTGCCACACAGAGCTGTGTCCTTACATCACATGAAGGTCTTGTAGGAGGCCCAATTCATTGCACAACAACTCATGTAAATTGCATACAGTGCAGAGTGGCATTGTTGTGCAACAAATCTCACACATGTCAGGAATCCAGTTTGTTTACATCAAATGCCGGCTGTCAGTTTATCCATTGTTGCATAGTAACACTGACAGTGTTCTCTCCCATTGGCTAGAATCTCACCTACAGACTGCCATGGCAATCCAAGAATATTGCCTTCATGACTTTTAGGACACTAGGACTCAGTGGTTTGCTCACAGAAGATTGTGGATGCAATTAACCCGGTTTTCACCTCCAGTCACAATCTAGTTGAGAAAATCCTCACCTTCTTTTCTACAACACATCTGAGCCTCTTGACATGTCCCCATGCTTTTTGCTTTGTGCTCCTCTGTCAATTGTTAGAACACCCACAGAAAGCACACCTGTCAGAATCCAGTGTAGCCCAAACAAGTTGTAGTCTAAAGATGTTAACTATGGGCTGTTGGGGGAATGTGATAGTCTCCCAGCAATTATGGCACATCCATTTATTTGTGAATTATGCACTGTGTGGAGTAGCATTATCATGCAAAAAATCACACCACATTTCAGGAGTCCAGTATGTCTGCATTGAATGTTGGCTGTCAGTTTTTTCATGTTGCACAGTAACATTACACAGTGATTGTGCCTCCCATTGGCAAAAACTTTTTTTTTTTTTGTCGATCTGTCTTGTGATTCTATCATAAAGTTCACATACAATTACGTGACTACAAGGTTTTTCACAATGACGCTTTAACATCTATAAATTTTCTGTTTTACATGTTATAAAGTGGGTACAGTCTGCGGCGGTGCATTAAATTATTCAATTCAGATACAATTCAGTTAAAAGTCCTAAAAATGTTATTTACCGAAGTGTGTCTTCAGTACCACATCGGTAGTTTATTGAGAGCCTTTTGGTCAAAAGTTGTATCCTACTTCTATATGGTCAGTCGTTAGGGTTAACTTGAGAGCCTTTTGGTCAAGAGTTGTATCCTACTTCTATATGGTTGTATCTGATGTCCAGTCGTTAAGGCTAACTTGGTTCTGGCACACTATGCTGTGTTGACTTCATATAGAGTAGGGAAAGGTTTTCCAGATTACAATTAAAAATTTTTGAATTAAGAGTTACTATTTACATTATTTACATATCTTGTGCAATATTATTTACCTTTCTTGATTGTCTGTTAAGTTTCATTAAGTTCATTCCACTTGGAGCTCTACGTCATACTTGGCAATTATTAGGGCTATTTCTGTCAATGTTGTATTCTCATATAGAGTTGCAGAAAAATCTCCAGGTTAGGTCAGGTTCATACAAGATAAAAAGGCTTAAAAAATCCAAAGTTAAAATCATTATATACACCAGCTCATACTGTCCACTGTCCCAATCGCCGGACGCGCATTTCGCCCAGGCTCATCCTTGGTGTTTTCAACGGAGACTTCACACTCTCTGTCGAGGTCTGCTATCTGAAAGTCTCGTGTCCACAGTGCACATGGTCCTCTCATAACCCATCGTCAATGCCATCTAGTGTGAAGTCGCATCAACCTTATCTTCATATGTTTTTTTTTTGTTTTGTTTTGTTTTTGTATCGGAGGTTTAACGACCACCATGAACAACTCAATGGACTATAAGCTAAAGCAGCAGCCCATCCGTAATTTAGGGCCACTGGTTCCAGGGAAGGGAGAGAGCCAGTGCCATAAGACAAACACAACATCCATAACTCACGGGGATTCAGACCCGGACCCCTTTCAGACAAATTATCAGGACCCATCGCTTAGACCACTGTGCCACCAGGGCAGGGGCAAAAACTTCAACAGACTTCCATGCTGATAACAGAATGCTATGAGTTTTTGAACACTGAAACAGTTTTAAATTTTTTTTATGCAGGAAATCTTGAATGATCTCTAGAGTAACATGATGTACCCACATTTTACTTCCAGTCACAATTCAGTTGAGAAAATCCTCACTTTCTTCTCTGCAATATATAAGAGCCTTCTGATACATCCCCATGCATTTTGCTTTGTGCTCCTCTGTTATTTGGTGGGACACCCAATGGGACCACACCTTTCAAAATCCAAGGGCATTGTGTGTGATTTTGTAAACTGTGGACTTAGACAAGTTAACCTCTTTTTCACTTTCATTGAGCTCTAATCACCTGTTTTCATTAACGATGATCTTATTGCACAAAATGTTGACTTCTCTGTTCCTCACTGATAGCCTGCCGTCGATATTCATTGGCAATGTCAACATGGCACATTTTGAATTCATTGCATCAATAAACATACCTATGTTTTAATAGCACCTTTTCTGCTTACACATAAACCAGTTCACAGTGAATGTCACTTGGTAAAGTCCATTTTGCTTGTTGAAAATGCACAACATAATGGATAACAGTTTAGGACCACACTCTCACAGTAGCCTCCACCTTCAAACAGAAGTTATCACTCTTTCCACGTTTATAAATGAGTCACGGAAAAATTCTCATTGGCCGCCACTGGGAATCGAACCCAGGGTCTTCCAGTTATGCACTGGACATGCTGCCACTGCACCACAGTGGCCTCGAATTCTCTAGACTCACATACAATTAACGGCCAAACCACATGGCAGGTTGCTTCTTGGAGCACCGCACAATGCTGGGGATTCACCAAAGTTGGCAAGCACTGGGTTCAATTTCCGGTGGCGGCTGATGAGAATTTTTCCATGACTCTGGGTTCGATTCCCGGTGGCGGTCAATGAGAATTTTTCCATGTCTCTGGGTTTGATTCCCAGTGGCGGCCGATGAGAATTTTTTCCGTGACTCACTTATAAACATGAAAAGAGCAATTACTCCTGTTTGATGTTCCTAGTCCATGTCAATTGTGTGTATTAATTATTAATTCACCTCCTAGTTATTTGTTAAGTTGCTGGTTACCATCTTTGGTGAATCCCCAGCATTGTGCGTTGCTCTAAGAAGCAACCTGCCATGTGGTTTGGCAGTTAGCCGTATGTGAGTCTGGAGAATTAGAGGCCGCTGTGGTGCAGTAGCAGCATGTCCGGCGTGTAACTGGAAGACCCTGGGTTTAATTCCCAGTGGCGGCCGATGAACATTTTTCCGTGACTCACTTATAAACATGGAAAGAGTGATGACTTCTGTTTGATGTTCCTAATCCACATCAGTTGTGTGTACTAATTATTCATTAGCCTCCATCTTGCAACTGGAATCTGTTTTGGAACAACGATAGCACCCATGGAGGTTGAAATTTAGAGGAAGCATGGTCCCCTATTTCTCCCATGCAAAATGTCATGAAGCCAGAATTTTGGTGAGGTTTTTTACTGTTCTGCTGTGAAGGTACAAAGGCCGTTCCATAAAAACTGATAGTATTTTTTTTTTAGTTGGAAACAGTGCAGAAGGATAAAATAACCATGTAGACAACTAAATGAATTAAGGAAGTATCTATGGCAACAGTTATTAGCCATGGCAGATGATTCTGGTTTTGTTATTGTGCAGTTGTTTAAGGTACGTCTGCATTTCACCATACAGCTATGGAGGTGAGTGATTCAGAGTTAAGTGAAATGCGTAGTGCAATAAAATTTTGCTGTTGTTTGGGTAAAACAGCCCCAGAAACAGTTGATTTAATGAAAACAGCTTACAAAGATAAATGTTTGGGTGAATCAACGATTTTTAGATGGCACCATGATTTTGAAAAAGGGCGTTTGTCAGCAGAACTCGCTCCTAGGCCTGGCCGACCTGAAAGTGTTGTTTTGGATCGTATTGTTAACACTGTTTGGGGAATCCTGCAAAAAGATCAATGAATGACGTGTGAAGACATAGCATCATCAACTGATATTTCAAAATTGTCGGCATTCCACATTCTACATGACAAATTACTGCTGCATCATGTGTGTCCTAGATGAGTACCTAATCACCTGATGAGAGAATAATTGTTAGCCAGAGTTCAGGTGGGTTATGAGTGGAAACAAATGATTGCAAAGGATCCAAAGTTTCTAAACACAGTAATAACTGCCGATGAAACATGAGTCCACTATTTCAACCCACTCAGGAAGTGCACAGCGAGTTTCTGGAAACACACAGGCCCACCTCCTCATAAAAAAGTCCGCTAAAATAAATCAGCTGAGAAGGTGATGATAATAATTGCCTTTGATCATAAAGGTGTAGTCTACCAATATGCCGTTCCTCCACAAATTACTGTCAATGCTGAGTATTACATTTCAGTCTTGAAGCGTCTGCGACAACACATATCGATTAAGCGACCGGAACTGGTGGGCAAGTGGACCCTACACCATGATAATACCCGCACACGTGTGGCTGCTTGTGTTCAACAGTTTCTTATGAAATGCAGTATTGAAATCATGCCACAGCCTGCCTACAGTCCTGACCTCGCTTCATGCGGTTTCTGGTTGTTTCCAACAATGAAGGAGAATTTCCGTGGCGCAACATTCAACACAGATGCTGGCATTATTGAAGCTGTACAGGTGTCACTAAAGCAGCTTCCACAAAATGCCTTCGCCACATGATTTGAAAAGTGGACAGAACGATGGTACCGTTGCGTATCATCCGAGGGAAGATACTTTGAGAAAGAATAACATATATTTTGCTGTACCTATATTTCTTTATTTTGTGTGATTTTACCACAGATATCATATAAAGGACTAGATTGGCTGTCTGCTCTGATGAGCATGGGCTTGCGCTGTGAGAAGCATGGAGCCACATTGAGCGGGTCATGATGGCGGCGGAGCATGGCACGTTACGCAGGATAGTTTGGACTTGGTTATTGTATAAATCATGGTGAAAGCTTCCTCAGATAAAAATATTACGCAGAGAGACGAAAATATAATTGCTGTTACTTATTTGCCTCTTGCCCAATGCTGAAAACAATACATATATATATATTAAAATTTAAAGCTGGTATTGTATACAAATATAGAAAATTATTGGAAAAATTTTTAAGAAGGTAATGCGGCAACGATTTAAAATAATGTAAACGCAAATAATAATTTATTTGAAATCAATAAGTAGCTATTAAATCCAGCAAACTATTGATTTGAACCAGAAAAAAAGGCTTCCACATGCTTTACATAGAACAGCTGAAATAATGTGAATCTTTTTCCTTGCTGCTATTACCTCTGTCATTCTGATTTATTTATTATGTTTGCTCAAAAAGTTTTTAATTTCACCAAAAATTTTGATATTTCATCTTGTTATGCACTAAGGAAATTTCAGTTTTTAACATTTCACATTTATTTGGGCAATATAGCAACGAAATGGCGTATTAAATGTAAGCATTCATTAACAAGGAACGTCAAAATCATATCTCTCAGCAAATAAAAACCAGCGTGATATTTTTTTATATCGCAGATACTGGAATGTCTTCTCTGGAATTTAAGACCTGGACGAATCTGAAATAATTCAATATTTTGCAAGACCCTTGGCATTCTAGTTAGCGCTAAGGAATATTACTGTTTTTTACTTAAATTTTATAACTTCTGCCGCTAAATGGGTACTAACTGCTTTGAATCTCAATATAAATAGAAAATCGCAGTACCAAACTCGTATTTCTTTGACTTAATGCAAAGTAGCCTTGCTTAGATGGATCGTGATGACCCGCTGAAAATGGCGCCTACCTTCTCACGCCTCATGGGCTGGGTGTCCAATCTAGCTTCTTGTATATAATATCTGTGGATTTTACTCTCAGTTTTTATGGAATGGCTGTTGTAATGCCTATTAAAGGTAGATCTTTTGTGAAGAAAGAATGTTATAAACACTAGAAAGTAATTAGAAAATTTTCCAATGGCTTATGAATTTCAGCTTGGCAAATATAAGATGAAATTTACACAGAAATCATGAAATATAATTAAAAAATAAATGCAAAAATAAATTTACATGGGAGTTAATATGAACACGCTGAGATGTGTTCTGAAACATGAATAAAAAAAAAAATCAATGCTGGAAAATTAGTTTAAGGAGAAATATCAGCTTCTAAAAATCACAAAGTTTCAATGCTTTTCCAGTGGGAGACATTCCTAAGAGGGTACTCAATGCTGTGACTGCCCCTGTGGTGCAGTGGTCTATGTGCTGGCTTCTGATTATTTGCCAGAGATGGGTCTGAGTTCAAATCCCTTTGAGGCATAGGTATTGTGTTTGTCTTAGGGCACTGGCTGTCTCCCTTCCCTTGAACCAGTGGCCCTAAATTAGGATTAGGCCACTGCTTATAACCCATTGAGTTGCTCACGGTGGCAGTTAATTCTCCAGTAAAAAAAAAAAAAGCACTGTGAAGGTAGTCAAGAGTGTGGAAGGATTTTTTTTTTCTTTAAAAATCTGTGTTCAAGAAATCTACTGAAAATTCCTAACTCCATGGTAGTGCCACCTTGCATGGGCGTTTTTTTTTTTAATTTCGAACACTCGTAATAGATTTAACCATATTATTGAGAAAATAAATATCTTGCCTTACTTCTTAGAAAACTTACATACAATGATAATATGTGTGTTGTACACATTTTGTTCTGTAAGTATGTAAACAATTATTATGGTGCAATTTTTTAAATTCTGCTTTGTAACATCTTTTTATTGCTGCAATACCATGGGTATTTGGGGAATGGGATGTTAAAAAAAAAGTCTTGCATATTTGTGCCTTGTCACAAATGTCAACTAATCATCCGACCTATGTTTTTTTAAATCTCCATTATCCACTTACCTTGATTTGTTTTCTCTTAGCGAAAGTGGCTATCTTTTCATGCTATGTGCAGTGCTGTTACTTTTTCTTTGCAGATGAAAAGATCAATGAGTTGTATTATAAACTGGCAAAAAAGAATGCTGATATTTATGTTCGACGTTATAAGCAACTTTACTCAAATGGGCCTTCCAGAACATCATTGGTTACTTGGCAGTTATTTGATGTTGAAATTTTAGCTATAGCTGATATGTCTTATCATGGAACTGAAAGAGTTGTTCAAAAAATGAAGATTGTAGATATGGAGAGGTATGTATATTGATTTTTGTCTTTATGACTTATTACAAATAATAAGCAAAGTATTTCTGTTCAGAATTCTTCAGATTTTTTTTTTTTCCATTAGAGTTTAAAATTTTTTTTTTCTGTACTATGTGACATCATGTAAGGTAATCTATAGATATCCACTTAAATTGTAGGGAATGTCTGGTATTTGAATGAAAACATGGAAGTATTATTCACTTATATATAAGCAAAATCCTGCAGATGTATCTGCCATTAAAACCTTTTTCATTACTATTATTTGATGAAAGCATTTAAAGTAACCTGTTATAAGAAATTTCTGCAAATGCTTGATATCTTAACAAAAGTGTGGAAGTACAAATTGCCTATAAAATTCACAACATTCTGTAAATGTGTTTTCCATTTTACCATATTTTATTTATTTTTTTATTTTAAATTAGATTAAAACACTTAAGGTAACTTCAAACAGAAGTCATCGCTCTTTCCATGTTTATAAGTGAGTCACGGAAAAATTATCATCAGCCGCCATCAGAAATCAAACCCAGGGTCTTCCAGTTATGTCGGACATGCTACCATTGCACAACAGCAGCCTTGAATTCTTCTCACCTCCTAGTTATCTGTTCAGTTGCTGCTTACCATCTTTGGTGAATCCCCAGTATTGTGCGAGGCTCCAAGAAGCAACCTGCCATGTGATTTGACAGATAGTTGTATGTGAATCTGGAGAATTTGAGGCCGCTGTGGTGCAGTGGTAGCATGTTTGGCGAGTAACTGGAAGACCCTGGGTTTGATTCCCGGTGGTGGTCGACAAGAATTTTTCTGTGACTCACTTATAAATGTGGAAAGAGCGGTGACTTCTGTTTGATGTTCCTAATCCATGCCAGTTGTGTGTATTACTTAAGGTAACTATTAGATAATTACTTAGCTTTTGAGGAATGTTTGATATATTAATGAAAATAAAGTGTTAATTGCCAGGGTGAGTCATAAGTTCGTAGCATTTTGTGGTAGTGTTCAGTCCGGTCATATAGCGGCTTTTGGAGGTGTTCACAGGAATGATGGGTTCTCAAGAGAGTCCCGCAGTGCGAGTGTAATTGTATGAGAGTGTAATTGTTCCTACTCTGATGTATGACAGTGAAACATGGGTACTGCAGAAGAAACATAAGAGTTGTTTTTGTGCTGGAGAAATGCGTTACTTACAGGGGGGGGTTGTCGCAAGACACGTTGTGATTCTGTGAGGAATGAAGATATGTTGCAGTTGTGTAAAGTGAAACAAAATGTTGTTAGCAAGGTGGAGACTAATATGCTTTGGTGGTTTGACCATGTTGGAAGAATGGGTGATGAGATGCTTACTAAGAAAATCTTTTTAGCTCAAGTGGCAGGAAGGAAAGGCAGTGGAAGGTCAAGGAAGTCTTGGGAGGATCAGATTCAGGAGTGTCTATATGAGAAAAAGATAATGAGTATGAAGTATAGAAGGTCTTGCTTACAGCATGTGATGAATGTCAGTGAAGCCCAAGTTGTATGTCAAGATCGTTGTAAATGGAGAAGTTTAATACAGCAACAGTAAGTAAAAACTATCCCGTAGTTAACTTTTTTATGGGATTTATCTAGGTAAATTCCTGAAATTTCTGCAAATTTTCGGAGAGAACTCCTCTCCTTTGTCACGCAGTCTTTCATTTAATCTCCATCACGGTCTTCAGTTACGGTTAACCTTGACGGTTACGGCGATTTTGCAAAATGTCTTGCCAGATGTTAGGCGGTGATGGAGATTGAACGAAAGACTGCCTGACAAAGGAGAGGAGTTCTCTCCGAAAATTTGCATATATTTTAAGAATTTACCTAGATAAATCCCATAAAAAAGTTAACTAGTCTGAATATAATAATCTAGGAAGCCACATAACAAAGATGAGTTTGATTTACAGGCTATCTGGTAGTTTGTATTTCTTTGTGGAGCTGACCTCTGAATCTCAGAAGAGAAACAGCTTAGTGATATATGTGTGTGTGTGTGTGTGTGTGTGTGTGTGTGTGTGTGTGTGTGTGTGTGTGTGTGTGTGTGTGTGTGCATGTATAGTTCGGTACCACAGATGGCTATCTGGCAAAATACAATTCATCACAGTCTATGATCCTTTGCCAATGTTCAGCCAAAGATGCAATGTCGTTGCGATACCAGGCGGCTTGCTTGGATGTAAAAAACTCAGTGATGCCATCTTTCACAGCCTCCAAGGAAGGAAACTGTCTGCCAGCCAAGAAGTGTGCCATGGAATGAAACAGGTGAAAGTCCAAAAGGGCAAGAATTGGGCTACAGGCTGGGTGTGGTAGGATTTGGACACCATCCAAATCCTGAATTTCCGGGTGGACAATCTGTGATCTATGGCATGGGACATTGTCGAATTGCATGTGGACATTCTTTTGGCTCACCATTGTGGAAAAGCGCTGGCATAGAACATCATGCATGTGTTGCAACTGGTCAGCATACAGGTTCCCGTTGACAGCCCGAGCATATGGCACAAGCTCCCAGTGGACAGGACCCTCAAAATTCCACCATACACACAACATTGTCTTCACTTCAAAACACACTGTTTGAACCACTGCTTGAGCCTCATCCCCTGACCACAGCCGTTGGTTTCCAGTATCAGGATAACGTAGGAAGACCCACTTCTCATCATTCATTATCATTCTCCTCCAAACCCGGTCATCACGTGGATTTTGCAGCAATTCCCAACACAGAGTGACCCGCTCTTCAGTTTGCTTTGGGCTCAACTCATGGGGAACCATTCATGAACATCTGGAGTAAAAAACGAGGTGGTGTAGGGGATGAACTACGGTGGTTTGCAATCCATGGACTTCTTCTGCTAATCTTCGAATGGGTGCTGGTTCCTGGGTACTGTTCAACAGCTAGGTGCAGGTCTTCGGTGTTGGTGGTGACTGGTCTCCCACACTTTGCTTTGTCATCGAGCTCTGTGTCTCTGGACTGGAAGTGTTGGCTACTGGTCTCCCACTCTTTGCTTTGTCATCGAGCTCTGTGTCTCTGGACTGGAAGTGTTGGCTACTGGTCTTCCACACCTAGGTG
Organism: Macrothele yani; assembly: GCA_039090855.1. Classification (NCBI taxonomy): domain Eukaryota; kingdom Metazoa; phylum Arthropoda; class Arachnida; order Araneae; family Macrothelidae; genus Macrothele; species Macrothele yani. Next base: position 71,076,665 of record CM077000.1, on the reverse strand, counting down.
GCTACTGGTCTCCCACACCTTGCTTTGTCATCGAGCTCTGTGTCTCCGGACTGGAAGTGTTGGCTACTGGTCTCCCACACCTTGCTTTGTCATTGAGCTCTGTGTCTCTGGACTGGAAGTGTTGGCTACTGGTCTCCCACACCTTGCTTTGTCATCGAGCTGTGTATCTCCGGACTGGAAGTGTTGGCTACTGGTCTCCCACACCTAGGTGGCTAATGGTCTCTCACACCTTGCTTTGTCATCGAGCTCTGTGTCTCTGGACTGGAAGTGTTGGCTACTGGTCTCCCACACCTTGCTTTGTCATTGAGCTCTGTGTCTCTGGACTGGAAGTGTTGGCTACTGGTCTCCCACACCTTGCTTTGTCATTGAGCTCTGTGTCTCCGGACTGGAAGTGTTGGATACTGGTCTCCCACACCTTGTTGGCTACTGGTCTCCCACACCTTGCTTTGTCATCGAGCTCTGTGTCTCCGGACTGCAAGTGTTGGCTACTGATCTTCCACACCTAGGTGGCTACTGGTCTCCCACACCTTGCTTTGTCATTGAGCTCTATGTCTCCGGACTGCAAGTGTTGGCTACTGGTCTCCCACACCTTGCTTTGTCATCGAGCTCTGTGTCTCCAGACCGGAAGTGTTGGAACCATTTTCTTGCCATTTCAGAGTGCATACTGTCCCCTCACCTAATACACCACAAATTTTCTTCACTGCAGCTGTTGCGTTCAACCTTTTTTTTTTTCCAATAATGGCGTAGGAGCACGCGAACAAGTTTCTCCTCCGACATTCTTGTTTTGTATGAGTGGCACACACGTTTTGGGCCCAGTGCATGTCTACCTGTCTGAGCAGCAGAGCACATCATCCAATCAGGTGTGGGTCACCTTCCACCTTACTGCTCGTGTCCCACCTGTTTGGCGGAGCTTCTTCATCTGTATCGCGGAACGCTACGAACTTATGAGTCACCCTTGTATATTCTAATAAAGGCATATATTAACGTTTTTGAAATGAACTTTAGAACATTTTCTAATACCCCCCCCCATGAATGATAAATGTTACTATGTGAAAATGCTCATTCTTTAAACCTATTCGCAGTTTGTCCAGGAACTCTATGTGTTGAACAATGTGTTAGGTTTGTAAGAATGAAAAACACTGTACTGGCAGTACAGCGTGTTTTACATTTAAATGGTGTTTTATCAGATTGGTTTTCCATGGGTGCAGGAATCAGGTGAAAGTGTGCAATGTCATCATATTTCTGTGTCTGCAGGTTATGATATGCTGATGACACAATTCTGTTGTCCCAGAGCAAAAGTTATGTTCAACCCAATTCGGTTTTGCTGTATCATATTTCATTTTTGTAGGAACTACAGTATTTTTAAGGATTTTAGAGTAAAGTTTTTATTAATTGAAATTTTAAAGTTATCAATGAGTTTCCTCCTTATGCAATAAATAGAAACCTGGAGACAACATGCAGAAAGTTTTATCACAAACACAGAACTTTTTTATAAAAGGGCATGTTTTTCATCAAAAATGACATTTCAGCATGTTATTGGAAACTTAGAATATCATATCTAGGTGAAGCTCACATACTGGGGTTATCGCTAAAGATATCTGAAAAGTTTTTCTGTGTGAATATATTGCATGCAGAACCATGTATGTGCATTGCTTGCATAGTGTGTTATTTGTTAGTCTTGTGTTAGAAATGTTTTTTTATATTTAAATGTGTTCCATATCTATATCATATGTAGTATCAACTGCATGTTATGTAAATCCTGTATTTTTATATTTGTTTAATTGTTCAGAGAATCATGTATCTGGGTAAAGGCATCTGTTAAAAACTTATAAAAAATATTTAATGGTATGATATGGAAACAAAAATTGTAGCAGAGAAAAATTTAAAAGTATGTTCTTATGTGCCACTAATATTTTGTAGCCCTTTCCCTGAAGAAGGACTGGAATTTACTACTCTGTGGTGTAGAAAAGTGAGATGCAGTACAACCACATGGAATTGCAATTTGAGAGATTTCCCTCAGCCATTGCTACAAATTCGAGAACTGCACGTGTGGGGACTGCTTATTGGTGCTGAACAAGAAGCATCTCAAAGAGGTAGCGCATTAAATGCCTCATTTAAATACTTCTCTTTTTCATGAATTTAATTATAAAATTCAGTTTTTTTCAGATTAATAAAAATCATTTTCAGAAAACTTCAGTCCTGCTCTCCAAAAATTTTTAATTCTTTTTTTTTTTCCACAGTTCTTTAGGTGGCTTTTTTGTCTGTAGTTTTTCCATGTGTTTCTTTATTTTTTATACAATGAAAGTACAACTTATTATGCATCCTGCACCCATCCACAAACTTGCTCTCTGCTCAGCTACAATAATGTGGCCAGCCAAAATCCCCTGCAGGCTGTAAATAGATCAGTTTCCTGCCCACTATGTAGTGTTCGTGAAAGTGCGTCATCGGGTAAACATGTCAACGTGAGCTATGTATTGCAAGGCAAACATCCAGGAAATTAATGGAATTCCTAACCTCTTCATGGACAGCAAGTTTGATTGAAGGAAGGGAAAAGTTGAGACTCTTGGGGTGTGCTCAAGTAAATCATGGGAAGATAAGCTGAACTACATTATCTACCAACAAGTAATTGGACACCCCTGCAATCGACGATATCTGTGGTCCTGATACACGTCACGGCCGCCGCCGTTAAATATCGTGTGGGAAACAACAACACAACCAGTCGCATGCAAGATGCCATGCAGTTCGGAGCTCTCTGATTTCGAGAAAGGTGTAATCGTCGGGTATCACAGAAATGGCCGATCCATACCTGACATATCCAGCGAGTTGAAGTACCCAAAATCGACAGTGGCCTACGTGATTGGCAAGCGGAAGATGAGAGGTGACTGTCGAAATGTGCTCCGACCCGGCAGACCCACAAAACTGGGAGTTAGAGACCGACGGGTGCTGGCCAGAGAAATTCGGAAGAACCGCACCAACTCGATGGGCCACATCCGCGAGGAGTTTCAACAGGCATCCGGGAGTGTTCTTTCGATGAATACCATCCGTAAGGAAGTCCATCTGCTCGGTTATCATGGACGTGCTGCCGCCCACAAGCCTTTGATCACCAAGTCCAATAGTGCTGCTTGGCTGACGTGGTGCAAAGAACGTCGACAGTAGACCGTTGAACAGTGGAAACAGGTTCTCTGGAGCGAGGACGAATCAAGGTTCACTATCTATCGTTCGGATGACAGGGTCTGGGTTTGGCATATGCCTGGAGAACGCCTCCTTCCGGAATGTATTGCGCCAACTGTGAAGTTCGGCGGCGGTGGAATTATGCTATGGGGGTGTTTCTCCTGGTATGGCATGGGACCCTTGGTCGCAATTCCTGGTAGACTCAACGCCGAGATCTACTACACCATTTTGGATGACCATGCGCTTCCTGCGTTGTGGCAGTTTTACGGGGTGGACCCATGTTACTTTCAGGACAACAATGACACCTGTCATGTTGCGAGGTCTACCATGGCTTGGTATGGTGACAATGGGGTTAATCGAATGGACTGGCCTGCGCAGAGCCCGGACCTTAACCCTATCGAGCATCTCTGGGACGAGTTGGAGCGTCAACTGAAGGGGTGCCTCCACTGTCTGAAATCGGTGATGGAACTGACCTGTCTTCTCCAAGCCGAGTGGAAGAAAATACCGCTAGCCATCGTACGAAGCCTGGTTGAGAGTATGTCCCGGAGGGTCGCAGCTGTAATCGCTGCTCGTGGAGGCTCCACCAACTATTGAATGTGAATAAACTTTGTTTTCCTTTGGTATCAGAGGTGTCCAATTACTTGTTGGTAGATAGTGTACAAATATGTCATCTACATATTGAAGCCAGACAGTGGGTTGAAGATGGTACTTAGCAGTGACAGAATTTTCAATATACTGCATAATTTTTGGACTCCTTGTTGTTGCCATCATCATCAACCATGGGTATAATTCTCATAGGTGTCTGTTACCAGATATTGTCTCATTGAAGTCTGTTCATTGCAGCATGGCTCAGTTCTTGAAGAGTTCCACTGCACCAGTCTTTAATATCATCAGCCCACATGCAGTGAGGGCGTCCTCTTGCGTTTCTTCTGTTCATGAAGCCAAACACCAATGTCTTTATCTTTCTGTTATTTTTTCATTCTGCAGATGTGTCCAAGAGTCTTAGTTTCCTCTGTACAATTTTTTGAAACAGGGTCTCTTTTTTATCATACATAAATGGGAAATGAATTTCCCCAAAGAAATAATTCTTCTGAAATATATGGAAGGCGATACAAATGTAATCATTGGCACTGATGTTTCATATTTTCACTGTTGTCCATGTAGCCACTCTTTCAGAAAACTTCAAAATTACATTGCCCTGGAGAGGGAATCGAACCCGCACCTCCCGATTACCGGTCGAGCATGCTACCCTTTACACCACCCAGGACAAGGAAGTTCCAAGCAACTAAAGGTAAGCAGATGTAACTTAGAAATTTGAGAACATTTCAGATTTGCACTAGTCAAAGCAAAACTATAAGCTTCATCATAGCATCACAGCAAAAGGTCATTGGGATGCTGTGATGAAGCTTGTAGTTGCTTCGACTAGCGCAAATCTGAAACGTTTTCAGATTTCTAAGTTACATTTGCTTAGCTTCAGTTGCTTGGAACTTCCTTGTCCTGGGTGGTGTAAAGGGTAGCATGCTCGACCAGTAATCGGGATGTGCGTGTTCAATTCCTTCTCCAGGGCAATGTAATTAAGTTTTCTGAAAGAGTGGCTACATGGACAACAGTGAAAATACGGAACATCAGTGCCAATGATTACATTAGGGTCTCTTTTAGTTGTATTCTTTTGTACACTTCTTCATTTCTTATCCTATGGGTCCATCTGATTCGTAAGATTTTACAATGGTACTTTCTTTCAAAAGCAAGTATCCTTCTCTCTGATTCCTTTGTCAATGTCCAAGTCTCACATATATAGCATTTTGCTGAAGATGCATTTCTCAAGAATGCTTAATTTAGTTTTGTGGCTAATAGCTTTGCTCTTCCAAATTTTATCCATGGTTTTTAACAGTGTTATAGCCTTTGCAATTCTAATTAAAATTTCTTTTTTGCTGCTTAAGTCATATGTTATACAGCTTTCGAGATAAGTGAAGTTTTCCACATTTTCAAGTTCCATTTTCAAGTTCCAGCCTTCCAGAATAGTCTTTTTCCTGATCTCTTTTGTGTCAAATACTATTGTTTTTGTCTTTCCTGTGTCCATATTTAGTCATTTTCTTACCTTCTCTATTCAGTTCTTGAATGATTTTATCCAGTTTCATTTCATCTTCTTCAATCAGTACAATGTCATGTGCAAAACACAGATGATTGAATCTTCGACCTCCAATAGGAATTCCCACGTCCTCATACCGGATTTTGTCCAACATTCTCTCCAGAAGTGAGATGAAGATGCTTGGCGATATTGGATCTCCTTATCTTGTACCTCTGCTGGTGGTAAACCGAGCACCACATTTGTCTCCTATCCTTACAGCTGCCAGTGCATTGATGTTTATTTATTTCAGAAGTCGAATTATCCTGGCATCTATGCCATATGATTCCAGCACAGCCCAGGTTATGTTTTGTTTAGTACTGTCAAAAGCTTTTTTGGAAATTTTGAAGATGACAATCTGCTTTTTGGTATAAATATGACAAGGATGGTAAGTCAGATAATATCCGAAAACTTGAAAATTTCGTCTTTCTGGAGCGGGAATCGAACCCGAGTCTCCCAGATAGTGCCCAAGCATGCTATCATGTGATATACCCTATAACATACCATTGGTATATATATTGGTATGGTGTATATTGGTATATATATTGGTATGGTATACCCGTGCGCTATCTGGGAGACGCGGGTTCTATTCCCGCTCCAGGATGATGAAATTTTCACGTTTTCAGATATTATCTGACTTACCATCGTTGTCATATTTACACCAAAAAATGGATTTTCATCTTCAAAATTTGTATTGTATGGTGTAATCCCATATCTATTCATGAGCTTTTGGGAAGTCCACAAAGCATGTGAAAACTTTTTTGTTCTTTCTTGTTGCCATTTCTGCAATGAATCTTAAGGCTGATATCTGCTGCATGGTACTCCTGTCTTTCTGAAAGCCTGCTTGTTCATCTGCCAAGTGTTCTTCAATCTGTCTTTTTAATCTTTCAGTTAATATAATCGTCAAAATTTTACCCAGCGCGATAGTTGTTGCATTCCAATGCATTTCCCTTTTTTATGGAGAACTACTAATATTGATTTCTTCCATTCTTCTGTGGTACATCCAGTCTTCCATATCTTGTTTCAGATTTTGTGTATTTCTTGAAATAAGATGTTGCCTCCATTTTTTATCATTTCCCCCATTATGCCATCATTACCAGGACTTTTGTTGTTTTGTAATTTCATTGTTGCCTTCTGTACTTCATCTTCCAAAATATCATTCTCAAAATCTGTGGTTGGTGGTGATATTTCCTTTAACTCTTTGATAACCTGCACTGTAGTATTTTGATAATTTTGAGTTTTTAATAGGTCACTACAGTATTTCGTCCAGCTCTGTACAATTTTTTCAATGTTCATTAAAATCTTGCCTTGTTTGTTTTTGATAGTAGCAAGTCTAGGTTGCCATTTTTTGTTGATATTTGTAATCAACTTATACACTTCTCTTGGCTTATATTCACCATGGTATTTTTCAATATCAATACTTTGGTTTTCCAACCAATTGGTTTTATCCATTCTTACTTCATTGCACTTTTCTCTGTATGTTCTCTCTACTGCCTCAGAGTTGTCGTGTTTTAGTCTTAGCTTTCTTTTTTTGTTCTACCAATTTTAGGGTCCCCTGAGTAATCCATTTGTTGTGATTTTTTTCTGTTTTTGAAATTGTTGCCTGTACAGTTTCCAGTATTGCAGCAGTCAGTTTTTCAGCCAATTTGTTTATGTCTTCAGTTTTCTCCAGGTCTTTTAATCTTTTTTTGAAGTGTATCTCTGTACAAATTTCTGGTATTGTTATCAGAGTTTTTCAATATCATGTACATTCAGAAATTTGTTATTCCACTTCCTTTTTAGTTTCAATTTTAAATTGGTGATCGCCAAGCTGCAGTCTGAGTCTACATCTGCCCCTTGAAAGGTTCTGCATTGTTGGACTGATGCTATCCATCTTTTATTGATTAGGATCAAGTCTATCATATTCTTAGTTTTACCATCAGGGGAATGCCATGTGCCACACCGGTGGTGCAGCGGTCTAAGCGATGGCCTCTGACCATTCGTTCAAAAGTTGTCCAGGTTCGAATCCTGATGAGGCATGGATGTTGTGTTTATCTTACGGCACTGACTCTCTCCCTTCTGTGGAACCAGTGGCCCTAAATTAGGGACGGGCAGCAGCTTATAGCCCATTGAGTTGCTCACGGTAGTCGTTAAACCTCCAATCCAACAAATAAACAAACGCCATGTCCATTTGTGGAAGTCTTTTTGTTGGTACCTAGTGTTACAGATCATTAATTCATTTTTGTTGGCAAATTCCAGCAATCTTTCTCCATGCAGATTTCTATTGCCATATCCAAATTTTCCCATAACAAGTTCCCAACCTACATTATCAGTTCCTCTTTGCATTCCAATTTCCAGCTATAATGAGAAAGTCTTCTTTTGGGGTTTTATTGTTATAGCTGAAGTAAATAGTGTTATAGGTTATCAAGACTCAAGCCGGGTCAAAAGGCTCCTGTACTTTTTTTTTTTAATTGTAGTATCTGAATTGAGAAGTACCTCTTAAAATACACAAGCAGTCATAGACTTTGGTTATCAGTCTGCAACAAGCAGCAACAGATAACACACGATTCCATGAATTTGTTAGTATGTTGCCAACGAAAGTGCTAGGATATTTATTATAAATGGCATGGCTCCTGGGTAGTAACCAATTATAACCTTTTTTAAAAAGTTTTTAATTTTCTTTTAAATAAATTAAACAATAATAATACTGTGTAATTTTTTAGGCTTGAATATTACATGTGCATAGAAATTGATTGTTCTTTTAGTGGTAGTGTGAAGTGTCTTGTAAATAGTTAATAGAATTAGTGTAAATATGTTTGTAAGTAATGTACACTATTATGGAAAGAAAGGTTTTTAAGTGTTCATGTTTTAAATTGTAAAGTTTTGAAATTGAAATAGTGTTAGTCATGGGCGTCACTGGCAGGTGGGATGGGGCGATATTTCCCCTCTAATATTTCTGAGTACCTAGAACATTGAAATCCTAGTCTGCTTCCTGATAGTTCTGCTAAGCTTGTCATGTGAAGCAGAACGCAGTTTCAGTGCCTTACATCGCATGAAAACTTACCTGAGGAGCACAATGACTCAGAAGCCGTTAAACTACATTGCAGTGTGCTATATTCATCAAGATGAATTGCAAAAAATTGAAATAAACTTTATTGCGTCAAAATTTATTCATATCAATGATAGGAGGAAACAAATTTTTATCCTATAGTGTAAGGTATAGTACTGTTCTCTTTTGAAAGATTTGATAAATACAAATACAATACACAATGTCTGCCTACATTATAGTTTTGTACCTAAAAACATAAATAAAAGTTGTCAGTTTTTTAATTTTGCAAAATAATTGCGATACGTATCATCTAAAAATTATTGCAATGCATTCAGATTAGCATTTACTCGATGCACTTAGATTTGCTGTCCCCAGTACATTTTGAAAAAAACATTTTAAAAAACAAAGAAATTGGCTATTATTGCTGCATGCTTTCATCTCCTCTAATTCCCATTTGCCAGCGATGCCCAAGGTGTTAGTTGATAAATGTTAAAGTATACTGCCGGACAATTGCTAAGGACGGATGACAATAGCAATGATAGCAACCATAAAATAGAAAGCAGGAAAATGTGGAAATTAGCATAAGTGCGGGATACAGTAAGACGTGTTGTGCGTTTGCAAATTTTGGATTGCCGAACTTGTTCGTGACGTCATAGTGCTGATAAGAGATATAAAGGATTTGACGTGTATTGACCGTTGTTGTTCAAACGCAAAGTTGAAAGGGAAAGAATCAATTGACGAACTTGCAATTTTCAGTATGTCTTCCCGACATCACCTAGATGATTTTACGCGTGGCCGTATTATTGGCAAGATTGAAGAAGGGCGAAAAATAACAGATGTTGCCAGGGAGTTCGACGTCAGCCACAGTGTTGTTTCAAGGCTTTGAAATCATTTCAAACAAATGGAGAGTGTAGCAAACGTCACGGGGGAGGTCGTGTTCGCAGTACCGACACCTGCAGAAGATCGGTACATAGTGCTATCTATCAACAAAAAGACACAGGCGCAGCACAGATAGTGAGGTAGCAAATCAGTTTATGGCTGCTACTGGCAAGAGGATCTTCCGAAAAACTGTCACCAGATGTTTGCATGAAGGAGGACTATACGCCCGCCGTCCTGTTGTGTGCATCCCATTGTCCAGACGTCACCGTACCGCCCGTTTGCAATGGTGCCATCAACATCGCAATTGGACTGATAACGACTAGTCTGCTGTCCTCTTCTCAGATGAGAGTAGATACAGTCTGTCGTCTGATTGTAGACGACAACTGATCTGGCGTGATAGTGGTACTGCATATTGTCCAGCAAACATACAGGAAAGGGACCGATATCCGACATGTAATGTCATGGTATGGGCTGGCATCATGATCAATGGCCGTACCTCCCTCTATGTGCTTCCAACTGGGACTATGACTGGCCAACGATACATTAATGATGTTCTGCTACCTCATGTTTGCATGTTCCGTGGTGCTGTCGGTGATAGATTAATTTTCATGGACGACAACGCAACATGTCATCGAACAGTCGCTGTCCAGGAGTGTCTTGAGAGCGAGGATATTTAACGCCTCGTATGGCCAGCACGTTCTCCAGATCTGAATCCCATTGAAAATGTGTGGGATGCTTTGGGGAGGAGTCTTGCTGGTCACCAATGCCCTCCAATTAACAAGGACACCCTCATCCGTGCACTGACAGAGGAATGGGATAAATTACCCCAACAGCTGCTTGATAATGTTGTGCAAAGCATGACACGACGTGTGGAATCTTGCATTGCCCTCCATGGTGGCCATATCCTGTATTGACATCTTACGCCGGAAAGCCTGCGGACGGTAATTGCATTTTTTTCACGTTTACGTATTCTTCACAAAATGGCCTGTTTGTCCCTTGAACACGTTCCAAAGCCTTCTGGATTTCAGAGCACAATAAATTGTCTTTCTTGTAATGTCCTGGCATTCTGACATTATTTTATTTTACTTGGCATCCAACCACACTTACTTTTTTATGCGCTATATAGCCGTTTATGATCCGTCCTTAGCAATTGTCCAGCAGTGTATTAGGGTTACGCCTGATAGCAGCTGTAATTCTTCTTCAACACGTGTGTAATGAAATGTTTATGGGAATTTGAGATTTTATGGAGTACAACCAAATAAGCGTACTTAGGGCAAATTTATCTCATTTTGGTTATTAGTTCATGTATTGTTCTGTATACTGGCATCATATTTTCTTTTTCTCTCTCTCTCTCTTTACTTTTAGCAAAGCGAACATCTATTGTAGAAGTTGGTGAACCATGGGGAAATAATACTGTTGAAAGGAGTATGCCTTTCTTTGAAATTTTATCATGATTTAACTTTTTGGTAAGTCCCACAACAATGTAAGTTGCTTGTGGGTGTGTGTTTTGGCCCCCTTTTCTGTTTTGCTTCACTATAATATTTTATCTACTTTTCTTTATATGTTTTTTTTATTTGTTTCAATAATTCTTCATAACAAGATGTGATTATTCCATGTACAAGGTTATTACAAATTAGAAAGTTTCAACATTTCATAAAACCAAAACTATTTAAGATACTGACACTCATATTGCCCTTTTTTGTAGGGAAACCCTTGAAGTTTGTTACAATAACTTACAGGTAAAGCTCATGTTGAAAATTGGCTTGCTAGTTTCCTAATTAAATTACTAATCAAACTTCTATTTATGAAAATTTTTACTAGAATTTTTTTTATTTTAATTGAAAATTTTTGGAGAAAAGTTTTACTAGAATTTTTTTATTTTTAATTGAAAATTTTTGGAGAAAACTCTTCTCCTTCTTCAGGCTGTGTTTTGTTGTCACTTTTTTCCATCACTATTGCGGTTACAGTTAACCTTGACAGTTACAGTTATTGTTCACCAAATCCTGCCAGATGTTAGGCAGGGATAATCCTCTGCAGTCATTAATGATGGAATTTCTGATTTTTCTCAATCTCTGTTCCTTCTTTTAGCTTTCTTTTTTTGAAAAAGTGCAGTAGAGATTGAGAAAAATCAAAATTCCATCTAAAAGAAAAAAGAAGCTAAAAGACAGAATAGAGATTGAGAAAAATCAAAATTCCATCATCAATGACTGCAGAGGATTATCCCTGCCTAACATCTGGCAGGATTTGGTGAAAAAGAACTGTAACTGTCTAGGTTAACCATAACTGTGATAGTGACATGGAGAAGTGACAACAAAAGACAGCCTGAAGAAATAGAAGTTTTCTCCGAAAATTTGCAATTAAAATAAAAAAAAAAATTCCTTATAAAAATTCCCATAAATAGAAGTTTTTGATTAGTAATTGAACTTACAGGTGTTTGATGTGTGCACCCTTATTCACATGGCATATATCAATGTGGTAGTCTAATTCTTGCCAAACACACATTAACATATCTTCATCAATTCCATTAATTTAGCTGATTGTTTTAAATCAGCTAAATTAAGAAGAAGGGGAGGAGCAAAGGCCTTGTCTTTGACATAGCCCCATGAAAAAAGGCACAGGGTGCTAGATCCGAAGTTCATGGTGGCAAATATGTGAGTGACATGTTGTTGACTGTTGCGTGGCCAGTCCAACACTGTGGAAGTTTTTCATCGAGGTAATTTCTAACTTCCGAATGGCAGTGGGGTGGTGCTCCATCCTGTTGGAAAATGAAGTTGTCACTGTCTTCACGCAGTTGAGGCATCAACCAAACAATTAGCATATCGAGATAAGAACTTCCCATTACAGTGTTTTCTTGGGAAAATAAGGGGCCATACACCTTTTTTTATGGGATATAGCACAGAACACATTAACTTTTGTGAAATCCCGTACATGCTCCACTGTTGCTCTAGGATTTTCAGTCTCCCATATGTGAATGTTATGTTTGTTAACTTTCTCTCTTATGTGGAATGTTGATTCATCACTGGGAATTAGACGCTCACTAAAACCATCTTCTTGAAAATTATCCTGCATTTCCGTGCAGAAATCCCGTCATGTGGTTCTGTCATTGTCACTTAGACTTTGCAATAACTGCAGTTTGTAAAGAGTTATTTTCAGCAGCTTCCTCACAATTTCAGTCGGTTGTGGAATTTGTAACTCCTGATCCAGCAGCAGTCCCCCTCCCCCTTCCCCTTCCCTCCCCACGCACACACACACAAATCTGTGACATGTTTTTCACTGCATTCAATGTCTGTGCCATACGTGAATTCATATTTCACTGCTGGGGGTGCAGTTTACAAAATGCAGTGAAGTATAAGTGAATTCAAATTTCATTGCTGGGGAACTATTTATGAAATGTACTTTGTTGCTGAAATGTTTAAAAAAATAGTACAGTATGGGCATAATGTATGTGTGTGTGTGTGTGTGTGTGTACATTCAGGTATGTATTTCGTTGGACAACATGCCCATCTGGGAATGTTAAAATTTTGAAATTTCCTAGCCCTGATGAATGCAGATATCCAGGAAATTCTCTTCAGTTAAGCAGCAGTACTGTAGGTACATTCACATTAGTATCAGGTAATCCCCAAAATACTGTCGTTTTTTCAACGTGCAAAGAAAAGAAAGAAAAACGTTCCTGGAACAGATGTTTTAATCCATATAATAAGTGTCCTCGGTAGTTACAACCTTCTCCCATCGATCAACAAGGTTTTGAATCCCAGACTTGTAGAATTCCATGGGTTTCGATGCAAAAAATGCAGAAAGGGTTCACGGTACCTCCTCCACATCTCGAAGTGTAGTCCCAGCAAGATGGTTTTGCAAGATGCGAAAGAGGTGGTAGTTGGATGGGGCGATTTCAGGGGAATATGCTAGATGCAGAAATTTTTCCCATTCAAAGTCTTGTAACGTGGCACTGGTCATTGTCGCTGTGTGGTTTTGCGTTGCAACAGCACGCCGTTACGATTCACTAGTGCTGGACATTTATCCTGCAAAGCAGTGCATGGACGCTGCAGCTGCTGACAGTAGACTTCCCCTGTAATGGTTTTATTGGGTGGCAGTAGCTCGTAATGGATTATGCCTTGCATATCTCGCCACACAGACATCAAAACCTTTTGTGGGAAACGTCCTAGTTTCCCCACTGCTGCAGGCACATTCTCTTTGGGAAGCCACTGTCGTTTATGCTTAATATTGTGATAAACAATCAATTTTTCATCGCCCGTGACAATTCTGTGCAAAAACAGCTCCCTTTTTCCACGGGAGAGCAAAGAAATGCAAATGTCCACACGCTGTTGCAGCTGTTGTGGAGTGAGATCATGGGGTACCCACTTATCCAGTTTCAGCTCATAACCGAGGTCCTGCAGATGCCGGTGAACAGTGGAATGGGTTGAATGAACACATGTGGCCAATTCCTTGACTGTTGTCTGCGGATTTCTATCAACAGCAGCTTTCAGTACGTCGTTACCTAGCTCAACAGGCCGTCCGGGTCGTTGCATATCCTTGAGGCTGGTGTCCCCCCTTCGAAAATTTTGGAACCAGCGTTGACATTTCCTGACCTCCAGGGTACCTGTCCCATATACGGCATTGATGTTTCCTGTTGCTACGGTCGCTGAATGTCGATGGTGGAACTCATACAGCATAATGTGCCTAATGTGGTCTTCTGACACTGCCATCTCCTATGCAGTTTAAGTACACAACAACTGCACCTAGAACTCCCGTTTGCGGTCTCAAGTGACTTGAAGGTCTGCTCGCGTGATCCCTCTTATATTCACCATGGTCATCGTTATAGTCTGGGCACCAGGAGACTCACTACTGTTGGGCTTGCTCAAAACGACATTGCTTCCAAGATGACCTAATATGTAATACATTATCACTTTTTAATTCTTAAATCTGAATGTGAAACAGATGTAAAATAAGCGATATTTTGTTTTCCACTGATTACAACTTGAAAATGTTATTTTATTTTTGTATAGATCACAGCAACATTCATTATTGTCATATCTCTTCTTTATATCCAAAATTTGGTGCTCAGGCTGATAAAGACACAACACATAGGCACAGAATATGATTACAAAATGAAAACTGGGTGCCAATTACCAGATTGGATCTATAACTCATAATACTCCTGATGTAATTGCTAATCTTATCATGCCTCTCAATCTATTTGTGTTTTCCTGCTATTGGTCTTCCCACTCAAACATTTGTCACAGGTTTCAGGGGGAGGAAGAGAAAGGAGTTGGTTTGAAGTAGAGGAATCACTGATTCATCTAAGTCATGGAAGAACAGCTATTCCAAAACACTTTGCAAAACTCCAGCAAATTCAGCTACCTCTGTCTGTACTGATAAAATGGAGTAAGGAATGTTATGCAATGGATGCCTATTATAACCTGGTATACAAGGACAAGGTGATTACTGTGTTATAGAGATTCCTGCTGTATATCTGAATTTGAATGCTTTGAGTCCTAAGCCACAGATGATTCCTAAACTCTCTTTATAGGTTTTTGAAACATTCAGAGCCTATTCAGTATACATCTATGTCTGACCGGTGCAGCATACCATGTGTTCCTGGAGCAAGTGCTTCCCGGTCTGTTGCAGGATGTTCCATTCACCACATGTCCCTCCACGTGGTTTATGCATGATGGGGTCCCAACCCACTTTGCCACCGAAGTCCGATACTTCCTAAATGCGACATATCCCGGGTGGTGGATTTGATGCAATGGACCTGTGGCTTAACCTCCACACTCCCTGGACCTTAATCCACTGGACTTCTTCTTCTGGGAGCACATGAAAACATTGGTGTACGAGACACCTGTGGACTCCCCTGGAAGATCTCGTCGCACGAATCGCTGTTGCTGCGGACAAGATCAACACACCACCGGGAGTCTACAAGTGGGTGTGAAAGTCCTTCATTCGCCGGTGTGAGCTGTGCAACGATGCCCTTGGACGCCAGTTTGAGCGGCTCCTTTGAGTCTTTCTCTGATGCAATTGAAATTGTGCAACTCATAAATTGGGTATGTCTCTTTGTTTTCACTGTTGAAGGCTCAACGTGGATATGTAACTTAACTCTTTTCTGGCACTAGGAGTGGAATGCAGCCCTAGATTCAATCGCAGACATTGTACGTCTTGATGTGTACTATCACTCCTCTTGTTTTGCTGAAGGATTTTACAATCACCCTGTATACTCTGAATACTCTAACTTCATGTGAAATACTTAGTTGGCCGCCCCGGTGGCACAGTGGTCTAAGCGATGGCCTCTGATCATTTGTCCGAAAGGGCTCCGGGTTCGAATCCCGGTCAGGCATGTATGTTGTGTTTGTCTTACGGCACTGGCTCTTTCCCTTCCCTGGAACCAGTGACCCTAAATTAGGGACAGGCAACTGCTTATAGCCCATTGAGTTGCTCACAGTGGTCGTTAAACCTCCAATAAAAAAAAATACTTAGTTGTACATTTAAAGTAGGATATTTTGTCACCATCAGACCCACAATGTATCTGATTCCGTGTAATATAACCAACCACGTTATATCCTGCTTCCACTGTATATTAAAACTAAAATTTAAAAAAAAAACTAAACCTGTGATACATGTAACCTATAAAAAACCTTTACTTCAGCAAAGGTCTCAAAGTAAAACCATTCTTTGTATTTTGGTGCCTAAATGCACACCATCCTCAGGAATAATTTCTTCACTCACCCTGGATCGATGGACACAAGGGAAAGACAGTTGTTTTCTCTTTGTGTACCCATGATAAACAATATCTGTGATCAATAAATAACCCTAATGAGTTACTTGGTTTACCCTAATGAACTGTGGAATTGGTACATATTCTCGATCAACTTCTTCTGAGTAACTGAAAGGAATTTACATACACATTAAATATCACAAAACTGTTCTCTGATATTCAGAGGTTAGCTCCTCACAGAAAGAACTCACTGTTGCTGTATCAGACGTCTCCTATTACAATGGTCTCGGCACACAGCTCGAGCTTCATTAACATCCATCACACGCAGCACACAAGACCTTTTGTACTTCATACTCATTATCTTTTTCTCATGCAGACATTTCTGAATCTGGCCCTCCCCTGATTTCCTTGGCCTTCATCTACCTTTCTTTCCTGCCACTTGGACTGAATAAATTCTCTGAGTAAGCATCTCATCACTCATTCTTTCAACATGGCCAAACCACCTAAGCATGTTGGTCTCCACCTTACAAACAACATTTTGCTTCACATCGCACAACTGCAACACATCTTCATTCCTCACACAATAAGACCGTGTTTCACTACAAACCCCCATGTAAGTAATGCATCTCCCCAGCACACAAACGACTTCTATGTCTCTTCTGCAGAACCCAGGTTTCACTGCCATACATCAGAGTAGGAACAATTACACTTTCATATACCACCATTTGGGACTTTCTTGAGAACCCATCATTCCTCTGAAATCCTCCTAAAGCAGCTATGACTTTTAATGAAGAGTTCACTCACCTACTAATTTCACCATCTAATTTGTTCTCCAGGAAGACGCCTTAACGTCTGTAAGTTCTGTTTTACATGTTCTGTAAAGTGGATACAGTTTGTGGTGGTGCATTAACTTCTTCAATTAAAATATAAATTGGTTAAAAGTCCTAAAAATGTTACTCACGGAAGTGCGTGTTCAGTCCGACGTCAGTAGTTATTGAGAGTTTCTTTGTCCAAAGTTTATCTTGCTTCAATATGGTCAGTTGTTAGGGTTAGCTCAAGAGCCATTTCATCATAAGTTGTACCCTACTTCGGTTATGTCCAGATGTTAGGGTTAACTCCGTTCTGGCTGTTTCGACATCATATTGAATGGGTAAAGGTTTCCAGATAATAATTAAAGATTTTTGAGTTAAGAGTTACTATTTACATACCACTTGAAGTTCCACGTCGGTCTTGGCCATTAGGGCTATCTCGTCAATGCTGCACTCTTGTAGAATTGCTGAGGAAGTCTTCAAGTTAGGTCAGGTTAATAAAAAATTTAAAAGCTTTACAAACTCTCAATAACTACTGATGTCGGACTGAACACGCACTTCCGTGAGTAAAATTTTTAGGACTTTTAACTGATTTATATTTTAATTGAATAAGTTAATGCACCACCACAGAATGTATCCACTTTACAGAACGTGTAAAACAGAACTTACAGACGTCAAGGCGTCTTCCTGAAGAACCTTGTGGCCACGTAATGGTATGTGAACTTTATGATAGAATCACATGAGATATAATAATTTGTTCTCTCTGTCAAACATGCTTCCCAAAGATACAAACTCGTTTACCTGATCAATAACGGTGCCATTCAGTTCCTGGCTCAAAAACCATAACTTTGGTTTTTCCCTTATTTATACTCAGTTTGAAATTCATACAAACTTCATACATCCAGGCCAACATACTCTGCAACTCGCTTTTACTCTCTGCCACCAGGACTGTGTCATCAGTATACAGCAATCTGCACACACGGGCATTACCAAGACGTAAACCAGTATTGTCCACTTTGGCGTCATGCTTGCATACATCCATAAATAAAATAAACAGCCATGGTGACATTACACAACCTTGTCTGACTCCTGCACCAATAGAAAACCATTTTGATACAACACCATTTACTCGTACACATGCTCTACTGCCAGCTATACATGGCTTTCACACTATTGAGTAGATTCCCAGTGATACCATATTTATTCAGTACCTTTCACAGGAGAGTTCAATTTATTCAATCATCAGCTTTCTCTAACTCAATGAAGGCAGCAGAAACTTTCTTACCAACAGCCAGATACTTTTCAATCATCAAATATAATGTGAAAATTTGGTTAGTGTAGCCCTTATCAGGCATAAAGCCACTCTGCACATCCCATGCTTTCTTTGATGTAAGACCCCATACCTTATCAATAACCCCTTTCTTTCGGTTATTGATAAGGTACTGAAAGGAATTTGACCTGTATGATATGCTATTCATTTGATTAAATTAAATAATCAAGTTTGCATGTACAATCTTTGCATTGTATTTTATGAGATTCTAATTTCTTTTAGATATGGAAGAAATGTGCATCGCATATGGACCTTGTTGGGAGCCATTAATGGCCCAGTATGGTCTTTCTATGGAATATGTCAGTAGGTCATCCTTAGATCCAAGCCCAGCACTTCCCTGGTGGGACAAAATCAGGCTTTTATTTCATGGTCGCCTTACTTTATCTTCTCAAAATTTAGTGCTGTTACTGTGTGCTTCACTTGATCCTTACAACACCACAGAGCAAATGGAAGTTTCCTGGACTGATGTTATTATAGAATGGACCAATGGTATGTTATTCTCTCTCCCTTTAACAATTGCACATCATCTTTTTCCATGTCATAGCTGCAAAGTGTCTTGGTTTACTAGGATTCTGTCCGGTTTTGAAAATATTTTCTGTGAATCCAATTTTTCTACAAAAAAAAAACGGTTTTGTGATTTTCTTATTTTTTTCTTTTATTTATTTATTTATTTATTGTGTATGTTTTTTCCCCCCATTAATCTTATCAGCCATCATTTTTCTCCAGCATCAACGCTGGCAGTGGGAATCGGCAACGAATGGAAACAAAAAAATGTCCTTTTGTTAATCCACGGCACTTCTAGCGCCAAGGTCGTGTGCCCCGTGATGATAGCAAGTCGGTCAAAGGCTTTGAAAGTTAAAGTACTGGTTCATGACATCACATCAACAGCGCTCGCAGCCAACGAGTGCACGGCGCTTGTGCAGAGCTTCGTGGGAGTGGAATGGAAAGCTGTTTGTTTGCTAACACTCAAGTTGAATGCTGATTCCATACTTTTTTGATATTTCAAACAAAACAAGTGTTGCAAGTTATTATTTCAGTTCACAGCCCCAGAATGGGGCCTTTTTTAAGAAATACTCTGAAGAATTTGACTTGTAAAACCATCACTCAAGGGTAAATTTCATGCATATTGCACTTTGTGTAACACTGATTTCCCTGTTTCTCACGCTGGTCGTGGAGACATCGTCGCACATGTTGGAACTAACAAGTATGTAAAAAATCATGATAGCACAAAAAGTGTATGCAACATGGATCATTTTGTTTTGATGTCGAATGATTTTCAAACAATTCTTGCAGAAGTTCTGTTTACTGGATTTTTGTTGAAGCACAACATACCACTAGCGCCAGCTGATCATGCTCCCCGATTGTTGTCAGCTATGTTTCCTAACTCTCCAGAAGAGAGTAAAAAGATATGCATGTGGCAGATCTTTTTTACTCAGAACAAATAACTTGCAGAACAAAAAACTTCGCATATTGTTCAAGATATGGCAAAATATTATTCAAAAAATGTCCTCTGTGCTATTAAAACTGGACCATTTTTCTGTTGCAACTGATGGCAGTAATGATGCTGACAATCAACTTTATCCAATTGTGGTAACATACTTTGATAATCATTGCAAGCAAGTGAGATGCACGCTGCTCTCTTTGCCATGCCTAGAAACCAGTTCAACAGGTGAAAATATTTCCAAACTTGTGTTCCAAAAATTTCAGTATCATGGTATTCCATGGATGAACTGTCTTGCCTTATCGTGTGATAACACTCCTGTTATGGTGGGGAGAAAAAATGGTGTCTTTCTGGAAAAAAATAGTGTCTCACTCTCTAAAAATGAAACTCATTAACAAGGTTTGCTAATCTTATTTTATACTTAAATACTAATTTTTGTAAATATTTCTTTATTTGTATTAAGTAATTAACTGGAATAAAAAAATGAAGAAAGCTGAAATATATAATTTTATTATTTATAAATTTAAATATGTGCGCCGCCGAACTTGCGTTGGTGTCCCGGTTTTTTATTTTGAAAAGTTGGCACCTCTGCCATGTGCAGTACTACAGGATTCCCACAATCTTATGAATTATGATGATGATGATGATGATGGGCAAAACACGTAACAATAATAATTAATAAAAGTAACTTGATCACGCTAGTTACGTTACAAGAAAATAACTTTTACAAAACAGTTCATAAGTTGGGAGCTTTCGACCTTATCTTAGGTCTTCATCACACCAATGGAGGACTAAGATTGCTTCCAGATTCTACATTTGAAATTTTTTAATTTTTGTTGCCAGAACTTAGAATTGATCTCCAGATCATCGGGATGCAGAGAGGAGATTTGGAATTGCAAGTCAATGGGTTGAAATCTAAACCCATTGACTTGCGATTCCAAATCTCCTCTTCATGAATATGTACCAATGGGTTGAAATTTCAACCCACTGACTTTGCAATTCCAAATCTCCTCTCCATGAATATGTACCAATGGGATGAAATTTCAACCCATTGACTTTGCAATTCCGAATCTACTCTCCATGAATATGTACCAATGGGATGAAATTTCAACCCACTGACTTTGCAATTCCGAATCTACTCTCCATGAATATGTGCCAATGGGTTGAAATTTGAACCCATTGACTTGCAATTCCAAATCTCCTCTCCATGAATATGTACCAATAACTTGCAATTCCGAATCTCCTCTCCATGAATATGTACCAATGGGTTGAAATTTCAACCAAATGACTTGCAATTCCGAATCTCCTCTCCATGAATATGTACCAATGGGTTGAAATTTCAACCAAATGACTTGCAATTCCGAATCTCCTCTCCATGAATATGTACCAATGGGTTGAAATTTTAACCCACTGACTTGCAATTCCGAATCTCCTCTCCATTAATATGTACCAATGGGTTGAAATTTCAACCCATTGACTTGCAATTCCGAATCTCCTCTCTACATCTCGATGATCTGGAGATCAATTCTAAGTTCTGGCAACAAAATTAGAAAAAATTCAAATGTCTAATCTGGAAAAAATCTTAGTCCTCCATTGGCGTGATGAAGACCTAAGATAAGGTCGAAAGCTCCCAACTTACAAACTGTTTTGTAAAAGTTCTTTTCTTGTAACGTAACTAGCATGATCAAGTTACCTTTATTCGGAATCTTATGAATCCTTAAAATTTCTTAAAAAGGGCTTCATTTTCTCTAGAGTGCTTAAAAATTCTTTATTTTTTACAAAAAATAATAAAAAAGTACTTATTTTTCTTAAATGGATACATGAAATCCAGAAATTATGATGTAATGACTAGAACTGTTGCTACTGGTTAGCTATGTTAATTATGATGTCATGTGATGTCAGCTAAAAGCATGTGGGAGAGCACATGGTAAGTAATTTGCTGAAAAAAAGTGAAGGGCACCATGTATTAAATGAAACATATCCAGCAGATTCGTCCCAAGCCCCAGCACCATCTCTTGGTACTGATATTTCAAACTTGGTTAACTTTTTTTATGAGATTTTTCAAGGTAAAGAGGTAAGACAGTGACGGAGATTAGATTGAAAGACTGCCTGACAAAGGAGAAGAGTTTTCTCTGAAAATTTGCAGAAAATTTGTAACTTTACCCTGAAAAATCCCATTAAAAAGTTAACTAAGTTTAAACATAGTAATCTAGGAAGCCACAAAACAAAGATGATATTTCATTTTTGTATTTTCCCTTTTTGTATATGCAAATAACAATTATTCAGTTATACCATGAGGTAATTAAGTGCAAAATTGAAATCTTGAGCATGTGATTTTGACTTTGGTTTTACATTTTATACCATGAGATGAATATGTACCAAATCTTGAACTCATAACTCTAACTGCAGTTTACATATACTTTATTGCATATGTGATTATTCTCTGTCATAGGAAAACTCATTTGACCAGCATAACATGTTTTCTTTGCTTCTGTGGCCTATACAGTCCTCGGATTGGAACTCTTTCTTGGGGTGAGGTGGAACAGGTGATACACTCAATGAGACTGTGCTGCTGTGAAATTTGCAATAACTGCATTGCTTAATCATTTCCACATGGTATAATGTCCCTGCACAACGTTTCCATCATCTGGAATGATGTTCCATATCATGACAAATTTAGGCTGCTCTACAGGCTGAGAGCAGTGCAACCTGCTATTAGGTAGCTAGCATACTTAATGAACTGGCATCTCAGTTTATATGTCCAGGTGCCTGATTCACCACCAATTTTTAGATTTGTTCTTGTTTAACTGCTTTCTAAAGCAACTGAAATGTTGCATGCTGCAAAGGTCTTTGCCAGTAAATTAACAATAGCCCACCATTTTAAGTTATTTCAAAGATTAATCATTTCAGCAAGTGGTGACGTTGAGTACTTCCAAGTGCAGAATGTTGTTTCAGGTTATTTATCCGTCTTGCTTGCAAATTTTTAACTTCTGTTATCGAGACAGCTTTGATTCCAAGAAACCACTAACTTAACAGCTTAACAACATCACCAGCTATTTTAAATTTGTCTTTGATTTTTATAATCATTTGGAGATTTCACTAATTTGATAATTCAGCTCAATTCCTTTCATGTAAAGCATTTTTTTTTAATTTCTTGAGAAACATTCTTTTTTTTTTTTTTTTTTTTGCCTGTTATGTTACCTTTTTCATCATTGCTGGTCGAAAATGGGTTAATGACAAAATGTTCAAATACCTAATCTTACCATAAATGCTGTTACAAAGTATTCAATGAAGTAATAAGAGGAATTTAAAGATATTTTGATATACCTGTGATATGAGGTAAGTAGTATGCTTGTGAATACACAGCACCAATCACTTTTTTAAATGGTATCTTTTTGCCTTCAGTCTCTGTGGCCACTCATCAATGGCTTTATTCAGGGTCTCCACAGGGAAAGCTGCTACTACCTGCACCAAAAAGTGTTTGAGACTGTCAATACTGGGGTGTCTCTTTCTGCAGTCCATGTCCTCCAGTGTGGCCCACAACTTGTAGTCCGATGAGTTGAAGTCTGGGCTGCTTGAAGGACAATCAGCTGGAGAAATGAACCCTGGCAAATTCGCCTGAAGCTACTCCTGGGTTGACTTGGCCATGTGGGCAGGCACATAATCCTGCTGAAAGCTCCACTGTAAGTCTTGGAAGAGGGTGTGACTCACATTTTTGACCACTGGCTTCAAAACCCTGTCCTGGTAGCCACTTCTAGGTTGACTTGGCCATGTGGGCAGGTGCAGAATCCTGCTAAAGGCTCCACTGTAAGTTTTGAAAGAGGGTGGAACTCACATTTTTGACCACTGGCTCCAAAACCCTATCCTGGTAGCCACTTCTGGGTTGACTTGGCCATGTGGGCAGGTGCAGAATCTGCTGAAGGCTCCACTATAAGTTTTGGAAGAGGGTGTGACTCACATTTTTGACCACTGGCTCCAAAACCCTGTCCTGGTAGCCACTTCTGGGTTGACTTGGCCATGTGGGCAGGTGCAGAATCCTGCTGAAGGCTCCACTGTAAGTCTTGGAAGAGGGTGTGACTCACATTTTTGACCACTGACTCCAAAACCCTGTCCTGGTAGCCACTTCTAGGTTGACTTGGCCATGTGGGCAGGTGCAGAATCCTGCTAAAGGCTCCACTGTAAGTTTTGGAAGAGGGTGGAACTCACATTTTTGACCACTGGCTCCAAAACCCTGTCCTGGTAGCCACTTCTGGGTTAACTTGGCCATGTGGGCAGGTGCAGAATCCTGCTGAAGGCTCCACTGTAAGTTTTGGAAGAGGGTGTGACTCACATTTTTGACCACTGGCTCCAAAACCCTGTCCTGGTAGCCACTTCTGGGTTGACTTGGCCATGTGGGCAGGTGCAGAATCCTGCTGAAGGCTCCACTGTAAGTCTTGGAAGAGGGTGGAACTCACATTTTTGACCACTGGCTCCAAAACCCTGTCCTGGTAGCCACTTCTGGGTTGACTTGGCCATGTGGGCAGGTGCAGAATCCTGCTGAAGGCTCCACTGTAAGTTTTGGAAGAGGGTGGAACTCACATTTTTGACCACTGGCTCCAAAACCCTGTCCTGGTAGCCACTTCTGGGTTGACTTGGCCATGTGGGCAGGTGTAGAATCCTGCTGAAGGCTCCACTGTAAGTCTTGGAAGAGGGTGTGACTCACATTTTTTACCACTGGCTCCAAAACCCTGTCCTGGTAGCCACTTCTGGGTTGACTTGGACATGTGGGCAGGTGCGGAATCCTGCTGAAGGCTCCACTGTAAGTTTTGGAAGAGGGTGTGACTCACATTTTTAACCGCTGGCTCCAAAACCCTGTCCTGGTAGCCACTTCTGGGTTGACTTGGCCATGTGGGCAGGTGCATAATCCTGCTGAAGGCTCCACTGTAAGTTTTGGAAGAGAGTGTGACTCACATTTCTGACCACTGGCTCCAAAACCCTGTCCTGGTAGCCACTTCTGGGTTGACTTGGCCATGTGGGCAGGTGCAGAATCCTGCTAAAGGCTCCACTGTAAGTTTTGGAAGAGAGTGTGACTCACATTTCTGACCACTGGCTCCAAAACCCTGTCCTGGTAGCCACTTCTGGGTTGACTTGGCCATGTGGGCAGGTGCAGAATCCTGCTAAAGGCTCCACTGTAAGTTTTGGAAGAGAGTGTGACTCACATTTCTGACCACTGGCTCCAAAACCCTGTCCTGGTAGCCACTTCTGGGTTGACTTGGCCATGTGGGCAGGTGCAGAATCCTGTTAAAGGCTCCACTGTAAGTTTTGGAAGAGGGTGTGACTCACATTTTTGACCACTGGCTCCAAAACCCTGTCCTGGTAGCCACTTCTGGGTTGACTTGTCCATGTGGGCAGGTGCAGAATCCTGCTAAAGACTCCACTGTAAGTTTTGGAAGAGGGTGTGACTCACATTTTTGACCACTAGCTCCAAAACCCTGTCCTGGTAGACTTTGGCAGATGTTTTCATTCCTTTCTCACAGAAATGGAGCTCCGTGGTATTCTCATAGGAGACTCCCTACCAAACTATGACAGAAGAAGGATGATGGCCCCTCATGATCCTTGGAGCTTTCTCCTGAGCTTCTCATGAGGTTGATGCATACACCCTGTCATTTTGGCGGTTGAGAGCTTTTTCAGTAGCGAAATTTTTTCATCAGAGAAAAGGATCTGTCTGTGGGGATTGTTTGCGTAACACTGCAGCAAACGTTTCACTTTTAGCACCCTCTGCTGCTTCAGTCGTGGGGTGAGGAAATTCCCTGTACGTTGCCAGTAAGCTCTTACCCTTAGCTCACTTCGCAGCATGCGTGACAGCAACATTCTTGAAATGTTCAGCTCACAAGCCATCACTGATTGTTTTCTGACAGGATTTCGTTGAATATGGGCTGCCACTGATTTCACCAGGCGAGCAGTCCTCACGATACACGGCTTGGAGCAGTCAGCGATGGTCCCAGTCTCAAGGAACCTTTTTATGGTCTGGTAGACAATATATCATAAGCCCTAGTACATGTATCATATCTGAGGTACGGATATAGATCATAAACAACCAGTACATGTATTATATCTGAAGTAGAGATACAGGTCATAAATCCCCAGTGCCTCAATCATATCTGAAATACAGATATAGGTCATAAATTACTAATATCTACATCATGTCTCAGGTACAGATATAAGCCATAAATCTCCAGTACATGTATCATATCTGAAGTAGATATTATAGGTCATAAATCACCAGTACCTGTATCACATCTGAGGTACTGATGATAATTGTAACCACCAGTACTTATATCATATCTAAACTAGATTGCAGCCTTCTATACTTGCTAACTACACTGCTGGCCACCCAAAATGCAACACCAAAAAGGAAGCATCCAATTGGCCTTTTCGCAGCATGCGTCGCCCGCGTGAGAACATGCAAATTATTAGCATTGCAGGGCATATGCAAATCATGTGCGCCCGGCACGCCACTGAGAAGCGCTATAAGAAGGGTGCACAGAAGGCGGGGTGGAAGTGTGTTGTACTGCCTGACCTGTGCGTGGGAAGCTTCCTGATGCCTCGTCGCAGAATACGGCAGTCATTCCAGCACGTTTCGAAGTTCGACAGAGGACGAATAGTGGCTTATCATGACAGCGGTTTATCGTACCGAGACATCGCCGCCCGTGTGGGATGACATCCAGCCACACTGAGGCGAGTATGGATTCGGTGGGTGCAGGAGGGACGGACGGACCGACGTGAGCAATTGCCGCAGCAGCGGCACACCACCGAACGAGAGGACTGGCATGTTGTGCTGCTGGCATTGACGGCTCGCACCGCCACATCACGAACGTTAGTGCAGGAATTAGGGTGTGATGCACAACAACCTGTGTCAGCACGTACCGTTCGACGTCGTCTGCAGGAGCGGGGACTTGTCGCATGACGCCCATTGCTCCGATTATCATTGACATTACACCACCGGCAAGTACAGCGGCAGTGGGCCATTGAACGCCGCACCTGGATTACGGAATGGCACGACATTGTCTTCTCCAACGAATCCCGCTTCTGCCTGCAACGCCACAAGGGTCGTATCCACGTGTGGTGGCACCGCGGCGAAAGACTGTTTGACGCCTGCATTATGCATCGCCATACCGGTCCGTCGCCTGGCGTGATGATTTGGGGCGCAATTGGATATGACACCTGCACCCCTCTGGTACGCATCGCCGGTACACTCAACAGCCACCGCTACATCTCCGCCGTTTTAGAGCCTGTATTCCTCCCTAACCTGAAGGACCTGCCAGCGGCCATGTTTCAACAGGACAATGCACGCCCACACGCGGCACGCATCGTGCAACAATTCTTCATGGCCCACCAAGTGTCACTGCTGCCATGGCCCGCCTGCTCTCCCGATATGTTGCCCATCGAACACGTCTGGTCGCTGATCGGCAACCGAGTGGCCTTCCAAGCACCACCCGTGGCTATGCCTGATGAACTGTGGAAATGTGTGGAAGCAGCCTGAACCGTCATACCCCAAGCCCACATCCAAAGCCTCTTTTGTTCGATGCTGCGGCATGTAGCGGCTGTTATTGCCAGCCATGGGGGCCACACAAACTATTGATGTCTGCGTGTTCCGCAAGTTGCACGGGCCTGTAAGCTCAATCATTTTATCTTTGTATCTGTTGTTATGTGTCCAGTAAATCTGGCTTTGCTATCTCGTGTCTTTCTTGGTGTTGCATTTTGGGTGGCCAGCAGTGTATTTCTTTGAATATAAATTTTAAAGATAGACTTTTTTTTCTTATTTTTTATTCCTTTCCATTGTCTTCTGGACAGTGGTTTAGTTAAAGGACAATTTTATGCATCATTGTATATTTTGAATTTAAGTTAAAATGCATTTTTCATATTTATTTTCAGGAAAGATCCTAACTAAAGGTAATTTAGCTGTTTATGTACATACTGCTTCAAAATATGATGACTGCAAAGTGCTACAGATCCCTAATCTCAAACTAAGGTATTCCATCTTGATTAGCTTCTCAATAATAAGTGATTTAACTGGGTTTTACGGTATGTATATATGTATATACACTGCTCAACACAGAAATCACAATACCTGGAAAAGAATATGTGTGCAAATTGTGAGAGTTAATGTGTTATGTGAGATATGCAAATGATCAAAGTTTCGTAATGATTAGTGATGTGAACACTGGCTGAGAAGGGTTCAATTATGATGTATTCCCTCCCCATAGTGAAGCAAACACTTAGGATCACATATGCGCATTAAAAATGTTCTGAATATGCTGCAGGTATATCAACATTGCACTTATTTCTAATTGAATGACATAGATGGCAAATTAGGAAGCATGTTTGAAAGAGTAAACAGATTAGATTGTTGCCAATCACTTGGGATTGTGCAACTGTGATTATCATTTAGCATGGCACATCTCGCTATTTCCATCTGTTCTTCAAGCTTCCTCTTTATCGGGTGTGATTGGCAGGTGATTATTTTTACCAAATTCCAATTTATAGCATGTCCAGTTGCCTTTAAATGTCTGTCTGACCCTGTCTTCTAACTGCCTTTTGTTCTTACCTACAGATTTGTATGCCTTTCCTCATTTCACCTATATATTAGATGTGTGCAAAAGTTCGACTCATTTTTCATAACACAAATTACAAATCAAACATTTAAATAATAAGTGTAATAACAGATGGCACATGTGGCGGTCAAAATGCTTTGAGGAGTAGGCTATAAAATGGCACCAATCGTTTTGGTGCATCTCATTCGTAACCATGTCACACGAAGGTTAACATGTCAAGCAATAAGGATCACAGGCATTGTTCGCTTTATTAGTTTGGCAAAGGCAACAATGCAGCTGAATCCTTCCCCAACATTTGTGAGATGTATGGGGATGATGCTGTACACGAAAGCACATGTCACCATTGGTTTTGGAAATTCCATAAAGGAGACAGAAGCTGCAGAGATCAACAACATGTTCTTGTCGCTTATCAGAGGTTTCTGAAGAGGATTTCAACCAAGCCATATCAAGTGACCAACATCTAACTGTTGAAGAATTATCAGAAAGGTTTTTCTGTATGTGAAACAACAGTAGAAGGAAGGAAGCATGTGCTTGGGTTTATCACAAAGTTAGACCAGTGGGTGCAATATGACCTAACCCGCAAGAAATCAATCAGACAGAATCACCACCTGTCTTTTTGCTTGCGTGCCACAGAAATGAACCTTTCTTGGAACGATTAATTACGGATGATGAAAAGTGGGTCTTTTACAGGAATGTAAACTGTCAAAGGACTGTATGTCGAGTTGGAGAGCCTGCTCCATTGACTTCAAGAGGGGAATTGCATCTGAGAAAGGTCTTGTTAAGTGTATAGTGGGATGCCAAGGGAGTAATCAGCCACAGAAATGAAACTTTCTTGGAACAATTAGTTACGGGTGATGAAAAGTGGGTCTTTTACAGGAATTTAAAGCACCAAAGGTCTGTATGCCAAGTTGGAGAGCCTGTTCCATCGACTTCAAGAGGGGGATTGCATCCGAAATAGGTCTTGTTAAGTGTATGGTGGAATGCCAAGGGAGTAATCCGCCACAGAAATGAACCTGTCTTGGAACAATTAGTTACAGGTGATGAAAAGTGGGTCATTTACGGGAATGTAAAGCGCCAAAGGACTGTATGCCGAGTTGGAGAGCCTGCTTCATCGACTTCAAGAGGAGGATTGCATCCGAGAAAGGTCTTGTTAGGTGTGTGGTGGGATGTCAAGGGGTAATCCACTGGAAGCTACTTGCACCTAATTGAACGATAAATGCTCACATGTACTGCCAATAGTTGGAAAGGTTGAAAAAAATTGAAATATAAACGCCCAGCGCTGGTTACTCATAAAGGCATCATTTGCAACATGGCAAAGCCAAAGCCCCATACAGTTTTAGCCAGTCATAGAAAATTAATGGATATTGAATGAGAATTGTTACCTCACCTCCATATTTCCCAGATCTTGCATTTATGGACTTCCACCTTTTTTTATCTCTTCAGAACAGTGTTACTGGAAAAACCTTCGATGAAGTTGAAGATGTCATTACTGCATTACAAGAGTTATTTGCTCCAAAACAAAGGAGTTTTACAAAAGGGTAATTCAGTTACCACCAGAAAGATAGCAAGAGATCATAGATAATAATGGCAATTATGTAAAATAATAAAGATGTTATTTATTAAAAATAATTTGTGAATGTGCTCCCATGATATATAACCACCACCTACTCACTTGTAATTTAGTATTGTATTATGTCTGAGGATCAGCTTATAGTAAGCTCGAAAGGTCTTATGTGTGTGTGTATATATTTTTTAATCTGTACATATGCTTTTAACATAAAACTTTTTATAAAATCATGCATAAGACGTAATTGCTTCTTTTAACTGGGATTACTTTTAATACGAAATTGGTAGCTATGACTTTCTTCATTAAAAGTCATGGCTGCTTTGGGAGGTTTTCACAGGAATGATGGGTTCTCAAGAGAGTCCTGCATGACTGTGTATGGAAGCGTAATTGTTCCTACTCTGATGTATGGCAGTGAAACCTGGGTCAGAAGAAACATAGAAGTCGTTTGTGTGCTGAAGAAATGCCTTACTTACGGGGGGTTTGTGGCAAGACACGTTCTGATTGTGTGAGGAATGAAGATGTGTTGCAGTTGTGTGATGTGAAGCAAAATGTTGTTAGCAAGGTGGAGACTAATACGCTTCAGCAGTTTGGCTATGTTAGAAGAATGGGTGATGAGATGCTTACTAAGAAAATCTTTTTAGCCCAAGTGGCCGGAAGGAAAGGCAGAGGAAGGCCAAGGAATTCGTGGGAGGATCAGATTCAGGAGTGCCTGCATGAGAAAAAGATTATAAGTATGAAGTATAGAAGGTCTTGCGTATGGCTTGTGATGGATATTAGTGAAGCTCAAGTTGTATTTATCAAGATCGCTATAAATGGAGAAGTTTGATACAGCAACAGCAAGTAAAAATTATCTGGTAGTTTGTATTTCAGGGTTCCCACTCAACCTGGAAAACAGGAAAACCCTGGAATTCTCAGGAAATTTGAAAATAGTTCCAAAAATCAGGGAAAATTACCCTTTTTTTTTTTGTAAAAATCAATGGATACTTTATTTTGCCAAAAAAACTTATTCTTTCAAGATTTCAAACTTTTGCTTGCAATTACTGCCTGCCTAGAATTTGGTAGATCTTACTTTTATATTAAATGTTTTCTTTATTCTCTAAAAAAAGTTGCAAAATTGAATTTTTAAAATTGCCAGTTATTAAGCCTTTGTTCAATTTCTGCAGGCAGTTGTTATAACATGGAACAATTAGGCACAATGGCTCCTGCTTAAA
This sequence comes from Macrothele yani, assembly GCA_039090855.1. NCBI lineage: Eukaryota > Metazoa > Arthropoda > Arachnida > Araneae > Macrothelidae > Macrothele > Macrothele yani. Next base: position 71,045,801 of record CM077000.1, on the reverse strand, counting down.
GAAACACTTCACAAGAGAACCAACCAAATGATGGATCAAAGTCCTTTGTCTATTGGTTCTCTTGAAACATGTTTCTTTGAACAGAGCCATTCCATCATTAAGCTTAGATGCATTGTGTTATAGAAAAACTGAAGCTATTCAACTGACAGAATTTTTCTTACATATGACCTGTTTCTATGGGAATGTATTTACAAATTCCGTGTGGGTAGTATTCACAAAAGTTCACAGAACTTTGGTACAGAAAATAATGTGCACAGTTAGTTGTTATTAATGAAAAGCAGGTAATTTTATAAAGACAAATTACTTAAAGAATGTACAAGTGTGTGCTTTGGTGAGAAAAATGAATGGAATGGAATGAAATGTAACAACTCTTTGCAACATGTCACTCTGGAAAACTTTAAAAACCACCGGGAGAACCTGGAAAAGTCAGGGAATTGTTTTATTACTTTTGAGTGGGAACCCTGTATTTCTTTGTGGAGCTAACCTCTGAATATCAGAGAACAGCTTAGTGACATGTCTATGAAATTACTTTGTTCCTGATGATCGCAGGTTAGAAGCAGGTGTGCTAGTCCAAAGACGCACAATATGTAATCCATTCTGATGATAGTCAAGTATGTATTTGGTGTTAGAAGCATGAGACTATGGATCCCTCATGCATATTAACTATCCCGGCCAGCGGGGGGGGGGACAGTGGTATGATATGGGCCATATTTAGCTGCCAAGAACTGGAATTCTTGGTGCATATGGACCAGCATATGGATTCCTGGCTGCTACTAGGTACTACTTCCAGACCATGTACTCCCCATAATGTTGTACCTCCACCAAGATGGGGGATGGTTTCTTCCAGGATGATAATGCCCATGTCAGCAAACCCACCTCAATCAGGAATGGTTCAACAAACACAATGAAAAATCTTAAATGGTCCTCAAACTCCCCTGATCTCAACCCAGTTGAACATCCGTAGGATACTGTGGAATGACAGGTGAGGCAGTTGGACATACCATACCGGAACCATGGTCCACAATGCAAACCGGTTCCAAACAATTCGTCCAATGACGATTGGTCCAATGCCAATTCATCCAAAGAGACGATTGGTCCAATGCCGATTCATCCACAGAGACGATTGGTCTAATGCCGTTTAGTCCAATGATGATTTGTCCAATGGTACGATTAGTCCAATGCCTATTTGTCAGATGGTATCATCCTACCAACAGCCAATTTTTGTTTATTTTTAAAGAAAGGACTAATAAATTAAGTTATTCTTTTCTTTATATCCTTTTGAAAAATGATTTCCATACATTTAGTATTTGCAAAAGTTTTATAAACCTGGGTAAAAGGCACTCAATGGAACATTTCTCAGCTCTTTACAAGACACCTAGGAGATGGGCTTTTTCAGATTTAAGTCATAACTTAGGTATTTGGCATTTGTAAACATTTTATAAAACCTAAAAAAAAGGCACTCAATGGATCATTTCTCACATCTTTACAAGGCACCTAGGCTGTGGGCCTGTGAACTAACATTTATGTGGTTCCTAAGTAAAAGCACAATTTTATTAACTTGACTTGATATGTAAACATTGTGAACATGGCATTGGTAAAATAAAAACTGTTAAATACACCTAGGCTTATGAATTAATATTTAGTGCCTAAGTAAAACCGCAATGTTATTAACTTGATTTGATATGAAGTTGATTGAATGGCTCACACATCAGTAACTTCATACAGCAGCAAAGACAGTATAACAAAAAAAGCGATTCAGAAAAAAAAATCTATAACCACAATATTACGCATGAAATATAACATTATTTTGCATTCTTTGGACTACTGGTACTTCCATATAACATTGAAGAAGAATCAGAACAGATGAGATTTGTTTCACGTGAGTAGCAAGCACTTCAGACAGATGGAATTGGACTAATCGTACCATTGGACGAATCGGCATTGGACCAACCCTACCATTGGACGAATCGTACCTTTGGACCAATCGCCATTGGACAAATCATATCAGACCCAATGCAAACAGCTTGTTTGCAAATCTTCACACAGCTGTACAGGCACCTCATGGAATTGATCTCATGCTAGGTGGCAGCCATTCTTTGGGTGAAATGAAGGCCCACGAAGAATTAGGTAGGTGGTCATAATTCAGTGAGTTATGCATTCCTGTTTATGATGTTTGAATTTTTATTGTGATGAAAATATATATCTTACTTTTACAGAAGTTCTAGTTCAATCACTCTTATTTGGAGTGTTATAAATGATTTCCTTTTTGTCATTGCTGTATTCAATATTTCAAAACATTTATCAGATTTGACTTTATTTATTTACTTATTTATTGTAAAAGTGACAAAACACTAAACACTCTCTCCTATAATTAATTCCAGTATCAGTGTTGACTGGCTGTGTTTAGGGAATCCTAATGACCATCACAGTGTAATGCCTTGTGCTCCTGACAAAGTTCCAGAATATTCAATAAATCAGGTAAATATCCCAAGTTTCTACTCAGCATGAGGACTGATTTTGTTGAAAGAATCCATTAGCTTTACAGTTCCTTATATGTCTGTATGCAAAGTTTCCTGACACTGATCTTATGTATGATCTTATATATGTACTTACGTATAAGCCAATCTTGCACATAAGCTGACCTCCAACTTCAAGAGCTAAAAATTAAAAAAAAAAAAAATGTGACCTGCATATAAGCTGACCTTGAATTTCAACATATAAAAAGTGGAAGAAATATTCTTCTCATAATACGTGGCAAATACGTCATGATAATTAACACAGCAATCAGACATTGCTGAATTGACTGTAATTACTGTTTCACACGTGAATTAAATCGCATCAGGAAACTTAAAAATTTCATCACCGTGGAGGGGGAATCGAACCCGCATCTCCCAATTATCGTTCGAGCATGCTACCCATTGCACCACCCATGACGGCGAATTTCTGAGTGTTAAGAGCATTGGAATATTCTCTGACCGCATTCTTAATTAATGCAGATTCTGCTGCCATCTAGTGTTGTTAAGTAAAATCAAAATATGCATTAATTAAGAACGCGGTCGGAGAATATTCCGATGCTCTTAATACACAGAAATTCGGCGTCATGGGTGGTGCAGCGGGTAGCATGCTCGAACAGTAATCGGGAGATGCGGGTTCGATTCCCACTCCACTGTGATGAAAATTTTAAGTTTCCTGATGTGATTTGATTCACGTGTGAAACAGTAATTACAGCCATCCGAGGAGTTTGGGATTGCTCACAGCATCGTTTCACGAGCTTGGAGAGCATTTCAAATGACAGGAACAGCTGTCCAAGAGTTTAGCAGTGGTCGTCCACGAGCAACCACGGCAGCGGACGACCGGTATATTGTCCTACAGACGAGAAGAGACAGACGGCAGACAGCGGGAGAAATCGCAAGGCACATGCAACAGACAACTGGACGTGCGTTATCGCGTTTTACCATGGCCAGGAGGCTGCACAAAGGTGGTCTATTTGCACGATGACCAGTACGGTGTGTGCCATTAACGCCTGCTCATCGGAGACGGCGGTTTTTGTGGTGCCAGGAACACAAGAACTGGACACATCAGCAATGGGGTCGAGTTCTCTTTACGGATGAGATCCGATTTAGTCTGACGAGCTATTCTGGATGTATACACATCTGGAGAGAGCAGGGAACATGCAATCACACTTCCAACATCATCGAAAGGGACCGGTTTGGAGGTGGCGGAGTTCTCGTTTGGGGCGGTATCATGCTTGGTAGCCGTACTGACCTCCACATCTTCCAAGGATGTTCAGTCACTGGTGTCCGCTATTTGTACAGAGGTTCTCCTGCCTCACGTGCGTCTGTTTAGAGGTGCTGTGGGTCCTGAGTTCCTCTTCATGGACGACAACGCTACACCTTATCGTACAGTGGCTGCCACAGAGCTATTGGAGAGTGAAGATATTCAACGCATGGATTGGCCCGCAAGGTCCCTGGACCTAAATTCAATCGAACACGTGTGGGACCTTCTCGGGAGATGCTTGGCAGCACATCACCAGCCGCCAGCAACGATTCCGCAGCTGCGATTGGCGCTACAAGAGGAATGGGCCGCGATGCCTCAACAGCTCCTTGACAACCTTGTCCTCATCATGGACAGACGTTGTAAATCTTGCAATGCAGTTAGGAGTGATCATATCCCCTACTAAAGACTGGGTTTTTCTTGGCAGCCACCTGCCATATGGACGTTTCTGTCTTCTGTCCAGTTGTGCTCGAAGCTACCTTTTCAATAAAGTGCCTTTGTATCCTTTGGATTCCTTGTTTGGACGGTTTTGCTCACTTGTCCCATATTCTTACATCTTGGGGATCTTATGGTATGATTTGAGTCGATGTGGAGCACTTCTGCATGACGTTACATTCGAAAAACCGCCTCGTTCTTAATTTTTGCATGCCAGTGTATGTAATTAACAATATATCCAAGTATCTTGCCACCAAGTTTCACATTTTTATAAACTGCTACAAATAAAAATCTTATGAGGGATGAGGCATTACTTTCAGGATGCACTTTATATTTCTCATTAATTTCTAAGATGAACAGATATGCCTTATCTGAACACCCGCTTTTCCACAAAATAAGTTCAGCTTTATTCAGAACATTCTTTAAATATAACTATATGTAAGAGAGTGTAACTGAGATTCTATATGTGCTAGGCCAGTTATTTGACTGACGTGACTAGTAGTCTCCATTTTTCAATGTATTTGTCTGGATTTTTTCTGAAAAAACACATTTCCTTTTTGCTGTCTTTCAACAGGAACATGATTCTTACAGAGCTTTCCGATCTCAAAATCTAAATGTGGCATTTTCCTTTGAGACAAGGAACGTTAATTTCGCATCAGATGAAAATCCAAGCATGTTATTGTACAGCAGTACGTTTCGTTGGATTGAAAACCTGAAGGTATGTGCTATAGTCAAAAATTATTTTTAGCACCTAGTTTTATATTTGTGAACTGAATGTGTGATTCCAAATTAACCTTTGCATTATCATTGGTATTATATATGTATTTTGTATGTAATATAGATTTATGTTAAAACACTCTTACTCAGAGAGGTTACTCAGATTTAAATTAATAAAATACATTTAACTTGAAGAATTTTGTAACATTCTTTGTATTTTTTGAGTATGTTTTGCAGTTTTCAGACAATTTTGTCTTCCATCAGGACTTGTTTTAAATTATTAGTAGTTGTATACAAGGGTTTGTTGATGTAAAGTTATTAAAACTTTGTTGCCGGATTTTTCAGTGTATTGACGACTGACTTTTGAAATCTTGTTTGCATGTACAGTAGAACCTGCATGTAAAAAGCCCATATATAGCAAGATCTCATATTTAACAAGCAACACAGGAACTTTTGTTTGGTATAATATTAAATGAAAGCTAATTTGATCATTTTTTGCAAACAAAAAAATGGATTTTTTCCCCCAGGATTTAGCAAGGGAGAGAAAAGCTAAGGCAATCACTTCGTGTCTTATGAGACACAGAAAATATACTGTGCACTGTCCTGGAATTGAGGAATGGAAATGGTAACATACAGGACAAAATTGCAACATCTCAAGAGAATCTTGATGTGCTAGTGGAAGAATGTTAATAGAAAAGCAGTGGGAAGGAAGTACATCCAATGTTCAGCAAGCGAGTTGTCCTGGAATGGAAATGGTGGCATACAAAATGAAATTGCAATAACGCAGTGGAATCTTGGTGTGCTAGTTGAAGAATGTTGATAGAAAAGTAACGGGGAGGAAGTATTGGGTGTGTGCATAAGTTATACCCACTTTTGTCGGCTACAAAGAAAGGAGTAGAACACAACAAATAACGTACCTAGGATTTCACATAATTGCCATCATTCTGTATGACCTGTTGCCATCTGTCTATGAGTAGGTTAATCTCACGCCAGAAAAACTCCTGTGTGTTAGAGTCAAAAAAGCCATGTAATGCCATTTTCACATCATCCACATCATTGAAGGTTTGGAGAGCAAAGGTGTTCTCTAACGATCAAAAAAGGTGGTAGTCCGTAGGTGCCAGGTCAGGGGAATTCGCTGGATGAGGTAACACTTCCCAACCAAAGTCCAGTAATTTTTTCAGAGTGATTAAAGCAGCATGAGGCCTGGCATTATCATGATGAAGTATGGCTTAAAAAATGAAGTCTTGGTTCTTCTAAGGTGAGTATGGCTAAGAAACCAAGACTTCATTTTTTAAGCCATACTCACCAACAAGGTACCTGCAAATGTGAACATGTTACCAAATTTTTGGCATGAATAATAATGGCATAATATTTTAACTTCAAAAATTGAAAGCATTAAAAGGAAGAGGACCACCAAAAAACATTGTGAGTAAAGCCTTTTTTATTCCATTTTATAGTAATATCATGTTTCAAATGCAAGGGATTTTTAACTTTCGACGTCCAGAATATAACGTGGCAAAAGCGAACGCTAAGAATTTTCAAATAATTGAAGATAATCAATATATGACTTCGTGTGTTTTTGCTCGATTCTATGTTTATGTGTTATTATTGCATGAAGCCTGAGTTTAAACCATCACACTACATAACATTCAGGAATTGGATCACAACCTCCATGTGCTGTTACTTGTGCAGATAAGTAAGTTGTTTGGTTACCCATCTTGTGAAACTTAATATTACCCCAAGTCATCATGCACTATGGCTTGTGCACATCCATAGCTGATATCCAAATATGCAGCAGACAACATAATCTGAATAGAATTTTCCTATTTATACTTTAGTGAAGTCATGCTGTTTTCACTTCTAAACTGAGTCAACATCCTTTGGTAAATTTAAGCAGGCTTCTCTCCCTCTGCCGAAAGAAATCTCACTGTGGCACATTGTTCAACAGTGGTGCAATCCTGCAGCAGAGCATTCGTGTTTATTTGATCTTGGCTTCAACTAGACTAATGGCAGAGAGTTGTGCTGTACATGTTCAAACTACCCATAAGCCATTGCAAAGGTGTTGTATTGCATCAGTTTCTATCTGTTGCGGTTGCCTCATAATTTTCAAATTGCCTTCACTTTTTTATTTACTTACGTATTTACATTAATAGTGAAAGCAACTTCGGCAAACTCCTTTTTCACATCTTTTGTCAATAAGGTTTGACATTTGGTTCTATTAACCAGGGGCGGATTGGCCCACCGGAATACCGGGACATTTCCTGGTGGACCATTCGAGAAATGGCGCCCACCTTCTCGCATACTTTTTATGTGAATATTTTGAAAAGAACAAATTATATTTTGGTACTTATAATCATTAATTTCATTTAAACTTTTAACTTTTATTTCTGTCTGAAAAGTTATTCCCTTAAAAAAAAACTAGTAAATAGTAACACTATACTAGTGATTTGATTTATTGGCATAGAAAATAGACACATAAGCATTTCCAAGCTTTTCCACATCAACCAGATGGCTTTTTCAAGGAAGTTAGACAGAAACTGCAAACTGAATTATAGAACGCATTAACAATTTGAACGCAAGAACTTGACTTGGCAATAAATAGATACGACGTTATATTCATTTAAAGATATGAGGCATCATGTTGGTTGCGCGCGTGTTATCTTGGTAGAGAGAAGGTATTACATAAAAGGGACACAAAATACGATAAAGTAGCCATGGCACTATCCAGAGAAGTCAAATACAAGTCCTCAACTCCTATGTGGGATGATATAAAGAAATTAGCTACCTACTCTACCCCTAAATGTATAGCCATTCAGGAAACCTTAGAGATCATTACCAACAGCGATACTTGCAATGATTGTGCCTCACTGGAGTTGCCACGAATTTGGAACCAATTCTTTAAGTAATGCCTTCTCTTTACCATGATACCACGCGTGCAACCAACATGATGCCTTGTATCTTTAAATAAATAAAACATCGTAACTATTTATTGGCAAGTCAAGTTCCCGCGTTCAAATTGTTAACGCGTTCTATTATTCAGTTTGCAGTTTCTGTCTAACTTCCTTGAAAAAAGCCATCTGATTCATGTGCGTAAGCTTGGAAACGCTTATGTGTCTATTTCCTACACCAATAAATTGGCTCACTAGTATAGTATTACTATTTACTACTTAATTGGTGTACTGTTCCTCGTTATATATAAAAAAAACTATTTATGTTGGGCATTGGCTCTGAAATGAAACAGCAGAATTTCCGTACTCATGTGAGTAAAGCGCCGTCGGACCAAGCACACTTTTATAAATTAATTAAGCTAAAGCTAACTACAGTTAGATGTAAGTCATTGGACTTGCTGCCTAAGGTCAATGGTAGGCCCTACTTTCCTTTTGTAATCTTGAAGGAGACATTAAGATGGCATATCATCCCTACCCTCTTTTCCAGATACTGACACGGAACACAAAGCAATTTACCCACATAGATATTTCAAAGGAAAATAATTATTTGTTACAACACCTCTCCCCACCCCCGTTTTGAGCGTGATTTGATGTTACACTGAATCATGAGTGGATTTTTAAGATTATTTCACCGTTTAATTGTTCAAATTTGCTCACTACTGAATTTGTTTATAAGGCATATTTCAATAGTTCTCTTTTCTCCAGGATGTTGCAGATCTGTTTTCATGAGGAAATTTATGAAGTGTTTCACTATAGGTACACTAGTTTTTGTAGTGAACCTCAAGACTAAAATTCTGGCCTGGTTTGATTGTCCCAATCTGCCCCTGCCAATAACCATAAGTTTCATAAATGAAAATGAATATTATTTGAACTGCAATTTTGACTTTTTATTTTTGGGTAGAAATGCAGATAACATGTATTATCGAAAGTCATAATTCTGTTGAGGAATCAAGAAATGCTTTTCATTTTAATACGAAAAAACGTTGTATATAAACACAGTCAAATTAAGATGGTAGTGTAGAACATGCTAAGTTACGTATGAAAGTTTTAAGGCAAATATATTTCAGCCATTACTATGGCCTTCATCAGTGCGACTACGATTGGTTTCGTTGCCAGATTGGAAAGGTAAGTTTTGTAACTTACCTTTCCAATCTGGCAACAAAACCAATCATAGTCATGATGCAATGAGGGATTTCCAGATGTATGGAACGAAAATGGGGAGCTTGGAGTTGCAATTTTTGGAAAATAAAATTTCCAAACTTTCTCTAAACCTCAGAGCATACCGATTTTGGAAGGGAGTCAACTTTTTTGTATCGGACCAAAGTGGAACAGCAGAAGTGTCCGATACAAAAAAGTTGACTCCCTTCCAAAATCGGTATGCTCTGAGGTTTAGAGAAAGTTTGGAAATTTTATTTTCCAAAAATTGCAACTCTGAGCTCCCCATTTTCGTTCCATACATCTAAAAATCCTTCATTGCATCACATCACCCGGAGTTACTGTTACAAAACTTACCTTTCCAATCTGGCAATGAAACCAATCGTAGTCACACTGATGAAGACCATAGTAATGGCTGAAATATATTTGCCTTAAAACTTTATACGTAGCTTAGTGTGTTCTACACTATCATCTTCTTAATTTGTTTGTTAGTTACGTGCATTGCCAACCACTCTTTTATAAACGCAGTCATTAATAACTTTAACGTGTACGGCAGTTTTACATTGAATGCTGGTCCAGCTTCCTTGCAACTGTGGTGTGTTGGTTTCTTGCTACAATGGTCGTTCATTTCATGTGTCACATGTCGGTTTATTGGTTTTAATGAGTGCTCAAGAGATGTGGTGGTAAAGATGAATCTGGAGAACTTGGAAAGCACTCATCAAAACCAATAACCACCACATTACATGTGGCACATGAAATCAACAACCATCATTGCAAGAAATCAATATGTCATAGTCCCAAGGTAACTGAAGCAGAGTTTCATGCAAAGCTATTGTAGATGCAGGGTTCGCACAGCTTCTGGAATCCTGGAAAAGTCCAGGAATTTGATTTCCCATTTTTACAGGCCTGGAAAGTCCTTGATTTCTGATATTTTTGTGAAAGATCCTGGAATAGTCCTGGAATTTTTTTTTCTGAAGTTCAGAGTTCAGTTCTAATATCTATATTTACAGGGTTTGCATGGCCCCTGGAATCCTGGAAAACTCCTGGAATTTGATTTCCCTTTTTACAGGCCTGGAATGTCCTTGATTTCTGATATTTTTGTGAAAGATCCTAGAATTTTTATACTGAAATATAAAGTTCAGTTCTGATATCTATATTTACAGGGTTTGCATGGCCCCTGGAATCCTGGAAAAGTCCTGGAATTTGATTTCCCTTTTTTACAGGCCTGGAAAGTCCTTGATTTCCGACGTTGTTGCAAAAGATCTTGGAATAGTCCTGGAATTTTTGAACTGAAGTATAGAGTTCAGTTTTAATATCTATATTTACAGGGTTTGCCTGGAATCCTAGAAAAGTCCAGGAATTTGATTTCCCTTTTTTACAGGACTGGAAAGTCCTTGATCTGATATTTTTGTGAAAGATCCTAGAATTTTTGTACTGAAGTATAGAGTTCAGTTCTGATATCTGTATTTACAGGGTTTGCATGGCCGCTGGAATCATGGAAAAGTCATGGAATTTGATTTCCTTTTTACAAGCCTGGAATGCCCTTGATTTGCATATTTTTGCGAAAGATCCTGGAATAGTCCTGGAATTTTTCTACTGAAATATTGAGATCATTTCTAATATTTCTGTTTACAGGGTTTGCATGGCCTCTTGAGTCCTGGAAAAGTCCAGGAATTTGATTTCCATTTTTAACAGGCCTGGAAAGTCCTTGATTTGGAATTGTTTCTTGTATTTAAAAATTTTTTTCGAGAAAATTTGGATTGATATCACCACTTTGTTCTAGCTCCCTGCGACATCTGCTTGCGATGAAATCCCTTCCTGCCATGGAGTGTGGAGATGTGCTTTCATCTCATTTGATGCTGCAGTGCAAGATGATGCCATACTTTTAGCGAATTTGGTTTGTGATATACCAGTTGTGTGCAGTTGGGGTCACAACATGTGGAAATTTCCTCACAAGCCCAAGATGGCTGTTCCTCCTAACACGTGCTTTCCTCACTGAAGACAATTGATTTGTGGCCTACCTTCCACCAATGTGCATAGGGAGTACACTGAAGTGCCAAAATGCATGGGATAAAAGTATGCAAATTTTTAACAGGCATTGCCGTCATATAAAGGCTTCAACGCATGCCATGATTTTTATCAGTTCTTAGGTGTAATCTCGTGTGTCAGGTTGAACAACTGCCAGCAGGATTATGGCAAGCCAACGTGAATTAATGGAGTTTGAACGAGGCATGGTAGTGGGAGCAAGACGGATGGGACATTCAATTTCCAAAGTTGTGCGAACATTCAACATTCCTCGATCCGCACTGTCACACGTGTACCAAGAATACCTCATGGAAGGCATTACTACCCACCTTGGTCAGCGCAGTGGTCCACCATGGGTGCTGAATGACTGTGACTAGGATTGTCCATGCTAACAGACATGCGACACTGGCTCAAATAACATCCACATTCAATGCAAAACGTACCAGAGACATATCCATCACATCAATGCAGCGTAATGTTGCGTCCATGGGGTATGGGAGCAGAAGACCCACCTTTATCAACACCACAACATTGGACACAGCGCCTCACCTGGGCTTGTGAACATGATAATTGGACCCTGGAAGACTGGCAACATGTGGAGTGGCCCGGTGAGTCATGCTACCTATTGTACCTAGCTGATGGTAGGGTTTGGGTGTGGCGCAGACCCCGTGAGGCCATGGACCCTAGCTGTCAACAAGGCATTGTGTGAACACGGTAATTGGACCCTGGAAGACTGGCAACATGTGGCGTGGTCCGATGAGTCACGCTACCAGTTGTTACGAGCTGATGGTAGGGTTCGGGTGTGGCGCAGACCCCATGAGGCCATGGATCCTAGCTGTCAACAAGGCATTGTGTGAACATGGTAATTGGACCCTGGAAGACTGGCAACATGTGGCGTGGTCCGATGAGTCACACTACCAGTTGTTACGAGCTGATGGTAGGGTTCGGGTGTGGCGCAGACCCCATGAGGCCATGGACCCAAGCTGTCAACAAGGCATTCTGTGAACATGGTAATTGTACCCTGGAAGACTGGCAACATGTGGAGTGGTCCAATGAGTCATGCTATCAGTTGTTACTAGCTGATTGTAGGGTTCAGGTGTGGTGCAGTCCCCGTGAGGTCATGGACCCAAGCTGTCAACAAGGCACTGTGCAAGCTGGTGGTGGTTCCATACATGTATGGGGGTGTCTTTACATTGCACGGTTTGGGTCGTCTGGTCCTCATAAACACATCATTAACTGGGAATCACTTTGTTGCTCTGTTGGGTGACCATTTGCAGACCTTCATGGACTTCATGGACCCCAACAACAATGGGATTTTCCAGGCGGACAATGCATCATGTCATCGTGCCCAAGTTGTCCAAAATTGGTTCCAGGAGCATTCTGGACAGTTCCGACAGATGGTGTGGCCACCATGTTCACCCTACATAAACCCAATAGAGCACTTATGGGATGTGGCGGAAAGGTTCATTCGCACCCAAGATCCTGCACCTATAAACACCAGGGAATGTGGGTGGCTGTTCAGATGGCATGGAAACTTGTGGAATCTGTGCCACATCGAGTTGCTGCACTTCACTGGGCTAGAGGAGGTCCTACACAATACTAGGTATGTGTCCCATGACTTTTGGCACTTCAGTGTGGATGACTGTGAAATAGAGAATCTTCAGTGCCATGGCAGAATTGTTTTGTATTATTATAATTTTGTTATGCTCCAGATTGCTTCCTATAAGTTTTATACAGAGTAATTTTTACACGCACGTATTTCTCAATGCATCGAGATTTAAAAACATGTTTTTCATACATTGTTCTTTTTCAGTCAGAACCATTTAATGGTGGTTTTAACTGTTGTAACTTTTTACATGTTATATTTCCTTTGAGTGAAAAGTAATTTCTCAGTTGGAAGTTATTAATATTCACTACGAATATATATCTCGGTAATCGAATGTGATTCACGGAAAAACCTTTCACATACCTCTCGGTTGTAGGTGGTTGATGTTCAAATCTTTGCACAGTTGTTCTTATCAGGTTCTTGAGTGTAGGCTTTTTTAGAGTTAGTCCATCCATTTTCTTGACTAGGATATACTTTTTAGTTGAACTAGGCACATGAAGACAAAGGAGATCAGAAAATTACATTGGAAAACATGGAAAAATGAATCCCTCGAAAAAATATTCGCTTGAAAAAAAGTTTTTTTTTTTTTTTTTTTGGAGATTGCATTTTCTCATGCAAATATTTTTTCGAGTGATTCATTTTTCCGTTTTTTCAAGTTTTCCACCCTAATTTTTACATCTCTTTTGTCATCATGTGCCTCCCGTAGTTCAACTAAAAAGTACATCCTAGTCAAGAAAATGTGTGGACTAACCTCTAAAAGCCTACACTCAAGAACCTGATGAGAACAACCCGTGCAAAGATTTGAACATCGACCACCTACAACCGAGAGGTACGTGAAAGATTTTTCCCTGAAGCACATTCGATTACCGAGGTATATATTCGCAGTGAATATTAATAACTTCCAACTGAGAAATTGCTTTTCACTCAGAGGAAATATAACATGTAAAAAGTTACAACAGTTAAAACCACCATTAAATGGTTCTAACTGAAAAAGAATAGAGTAACTTTTATACAGGGAAATTTTGCCACTTCATTGAAGACGTGACACACACTGAAAAACACTCCATAACAGTAGAACTCATTGGACGTCATAAAAATTCTAAATGTATAGTAAATTTCACCCGAGTTTGCCAGATATGAAACAAAGCACTATGATTCTAGTAAAAATTTATTCCCCTGGAATTTTTTTATGAACTCCTGGAATATATTTTCTGTAAATGTTAAAGTTACTAATGATAACATTTATAAATGTCGTTTCTTCATATTAAAATGAATAGTATGCTAACACAGTGTCTGTAGTTCCTAATTCTTAAATGAAGAACTGGATGAAGTACCAATTTACTACGGTTACCCACCTGATTAAATGTAGAAACACCTTGGTTTTTCAGAACAACAGCAATTCAGCTCAGCATTAATTCAATTATCGTATTTTTCCGTGTATAAGATGCCCCCATGTATAAGATGACCCCTACTTTTTTAACCGAAAATGAAGAAATTAATATCTTTATTACACAAAAAGACACATTTGATATTTTGTAGAAATTAGGTAATATCATTGAAGTGCATTTACAGATTAGGTAATATCTCAGACAAAGTCTGTGGTAATATTGGGTTGTCAGAAAAGTCATGATGTATTTTAGCCATGTTTTGCAAAGGTCATTTATTGATAGAAAGAACAAAGATCAATCAATGATATAATGTCCGTTTTGTTCGATAACCTTTTGCCATGTTTCAGTGAGCTGCAGAATGCCTCATTCATAGAAGGACCTGTCTTTCGTGGGGAAAAACTGTACAAAGTGCTGATTTACAGCCTCACCTGAATTGAACGTTATACCATGCAAAGACTGTTAAAGAGAGCGAAACAAGTGGAAGTCTGACGAGGCAAGGTCAGGCGAGTATGCTGGGTGTGGCAACACATTCCACCCAAGCTCCAATAATTTTTGCGGGGAATCAAATTTGTGTGTGGTCTTGCGTTGTCGTGATGGAACACAACACCTTTACGATGAACGAGCTCTGGACGTTTCTGGATGTTGGATTCGTTCAAACTGTCCAATTGCCAACAGTACACATTCGAATTGATTGTTTGGTTCCGTGGTAGGAGCTTGAAAAACCTGACACCTTTAAAATCCCACCACACTGAGACCAGAACCTTCCTCCGATGAATGTCTGCTTTGGATGTCGTTTGATGCGAAGCAGCATGCCGGGACCAAGACCATTTGCACAGCACATTGTTGTACACAATCCACTTTTTGTCACCAGTTATCAGTCGCTTCAGAAAAGGGTCATTTTTCTCACGTTTAATGAGCATATCGCAGATGTTTATATGCGCTGTCAATTGAGCTTCTCTGAGTTCATGAGGAACCTACACATCGAGCTTGCTTACATATCCCAGCTTTTTTAGGTGGTCGTGAACACCTGAATGATGGATGTGCAATGTGTCTGCAATCTCTCATGTCGTGTAATGTGGGTTTGACTCGATCAATGCCTTGATTTGGTCGTCATCAACCTCGGTGGGCCTCCCCGACCAAGGAGCACCGTTGAGGTCAAAATCACCAGCATGAAATTTTGCGAACCACCGCTGGCACTGACGTTCTTGTAGAGCATTATCACCGTACACTTTATGCAACTTTTCACAAGCTTGACATGCGCTCTTCCCTTTACAGAAGTAAAATAGTAAAATATGGCGAAAATGCACAGTTTGGTCTTCCATCTTCAACTTGATGTCAAATCTCCGTAAATCAACAAAATCTCTCACTTTTCCTTTTAGACTGCAGCTAGAACTGGCACGTGTCGATTGCCATAGCGATAACAGTGTTGCGCATGCCTCTAGTACTTCCAAAACCGCCCAACCGCCATGGGTGCCAAAATACGTCATGATTTTTCCGACAACCCAATATATATATAAAAAAAAAAAGAAGTTTGAAAATTTATATTATTTAGAAATTAGGTAATATTTTTAAAATACAAACTATGAATTTATGCATCACTTTCTTCAGCACTATCAGCTCCAGAAATCTCACTTTTTTCAACCTCAACTGCATCACTGCTGTCATCTGAGTCACTGTCTATATAAATTAGATCATCCTCAGTTCCATCCATGGCATTGCTGATCCACATTTCTTGAAGGACTTCACAACCACCTCTTGATTGACTCCATTCCATGAGTTTAGGACCCAGTTGCAGACCTCGGTAATGGTTGGTTTGTTTCACTCTCCCTGTGGGTGTCAAGTTATTACCTGCTGTTTGCATACGTTTATTCCATTCTTCTTTCATCAGGGCTTTGAAGGGCTTGTTGATGGAAATATCTGAAGGCTGTATCTGACCTGCAAGACCACCAGGAATAATGAGTTGTAAGTCGTAGTGGGGAGAGAGGATAAGAGGTACTGGCAGTTTTGACGCGGTAACAGTAGGCTTCTCTCAACCGATTACCCCCCGTGTATAAGATGACCCCTAATTTTTATTCTAAAAATTTTGGGAAAAAATATTGTCTTATACACGGAAAAATATGGTAAGTTTTGGTAAAGTTTTAGTTTAATGGGTCGCTTACATTGAATAGCATCCCGTTCATGTAGGCTGGATGGTACTGGTTCCAGGTGGCTGATTTCTCCATTTGACTTTATCCCACAAATACTTCATTAGATTGAGATCTGGGGACGGACATGGCCAATGAAGCAGAGAAGTCTTAATCATGCTCATGAAAACTAGAAAATATTGCTATAACCACTATCGAATTAAGTGAGAATACACAGAATTACGCATAAAATCCTTTTAATCAAAGCTTTTTACATTTTTTAAGTCACCCCACCAGGTAGCACATTGTTCTGCTATAACAGACTATCAGCCAAAGGATTCACAAAGCCACGAAAACATGTCTTAGTATCAGTGGGGACTATGTCGAAAAACACCTTAAGGTATGTACGATGGGGGTATCAAAAAGTTTGTGCAATCACCAAGAAATAAACAAGCTAGAAAAAAAACTTTTTTATTCCGGTACTTGGGCTTTCTCTACATAGGCACCACCTAGTGCCACACATTTTCCCCACCTTCGCTTGACCCTCTTTATTCCCTTAGTGTAGAACACCTCAGATTGTGCTTGAAACCACTGTTCTAGCTTAAAAATGACGTCATCAGTGACATCAAATCGCCTCCCGCGTTGTGGACGTTTCATCTCGAGGAACAAAAAGAAGTCACTTGGTGCCATATCAGGAGAATATGGAGGATGAGGCAATATATTATATTTAAGACGACTCGCAGTGACGATGCTGTTGGCTGCTGAATGAACTGGTGCATTGCCGTGACGGACCACTTTTGTGATCATTCCGCGTCTTTTGCTTTTAATTTTCTCTCTAAATTTGGTCAGTAGGTGGCAATAGAAGTTAGAGGCAATAGTTTGACCCTTCTGAAGGTAGTCTGTTAAAATAATTCCTCTTTTATCCCAGAAAACACAGAGCATCACTTTGGCAGCAGACTTTTGCACTTTTGCCTTTGGGGAGGGGGGTGAAGAGGGAGGATGTTTCCATTGCTTGCTCATCTCTTTGGTTTCTGGATCATAGAGGTATAATCAACACTCATCCATAGTAATCAAAGGGTCAAAAAAAATCTTCGGAATTCGCATTACAAAAATCCAACATTTTTTGTGTGGGTTGTGCCTGAGCTTCCTTTTGAAATGGGGTGAGAAGTCTAGGTACCTGTCGTGCTGAGACCTTGGACATGTTCAATTGGTCATGTATGATTGTCTACACTGACCCATAGCTTAGATGAACTTCCTGACAAAGCATTTCAATGCTTGTACGCCTATCTTCAAGGATTAACTTCTCCACTTTGGTCACAACTGTCTGGTCATCTGTCAAAGATGGCCGGGAGGACCTTGGATCATCAAATATGGTCATATAACCACTTTCAAAATTTCTTTTCTACTTTGCCACAGTCTCGTATGCTGGACACTTATTTCCATATGCATTTAACATTTCTTGATGGATTTGTTTAGCTTACTTTCCACGGAGATGAAGGAACTTGATCAGACTGCGAAATTACACTTTCTCCATGATCATGAACTTTTCGATTCCTGAAAAAAAAATGGGTTGCCCCTCGTATCAACACTTATCTCTAAAGTTTTTGCTTTTACTTATATTTTCACGTGTTAGTGGCTAAATGTTCTTTCCCTTCTGGCTGGCCCTCATAATTAAGAATTTTGAATTTTTGATGTACAAAATGAGTCAAATTTTGCTAAAAATTAAATAATTAATTTCTGTAATGCTGCACATAATTATCACAATGTTTTTTCAGAATGTTCAAATGTGAACAGTTTCCATTCTCGATGGCTGAACTGTGTTAATGGGTATAAGATATGAAATGTAGAGATCTCAAAAAAATTTCCAAGATGTAATCATGTTATTCATTGTTAACACCTCTCATGCTATGCAATATTTTATCTTAGATGATACTTACTGGAGTAACGAGACTCACTCGGAGAGGAAAGCTTTTTTCTAACACAAGACCAAGAAAGCCTCAGTTGAGCCGTCACTACCGTAATCTCAGAGTGTCACTGAATCTCCACAGATTTGAAATTTGTTACTGGATGTCATTTGCTAAACAGCGTGGGCTGGAATTGCTTGGAGGAAGGCTTTCTTTGAGTTCTGAGCACACACAAATTTTGAGCCCTGTAAATGATTTCCTCAAGCACAGGTAATTTTACGTAATATACAAACATCTTTTAGTTGAAAAAAAACATTCTGATTTGTTACCATTAATTACTGCAGTTCATAGATTACTCTCTGAACACCCTCTGTACCTGTCTGAGTCTTTTGCAGCCATCTCAACATCATAGTTGTGTACATAATCGAAGATAGCATATGTCTGATTGCTATTGTGTGTTCCTAACAATGTGCTACTTCCATGTATTATTCACTCCACAGCATACTCTTTGTATTCCTTCCTGCAGCTAAGTATGCAAGTCCTATATGATGCAGATCCTGCCATTCCTCTAAATAGGACCCTGTGTTTAACCAGAGCTTCTGTTTCCTTACTGGCTGTCTCAGGACTGACAGGGCTGAAATGTTATATTGACATAATAAATCACAACTACCTACAAGGATGTTGAAAACATTCTTCATAGGTTTTTAAGTAAAAATGTGTTGAATCAAAATCAATTCAACAAATCATCTCGTAAGAATATGAATACAACTCACCTTATTGTTAATCTATTCATTTTTCCACATTTGTAGCACGTCCCCCGGTAACACATGGATCAACAGCAGTCAAAGTAAGATGAAACCAAAGAGATCAAGTAAGTCATCATCATCGTCATCAACCATTATCAATCCACTGCTGGATGAAGGTCTCCTCAAGTTTCTTTCACAATTGTCTGTCTTGAGCCTGTCTCCTCCATGTCACTCCAGCATACTTTCGAATTTCATCCATCCATCTCCCATTGGGTCTCCTTCTGCGTTTTTTCCTGTCTCTCGGAATCCAGTCTAAAATTTCGGTTGTCCAACATGTCCAACCCATTGCCATTTCAGTGATTTCACTCTGGTCATGATGTTGTCCACTCCTGTCATTTTCCTTATCCACCAGTTTTTCTTCTTATCTCTCCTGGTTACACCAAGCATGCATCTCTCCATACCTCTTTGAGTTGTCTGCGTTCTTTGTATGTCTTTTTTAGTTAAGGTCCATATCCCTGCTCCATAATTAAGCACTGGCAGGATGCATTGATTAAACACTTCTTTTAAGACATAATGTCATACTGGTTTTAAAAATTGTGCTGTTTCTTCCAAAAGCTCTCCATCCAAGTTTTATATGCCAATTAATTTTTTCATCAATGTGACCCTCACTTGATATCTACTGCCCAAGATAAATGTAGATATCAGTTGTCTCAAGCTTTTCTCCATCAATCGATAAATCTTTGTTTCTTGTAAAAGCATTGTACATCACTTTTGTC
The DNA here is from genome assembly GCA_039090855.1 of Macrothele yani. NCBI lineage: Eukaryota > Metazoa > Arthropoda > Arachnida > Araneae > Macrothelidae > Macrothele > Macrothele yani. Next base: position 71,026,204 of record CM077000.1, on the reverse strand, counting down.
TTCTGAAAGTTCATTTTTAATCCCACTTCTTTACTCTTGTCAGCAAGTTCTTGGATCATACTCTGCAGCTCTGAAGGGGTAGTTGCAAAGATGACTACGTCATCAGCAAAACGAAGGTGAGTTAGGTAATGATCAAGTAAGTATTTACTAGTAAAATGTGTGAAACTCTGTCCCTCTGCAATGACAAAAAATGAATGGACAGTCGGAGGAAATAAAGTGTTATACACTGTAGTGTCAAAAGTCATTGGAAAGCAGTATGCAAATTTTTAAATGGTGCTGCTGTTGTATAAAAGCTTCGACGCATGCCACAATTTTTATCAGTTGTGAGGTGTAATCTCGTGTGTCAGGTTGAACAACCGCCAGTAGGATTACGGCAAGCCGACATGAATTTTCGAAGTTTGAACGAGGCACGGTAGTGGGAACCAGACGGATGAGACATTCAATTTCCGAAGGTGTGCAGACATTCAACATTCTTCGATTCATGGTGTCACGTGTGTACCAAGAATACCTCATAGAAGGCATTACCACTCACCGTGGACAGCGCAGTGGCTGACCACGGGTGCTGAATGCCCATGACCTGCACCATCTGACCAGGATTGTCCATGCTAACAGACAAGCGACACTCACTCAAATAACATCCACATTCAATGCTGGAGATACCAGAGACATATCCATCAGGTCAATGCAGCATAATTTAGCGTCCCTGAGGTATGGGCGCAGAAGACCCACTAGAGTGCCTTTGTTAACACCACGACATCAGACACAGCTCCTCACCTGGGTTCATGAACATGGTAATTGGACCCTGGAAAACTGCTAACATGTGACTTGATCCAATGAGTCATGCTACCAGTTGTGGCGAGCTGATGGTAGGGTTCGGGTGTGGTGCAGACCCATGAGGCCATGGAATCAAGCTGTTAACAAGACATTGTGCAAGCTGGGATGGTTTCACACAAGTGTGGGTTGTCTTTACGTGGCATGGTTTGAATCCTCTGGTCCTCATAAGCACATAATTAACCGGTAATCGCTTTGTTGCTCTGCTGGGTGACCATTGGCAGCCCTTCATGGACTTCGTGTACCCAAACAACGATGGCATTTTCCACGCAGACAATGCGCCGTGTCATCAGGCCAAAATTGTCCAAAATAGGTTCAAGGAGCATTCTGGACAGTTCCGACGGATGGTGTGGCCACCACGTTCTCCCAAAATGAGCACAATAGAGCACTTGTGGGACGTAGTGGAAAGTCCATTCACACTCAAGATTCTGCACCTACGAACACCAGGGAACTGTGGACAGCTGTTTAGATGGCATGGCTCAACATCTCTCCAGAAGTCTTCCGGCCACTTGTGGAATCGATGCCACGTCGAGTTGCTGCAGTTCACCAGGCTAGATGAGGTCCTACACGATACTAGGTACGCATCCCATGACTTTTGGCACTTTAGTGTAAATGTTGGAAAAATGCGTAGATTAACAAGAAGGTGAGTTATACTCATATTCTTGTTAGATTATTTGTTTAATTGACTATACAGAGACTTTTTTGCAATCTTTGCACCTGAAATCAAAAGAAAAGTGAAGGCCAAAGAGCAAAGAAGAAAGCAAGCTCAAAATGACATCCTGTTTGTGGACAATCAATACCAACTCAGAGACAAGTCATTAAACAGCCTCTTTACTGCTGTTCAGCTCTTAAGTAGATCCTAGAGAGAAACATGGACTCCAAACTTGGCCTTATTCCCTGGATACAGACCGAATGGGGTGCCTTCAGTGTATTGACATCTTTTAAACTGCCATAAGGATGTGACCTTGACTGGTTGCAGGTGGAAAACTCTGAACAGACTGAAAATCCTGACACCAATCAAGGACTAAAATGAGAAAATGGGGTTAAAAATGCTAATCTGACATCTGTTCATGTGCAGGGCTTGAAAACTATAATACCCAAAATGCCTGGGGTATGTGAATTATTAGCCTGGGCAGGTAAATAAAAAATCTTGTTGCCTGGACTGGGCAACTAACATCCTCGCTTGGCGGTCCATGTGGTACACCAAAAATCTTGATTCGTCAGACCAGGCTACTTTCTTCCAATCATCCACCGTCCAATCTCAATGATCTTGGGTACATTTCATGCGTTGTTGGCGGCTTACGAGACGTGCAGTGAGCCTGGGGACCCGACTGGGTCTTTGGCCATGTCGGCCCATGCGCAGAAGGCTGCGATGAACTGTATGCTGTGAGACATTGCCGTGAGCCCCACTGTTGTGGCTGTGAGTGATTTGTCACACTGTTGCCCTGCGGTCGCTGCGAACAATGAGCGACAGTCTCCGCTCCCCTCTAGCATCAAAGAATGAGCTGTGGACCACATACGGCTGGATGACGGTTCATCGTTTGGCCATCTGTGCACCACTTTTGATACGTACACACTGCAGCGACACGTAAACAACCCACAAGCCACGCCGTTTCCGAGATGGTAGTTCCGTGACGCACCGTGTCATTACAATTTGTCCTTTACCAAACTCTGATAGATCAGCAGCTTTTCCCATTCTGACTCTGAACACTCTACTAACCGAAAGCCAGTCCTCAGGTTGTCTCCAGCGTTCTCATTTCTCTAGGCTTGGAGTGTTTAAAATGTAATGGCTCATCAGTATATATTAAAAATGTTTCGTTTTAGCATCCGTTCCATAGCTAGTAAGAATTATTTTAAGTGCAGGAGATGATCCACCAATTCTGTTAGCATCTGTAGGCATGGTTGCAATGCTAGTACATTCATGAATAACAATAAAGCACTGTAGATTAAACATTGATGTGTTTATCAATTTACAACAGGAAAAACGAGAAACTGTCAGTCTAGAGAATAGTATCCTGCAGTCTTTCCTTCTCTCACATGGTATTCAGGGAATCGCATCAAGGCAAAAAATCAAAAACAATGGTAGCTGCATCCAGCAAAATAATAGTAATAATAATAATTTAGTCAAAATATATATATATATATATATATATATAATGACCGCCAATAGCGGTATAACTATACCATCGGGATTAGAGGAAATTCTATCCCACACTCACCAACCCGCTTGGCCAGCGTGGTGAGTTATGGCCAAACCCTCCAAAATGATTCCACAACTTAAATCTTGGCCCTCAGTCTCCGGCAGCTGGAATGTACCTGGCCAAGGCAGCGGCCAGTGCGACATGAAGGCAGAGGGTGCTAAGAATCTCGGAGGACCGGACTAGGCTGCCATCTGATGCTGACCTTGGCTACGTACAACGGACGCTCCCTATCTTCTGATTCAAGGCTTCTTGAATTGGAAGAGGAACTACAAAGGATCAAGTGGGACATCGTCGGGCTAAGTGAGGTAAGGAGAAAAGGAGAAGATCTCATCGAACTGAAAAGTGGACATCTCTTCTACTATCGTGGGACAGATACTGGCAGAACTAGTGGTGTTGGATTTATAATAAACAAGAAACTGAAGGATAAAGTTGTAGAAGTTGAAAGTTCCTCTGACAGAGCTGCACGACTTGTTATCCAACTCTCGAAAAGATACCAGGCTCAGATTATTCAAACTTATGCACCCACCACAAGTCATCCTGAAGAAGAAATTGAAGAATTTTATGAGGAAATTTGTCATCTTAATAATAAAGGTAAGCAGCACTTGAAAATAATTATGGGAGATTTCAATGCAAAAATAGGGCAAATCGGCAACAGAATGAAACTTCAGTAGGTAAATTCGGTCATGGCAACAGAAACCAGCGTGGAAATACTCTCGTTGAGTTTGCAGAGGCAGAAGGGTTTTTCATCTTGAACTCCTTCTTCAAGAAAAAGCCACACAGGAAATGGACATGGAGACATCCAAATGGGACGACAAGTGAAATTGATTTTATTATGTGTAACAAAAAATTCGTCATAGAAGACTGCAGTGTGCTGAACAAGTTCAACACAGGTAGTGACCATAGATTGGTGAGATGTAAGATGCACCTCAACACCAAACTTGAACGTGGCAAGCTCATAAGACAAACAAAATCTATTGACATAACCAACCTTAAAAAACACCATAATACCTTCAAGTTGGAACTGAAGAACAGGTTCTCTGCTTTTGAAGGCCTAACATCGGAAGAAGTAGACATCTCTGAAGTTAACAGAAAAGTAACCAAAGCTCTTATGGAAACAGCAACAAAATTAGCTGGGTCTAAGAACAAGTTGCATGTAAACAAATTATCAGGAAAACGAAAATGTTGATGCAAAAGAAGAGAGATGAGGACAACTAAAGAAGATGTGACTTCCAAAGTGGAATATATACAGCTATGCAAGACAGTAAGAAAAAGTATCACTGAAGACGTAAGAAAATTCAACTGTGAACTAGTGAGGAAAGCAATTGAAAACAACCAAAGCCTAAAGATAGCAAAGGGACATCTCAGTAAGGGAAGAAAACAGATTATGGCACTGAGAAAAGAAGATGGTTCTGTAACAAGAAATAGAGGCGAAATTTTGACAAGAGTGAAAGATTTCTACTCCAAATTATATGAAAGGGATGATACATGCACTCCAGACATCATGAAAGATACCAGTACCAGAGTTCCTCCAGTCCTTCCAGCAGAAGTTGCACATGCAATCAAGAACATGAAGCGGGGAAAAGCTCCAGGAGAAGATGGAATTACTGTAGACATCATACAAGAAGCAAGTGGAGAAATTGAAACAGTACTCGCCCAAATTTTCACTCGATGCCTTAATGAAGGAAAGATTCCTGAGGATTGGAACACCGCTACAATGATCCTGCTACATAAGAAAGGTGACATTGAGGATCTCGGAAACTACAGACCTATCAGCCTCCTATCAGTAGTTTATAAAATCTTCACTAAAGTTCTTTCACACCGCTTAAAGGTAACACTGGACATGGCTCAACCGAGAGAACAAGCTGGATTCAGGAGTGGCTACAGCACAATAGATCATATCCACGTACTGAGAGAACTAATTGAAAGAGCGAGGGAATATGAACTTCCATTGTGCATGGCTTTTATCGATTATGAAAAAGCCTTTGATTCGGTGAAACCATCAGCAGTTACAATGGCTCTGAAAACCTGCGGTATTGAAGAGGCATACATTAATATTATTAATAACATCTATGAAAATGCAAGTGCAAAGATTCGGCTGTTTGAAAATACAACACACATAAAAATTGGAAAGGGAGTGAGACAAGGTGACACCATATCTCCGAAACTCTTTAATGCCACATTGGAGGGTGTTTTTCAGTCGCTGAGCTGGGAAAACAAAGGGATAAAGATTAATGGAGATTATCTAACCCACCTTCGTTTTGCTGATGACGTAGTCATTTTTGCAACTACCCCATCAGAGCTGCAGAGTATGATCCAGGAACTTGCTGACAAGAGTAAAGAAGTGGGATTAAAATGAACTTTCAGAAGACAAAAGTGATGTTCAATGCTTTTACAAGAAATGAAGATTTATTGATTGATGGAGAAAAGCTGGAGATAACAGACACGTACGTTTATCTTGGACAGCAGATATCAAGTGAGGGTCACATTGATGAAGAAATTAATCGGCGTACAAAACTTACCTGGAGAGCTTTTGGAAGAAACAGCATAATTTTCAAGAGCAATATGCCATTATGTCTTAAAAGAAAAGTGTTTGATCAATGCATTCTTCCAGTGCTTACGTATGGTGCAGAGACGTGGACCTTAACTAAAAGAGATATACAAAGACTGCAGACAACTCAAAGAAGCATGGAGAGGTGCATGCTTGGTGTAACCAGGAGAGATAAGAAGAGGAACTCGTGGATCCGAAAAATGACAAGAGTGGAAGACATCATGATCAGAGTTAAATCCCTGAAATGGCAATGGGCTGGACATACTGCCAGAAGGACAGATCATCGATGGACAGCCGAAATTTTAGATTGGATTCCAAGGGACAGGAAAAGACCCAGAAGAAGACCACATGTGAGATGGGTGGATGAAATTCGAAAGTATGCAGGGGTGACATGGAGGAGACTGGCACAAGACAGACCGTTGTGGAGGAAACTTGGGGAGACCTTCGTCCAGCAGTGGATTGATAATGGTTGACAATGATGATGATGATGATATATATAATATCCACTCACCCTGAGAATGCTTTTGTGACTACTTATGTACATTCATTGAAATAATAATTTAAAAGTGGGAGTAAAAAACATTGGGCTTTCTTATAAAAAAATTTGAGGCTTGGGTCAATTCAGGTTTAGTTTTCGTGTGTGTGGTTTAGGCCTTGGTCGAGTTGGATAATGACTCAGAATTTTTGGGCCATGCTGAACCGAACTCTTAGACAGCCGTTATTGAGTTGGATCATGTCAAAGATCTCAAGCCCATAAAAGCCTCTAGTACAGTTGCCATTGGTGTGTCTACATAATCACTGGACTGAAATCTGATTGCCCTTTAGGTGTATTTTACTATATATAATAATGTACATACTGTTTGTATTTTGTTTTCATGTTTTGGGCATGATTTGGATACAAAATAAACAAGACTGGTTTCAACACATTGGTTAATGGTATAGTTAAAATTAGTGGTGCTGAAATCAATGTAATTTTTCTCAGCTTACTTTTTCATTTGTGTTTGTTACTCTCAACTGTGCTGATTTTTCAGGTCAAGGTCTAACTGGAGCATTGGCTACCTAAATTCTGAGTTATGTGATAGTGAGATATGGCTATACAACTGTCTGGAGCTGGATGTAAATGAAGAGGTAAGTTTTAGAATTAAAAAAAAAAAGAAATTCTTCTTATCTGCATGTGTACTTTAAATATACTGTGATAACTTTAAGAAAAATTATGCAATTTACAGTACTCATTTCCATAGCGCTATATCTCAACTTTCTGCACATTACACTTGTTGTACCCGTGATAGATGACAAATGCAAAACCAAAACAGAAAAATCAAAAAGTTTATAATTATTCTGGAGATAAACAATTGCTAGGCCTCATCATATCTGTTAACAACAGTTCTTCTAAATGGTGAAAGTGCTGTAAGTTAATCATTGGTGGAACACAGCATGAAGACGTTCAACTTTAGCTGTAGAGGTTCTGCTGAACGAACGAAACGTTGGATTCACGAAACTGCCAAGGAGTTTATTTAAACGGATGAAGCCATGTGAAGAAAACACTAGCCTATACCACCATAAGGGTTAACACAAATACAGGAGGTGCCATTTTAAACACTCTAACAAGGAACACCCCCGGGTTCGAACAAACAAAACCGCACCAAACTTCCATTATATGACATTTACGTACCCCCGAATTCAATAGTGATATCGTCGAACCTCATTAACGCGAAGCCATAGGGACCAAATCAATTGTTTTGCATTAAGAGAATTTCATGTTAACCAATAACCTTCATGTTAACCTATTCTTTGACGGGACCAAACACATATTTCACGTTATGCGGTTTCGCATTAGCGAGGTTTGATTGTTTTCATTTTTCTGTAAAACTCCGCAGTTGCTCACTAGAGGGCTCTGTTGAGTCACCCGTCACTCACCGGCTGCTACGCTAGTCGAGAGTGTTCAGGTGCTTGTATCACATGCCTTGTTTAGTGTTCTCCCTAGAGTCTTTTTACTGGGCGGCCCACCCAGCTAACTTTCTCTGCCCCCCCAGCTAAATTTCCTTTAATGAATATTTTCACAATGCACATAATAGTGAGAGTGGAAAACTTATTCCCATATACAGCATAAATATTGATGAAAACTGGCTGAAATCTGTGTTAAATATGATTTATTAGTAAGTACTCATTTTTTTATCATTTATATACAATTTTCTAGTGTTGTTTATCATGTTTTGTTACATTAATGCCTACCACACTGCTAAAGATATTTAATAAATATAATAATGTTAAGGAAAACAACATCCTTTTTTTTTATTGGGGAAGGAATCGTTAAAAGTACCATCCAGCTGAAATTTCTTGCCACCCAGCTGTAAAATAATCTAGGGAGAACACTACTTGTTTGTCTGTGTATGTAGTGAGACAACAAAATGGTTCGACACCTTTTTGTGATCCCTGGTCTGGACACAAAGATGAACGAATACTTCAGAAGGCCTCCGAGGGAAAACAAGTTCACTTAAAAAACATTCCGCCAAAAACTGTGAAATATTCTTTGAATAAAGCTCATATTGAGAAATGGCTTCCTAGTTTAATTGAATTAATAATCTAAAGCAACTTATGGGAATTTACTAGGAAATTTTTTCATTTTTAGCAAATTTTCGGAGAAAACTCTTCTCCTTCTTCAGGCTCTCTAGTTGTTGTCACTTTTTGCTTGTCACTATCATGGTTACGGTTTACCTTGACGGTTACGGTTAACCTTGACGGTTTAGGTTATTTTTCAACAAATCCTGCCAGATGTTAGGCAGGGAAAATCCTTTGCAGTCATTGATGATGGAATTTTGTTTTTTCTCAATCTCTATTCCTTCTTTCAGTTTTCTTTTTGGAAATTGCTTTGGAAACTGACTACTTTAAGGGAATTCCAATCCATGCTGTGCCCAGTTTCTCTAACATGCCTATCTAATCCAGTCTTGTTGGAGCAATTTTTTATAGCTGCTTTATGCTCAGCTATACGAGTTTCTAGTCTGCGACCTGTTTCACCTATGTAAGATAGTCCACAACTACAATTTACTTCATAAACTACTCCTTGCATTTTTAAAATATCTTCTTCTCTTTGAACTATTTTAGGGAAAAAATTTTTAACTTTGTTCTCTAAACTTGGAGCTAGCCTAATATTGTATTTTTTACTAATTCTCCTTAAAGCCTCAAATAAACCTTTGTGATAAGAAATTTTTCTAGTGAATTTTACTTCTTGCTTTTGTGGGTTCTTCGTACCATTAAAATTCAGAAGCTTCTCAATTTCTTCTTTAGGATAGTTATTTTCTGCAAGTATGACTTTAAGCTCTTCTTTATGGGCTTCTTTTTTATCTGCAGTAGAAACTATTTTATTAATTTTTTCTAAAAACTGACCTGCTACATTTTTCTTAATAGAAACTGGATGATACGAATTGAAATCCAGTAGTCTTTTAGTATTCATTGGTTTTTTATACCAACTAGTGAGGAATTTTCATCTTCATAATAGATAGTAATATCTAAGAAGTTTATTCTTCTTTCTTTTTGAAGTTCAATAGTGAACTTAAGGGAATCATCTAATTCATTGAATGAGTCTAGAATTCTTTCTGGAACAATTTCTGAGCTATCTATTATAAATAAGATGTCATCCATGTATCTGCTATATAAGCAGAAGTATGTGGGTTGTACTAGTATCTTTTCTTCTAGTTTTCCCACATAATAGTTAGCTAAGAGTGGGGAGAGTGGGGAGCCCATAGCTAGCCCCGATTTTTGAATGAAAAAAGTTTTCCCAAATTGAAAGTAGTTGTTCTGCAAAGAGAAAGTAAGCATTTCAAAAATTCCTACTAATATGTTTTTTTCCTTGTTGTGAAAAAATATGTTCAACCCCACGATGTTAATTTTTTCTGACAATATAAAATTTACGCAAAGAGGATTACAGACTACATAAAACTACGACCCAACATATCGTAGCCAAAATTACATGACAGAATATTCCTTCTGAAGATGCATTCTGTGATCTACAATCAACTGCCTGCGGAGATCTATAGGCCGATACTTCGTTACGCATGGCAGAAAGCTGGCTACCATTGTGGCGAACCTGTGCAATAGTTTCAAAAGTGTCATCGGTGTGACTTTCAACACTCATGTTCTTTGTGCATGTGCATTCTGTGGGTATACCGACGTTGCATTTATTAATTGCTGTGCGTTTTGTGGCATTGGTTATTGCTCTAATCATTTTATAGACAGCCATCACATGAATTAATCTTTTGACGATTGCACACCCTGACCCTTTGTTATGAAGTTACAGACTTTAATAGTCATATGTACATGATAATTATTTTCATGCAGATTTGCTCTTTACGCTTCGACGTAGCACCTATCTTCAGAGACCTCTACTGGTGAACTGCGGAGTTTTACAGAAAAACGAATATCACCATTTAATTCAGAGATATGTAAATGACTTGTAACGGAAGTTTGGTGCGGTTTTGTTTGTTCGACCCCAGGGGTGTTCCTTGTAAGAAGAAAGCCGAATGTAGCAAAGCATAAAAAACTTTAAAACCTTAAAAACTATCGAATTCACCACCAAGTATTTCACAAACAACCACAGTCAGAAAAAATTCTCTTTTAGCACCAGTATTAGGCTATGACAGTGACAGAAAGTACCACTTTAAAGCAGTTGAAGAAGAAAGCACATCAAAGCAAAACAAAAACCTAAAAGTCATAAAAGCTTAAAAACTGTTGGAGTCCACCACCAAATACTTCACGAAAAACCACAGTTAGAGGAAATTCTCGTTCAGTGAGGCATTTCGGAACCAACTAGGTCCGTCCTCAGGTTACTTGATCTTAGTGTGTGAATACTCAACTTTACTTGTGAGTCTCACATTACTGACTGGCTTGTTGCAGGCTACATCTGAAATGTTTTGCTCATGTAATGTGGTTACATCATTGGTATTGGGAATGCATGCATACATGTCATGTCTTAAAGTTAAGGTAGTATCGTGGTTTTTTAATTTTTACACTTTGACACGTTAATTTAGGCCTAAGTCATGAGTTTTACTAACCCTAATCGTACTCAGTGGTTGAAGGTTGAAGTGGCACAGAGCTACTGCTAGTATGGTGTCGACCATAGATCCAAATAGGAGGTTTCAAAAGAAATACGTACCATTCCACATAAATTTTTTTTTTGGTATTAATAATTAATGTATATAAAATTAAAAAAAAAATAATGCAATAATTAGAAAAAACCTTCATTGAAGTGTTTGTGGTCTCTTTCAGACTGTTTCACTTTTCACACACACACACCCCTTTTCATATTAACGAGAATTCTGACACCATGCTTCTACTTCCTACATCTTTTCAGTCCTAGCTGCTAATCATTTATTGATTTTATCCGTTAAAAATGTCATTTACCGATGTTTGCGTTAAAATGGGCGTTTTCATCCTAATTTCTTTATGTAGTCTGTGACAGGTTTATAAATTATTACATACCAGGCTGGTTAATAATGTTTTTTTAACTGCCAGTATGCTCACTTCTATTTTTGTTAACTACCGGTATGCCATACTGGCCCACTTCGAACACTGATCTTAATTGAGAAACAAATGACATCCCTGAAAATCTTGATTTTCCACTGCATGAGAAAATATGCAAGTGCCTGTTGGGGGGGGGATTGTAACAACTGAACAAGCCAGAAATTTTATCTTGTGGTACACTGTAAAAACACACATACTTACAGGGTAACACTTCATGAAAAAAGTTTTGTTAGATCTCTGATAAAAGATAACTATTGAATATGCACTGTAAAAGGAAATTAGACATGAACAGATTTTAACAATATGATTCTGAAAGAATTTTAAAAATCCTCTTACAATTGAATGTATCATCAAACCATGCTCAAAATTGACTGTAGTACCTCATAATTACTTTCCCTTGAAGCATTTGGTTTTTACAAAAGAATAAAGAAATAAATAAAGAAAGAAAGAAAGAAAGAAAGAAAGAAAGAAAGAAAAGAAATGAGAAAGATGACACTGAATTACCAGTTGTAATAAGCATGTCTTTTGAATCCTTTCCAACACAAAAATATACATTTCAGAGCAGATTTTTAGAAAATCTAAAAATTCTGCAAAAGAAGATGCACTTACACCATCCAGGAGAAAACTGTGCATAATTCTAAATATGTAATGTAAGCAAGGTTGTTCATGGTCAATGGAACTGCTAAAAATATCAACTGGATTTCTACAATCAAGAAAACATCCAGAAATAGAAATACTTACTTACTCTCTCAAGCGAATGAAAAGTGTCTTACGAAAATTAACAAATTGTCCACAAAAAGTTTCTCATTGTGGTAGAAAAAATACCAGAGACAAAGGGGTTTTCAAATCAAATAGGTAGAAGAGATTTAAAGGAAAACATGATATAATTCTCTTCCATCTTAAACTTTACTTTATGTCTTCACTTCCTCTGAGTTCTTTTATTTTCACAGACATTTCTGGCCTCTAGATTTTTGTCAAGCCCTGTTCTATTGAGAACCTAGATTTTGTCAAGCTCTACATTTTTGTTTAGCTCTACATTTTTGTCAAGGTCTGTTCTCAATTTAGCTCTACATTTATTTACTGTGAAATTAACTTTTTTACCGGTCTTATAGAGGTTATTATTCAAAAAAGTTGGTGGTCAAATTTTTGAACTAAAGCCTAGTTCGTCATCAGGACTACATCACTGGAGTAGTTGCTGCCACTCAGTTGGGAGAGTCCAACCACAATTATTGTTAATTGTGGTACTTCTTCTTCTTTTTGCTATTTCGATCCCTTCTTCTAGTTTCCTCTCTACTAAGTTTGACTGGTGGGCGATTATTCTTACTGAGTCCCAATTTATGGAGTGTCCACTTGCTTGTATATGTCTGTCTAGCCCTGTTTTGTTACTAATGTTCCTAATAGCTGCTTGGTGTCCTTTCATTTGGACTTTAATACTTCTCCCTGTTTCTCCTATATAGCTGAGTTACAGTTGATGCAATATATTACTCCTTCTTGGAACATTAGTAACAAAACAGGGCTAGATAGACATATACAAGCAAGTGGACACTCCATAAATTGGGACTCTGTAAGAATAATCGCCCACCAGTCAAACTTAGTAAAGAGGAAACTAGAAGAAGGGATCGAAATAGCAAGAAGAAGAAGTAATACAATTAACGATAATTGCGGTTGGACTCTTCCAACTGAGTGGCAGCAACTTCTCCAGTGACGTAGTCCTGATGACAAACTAGGCTTTAGTTCGAAAATTTGACCACCAACTTTTTTGAATAATAACCTCTATCGGACCCGTAAAAAAGTTAATTCCACAGTACAATATGAATAGAGGTGCCATAAATTCATCTACATTTTTGTCAAGGCCTGTTCTCAATTTAGCTTTACCTTTTTCTCAAGGCCTGTTCTACTGAGAACCTAGATTTTTGTCAAAGCCTGTTCTCAATTTAGCTCTACATTTTTGTTAAGGCCTGTTCTATTGAGAACCTAGATTTTTGTCAAAGCCTGTTCTCAATTTAGCTCTACAATTTTGTGTTCTTGACAAAAATCTAGAGGCCAGAAACGTCTGTGAAAATAAAAGAACTCGGAGGAAGTGAAGACATAAAGTAAAGTTCTTCAAGATGGAACAAAATTAAGTACATTAATCTGAGTAAAGTCTTGTGTAAGTTGTTTACTTCCTATTAAGAAAGCGTGATATAACTTTATGCCCCCTAGAGGAAAACTTCCATGTTATTTAAAGAAGAAAACGGATTTAAACCCCTTTTCATAATGAAGAGTATTTTACCAAAAAGGAATTTTTCCAACTGATTTTCAAAAATGAATTAACTCTTTCAAATAGAAATATATGCTGGTGGAAGAATTTTGAAAAATGGAAAAGTAAAAAATATGCTAAAAGTATTACTTACAGCAAAATCTTTGGTGAGGAAAAATATTTTTTTAAATACGTCTCTTTAAAGCACAGACAGGGAGAAAAAAGTTTTGATATTTATACCTCCACCCCTAGAGGGAAATGCTGTGCATTATTTAAAGAGGGTGATGTTCCCCTTATGGTTGAGATTGGCATACAGTAAAACAATAGAAAATTTTCAATAGGATTTTTAGAAGTGGAAATATGAAATATGGTTGAGCCCAAGTTGTATGTCAAAATTGCTGTAAATGGAGAAGTTTGATACGACAACAGTAAGTAAAAATATCTGGTGGTTTGTATTTCTTTTTGGAGCTATCCTCTGAATCTCGGAGAACAGCTTGGTGATTATGTATGTATGTATGTTGGTTGGGAAAAATCAGAAGGCAAAGGCTGTTTGTGAGTTAAACCAATACAATAATTGACCAATATGACAGAATTTAAGACAATGTGAGCTATAAATACATTTGCCAGTAATTCATCTCTTCATGAAATGCAAGTTTTACATGGGTACAATGTTCACACTATTAGTAACAAATGTTACACAAACTTCTGTTCTATTTATTATTATTTAATGAGCAATTCTTATAACTTAAAGTCTAATGCAGTATACGTTCAAGATTATGGCGACATTACATTCAAAACTGTTCTGAGTGAATTTTAACATTCAAACATTGCTGGCAAACAGATTCGTATGTGGATAAAGCCTAGTGCAGGTGTACTCAAGGCCGAGCCGTAATATCGCTGGGTGATAACAGCAATATAGTCTTCCAGGACAACACACCAACAAGGTAGGAACTTTGAACATGCAGAACTCTTGAAATATCTATTATTCAGTTTTTATTTGTAAAATAATATTTTAGTATGACTGTATTATTGAGCTCCTCTCAACAATTATAGTCCTTAATAGCGTGAAGAACAGAAGTTTGCGTAACGTTCATTACTAATAATGTGAACAATGTGAGCTAGTTGTGTGCAACATTGTGGCATTGGCCTTTCTGCCTACAAGCTCATCAGTATCTTCAAAAGAGAAGGATATAGACTTGCCATTCGCTCTTCTCCTTCAATTTCTGTTATCCTCCGTAATGACAGAGACCCCCAAGACCTCCACTTTCTTCGCCTGGAGTGTATAAAATTCCAATCAAGACTAATGTTGGATTAACCGCTTACATAGGAAGTTCATTCCAGGAAATTCTCTCAAGACTTCAGGAATACAAATCTGATGTGAAATTAGAAAACCTTCCTTTTCCTTGTCTCAACTTACCATGGCTGACACTTCTGCTATTCCACTTTGGTCTGTTACAAAAAAGTTGGCTTCCTTCCAAAATCGGTTTTGCTCCGAGGTTTAGAAAAAGTTTAAAAATTTTATTTTCCAAAAATTGCAACTCTGAGCTCCCCATTTTTGTTCCATACATCTAGAAATCCCTCATTGCATCACGTCACCCGGAGTTACCATTACAAAATTTACCTTTCCAATCTGGCAACAAAACGAATCATAGTTGCACTGATGAAGGCCATAGTAATGGCTGAAATATATTTGCCTTAAAACTTTTATACGTAACTTAGAGTGTTCTATACTACCATCTCCTTAATTTTGCATTGTCCTGTTAAAAGATGGCATCATGGTGCAGAAAGAGAATCGTTACGAATGGATGTAGATGATTGGTGAGGATGTTCATATATCTTGTGCCGTTGATGGTGGCCATGGTCTTGGCAGGTACAATGGGCACCAAGGAAGCCCATGTAAATGCACCCCATACACTGCTTCCACCTGTCCATGTGACCCAAACTTGGCAATCTGGGTCCATCACTTCATGTGGTTTATGCCACACACGCACCGTCCCGTCGACATGATAGAGCTAAAAACATTACTCATCATACCCGACAACGTATTTCCAGTCCACCACACTGAAGTTGCAGCAGACCTTTGCAAACTACAGCTTAATCTCTCTGTGCCTTGTAGTGAACAAGGAGATGCAATGTGGATGTCGACTGCCATAGTCTTTTTTTTTTTTCACGATATGATGAACAGTCTTTGTTCTTAAGCTTGTAGACATTCCTTCATTAAATTCTGATGTCATCTGCTCCTCTGTAGCCAAGAAATTCCTTGTACAAGGATGGAATAGTCTGCACTCACCCAGAGAGTCAATTTTATGTTTACAACCACACTTCTCTCATTGGTTGGAAGATTTGCTGTATTTCATGTAGTCTTGGTATGCATGTGTGATGGTCTGACATGTGAATCCTAACAGTTCATATTAGTGACCACATTCCTTCCATTGGTTGGAAGTTTTGCCCTATTTCATGTAGTCTTGGTATACTCCTGTGGTGGTCCGACATGGAAATCCCAACAGTTCATTTTTGTGACCACGTTCCTTCCACTGGTTGGAAATTTTCCCATATTTCATGTAGTCGTGGTATACATGTGCAACAGTCGGACATGGAAATCCCAACAGTTCATTTTTGTGACCACATTTCTTCCACTGGTTGGAAATTTTGCCTTATTTCATGTAGTCGTGGTATACATGTGCAATAGTCTGACATGGAAATCCCAACAGTTCATTTTTGTGACAACATTTCTTCCACTGGTTGGAAATTTTGCTTTATTTCATGTAGTCGTGGTATACATGTGCGACAGTCGGACGTGGAAATTCCAACAGTTCAGCAGTTGTGGCAATTGAACAACCAGTCTTCCTGGCAGCTGCTATGTGACTTTGGTCCAAATTCATGTAGTCATGTTATGAGGGGGATGAGAGAAATAGTTTTATCAGAGACATGCATTCATGAGACATTGAAGTACACTTAAAGGCCTTAAAGCACTTCTTCTTCTGTCCTCTTCTTTATCGTCTTGACAGGGCATTTGCTTAATTTTGAATGCACGCTTCATTGCGATTGTTCAAGGTGAGATAAAAGGTCATGTAACAAAGTTTTTATGGCTTTTTTTCATTATGAAGAAACGACCATTGCAGTTTTGAAGATGGGAGTCAGCTGTCTTTGCTGGTGTTGTGCAGTCTGATGAATGGAGTACATGCGTGACTGTGTGTGGAACATGATGTAGTAACATCAAATAGAAGTCTTCGCTCTTTCCACGTTTATAAGTGAGTCACGGAAAAATTCTGATCAGCCGCCACCGTGAATCGAAACCAGGGTCTTCCAGTTACGCGCCGGATATGCTTCCACTGCATTTTCTCGGTGGCGGCCGATGAGAATTTTTCCGTGACTCACTTATAAACATGGAAAGAGCGATGACTTCTGTTTCATGTTCCTGGTCCACATCAACTGAGTATTTATCATGATGTAGTAAGCTGAATTGTCATTCTCACTTGTGTCTGCCGAGAACTGGCATACAGGCCGAGCATGACTACTTGCTGAACTATTGTTCTCACTTGTTCCTGTTGACATCATGTCTGCCAAGGAGTGGCGTGCAGGCCGAGCATGACTACTTGCTGAACTATTGTTCTCACTTGTTCCTGCTGACATTGTGTCTGCCAAGGAGTGGCCTACAGGCCAAGCAATGACTACTTGCTAAACTATTGTTCTCACTTGTTCCTGTTGACGTCATGTGTGCCAAGGAGTGGCGTGCAGGCCGAGCATGACTACTTGCTGAACTATTGTTCTCACTTGTTCCTGCTGACATTGTGTCTGCCAAGGAGTGGCCTACACGCCAAGCAATGACTAATTGCTAAACTATTATTCTCATTTGTTCCTGTTGACATCATGTCTGCCGAGGAGTGGCGTGCAGGCCAAGTATGACTACTTGCTGAACTATTGTTCTCACTTGTTCCTGCTGACATTGTGTCTGCTGAGGAGTGGCATACAGTCTGAGCCCATATGGGTACTTTTAGGGGGGGGGTAAGAAAAATCCTTACCTCCTTCAAGGCTGTCAAACATTTTAGTAAATGTGCAAGATACTAAAATACAACAAAAATAATTGATACAATCGATCATTAATATCTTATTATTTTTTAAAATGCTTTAAAAAAAGGTTTCATCTATTTTAGTGTTTTAAATTTATCAAAAATTTGGCTGTACCAACGGCTAGGGGGTAGGGTGCTCGAGGCACCCCACCTCCCATGGACGCCCTTGAGCATGACTACTTGCTGAAGTATTGTTCTCACTTGTTCCTGTTGACGTCATGTCTGCCGAGGAGTGGCCTACAGGCCAAGCAATGACTACTTGCTAAACTATTGTTCTTACTTGATCCTGTTGACGTCATGTGTGCCAAGGAGTGGCGTGCAGGCCGAGCATGACTACTTGCTGAACTATTGTTCTCACTTGTTCATGTTGACGTCATGTGTGCCAAGGAGTGGCGTGCAGGCCGAGCATGACTACTTGCTGAACTATTGTTCTCACTTGTTCCTGCTGACATTGTGTCTGCCAAGGAGTGGCCTACAGGCCAAGCAATGACTAATTGCTAAACTATTATTCTCATTTGTTCCTGTTGACATCATGTCTGCCGAGGAGTGGCGTGCAGGCCAAGTATGACTACTTGCTGAACTATTGTTCTCACTTGTTCCTGCTGACATTGTGTCTGCTGAGGAGTGGCATACAGTTTGAGCCCATATGGGTACTTTTAGGGGGGGTAAGAAAAATCCTTACCTCCTTCAAGGCTGTCAAACATTTTAGTAAATGTGCAAGATACTAAAGTACAACAAAAATAATTGATACAATCGATCATTAATATCTTATTATTTTTAAAATGCTTTAAAAAAGGTTTCGTCTATTTTAGTGTTTTAAATTTATCAAAAATTTGGCTGTACCAACGGCTAGGGGGTAGGGTGCTCGAGGCACCCCACCTCCCATGGACGCCCTTGAGCATGACTACTTGCTGAAGTATTGTTCTCACTTGTTCCTGTTGACGTCATGTCTGCCGAGGAGTGGCGTGCAGGCCGAGCATGACTACTTGCTGAACTATTGTTCTCACTTGTTTTTGCTGACATTGTGTCTGCCAAGGAGTGGCCTACAGGCCAAGCAATGACTACTTGCTAAACTATTGTTCTCACTTGTTCCTGTTGACGTCATGTGTGCCAAGGAGTGGCGTGCAGGCCGAGCATGACTACTTGCTGAACTATTGTTCTCACTTGTTCCTGTTGACGTCATGTGTGCCAAGGAGTGGTGTGCAGGCCGAGCATGACTACTTGCTGAACTATTGTTCTCACTTGTTCCTGCTGACATTGTGTCTGCCAAGGAGTGGCCTACAGGCCAAGCAATGACTAATTGCTAAACTATTATTCTCATTTGTTCCTGTTGACATCATGTCTGCCGAGGAGTGGCGTGCAGGCCAAGTATGACTACTTGCTGAACTATTGTTCTCACTTGTTCCTGCTGACATTGTGTCTGCTGAGGAGTGGCATACAGTCTGATCCCATATGGGTACTTTTAGGGGGGGGTAAGAAAAATCCTTACCTCTTTCAAGGCTGTCAAACATTTTAGTAAATGTGCAAGATACTAAAATACAACAAAAATAATTGATACAATCAATCATTAATATCTTATTATTTTTTAAAATCCTTTAAAAAAAGGTTTCGTATATTTTAGTGTTTTAAATTTATCAAAAATTTGGCTGTACCAACGGCTAGGAGGTAGGGTGCTCGAGGCACCCCACCTTCCATGGGCGCCCTTGAGCATGACTACTTGCTGAACTAATGTTCTCACTTGTTCCTGCTGGCATTGTGTCTGGCGAGGAGTGATGTACAGGACAAGATGACTGCTTGCTGAACAATCATTCTTGCATGTTCCTGCTGGCATCATGTCTGCCAAGGAAGTAGAACACAGCTTTGTGTGCCTTCGTGTGACTACCTACCGGCTGTGTGCAATGAGGTGACAGCTCATCTTTACAGTGTTCTGGTTGTTTCAGTTTAATGGAACTATTATTTTGAATTCTTCTGATTCTGTACAATGCTTCATACTGCAAAGGTGACTGAGAGACCTTTTTATAAGATGATTGTTCTCTGATTAAGTGCTAATATCTTATCTAGAAATTAAACAGTTGGGTTCAAAATTTGTGTTGTCAAGATTTTTTGTACACTGTCAGTGATTTAAATGTACATGTAAACTTAGCTTTAGACAGTACTCTATGTGGGGTTCAGCTGGTTGGACCAGGATGAAAAGCTTGGCAGGGTTGGACCATCACAACATCACTGCCTTTATTCATGATTACTGTTCTGTGACTGCTTTCCAATGTGTACAGACATGCGCAATTAATAGGCATTCCCAGTTTAGCATCTCACATGACTGGACGTGGTACTTCTTTGAGTATTGTTATCAGGGATATATATATAATAATTTATGTGTCTATTCAGTGTATATGTTCTCTTGGTACATGTGTATTACATCCTCAGTTAACTTCTTGATATATATATTTTTTTGTCTGTATTTGCATATTCCTCAAGATTTGAACTGTATTTTCTTTTCAGTCTAAATCATTTAGTGCTCCAGTGGGGAAGAGTTATTTTCTGAGTGTCAATAGGTGAATATTTTATTTTCCTTTTTTGAAATGATTTCTTTACTGGGTGATTACTTTTGCATCATTAGATTAACTTAGTTGTTCTTTAACTCACACTTCCGTTTTCTTTTTTCTTTTTTTTTTTCTTTTTTTTTGTGAAAAAAAACTGACATTCTGATTTACTGGAATCTAATTTTCCATAAATGATAGTTACAGAACTGTATAATTTAAAAACTTCAATGGCAAAAACTCAAAGGATTCATATAGGCATTCATTGAAAGTTTATTAGAACCTGTAGAGTAGTCAACATTATGATGTGAAGGAAATAGAGGAAACATGTCAAACAAAGGTCTTTGCTCTTTCCACGTTTATAAGGGAGTCACAGAAAAATTCTCATTGGGTGCCACCGGGAAATGAACCCAGGGTCTTCCAGTAACATGCCGGATATGGTTCCACTACACCACAGCAGCCTCGAATTCCTCCAGACTCACACATGCTAACCGCCAAGCCAATTTGGCTGGTTGCCCCTTGGAGCCCGCACAATGCTCGGGATTCACCAAAGATGGTAAGCAGCAACTGAAAAAATAATTAGAAGGCGAATGAACAATCAATACAGACACCCGACGTGGATCAAACAAAGTTCTTCGCTCTTTCCACATTTGAGAATTTTTCCATGACTCACTTATAAACGTACTTCGCTCTTTCCGCATTTATGAGAATTTTTCCTTGACTCACTTATAAACGTACTTCGCTCTTTCCGCGTTTATGAGAATTTTTCCATGACTCACTTATAAACGTACTTCGCTCTTTCCGCGTTTATGAGAATTTTTCCGTGACTCACTTATAAACGTACTTCGCTCTTTCCGCGTTTATGAGAATTTTTCCGTGACTCACTTATAAACGTACTTCGCTCTTTCCGCGTTTATGAGAATTTTTCCGTGACTCACTTATAAACATGGAAAGAGGGAAGACCTTTGTTTGATGTTTCTAGTCCGTGTCCGGTGTCTGTATTGAGAGGAAACATGCTTCAGTGATAGACGAAACATGCTTTAGTATATTTTCATGGTAGCTTTCAAACTATATCTTTATTTCTTTTCATGCCAGAGTTTGGATTGGTTTTTATCCAAACTCTGGCTGAAGAAGAGCTAAAGTGTAGTTCACAAGCTTCCATGCAAAATATAACTTTTGCATAACTTAAGCATGTTTTTCACACATCATTTATATCAGTTGTATGTTGCTTCCCAGTTCTCTCAATAGTCAACATTAGTTGCTTGCCATCAATCTTCTATAGTACCCTCATTTGTTGAAGCCAACTTGGTAATTGATCAACCTCATGTATTGTATTTATATCAGACTGTGCCATGTGTAGTGCATGGAAGAGGAAATGTTACCTAGACTGACGCTACATACACTATATTATAAAAAGTATTCGGACACTGGCAAATATTTGCACAAGTGCAAAGAATGGTTGTGCAAGAAGGTGCGCTGTGAATGGGGATATACATATATAAAGCTGAGATGTTCTATCGTGTTTTCAGTAACTTTGTAGCAGATATGCTGTGTGGATGTAAACTTTTGGAGTTCCAGCATGGGCTGGTCATAGGATGTCATTTGAGTTCCAGCATGGGCTGGTCATAGGATGTCATTTGAGTTCCAGCATGTGCTGGTCATAGGATGTCATTTGAGTTCCAGCATGGGCTGGTCATAGGATGTCATTTGAGTTCCAACATGGGCTGGTCATAGGATGTCATTTGAGTTCTAGCATGGGCTGGTCATGGGATGTCATTTGAGTTCCAGCATGGGCTGGTCATAGGATGTCATTTGAGTTCCAACATGGGCTGGTCATAGGATGTCATTTGAGTTCTAGCATGGGCTGGTCATAGGATGTCATTTGAGTTCCAGCATGGGCTGATCATAGGATGTCATTTGTGTTCCAGCATGGGCTGGTCATAGGATGTCATTTGAGTTCCAGCATGGGCTGGTCATAGGATGTCATTTGAGTTCCAGCATGGGCTGGTCATAGGATGTCATTTGAGTTCCGGCATGGGCTGGTCATAGGATGTCATTTGAGTTCCGGCATGGGCTGGTCATGGGATGTCATTTGAGTTCCAGCATGGGCTGGTCATAGGATGTCATTTGAGTTCCAATCCCGGGTTGGTCATAGGATGTCAATTGAGTAACGTTTCCATGCGGAGTATTGCATCTAAACTAAACATACCAAAATTGACTGTAAGTGATGCATGAAGAGATGGAAGCAGGACGGTGCAACTACAGCAAAACAACGTTCAGGAAGACTGCTCAAACTAGTGGAACATAACAAAAGGACAATGGTAAGAAATGTTAAGAAATTTCGTTCTTCCTCTGCTGTTTCCATCACTGCTGAAGTAGGAAATGCTTGTAATGTATTGGTTAGTGCCATAACTATCCACAGGCAGTTGTGCAGTGCAGATTATTAGGGTAGAGCAGCAGCACACAAGCCACTCGTCACTACCGTGAGTGTGAAGCATTGTTTGGAGTGGTGTGTCTCCCATTGTTCCTGGACTGTGGGCGACTGGAAAATAGTTCTTTGGAGTGATGAGTCATGCTTTTCACTCTTCCAGTCTGATGGACGGGTTTGGATTTGGTGACAGCCCAGTGACCGATTTTCATCGAACTATGTTCTTCCAACTGTTAAGTTCGGTGGAGGCTCTGTCATGGTATGGAGTTGTTTTTCGTGGATGGTACTTAGCCCATTGGTTTTTATGCCACAAATCATGAACTCTGAAATGTAACTCAACATTTTAGATAATTCTGCCCTACCAACAATGTGGCAGTACTATGGAAATGACTATTATCTCTTCCAGCATGATTGAGCTTCCTCCCACACTACACAACATGTTCGGGACTAGTTTCTTGAAAATGATGTGAAATTGTTAGATTGGTCTGCTCAGAGTCCTGATTAGAAGAATTCCAAATATCATCATATTATGCTTAGGTTACATTAAAAACTATAAGTGGTGGGACATTTAAGTAGTGATTTCTACCTACATCGGCCATGGAATGAACTATGTGGTATAAGAATCGGTGTTGCCAGATTTCAAATTAACTTTCCAAATGATAGGGAAATGTGAAAAGGTGCATGTGTATTGCAGGTGTTAGGGGCAAGGTAGATTTCAATGCTTTCCGGTGGCTGAACATTTTGCCAATCAGGAATCGTGGACCTATCACTGATAGTTAAAATTGAAAGGGAGGTGAAAGGGCTGCCTTGCTTAACATCAGCAATATGCTCTCATCAATCGCCAGGTTGATGCTGTGGTATGTACTACCAATGTAGTGGGTAACGCCTGTGGAAGTGTTGACAGGGATAGAGTAGACACCTTGTAAATCTAGGGGTTCATTGGGATCTTTAAAAATGAGATTAAGAAGTTGTGGAGGTGGTTTAACTGCAATCCTGTATCCAAAATATTTGAAAATAGATACTTTGAGTGAAGGACAGGCTAAAGGGCAAAGTGCCAACAAACTGATGAGTGGTGGAAGGTTCAGGCGGCAAACTAATAGTTTTTAACGAAACCTATGTGTGATATGATGGTATTTGGAATTCTTCTAATTTTTTGTGTGTTACGTATTTCCCTGCCAATCCTTCTCACAGAGTCCTGTTCTTAATCCCATAGATCAACTCTGGGATGAACTGGAGTGATGGATACGAAATCGACCTCAGAGACCATCTTCACTCACCAATCTGGCAGCAGCTTTAAAGAACTAATAGAACTAATGACGAGTCATTCCTTTCGAGACCTACTAGAAATTGGTTGATAGTATGCCTCAGTGTGTTGCTGCTGTCATACAAGCAAAAGGTGGACCGACTAACTACGACTAACTACTAATTGCAATAATAAAGCCTTTTGTCACAAAACATTGTGGTGTCTGAATACTTTTGATAATATAGTGTATCAAGCTGCACATCCAGAACAAAATAGATTGATCTAAGGGGCTTATATGAGGTCCCATCAAAAAGTTCCGAGATTAGGCTGATATACAACAAGGTACTTACGTTACTTAAATCTGGCTATGATCTCCCTCAAAGTAGTCTCCTTGGGCAGCGATACACTGGTGCCAGCATTTTTGCCAGTGTTGGAATGCTGCATGGAAGTCCTGTTCGCAAATCATGTCTACACTGTCTGTGTTTCTTGCTGGATCTCGTCCATGGTTTCAAAACAGCGACGCTTGAGCTACAGCTTCATCTTCGGGAACAGAAAGAAGTCAGAGGGGGCCAAAATCGGCGAGTAAGGTGGGTGAGGAAGGGTAGTCATGCTGTTGCGGCTGCAAAACTGGCGTGTTGCTAACACTGTGAGCTTCTGCATTGTCGCGATGGAGCAGGAAATCGCCCCGTTGCCACATTTCAGGTCGTTTGCGTCGGATGTGCTCCCTAAGACGCCGCAGGAACATCACAGTAAAAAGGGTGGTGACGGTCTGTCCCTGGGTGACGAATTCAGGGTGTACAACCCTGTGAATGTCTAAGAACACGATGAGCATGCTTTTGGTTGTGCTCCGGACCTGTCGGGCCCTTCTTCGGTTGTGGAGGTGCCTGGCTCTTCCACTGTGACGACTGTTGTTTGGTCTCCAGGTCGTAACCATAGACCCAAGTCTCGTCCCCAGTGATGATCCACGACAAGAACACTGGTTTATTCACCACCTGCTGACAAAGATCTTGACAGGGTTCGACATGGAGCGCCTTGTGTTCGGAGTTCAAAATCTTTGGCACAAACTTTGCAGCAATGCAGTGCATGTTCAAAACTGATGTTAGAATTTCTTGCACTGTTCTGTATGGCATGTTGACGATGGTAGCAATGTCTGGAATGGTTCTCCGACGGTCCTCATGCACCAGTTCCCTAATTTTGTCCACATTTTGGGGGGTTTTGCTTATGGACGGTCGCCCTGACCTCTTGTCATCTTCCAGTGCGGTTCTGCCGCTCTTGAAGCACGAGTACCACTCAAAACACCTCTCACGACTCATTGCTTCATTGCCATAAGCCTGCCACAACATTTCACGTGTCTCCATTCTCAATTTGTCGAGTTTGACACATAATTTGATGTCCGCTCACTGCTGTAGTTTGCAGTCCATACTGAAATCGCAGCTGTGTTCTGCGCATGGTCACCAAATATTGTGTAGCACAGCTCCTGATGTTCACAGAATGACGCCACGTGGCACAATGACTCATGAAGGCCATTGTGCCTGCCCTTGACCACTGCTCGCGCATCCATGTACTGCCATCTGTTGGCACGCTACGTACCTAGTCTCGGAACTTTTTGATCGCACTTTGTATATGAACAATTGAATAAGACTTCTTCTGCCAAAAGTAATGCACTTGTATGCATTTCATGTATACATACATAAAGTAAAGTAATGCACTTGTATGCATTTCATGTATACATACATATCTATCTATCTGTCTGTCTGTCTATCTATGCATCCATCCTCCTCCTCCCCCCCCTCTCTCTCTCTCTCTCTCTCTCTCTCTCTCTCTCTCTCTCTCTCTCTCTCTCTCTCTCTCTCTCTCAGCTGTTCTTTGAGATTTAAAGGTTAGCTTCTCAAAGAAATCTCATCTGCCAGATTTAAGTTTAAAACAGGCAGAACTTGGTTTTACCTACTCTTGCTGGATGAAACATCTCCATTTACAATGGTCTCAGCAGACAGCTTGAGCTTTTGAGTTTCACTGACATCCATAACACATCCCACACATGACCTTTTGTACCTTTTTTTCTGCCACTTGGGCTGAATACATTCTCTTAGTAAGTATCTCACCTCTTATTCTTTCAACATATTGTAGTGGAATCACCTAAAAATATCTGTCTCCACCTTACTTACAGCATTTTGCTTGATATCTGCAAAATATCATCATTCCTCACATAATCAAAATGTGCGTTCCCCCACACACACGCCACACCCCGTAAGTAATGCATCTCTCCAGCATGCAAATGATTCCTGTACCATACACTCGGGGCCTTTTCAAAAACCCATCAGTGCTGTAAAATCCACATAAGGCAGCTGTAACTTCCAAAGATGAATTCATTCACTTGCTAATTTCACGATCTAATCTGTTTACTCTGTCAAAGATGCTTCTTAAATATACAAATTCATTCACCTGGTCTATCTCTGTAACTTTTAGACTGATCTTGCATTCAGCTATAATAGTTCCTTGCTCAAAAACCCATAGGTTTGGTTCTTGTCTTATTTATATTCAGTTTGAACTTCACACAAACTTAGTACATCAGGGACAACATACTCTGCAACTCTGCAACTCACTTTTGCTCTCCACTAAGAGGACTGTATCAATAGCATACTCACTTTTGCTCTAACAGGTCTGTATAAACAGTATACTCACTTTTGCTCTAACAGGTCTGTATAAACAGTATACTCACTTTTTCTCTCCACTAAGAGGACTGTATCAACAGCATACTCACTTTTGCTCTCCACAAGAAGATTGTAGCAACAGCATACTCACTATACTCATAAATTGCATATAGCGTATTAAATCTGTCTTTTTTTTTTTTTTTTTTTTAATGGTGTAATAATCATAGAGATTTGCCAAGCTTTCACACTCCACTGGGAGGCTTTTTCAAGGCAACGGTAGACATAAAAATGCAGGGAAATGGAACACGTAAGGAACAAAGATGATTTTTGAAAATAACGTGAGTAACATCACGAGCATATTTCGTTATTTTTTTTTTAGCACGTAACTACACGGTTCACTGCGACGTGTTCCCTTCTTTTATAACGCATGCCAAACCATTGGTAGTTCAGTAGAGATCATGTCATTGCATGCTACTTTGTTGGAGAGGATTTCAACAGTTTCCCTGATGGCAGTCTCTTTGAAGTTCTTGTAAGGAGCAATTCTTCCAATATTATTCCATACTGGAGTGGCCGATGAATGCATGACTTCTCTGGCGAGGGCTGTATTCTGCATGTCCTTGTTGACACTTTGCACGCGTTCTTTACATCTAGTGTCCAAGGATCGCTTTGTCATTCCGATATATATATTTTCCGTGTTGTCAGGATATACCAATGGCATAGCGTACACACTCACCTTTTCTTTTTCTCCCTGTCTCTCCTCGCAGCTTGATACTATATGTGATAATGGGGTCGGGGACTTCATTGCTATTAACATTTTGTATTTATGTAACAAATTCTTTAACCAATAGGCAAAACCTATTGTATATGAGATGGATCCTGCGTACTTCATTGTCTCACTAGGTGATTTTGTTGTTGCTGACATTATATGATTTCTTACAGTTCTATGTATTCTGTCTATTTCATCCCTCTTATATCCAGCCTTTAGACCTTTGCTATAAATATTATCAATTTCCTTGTTATTTAGGTAGTCAGGTTGGCATATGTTATATGCTCTCTATAGAACCATGCTCTAAAAGCAGAAAGTTTGTACTCTTTTGGGCAGTGCGAATCAGGAGGGACAAGGTTCAGTACTGCTGTCGGTTTATAATAAACGTTAAAATCAAAGCTGGGTGTTCTATTTCTTCTGAGTGCGACGTCAAGATAATTTAACATTCTATCCACTTTAAGCTCCATGGTGAACTTTATTGTATTATGTAGACTGTTGATCTTATGCATGAAATTTTTTAATTCATCTACTCCATGTTCCCATATGAAGAATATATCCTCAGCGCAGCGTATCCACACTCGGGGTTTCTTGATACACTTTAGAAAGATGAGATCTTCTAGCGGTCTAAGTACTGCTTCAGCAAGTAATATGCGTTTCTTGAGTATTCATATTGTGGTGTATTGAAAATTTAGCATACTCACTCTTGCTCTGCACTAACAGGACTGTATCAACAGCATACAGCAACCTGCACACACGGTTGTTACCAAGACATAGACCGGTATTATCTGATCTGTATAATCATAAATGTTGTCCATTATTTATGGATGCATGCATGCATACATTAACATCATCTATGTATGCATCTATAAATAATATTTTAAACATATAATTGAACATATTAAGGTTCTTGAAATCAGATACTACAGTCTTGTGATGATTATATATATTAAGAAAATACAACGTTTGTCACAAATATTTTATTTTTTCAAGTCAACTAAGGTCTTGCTGGGCTCTGGCCTAGCTTCATCAAGACGAATGGCAGGTAAATATTTAAATTGTACATAACATCATAAATAGTGTTTGCAATCACGTGTTTTTGGTTAGTTGCTTCCATGTGCTTGATAGAAATAGTTTTTAATTTTTTTTATAAATAGTTTTTAATTTTTTGAACATACTCTGTAATACATAACTGGTGTAATGAAGCTAATTCTCAGACAGTTCTTTAGCACATAATCTACAAAAACCATGGATGAACAGAATAATTCTGAGCAAAAACCACAGGTATTTTACTAGGAACTTTCTTTGATCTTCTTTGTACATGATTATGTGTTGGCACAACTTTTTGATGCATATCTGACAGGAAAAACGTATGCCTTTAAGAATTTCTAGCCCAGAATTTCTATGTTCAACTGTGTCCATCTCACAGATTTTGAAAACTGCATCATGCTGATGTAGTTTTTAAGTTTTTGTGTGGATGTAGCTCCACATGGTTACAATTTAACACAGCACTCCTGTGACAAAAAATAATAATATGTTTGTATGACTGTTTTATATTTCTAAATATTTACTTGTATTCTTTTCTAATTTCTGTAATATTGTAAATTGTATTTGCGTGATTTGAGTGCATTAGTAGTATCTTTAAAGTTTAGTATTGTGTTTAAAAAAACATCATAATTTTTTAAATTACTTTCTGTAATCCATTTTTTTAGGGTGTCATATGGCAGGGAAGAAATTGTAAAAGATGTTATGTCTGATGAGGTAAGGGTCTATGGAGTATATTCTAACTTTTGAGTTAATGATATGTGTTCCCTTTGCTCTTATTTTCCTTGTGATTTCTGTTACCCATTTCTATTTCATAAAGATATTATATCAGGCTTTTACACTATTGTAGTAGAGAAGGGTTAAGAACCATCATGAGACACTCTTAGGGCTAAAAGTAGTTGCAAATGTGGAATCTGGCACGAGAGAGTTTCTGTCGTCGAAACTTACTGTATAGTACCACTGTGGAATCACATGAAGAAGTAGAGTCAGTTTGTTGCAAATCTTGTTTTGTTTTTAGTTATTGTTATCAACAATGTGCCTAAATATCTTCATTTGAGATGTAAATGTTAACTAATGATATGGTAATGGTTTGGATCGCAAGTCTTCAAAGTAAAAAGTTTCAAGAATTTGGTAACTGTTACCAATACATATCAATAAACACCTTTCAGCTGCAAAATGTGCTTTTGGTGAAATACTATGAGGGAGTTTCCAAAAGTAAGGTACACCAGTACCACCCCAATGCTGTGTGCTCATGCATGTGTGATGTATACCTCTATTTAACCTTCCTTATGAGTTTCTGTTTTCTTATGAAAATTCCATTACTTCTTGGTTAAACATTTTCTCACTGAATGGCACATTATTTCCCTGAACAGCTTGTGCATTTTGGCAACACTGACAGTGAGTCAGAGAAACTGTGACTAATACCTCTATTTAACCTTCCTTTTGAGTTTCTGTTTTCTTATGTAAATTCCGTTACTTCTTGGTTAAACATTTTCTCACTGAATGGCACATTATTTCCCTGAACAGCTTGTACATTTTGGCAATGCTGACAGTGATTCAGAGCAGCTGTGATGAATACCTCTATTTAACCTTCCTTTTGAGTTCCTGTTCTCTTATGATTTATTTTATTCTTAAATATTTTCTCACTGAACAACTCATTACTTCCTTTAAGAGCTTTTACAGTTTGGCATCACTGACAGGGAGTCAGAGGAGTGTTTAATGTCAGCATTGAATGTAGGAAAGCAGAGGGGGGGGGCAGAGCAGATAGTTGGAGTTGAGAAAACTTTGGAGATTATGTAGAGAAGTTAATAAGCATGTAGCAGCATATTGGTATGAACAATCATTCCATTGGGATGTGATTTTTGTCTCTGTAGTTGAGTATACCTTACTTATGGAACCACCTATGCATGCAGGTTATCATGGTTAGTAAACAACTAATATCTATATGGACTTGCATAACCCTGTATGAAATCATAGCAGAAGGATATCAATTATTTATTAGCACTGTATGATATTATACCACAGGAATAGTGTAGTTAGCTATGATATTATACCACACTGTATGCTTTTAACCGTGGTCAGCCGGCCATTCAGTCTGCATTGTTTCTATAGATTCCTTGGGTTTGGGGACATGAATGCTCTCTCATGTAGAAAGACATTCTGAAGGAAATCAGTGTTTAGTTGTAGATGACAGAACAAATCTCTACTTTTTGTTGATATGAAATTGGCCATGTTTTTTTCTAAAACGAACAACAAACTGAATTAGAAAAAAAAGTAGCAGTTTGTGTATCACAATAAACTGAAATGAAAATAGACATCTAATAATTTATCAGTCATTTCTTCACATGACTGAACAATCTCCTTGATTCTCTCTCTCCAAATTTACCACCATTTTAATGTTTGTCCATACATCAACTTCATCATCAAACAGTGATAAAAATGACACATCTTCAGATAAATACCATAAGTGCTGACATTTTGTTTTTCAAAGTTGCTCTGACACTGTATCTACCCTTTTGTACAATTTCAGTGACTTTAAGAAGCACAAATCTTGTTAAGGGGCTTTTGCAGCTGGTTGAAAATAAACCGTTACAAAGAATAGACAGATGTCTTTCAAAGCTTCCTTCTGTTTGTCGCATAGTTTAAGTTCAGACCTTAGCAAAAGCATTTTCAAGGAATAAATTGCTCTTGCCATCCACTGGGCTTGATGCATCGCACCATGTGGCCTGATTTTTAGTTTCTTCTCTATATCTCCTCCTCAGAGTTCACTTCTTAATATTTGTTCTTGTAATTCAGCTTTATAAAATTCTAACATTTTGTTAATTTCAAACTCATTAAAAAATCCCTCCACAGCTTTCTTACCACTTTGTAAATTGGTAAGTTTGATATTTTTCAGCTTTCTCTCAACTGTTTGAAAAGAGGTATGTCAGGACTGCTTGTTACCTGATGTATTAGGCAAACTAGTAGTCCTATTCTGTGATCAAATTTCTGAATCAGTCTGTCTGCTAAAGAGGGTGGAAAGCCATGCAATTTGCTGTTCCACCATTTACTTTTCATAATGTTACCAATGTGTGATATGAGAGTTTTATTGCTTCTCTCAAGGTCTGTATATGCTGAGCAATCAGTAAGTGAAGTATTATGATAAATAATATCACTAACTTTTAAAACATTTTTTACTAAATTCACTGCTTAATGACTGTTTCATTAATTGCTTTACAAATAAAATGGTAGAGTCACATGAAAATACCATACTCTGAATTCTCCATTTTTGATTTTCAGTGAATAAATGAGCTTTTCATTAGATAATTTTATTACTAACTTTCTTTTTTTTTCTTTTGTAAATGCCTTTCAATATATAATTTTATTTTATAGGATAAAGCAGACACCCCAACCCACAGACTTGTTGTTCATGGTCTCAAAGGTGCCTGGACTAAGCACAACAGAGGTGTTGTTTTTAGCCTGTTTGACAGTTATATGAGAACTGTTATTCTGAAAAAAAACCTTTCAACAGATGCCCTTAGGGGGTTCAAGGTGGAAACACAAAATACACCTCAGGTATTTTCCTTTTTTCAGTTGTAAAGTTGTATTACCATAATATCAGTCATAAGATATGCAGGTTATCTGTTGAAAGAGTTATAAATTTAAGTCCTGTGAATAATATGGTGCTTTTAAAAAAACTGTTCTGCAGCAGTTTGATTTTTTTTTTTTAAATTACATGGTGCGGGAAAGGTAGTACAACTGAAAGTGCCAAAAGATGGGTTAACTACAGAAAGAATGTAATAGTGTTTGATGATGAAAGTCTTAAAAAAAGAATTGGAAAGAGGTTTGTTTTTGTCTTTTTTTACTTATGAACATATGGACAGAAAATGTGATTCAGTGAAGTCCCATGATTACATGCTGCTGGAAGCTCTGTGGTATGCATATTCATGAGTGCCTCTGAGCTTCCTACAACAGGTAATCATTTGTCAGTAAGCACTGCACAAATCTGATTTCATCTGTTTTTGCTGTGCGCATCTCATTAGTTAAGGCTTT
This sequence comes from Macrothele yani, assembly GCA_039090855.1. NCBI lineage: Eukaryota > Metazoa > Arthropoda > Arachnida > Araneae > Macrothelidae > Macrothele > Macrothele yani. Next base: position 70,994,100 of record CM077000.1, on the reverse strand, counting down.
TGTTCGCTATTTTGTGGAAACATTTTCAGAGATTGTCTGCTGTTTCTAGGGATTTTTAGGTCTATCAACCAGCGGAGTTGGCTCAGTGCCCGGGCCCTCCACATGTGGTATTGGTCTTTCATTCTTTGTTATTGGCTGCATATTTAAAAATATATTTCTATATGTTTTGAAATATGTATTTTACGAGTCATTGGAAGCAAACTGTAATATGGCAGATATTTTTATCGTTTCCAGATATTCTAGATGTTTTCTCCAGGATATTTTCATATGTATCTTCAATAATATGGGCCACCCTTATAAAAAAAATCCTGGGTGTGCTAATGCTATCAATGGTAATACTGGAAAGTTTGAATTTTTGCTGCTTATTCTGTTTTTAAAAGACATTTACAGATTTTTATTCATTTAAAAGAAAAAAAAAACCTGTGAATTTTTGCCTACAGTTACTTTATTTAATTAGATAGTTTTTTCTTTGGACTGCTGGGTCATCCTGTGAGTTGTGACCTTTCTGTTGGAAATTACAGTTCAAGATCATCATGATAGGTGCAGATTGTTTTTTTTTTTTTTTTTTTTTTTTTGTTAATTTAATGGTCTGCTGACTATAGGAAAGTATGACACAGTTTCAGTCCTTATTAAAAAAGTAAATTTTCCATGTACTCATCCCCTCCAAAAAGTTGAAAATTGTGCCACCTTATGGTGCTTCTATTTCAAAAATAATATGTTAGTATGCCTGCTATGTTTTTTAGAAATTCATTTTCTATTAATTTCTGTTAAGGTGGTTCCACCTAAATTCTTTGCCTAATGTTTCCAATGGTAAAGCTTCTTTGCATTTATTATTATTATTATTATTATTATTTTTTTTTTTGCAATTAATGTATTCCCAAGGATGAAAATTTGCACGTCGATAAAACTAACTTTATAGCATGGGATACTTAATACTTGCTAAAACATAACCATAATTAAGCAATCCAACATTTGTTTGTGTACTAACATCATCAATGCACAGGTCATGCCATCTGTTTACAGGTCTGAACATTACTCAAAAAAGAATGATTGATTTTTAATATAATTATGATTTATTTTATCAAGTATTAAGTATCCCATGCTATAACTTAAAGTTAGTTTTATCGATGTGCAACTTTTCATCCTTGGGAATACATTAATTGCGAAGAAAATATGTAAAGAAGTTTCACCATTGGAGACATAAGGCAGAAATTTTAGGTGGAGCCACCTTAAGATGTAGTTTTTTTGTTAAAATATCATTACTGGCACAAAGGTGCCGTATTTTACTGTACCCCACGTAGCCATCCTTCAGAAAACTTAAAAATTGCATGCACCTGAAAGCAAAATGGGACCTGCATCTCCTAATTTGCATTAATGCATACTACCATTGCACCAGCTAGGACAAGGAAGTTCCAAGCAACTGAAGCTGTGCTGATGTTGATGTATATTTCACTGTGTTCTGCATAGCCATCCTACAGAAAACTTGAAAATTGCATCACCCTGCAAGAGGAATTGAACTCCCCATTTCCCAATTCAATCATGCTACTGTCACATCACCCAAGACAACAAAAATTCCAGGCAACTAAAACTAAGCTGATGTAAATACCGTACATATTATTGTTTCCCATTGTAGAAAACTTGAAAATTACCTTGCCTCAGGAAGGGGAATCAAACTGCATCTCTTGATTTATGTTCGAGCATGCTACCATGACACCTCCCAAGACAACGAATTTAAAGCCAATGTAAGCTGTTGTAAATACCATATATTTTACTGTTTTTAATGTAGAAAATTTGGAAATTACCTTGCCCTGGAAGAGGAATTGAACCACATATCTTGATTTACATTTGAGCATGCAACCATTTCACCATGCAAGACAATGAATTCAAAGCAATGCCGTCCCTGGTGGTGCAGTGGTCTAAGCACTGGCTTCTGACCATTCATCTGAGAAGAGTCCGGTTCTAATCCTTGTGAAGGCATGGATGTTGTGTTTGTCTTATGGCACTGGTTCTCTCCCTTCTCTGGGGTCAGTGGCCCTAAATTATGGGATGAGTGACTGCTTATAGCCCATTAAGCTCTTCACAGTGGTCGTTAAACTTCCAATGAAAAAAAAAAAAATTGAAGCAACTGAAGCTAAGCTAATGTAGATACCCTATATTTTACTGTTTCTCATGTAGAAAACTAGAAAATTACATCACCCTGGAGAGGAAATCGAACCCACATCTCTTGATTTACGTTCAGGCACGCTACTGTTATACCACCCAAGACAACAAAGTTCCAAGCAACTAAAGCTAAGCTGATGTAAATACCATATATTTTACTGTTTCCCATGACAAAAACTTGAAAATTACATCACCCTGGAAGGGGAATCGAACTGCATCTCCTGATTTAAATAATATAACCTCCAATATCGGAAGTAAATTGAAACTCCTGATTTATGTTCAAGCATGCTACCATGACACCTCCCAAGACAATGAAGTTCCAAGCAACTAAAGCTAAACTGATGTAAATACCATATATTTTACTGTTTCCCAGGTAGAAAACTTGAAAATTACCTCACCATGAAAGGGAAATCGAAAACCACATCTCCTGATTTAAATTTGAACTTGCTACCATAACACCACCCGAGACAATAAAGTTCCAGCCAACTGAGGCTGAGCAGATATAGCTTAGAAATCTGAATACTGAATTTTGGGTTAAATTTTTCTACAGGGCAATGTAATTTTCCAGTGGTGGCTTGTCAGGTGAAGTAATTGAAGTGTCACTTTACCTGAAATTTGTGGAAAAAAATGTTCTTCGAATGATGTAACGGATTCTTAATGTTAGTCACTTTTTTGTCTACAAGAATGATTTCTGGGAAATGTTGTGGCTTTAAAGCTCTCTCATTTCTAAAAGCAAGCTAGAAATTTGAGCATTCCATTTCAAATGGAACTACAAATTGATGAACAGACGACCTTGTAAATGCGTGTACTCCACGTGTACTTGCCGCAGTTCCAAATCACTTCACTCTGGTGCCAGGAAGAGCACTGACATAGGAACCTGGAGATCACCGAATCAGGGGTTGCTATAGCAACCAATGACATCGAAGATCAAGGTGAAGTGACAGCCTGCTCCACTGGTTGTCACTACACCTCGATCAAGTGAAATGCCAGGTCCCGCAGTTTTGAGTTTAGATTATTCTGGTTTCATTTGTTGCATTTATACTGTATAGTAACTGTGAGTGTGAGCTTTAGTACGTATTAGTGTTGTTTCTTTATTATTTTCCTTGTGTCCTAGATTCATACTTTTGTTTAAAAAATGAGCCTAGAAAATTATACAGTGTGCACATTGTTGCAGACTTAATGTGCATGAGGATGTATTCTAAGAAGTGTATAAATTGCTTTTTCCAGTTCTTACTTATCCCTGAACCCACTGTACAGCAGAAGGAAGTAATTTTAAAGTTTTTTGAAAAGGTGGCTACATGGAAAACAATGTAAATACGACTCATGTGTGCTGATAATGACATTTGTATATGCCTTCCAAGTATTTGGGAAGAATTATTTCTTCAGGGGGATTCATTTCACATTGATATTTAAGATGTTCTCTGAAGCACCAGAACTTGTGATCTATATCTATACCTGAATCAGAAATGGTCGTTGACACTATGAGGAAGCATCCGCCATTATGACATTTATACATATATACCTCCCATGTATTTGGGAAGAATTATTTCTTCAGGGGGATTCATTTCTCATTGATATCTAAAATGTTCTCTGGAGCAATGGAACTTGTGACCTATATCCATACCTGGATGAGAAATGGTCATTAATGCTATGAGGAAGCATTGACCATAATGATGTTTGTATATGCCTTCTATGTATTTGTAGAGAATTATTTCTTCAGAGGGATTCATTTCCCATTGATATCTAAGATGTTATCTAAAGCACTAGAACTTGTAACCTATATCCATACCTGGATGAGAAATGGTCGTCGACACTACAAGGAAGCATTAGCCATAATGGCATTTGTATATGCCTTCCATGTATTTGTGAAGAATTGTTTCTTCAGAGGGATTTGTTTCCCATTGATATCTCAGATGTTCTCTGAAGCACTGGAACTTGTGACCTATATCCATACCTGGATGAGAAATGGTCATTGACACTACGAGGAAGCCTTGGCCATAATGACATTTGTATATGCCTTCCATTTATTTGTGAAGAATTATTTCTTTATGGGGATTTGTTTCCCATTGATATCAGAAATGTAAGTTTTTTTGTTTCTGAATGCAATAGAATATTGATTACCTAAATGTCCAGTTACTAGAATTCTTTATTTAAGCATATTGCCTAATGTACGCCAAAAATGGTGTGATGCTTTCAGGGGCGATTTTTAGGGACCCATATACGCATTTACGGTATATTTGTTGAAAACCCGTAAAAACTACAAACTGGATAGTATCTGAAACAATCATTTGATGTTTCTGAATATTCTAGTTTCACACGTTATGTTCTGTGAAAGTTTGACCAGCTGATATGTAACGTCCGACGGTGAAAATGATTTATGTGTCAATTGACCATTATAGTTAAAAACTACATATCAAGCATATTAATGCTTACCACTTGAGAACTACCCCGCTTTCCTTTGTTGTCAGTAGAGGCCATGGTTCTTCCAGTTCATTGTCATTATCAAAACAAGGTTAGGCTTATCGTAGTTAGGTCTGTTGCACAAGAATACTGGTACATGCTTAATTCCGTCGTCTTTTGTAAAAACGTTGAGATGAACATTAGGGTGATAGATATTTGAAGGTGGTGAAAGATATATGGAATTTGTACACTGTTGAACGGGCGCTAATGAAATGGAATGACTTGAACACAAAGGATAGCGTACATGCCCACCTGGACATGTGCAGAGATTATTTTACCTGCCCAGGAAAATTTATCTTTCAAGATAACAAATCAGAACCCATGTTTTTTGTTAAGTTAAAAAATATGAACTTTTCTTTACATGTTTTGCATTTCCATTTTAAGGGTCTGTATTCAAAATGCTCAATGCACAAAAACATGTATCTCAAGTTTTAAGATGTTGATGCTTAAATTGGTATGAAATGATATGATTAGTATTTGAGAAATTTAGTGATTCCTCCATGTTCCTGTCGTTTAAATTTTTGCCCCTTGGTCACTAAACACCGGAGGCAAGAGGCATGCATCCCATTGCTGACTAACACCATTTGGTTCCAATTTCTGGATCTAGAACATAATATAATTTAAGTAATATTCTTCTGTTCATGGCACTCCCCTAGCAATAGTACAACTTTCGGTGATTAGTAGTGAATTAAAACACCACATGCAATGACCATCTTTTTTCTCATAGTAGGAAATTCTATTCCAAATTTTTTAAATTTAGTTGCTCAGATTGGGCAGCTAGATTTTTTTTTACCTTCCCAGTCCAATAATTTGCATGCCCCGGGTATCTCGGGCATGGTATTTTTCAAGCCCTGATGTACTGTGTTGTCTTCTACAGAATAACATGTAGAAAGTTACCAAAAAGAAATCATGAAATGCGTTAGCATGTACGGACGTGCCAACTCTCCAGATTTAGGCAGGAGACTCCGGATTTTCAGCCCTTCCTTCCGCCCTCCAGATGAATGTCAAATTGTCCTGATTTTTACCAAGAATTAGCCGTTAGGGTGGTCAAAATTCCATCAACCACCATGATTTTGAACTGCTTGTGAAATCTTTTTCTTTCTGCGTCGATGCAAGGCGGTATTACAGTCACCAGTTTCATTCTTTTCCTCTCCTCCTATCTGCAAAATGAAAACCGCTCCATTGCCACAGTGGTCTAAGCTCTGACTTCTGACCAATCATCCGAGATGGGTCGGAAAAATTACCTTAAAAAATTTCTCCCAGTCCGATTGTCATACGACACTTTCAGCAAAGAACTCACCTGATCTGGCACTAGAATGCCGGGGAGGGTTAGTAATTGATAGATGGGAGCTGCCCTGCCTTTTCCTTGCAGTTCAGTCTTTCAGCCCCTCGCTTCAACAGAGCCACACACAGTTCAGTTGCAGCGAATTTGCTTAACGACAAAAGGGAGAAGTTGCAGTTGGCCTCGCCTTGTAACAGAAGCTGATGTTAGTGTGATGCTTTTTGTCATCTCCGTGCACAACCTAAAGAAGAAATGAAAAGTGGTTAGCTGCTATTTGATTCATGAAAAAACAACAAACATCTGGGCCATTTTACGTTTTCATTATCTTGCAGAATCGACGTACCTGAAAACGAATTTCAATAGGGAAGGGGGAGCGTTGATTTTCACACTATTTTTTTCTTTAGTACTTTTAGTGAACCAAAAATACTACAACTGGAAAATTGTTCCTACGTCTGCAAAATAGTGATAAAAAATAGCGCTTGTGTGATTTTATGAGCTGTAAAAATCTCCCAATTTTCAGATTTTAAAGGTTGGCATGTCTACAGTATAATGTGCTGTCGCTTTACCTTGAGGTTGTTGGTCCCATTAATTTTAAAGCATATATCATTTTCTGAGAAAACAGCTTTCATATTTGGTACTTTTTCAGTTTAATGAAAACTTGAAGATCTTTCTTTATTTTTCAGAAACTTCGTGCACAATCTAGTGTTAACCCGAATTCTAACCAAGCCTCTCACAGTCCCATAAGCCATCTTCAGTCTGGGCATGGGGCATCAATGCTCCAGAAACTCATTGCAGAAGCTGAAGCAAGCCCTATGGTTTTTACTGAAGAGGTAATGTTGTGTTTTAATAAAATATCTCTTAATCGTTGAAATCTTTTGTTATCCTTCTAAAAAGCATAATGTTTTATCAGACTGCTATTTTTATGACTTATGTTGTCCGTTCTCAGCATAACAGGATGAAAGTATTAGGTGTACAAATAAGTTTTAAAGCGTTTTAAGACAATGCAACATGTAATTTGAGAGAAAACAACAATACCTTTACAAATCAAAATGTGCGCCGTCATTATCTATCACCTTCCGCCATCGATTGGGCAGCTGATGGATTCCAGCCATGAAGAATACTTCGTCTTGTGATGTGATGAAGTCGCCAACCCACTTTTGCACTTTGTCACGTGTCCGGAACCGTACAGCAGACAAACCATGTCGCATTGATCGGAACAATTGATAGTCTGAAGAGGGGCTATGTCAGGACTATATGTCGGGTGCTCCAAAACTTCCCAGCAGCCAACTGTCAATAATGTTTCCTTGACTGATTTCCCAACATGCGGGCTAACACTGTTATGCAGTAATTTCACGGGATGCAGTCCTTTGCCTGTAAATGGAAGTTTCCTTGATTTCCTGGTTCAGTCACAACAATTGTTGCTTGTAGCTATCAGCAGTAACAGTTTGACACTGTTCCAATAGTTCATAATAGACCACACCCTTCATATCCCACCAGATGCGCAGCAGAACTTTCTTGGAGTGAATATTGCGCCATATATCGGTGCATATGCTTTTGCAGCACTTTTTCCCTGATAAAATTCGTAATGAATGCAGTGTCGAATCGCTTGCCATCTTTCACCTACCGATGTGCAAGTGCGTTTGACTGTTGGGCAAACTTCTGTGTCACATGTTATACTCTGGACCAGTTACGGTCACATGACAACAGCGCGGGGAAATTTCGGATATGTAAATTAGTGGTATATGTTACACAAAAAACGCTCTAAAACTTATTTGTACACCTAATAAGATTTTGCACCATCTAGTGGGAAAACTGTGGTGATGACATTGGAGTAGAGAAAGTGGATGGATGAGGGAGTCAAGGCTCTAGACGCTGACCTTGTGCATATGCTGAGTATGATGGGGAAATAGCGTTGCTTGTAGTATACTGTTCTGCAGATACTGTTATGGCCATACTGTTAGAAAAACAAACAAGCAAGCTGAAGAAAATCTCATTATAAAATTGGAGGAGGATAAACAGACAGAATAAGTCATAGTGAGGGATTGACAGTTTTTACATAGAGAAAAAGAAAAATAACAGTACCAATGTACTGCCCTAGAAACAGAGGAGAAAAACTAACTGTTAAAAATGCCATCGTTCCACGATATAAGATGAAAGTCAAATTTAACAATGAAAATGACTCTTATTTACACTGAAGCAAAAGTTGAAAGCCAAAATCACATCACTAAATTTTTGGTGCTGGCTCCCAGCACATTCTCAGATGACTTTCAACTTTTGCTTCAGTGTAAATGAAAGTCATTTTTTACGCTTTCCAACCGTAGATTGAAGAAGCGTATATACTCCAGCTTTGTCCGTCTGTCCGCACGGCAACGCGCGTAAAAATGGTTTGATTTCGATGAAATTTTAGTATGGGGTAGGAGACCACCTGGGGACGAACCCTATTGAAAATGAGGTTAATGGGGTCAAAGGTCACTACATAGGAGCGGGATACATTCCATTGCTTTTATGCGTCATAACTTCCGTAAAAATGGTTCGATTTCGATGAAATTTTAGTATGTGGTAGGGGACCACCTGGGGACGAACCCTTTGTAAAATTGACGAAATGGGGTCAAAGGTCAGGACATAGGATCGGGATCCATTCCATCGCCCTTATGCATTATAACTTGCGTAAAAATGCTTCGATTGAGACAAAACTTCATCAAGTTGTTCTGGAAGTATACTTTACCAGTTCTGTTGAATATCATCGAAATGGGGTCAAAGGTCAGGTCATAGGAGCAAGATTTATTCTACAGCCATTATCCTCATAACTTCAGTAATAATTGGAGTAATGATTTCTGGTATGTTAGAAAGCATATCATGATCAATGCATTGCATGATTTTACTAACTTGTTACTGTTAAATTTGACTTTCATGCTATATCATGCAAAGACAGGATTTTAACAGTTAGTGTTATTGGCACAAATTTCTTCAAGAAATTCAGAGGAGAAACAGGCATAGAAGCTCATTGAAACTCCTCCCATAGAACATGGCACCCCCATCAATTGGCCACCAAAGTTAAATGTGACATGTGCTGTGCTGCTGGCAATGGTTGCTGTGGCAACCCTATGATTGAACTGCATAGCAAACATGTCATTGTTTTGAGATGAGCGTAATTAACTGAGAACATAGTGAAAAACAAAGGGCCAGATATAGGGGAAAGGTTTACAGTTAGGTGGCTAAAGAAAAAAGCTACGAGGAAATAACAGCAAAATTGCAAAACAGTGACAAGTTTTCACAAATATATCTACCAATCAGGAACAGAAAGGCAATAACACACAAACTCTCAGTACAAAAAGAAAAAACAACGAAGCTATTGAAAAAGATAACGCAGATATTGAAACAGATGACAAAGGAATACAAATGAGAGTTGAAAGTGGAGAATCGTGAGTTACAGCTTTATAAAAAAATGGAAAATACAGGGTGTTCTAAATTATCTTTACAACTTTGACCCTCAACAAAACAGAAACAAAATAAGAGAACAAAAATCGGTTTATTGCATATTGAACATCACGTTCCAAAGTTTGTTGGGATGCTAGTAGAGCTCCACATGCGCACCATTGATTGCACGAATAACGTCGAGACGGTATTTGACCTCCTGCCATGTTCTCCTGAGCATGTTCTCAGGAATTGTTGTGATGGCAGCTGTAATTTAATACTGTGCTTTAGCTCATCCACATACAGAACCTTTGTAAGATACACAATATCCTTCACATAGCCCCGCAGGAAAACTCCAGGGGGAGGGGGTAAGATCCGGTGAACATGGAGGCCAAAGAATTGCACCATCCCTTCCAATCCATCACTTCGCAAAGGCTTCATCAAGAAACTCAGGAACACAAATTGCCCAGTGCAGAGGTGCACCATCCTTCCAGAAGAAGATAGCTGGTTGCACGCCGTCCAGTTGGGGTGTAACAAACTCACTCAGCATGTTTTCTCAGCAAACATTGGACGTGTCTGTGTTTTGGGCGGAAAAAAAAATGGGCCACTGATGCAGTTGTGCAGGAGATCGCACTAGACGTTAACCTTAGGGCTCTCATGTTCCACCTCATGGATGGCATGTGGGTTTTCAGAGCCCCTAAATTCTGCAGTTATGCCTGTTAATAACACCACAGACATGAAATGTTGCCTCATTGCTGAATAAAACATGTTTTAGGATGTCTTCCTCATTATCAATCCTGTGTAGTATATCAACAGAAAAATCCAAACGTTTCAGCTTATCCCCGAGGTGCAGCGCCTGTTTCAAATGCACTTTTTAGGCAGTCAGGTGCAACGTGCAGCACCCTGTATATCATTGTAGGTGGTAACGCCAACTACCTGGAAACCACACGAATGGACTTCTCTAGACTTCATAGGAAACTCTGTTGAAGACGTTACGTATCTTCTTCATTTGTGCTTGGCTGGCCAATGCTTTTTTGTAAAGCACACTACCAGACTCCAAAAACTTCTTGTGCCACTCGTGTATAGAGGGTCTGGATGGTGAATTACACCTATATTTGGCACAGAAATTCCTTTGGACTTGTGTATCTGACTTCGTCTCTATGAACCATGCCACACACACTGGGCCTTTTCCTGTGGAGTAGCCATAACAAGTTCAGGGTCGTTCCTGAAAGTAAACAAAAACCAATAATTACAAGGTTGCTTACCTTTTTCACATTTCACTGCATGTTTTATTCTTTTGTTGTCATGCTTGGTTTAAGAATCAGGTGCGGTGTTCTATTTTTTTTTCTTCAGGTTCTTTCAAATGTTCTACGCACGATCAAGTCCATGAAGTGCCTTGCTGTCCAGGTTGCAAAATTGTATCCTCCTCCCTCCCCAGCCTTCACATCCGCGTGTAAAACCTAACCTTCATTGATAAAAACCCCAATTCTTGAACTCAAAATCTTTTGATATTATCAACCGAACATAAACTGCTTATTTGCATACATACAAAATGCGAACGAAAATGTTAAAAACGTACATGCAACTATTTACATACGGCTCATCTTATGCTTTCGACTCTCCTTCTCAACACCCCATGAACAACCCGAACATTCATTCACCACACCCTAAGCCATTCCAACGCAGACTGCCTCAAGTACTTTCTACCCTCAGCTGGGCTATCTTCAGGAGGTATGCAAGATGTTTTCTCTTCTGCCACTGCAGCAAGAGCGAGCGATGCGCTCGGCTTTCTCGCCCCGCCCCCACGTCATCCACGAAAAAACCTTCCACCGTGGCTCCATCTGTTATCGACTTTAGTGAACTCTTTATTTTCTTCTTCTGTGTTTTTAGTTTTTTTTTTGGTCAATTTTTATTAGTTCTTTCCATTTTTCATTAAGGATATTTGGATCGTTATTATTACAAATTCAATCTCTATTTTTTTCAATTAATACAGACTCTGCAATGCGTAGGTCTAGTGCGATCTCCTGCACAACTGCATTGAAAAATAGAGATCGAATTTGTAATAATAACGATCCAAATATCCTTAATGAAAAATGGAAAGAACTAATAAAAATTGACCAAAAAAAAACACAGAAGAAGAAAATAAAGAGTTCACTAAAGTCGATAACAGATGGAGCCACGGTGGAAGGTTTTTTCGTGGATGACGTGGGGGCGGGGCGAGGAAGCCGAGCGCATCGCTCGCTCTTGCTGCAGTGGCAGAAGAGAAAACATCTAGCATACCTCCTGAAGATAGCCCAGCTGAGGGTAGAAAGTACTTGAGGCAGTCTGCATTGGAATGGCTTGGGGTGTGGTGAATGAATGTTCTGGTTGTTCATGGGGTGTTGAGAAGGAGAGTCGAAAGCATAAGATGAGTCGTATGTAAATAGTTGCATGTATGTAAATAAGCAGTTTATGTTCGGTTGATAATACCAAAAGATTTTGAGTTCAAGAAGTGGGGTTTTTATCAACGAAGGTTAGGTTTTACATGCGGATGTGAAGGCTGGGGAGGGGGGAGGATACAATTTTGCAACCTGGACAGCAAGGCACTTCATGGACTTGAGCGTGCGTAGAACATTTGAAAGAACCTGAAGAAAAAAATAGAACACTGCACCGGAGGCTTAAACCAAGCATGACAACAAAAGAATAAAACATGCAGTGAAATGTGAAAAAGGTAAGCAGCCTTGTAATTATTATAATTGTATGCACGTAAATTTAAAAACAACTGTGGCTTCTGCTATGGATGTTTTAACCTGAATTTGTAAACAAAAACCTTTTGTGTACCAATAAAATTTTATGCATTGGTGCTACACGTACAAAAAACAGAATTTCGCTATCTTATTTCGTTTAGGTTTTATTGAGGGTCAAAGTTGTAAAGATGATTTTGGAACAAAAACACCCTTTGTTACTGAAGAAAACAATGACAAAATGCACGTAAATGAAATTGAAATATGAGGCTTGGAAACCTAGGTTCTGGAAATTGAAAGAAAAAAATAAGGGATGCGGAAAAGAATGAGCAAGAGAGAATAATTCCACTTATTAGGATGTTAAAAGAAAACAATAACCGAAAAGTGACATACCACTGTTAATATTTGTCTTTGTTCTAGGAGTTTAAAAATTGCAATGGAAGCAGTCATATAAAACCTTTATGGTCACAACTATATGACACATGTGGTTACCTGGAAACCCCAGTTGTCCATCGACGGCTAGTTTGGTGGCAAGCCAATGGTGTGCTGCTGTTAATTTCATGACATGATAGTTTCATCTTAGTACAGGCTGTGTCCACTCTGTATATTTCGTTACTTTATACCTCAAAGAAAGGTAGGGAAGCTCAAGCATTTGTAATACATAATAATAACTGCGGGAAAGTAAAAGCGCCTGGTCTTGGTCAGGGGGATGAAGGCTGTAGTGAATTACCATATTTACACTGAGCTTGAAGGTAGTAATGTTATAAATGCATTGCACATGACTGAAACACTTGTATAACTGTACCATGAAATTATAAAAGAATTTCATATTCAAGTCACTCCTTTGAAAACACGATTTTATTCTCAAAATTACTATAAATCTTATTTCTGTTTGTGATGCAGATTTGATGATGATAATTCCTTTTCTTGTCTTTCGAATCAGTGCTAAATTGAGCTTGTAAATACATGTAAATATTTTTCCATTGCCATTTCATATCTGTAACTTTTATATTTTGCTCATATTGTATAACCTTAAAAACTGATCATTCTTCAGGTTTTGTGTTAGTAAACTAGGATTCTATCATGTTTTTAACTAGGATTCTGTCATGTTTTTTTTTGTTTTTTATAAAAGTACCATTAATTTCATATCAGTAACTTTTATATTTTGCTCATATTGTATAACCTTAAAAACTGATCATTCTTCAGGTTTTGTGTTAGTAAACTAAGATTCTATAATGTTTTTAACAGGTTGTCAAAAATCTCCAAGGACATTATCGAACTTTTTGTGTGTTCTGGTCTTTGGAGTCACTAAATTTCAGTGCCAATTTAGGCTCACCTTTTTAAATGAAAATAAATGACTGAAAAAAAATATTTCTTGAAAGAACTGAATATTAAAAATGATATGACTTAGTTGGGCATGTACAGTACACATAGAAAAAGTAATCAGTCACAAAGACAAGGAATTACCCTTGATTAAAGTCACTTCCTATGTTTCTGACAGTAGAGTATTATGAAATTTTAAAAATTTCAAATTGCAGTTGACCCACTGCTCTAACTAACTCTCCTTCCCTGTGATTTGGCAGTGGTTGAAGGTGCCATATCGAATGTAGAAGACTGCCAGGGTATTTTTTTTTAGAACTGCACCAATATATTATATATTTGATGGCACCATCACCTCCTTCCGCATACCTGCTGGAGTTGATAACACCTGGTCTTCGGAGCGCCCGGCCATCGCCTCCTTCTGCATGCCTGCTGGAGTTGATAACACCTGGGCTGGTCTTCGGAGCACCAGGCCATCACCTCCTTCCGCATACCTGCTGGAGTTGATAACACCTGGGCTGGTCTTCAGAGCGCCAGGCCATCTCCTCCTTCCGCTTACCTGCTGGAGTTGATAACACCTGGGCTGGTCTTCGGAGCGCCAGGCCATCTCCTCCTTCCGCATACCTGTTGGAGTTGATAACACCTGGGCTGGTCTTCGGAGCGCCAGGCCATCGCCTCCTTCCGCATACCTGCTGGAGTTGATAACACCTGGGCAGGTCTTCGGAGTGCCAGGCCACTTCTTTTTTTTTTTTTTCAGGACTGCAGTGCTGTTCAGTCCTATGCATTTCGGCAATTCCCGCTTGCATTCACTGGGGACAAAGAGCTGCCTGCTGTCTTTCATGCAGTCCCTCGTGCAAAGAAAGTAATCAGTCACAAAGACAAGGAATCAAAAGACCTCCATATTCCATTAAGCATCACTATCTGATTCCTCCATCTCACAAGTGTGGAAAGTTGCTATCTGTTGTCTGGGTGAATCTGCAGACCTGGATTGAAGTAATTTGTTGATGTTGGTGTGATGTGTTGTTTCGTACTTGTTTTTCCCTTTCTGGTCATTTTCCTCCATGATTAGGGTTTTCCATAGGAGTAGAAGGTTGACTGCACTGTTGATATTACAGTTGTTACTTTTAAATTTTCACACAGGTGTTTAAAATGATCAATGGCTGAGTATTAAAATGATAATGTAAATGGTAAACATTGATAAAAAGACAGGCAAATTTTATATGAACATCTGAACATGACAAAAGTTTGGTTTGCACCAAGTTGATTCCAAAGTTTCTCACACCTGAACAAAAATAAAATCACAAGCATATGCTTGAATTCTGGGGGCAAATTCAGGTCGACCCCATCCTTTTAGAAAGGGTTAGCACTTGGGATGGACCTAGATCTCCTAATGCAACCCTGAAAAGAAAATGAAGGAAGCACTGCAATGAAATCCAAATTTAAGGACATACACAGTCTGCCAATTAAGTAATGAGACAAAAATTATTACATCAAAACAGCAAACTATATTTTGAATTGTCATTTACACAGATTCAAAATAACCTCCCTCCAAGTCCACATAATTGTGAGATTTTTTTACAGGTGTTTGAAGGCATGGTGGAAGTTCTGAATCTGTTGGTCACACTTCTTTGGATGTCTTCAGTGTCACTGAATCTCTCCCGTTTTGAGGCACACTTCACCTTTGGGAAGAGGAAAATGTCTGCGGGAGCCAAATCTGGCGACAAGGGTGGATGTTTGATCACTGAGATCGACTTCGAAGCCAGAAACTGCTTCACAGGCAGTAAACAGTGTATGACACAAACCTCGGCCGAATCTTCCTCTTGTGAAGATCTTTTTCTAAGATTACCCTGGTCATTTCCTTACTGACACCAAGCTGTTCAATGAGTAGCGTAGTGGTTATTCTCCTGTCACGGGCAACAGTTTCGCTAGCCTCCACCACATTTCCATTTGTCCGTGCAGAAACTCAACATCCTGTCCATGGTTCATCCTCGAGGGACTCCCTCCCATCTTTAAGTGCTGAAAATCAGTGGAACACTTGTTCTCTGCTCAAACAGTCATTGCTATAAGCTATTTTTATGTCTTTAGGACTTCCATTGCAGTTTTCCCTAATTTACAGCAAAATTTTATCACAGCCATTTGCTCCATGCTCCACCCACATGGTCTTACTTCAACAGTGTCCACACAAAAACTGCTGTGTCACCTGACTCGAAAGTTGCTCCTGCAATTAGAGCACACTCTAGTAGTAAAAACTATAAACATGTTTGTTACTTGTATTCAAAGGGCTATCCCATAAAAAAATGAGTCTCATTACTTAATGGACACACTGTGTATTAATTGCTTTCTTTAACATTAAGGATGTAATTTTGACAGAGGAAGTTCCTGATGCAGCAACAGTGAACCAGCATTACTACAGTTTCTGATTACTTTTAAAGAGGCCAGAGTTGTGGGAAAATGGCTTCATCTTTCACCAGCACAATGCACCAGTTCGTTCATCACTCTCAGTGAATAAATAAATAAATATTTATTTATTCACTGAGAGTGCTGGAACGTGGAAAGAGCGATGTATTTATTTATTTACTGACGCCACGTATTTCGAGGATTTTCACTCTCGGTGAAACAGTTTTTAGCTGAGAAATGAATCATGGTGCTTGAACATCCTGCCTACTCTCCAGATCCGGACCCACACGACTTTTCCTGAAAGTCAAATTTGTAATCAAGGGAACCCATTTGAGTCAATTACTTTGGTGAAAAGGAGAATGACCAAGCTGCTCAATGAGGTCACACCAGATGAACTGTTGCATTGCTATGCTCAGTGGAAGATCAGAATGCAGCTGTGTGTTAACGTGGAAGGGGAGTATATCAAAGGCAATAAGTGTTTAAAATGTAAATTTCTCATTTAATTAAAGTTTTTAATAAGCATACCTTGTATGTTAAATCTTCCACAAAGGTCACATCCACATAACTATTTTAGTATTTTTTTTCTTACTTATAAATTTCTTCCACATTTAAATGTAGATCTTGTACTTTGGGTAATTCTGCCTCTTTTTCCTCTTACTTTAACACAGCCAAGCTTAATTTCTTTGGTTTCTTGATCAGTGTATGCATAGATTTCCAGCAGCACATTTTTTGTCTTCTACTCTCCTTTCCCAGTTGAAGATGGAGAACTTGTTTACTTGGGCAATACCAGCTGGTATACAATTTTATTCATATGACGTGCCACTGTGTGACTCATGTGGCCTGAGAGTTCCCAAATCAGTTGACCCTGCTGGTTGGTATACCCACTTGGCATTGGAATTCTACAGCCAATGTAGCACCATGAAAACCCCCAAGTTGTCCAAAAATATGTTGTAATTTACAGGGTTATGACAAATCAAATAAACAGTCGCAACATTTCATAAAGCCAAAACTATTTAAAATACTGACTCTCACACTGCACCATTTTGTAGCGAAACTCTTGAAGTTTCTAATAATTAATGACTTCATGGCTTCCTCTAATTACTTTCAATATTATAAATGTTTAACGGGAAATGCGCAACTTGCACAACATAAACATAAAAATGCACAACATGTCAATAAATTTACTGAAAATTGTAGCTTCTACTCTTCAGAATTTTCTTTTTTATAGACTGCATACGGTGTTCTATGCAGCTAAGCAGGGTAGAGGGTAACCTATTCTGTGAGGTGTGGATCCCTCATATGCATGAAAGGAATTCCCCAAAGTAGCAGAGAGAGACATGCTGGTATGCCTGACTTCCATGACCTTTCTGAATATGCCATAATGGATGAAAAACAAATTAGTCATCTGTGCTCTGTTGCAGAAAGCCCGTCTCAGCATTTAACCTTCAACGGATTTTCCAAGTCCTATCCGGAAAGCATACATCTTCCTGATGTTGTGTACTATCTAATAATACTCATTCGTTCTTTGCTGGTTCGTTTTTCACTCGGCATTCCTGTGGAGTGCTATGATGTCAGAGTTCACATAACTTCGACGTTTTACTTGTAAAACACAAAAGTTATATAAAATTATAAAACATTTGAGCAAAATTATGTCAAAAACTGTAAGTGCAATTTGTGAACGAATATAGTACTTTCCTATAACAGTGGTATGAGAAAGTAAAAGATTCGTACTTATTTGGGTGGGGAATGGGTTTTTAATTCGAAGGGGTGTAATTTCAAACTTCACCCTCCGAAATAAGAAAGGCTTGCTACAGTCCTAGTAGCAAGTCATTTTCAGCCTCTTCCTCAAAATTTCCCAAAGAGTCGGTCATGGAATCTGTAACTCCTGCCCCGCCAACATTGTGGATTTCCTTGGGCTGTGTTGGTAAATGGCATGAACATGCTCCGCTTGTGCATCAGGTACATGTGGTCACCCTGAACTTTTACACAAACCTTCTGTTGTTTCAAATTTCTTGTGTCAGTCATAGATGGATTGTTTATTCAGTGGTGATTTCTTGAAATGTGTTCTGAAATGCTGTTGCTCAACAGTAAGAGAATTTGTTTTGCTTAATTCAAGCTTGCAGAACACCTTCTCCACAGCATTTGTGGCCATCTTGCCTAACTGGTCACATGTTGGTGAAAACATACAATATATTAATAATGCCATCTATATAATAAAAGTGTTAGTAATGGTGATAGAATGGTGCATCATGAGTGTCAATATCTTATTTACATTAGTTTTGGTTTTATAAAATGTTGATATTGTTTATTTTATTTGTAATAACCCTGAATTATTTTCTTTGCATTTTGTTATATATTGCATTAGATTTCATAAATATGTATTGTATTAGCACTTAATTTTGTGTGAATTTACTATGCAGTTTGTCTTTGCATCTTAATTTGTTTTTAAACAATAGTTTTCTGTTGTAAATATCTAAATGCTATAAAAAATCATTAATGATTACATTATTTGTAAGAAATCTTTCTCCATCATAGCTTTAGGATTTAACACTCTTTTATGCTGTTTCAGATTGAAGGTAGTACAAGAGAGCAGCAGCTTCATGGAGTAGCTGCATGTCAAACAGACGATGTACTACAGAAAAACTGGCTAAGTATGTCATGAAACAAAAGAAGAAAAATACATAGTATTTTTTCTATTCTCTGAATTTCATTAAGTAACAAAAAAATTGCATAATTTGAGCAAAAGAATAATTATCTTTGCAGTGTTGTATAATTCTTGTTATAACAGCTAATGGCAATATCACCTTTCCCAATTTTTTGAAAACAACAGCACAAAGAGTTTATATCTTAAGTTGATCACAAGGGCCGATCACTATTGAGAGTGAGATGTGTCTTCAACAAGTCAAGCTGTTTGAGGTCATAACTTTGATGAACTTGTTCACACGTATTATTGTAAATCAGTGAAGGAAGATATATTCTTCATAATGCATGGGAATTTGACAGAATATTCTTAGCAAACTGATTATAAACTTTGAATTTTCTTATAGCTCTTACTGGTCATCCATGTAACAACTCTCAGAAAACTTTAAAATTTCCTCGCCCTGGAGTGGGAATCGAATCCGCATCTTCCGATTTTCGTTAGAGTATGCTATCCATTTTGTGCTTAGACTAGTGCAAATCTGAAATACATTCAGATTCTTAATCTATGGTTGCTTAGTCTCAGTTGCTTGAACAACCGAAGGAAAAACCAAGTGAGTTGATGCTTTGACTAGAGCAAATCTGAAGTATGTTCAGATTCCTAATCTATGGTTGCTTAGTCTCAAGTTGCTTGAACAACCTAGGGAAAAACCAAATGAGTTAATGCTTTGACTAGAGCAAAGCTGATGTTCAAATTCCTAAGTTATGGTTGCTTAGTCTCAGTTGCTTGTGAATGACAAATTGCCATTTTGCAAGGTCAGTGCATGATGGGAGCCCAAGAACTTGACAGGCGACCAGAAGGTGCAGAGAATGATGTCATCCTTGAATCACTTGATGCGTTATGCAGAAGGACGTGAATTTCTGGCAGGTGTAGTGACGGGTGGTGAGTCCTGGGCGCACCACTACACTCCTGAAACCAAAGAAGGCCAGCATGGTGTGGAAACATTCTGACTCCCTGCCACCAAAAAAATTCAGAGTAGCCCAGTCTGCGCAAAAATTCCTTATAACGGTGTTTTGGGACATGCATGGTGTTCTGGTAGAATTTCATCCAATGGGGGCCACTGGGAATGCCAAAACCTAGGCTAACACATTGACAAAGTTGCATCGTGCCTTTTGTGAGTGGCAAAAGACCTAACAGAGATGAGTCAGACTACTTCACGACAGCACTCGCCCACATGTTGCACAACACGTTCAGGACAAAATTGCGCCATTTGATAGCGAGGTGTTCCAGCATGCACTGTACAGTCTGGACCTGGCTCTTTCGTACTTTCATGGTTGGTCCCTTGAAAAGATTCCTGAGCAGCCAATGCTTTGATTCAACGGACAAAGTCAAATCGGTTATCCGCAGGTGGCTATTACCTAAGAAAACGGACTGGACTTTTATGAACAAGGTATATTAAAACTGGTACTATGCTGGGATAAATGTCTCTAGCATCTTGGTCTCATGTTGAAAAGTAGCTAAGGAATGTAGTTTCACTATGTACACTGGCGTACAAAAATTAAGGACGAAGAGGAGAAATTAGCCTAACAGCGGAACAAGCCGGCAGAACGGACCAAAAGACCACTCAGGAGATAGACTAGGGTCCGGTACGGTAGATCATGTGCATATATGCAGCGTGACATGGGAGGGGGAGGAGTGTTGGAAAGGTATAAAGCACACGGACGGTGTACGCTCAGCAATTCGGTGAAAGCTATTGCACGGTGTACATCGGTTTGAACAACGTCGAGTTGCTGCCACCATGTGATATGGCCAACAGGAAATCCAGTAGATGATATCTGGATGACTTTACTTGAGGTCGCGTCATTGGGAAGTTGAAAGAAGGTCGAAGTGTGACTAGTGTGGCCGAGGAGTTTGGGATCGCTCACAGCATCATTTCATGAGCTTGGAGAACATTTCGAATGACAGGAACAGCTGTCCGAGAGTTTAGCAGTGGTCGTCCACGAGCAACCACGGCGGCTGACGATCGGTATATTGTCGTACAGGCGAGAAGAGACACACGGCAGACAGCAGGAGAAATCGCAAGGCACATGCAACACACAACTGGATGTTCGTTATTGCGTTTTACCGTGGCCAGGAGGCTGCACAAAGGTCGTCTATTTGCACGACGACCGGTACGGTGTGTGCCATTAATGCCTGCTCGTCGGAGACGGTGGTTTCTGTGGTAACAGAAACACAAGAACTGGACACATCAGCAATGGAGTCAAGTTCTCTTTACGTATGAGAGCCGATTTAGTCTGACGAGCGATTCTGGACGTATACACATCTGGAGAGAGCAGGGAACACGGAATCACACCTCCAACATCATCAAAAGGGACCGGTTTGATCATGCTTTGTAGCCGTACTGACCTCCACATCTTCCAAGAAGGTTCAGTCACTGGTGTCAGCTATTGTACAGAGGTTCTCCTGCCTCACGTGCATCTGTTTAGAGGTGCTGTGGGTCCTGAGTTCCTCTTCATGGACGACAATGCTACACCTCATCATACAGTGGCTGTCGCAGAGCTGTTGGAGAGTGAAGATATTCAACGCTTAGATTGGCCCGTAAGGTCCCCGGACCTAAATCCAATGGAACACGTGTGGGACCTTCTCGGGAGACGCTTGGCAGCACGTCACCAGCCGCCAGCAACAATTTCGCAGCTGCGATTGGCGCTACTAGAGGAATGGGCTGCGATGCCTCAACAGCTCTTTGACAACCTCGTCCTCAGCATGGACAGACATTTTAAATCCTGCAACGCAGTCAGGGGTGATCATATCCCCTACTAAAGACTGGATTTTTCTTGGCAGCCGCCTGTCACATGGACGTTTCTGTTTTCTTTCCAGTTGTGCTCGAAGCTACCTTTTCAATAAAGTGCTTTTGTTTCCTTTGGATTCCTTGTTTGGGACGGTTTTGCTGACTTGTCCCATATTCTTACATCTTGGGGATCTTATGGTATGATTTGAGTCGATGTGGAGCACTTCTGCACTACGTTACATTCGAAAAACCGTTTCGTCCTTAATTTTTGCACGCCAGTGTATATGTTTTGTTTTGCCTATCTATTAAACTGTCACACACAAAAAAAAAAAATAGTGTGTGATACTTTTTGATCCACCCTCACAACAGTAAGAATTGGGTACAAATTGGTGGTCTCATTAGGTGGTTCAGGAGTCAAAACATTGGCTAGTCAGGTGTCTTAGGCTATCAGTTTTTATGTTTAGACTAGCGAAAAATATTTTTATTAGCCCAGGACTACCATTTAAAAGTTTGTTTTCCCAAAGCTGTGGCACTTAAGCTGATGTATATTCACAGGTGTCTTACATGCATTTTTTTATATGTTATACATACACTGTTAAACCCTACACATTTTGATGCCTAACGTTTCAATTTCAGGAACCACATCTCCTATGGTGGGAAGTATGAGTGTTGTGTGGGAGGGAAGGGTTCAAGAGAAAATGAGATATTTATCAAGGTTGCTGACTTTCTGGTGTTGATAAACTGGGTGACTGAAAAAAAAAAAAAACAGCTCCTGGAAGTTAGAGATTAGTTGTTTGACTTTGATCCCTTGCCTCAAATCAATCATTCAACAACTATCTTTAGTGTATACCTGTATTCAATCTTTTGTTTAGAAATTTTTTGGGGGAGTATATATTTGTGTTTACACCATGTAGCTGGAAAGTTTATGGAAATTTTTTGTCATGCTTGTCTCTCTTAAATATTTGGTAAATTTTCTGACCTACCTTTCAGAAGTGGAGACATTTGGGCCACAGAAAGATAGATTAGATAGACAGATGCACAGCTAAGAACAAAACACTTTTTTTTTTAGAGCCAGGCAATCAGCAGTTTCACAGCTGTGCTTGAAGTGTAATTTATCTCTTAATGTAATTTATGCACGGGGCAAAATAAAATGATGTGGACTAAAAATAGTATCTTAACAGTATTATTTAGCCATACAGGGTTTATTTACTATGATAACTTAATTTTTACTTTTTTGTCAAATTTTTGGGTTGCACACCAACCTCTCATTGGGACTGACTCAAGTAGTTGTTGCCACTCAGGCGATAATACCCAGCCTTTCTGTTCATTAATCATTGCACCTCTTTTTTTTTTTTTTCAATTTGTAAACTTTCCTTCAATTCCTGTTTTACAAAGTGCTGTTGGTGCAGGAGAATTTTTAAAGAGTCCCACTTAACTGAATGTATGGTATTCTATGTGTTTCTGTCAAGGCCTGTCTTGTTGGAAATGTTCCTTATATTCACTTTATGTTCTGCTACATGAGTTTCTCCTACATATGTGTTACCACAATTGCAGTGTACACCGTAGACAACTCCTTCTTGTTGTAGGACATATTTCTCTTTTTGTTTAATGGGAAGGAAGAATTTATATTCTGCTATTAGGTGTGCAACTTGATTCTCGGCCACAGGCACGAGACGTTGACAGCAAATTATAGCAAATCGAATACGTACCTAATCCGGGAAATAATCCCCGTCATGTTGGATACATTTGAGCCATCAGTCAGGGAGATGTCGAATGCCACTGTGGAAAAAAGAGGGCTGTTTCGAGTTAATAAAATCATCTACACTTGTGTGGACTTCCTCGACAGAAGTGAAATGCGTATCACTCAAGTGATGTTGCAGGGAGCGAAAGCAGTGATAATCTGACGGGGCAAAGTCTGAAGAATATGCAGGGTGAGACAAAATCTCCCATCATAGGTCGGTAATCGTGTTTAAAGTTGTTTTCGAGGTATGAGGACATGCGACCTTCTGCCCTTGCCAGTGTATTGCCTTTTTGCCTCCATTGCGTCACTCACACAAATGAGTTGCTGACAATAATGCTCAGCATTGACCGTTTCACCAGGTTTAAGCAACTCATGGTGTACGACACCATGCTGATCCCACAATATACACAGCAACAACTTCCTGACGTGGATATTCCGTTTGGTAGTACTGGTGGTAGGCTGACCTGGATAAACCTACAATTTGCACCGCTTAGGATTATCATAGAGGATCCACTTCTCATCACAGGTCAAAATCTTGTGAAGGAAATCCTTCTTCTTGAATCTGGAGAGCAAGGACACAGCAACATCGTAGCGCCTAGACTTGTTTGCAGCTGTGAGTTGGTGGGGCACCCAACGGCTCTCCATGTGAATCCGTCCAAGCTTGTCCAGGTGCTTTGCAATGGCTTGCTGTGTTACTCTGAGTTCCTGGGCAAGCTCTGACTGTGTCCGACAGGGATCCACGTCCAACAGTTGTTCCAGTTCCTTATTGCCAACTTTCTGTGGCTGTCCCAGACGTTCTGCATCACAGAGATAGAAATTTCCCAGCTTAAACCTCTGGAACCACTTCTTACACCTACTGTAGGACTCAGCAGCCTCACCCAAAGCAGCACAGATCATTTGCTGGACTTCCACGGCACCTTTTTTCAGCTGAAACGCGAACAGGAGGCAATGCCTCAAATGTTGCTTCATGAACGACATTGCTTTCACCGTCAACTTTCGTCCCTTCTGTCACTACAGCTGCGAGTGTTTACGGTTGCCTGGAAAGCTGTCGGATGGCGCTGCAATCAGCCATTATCAAACACAGCTATTTACATTTACGGACATTCTATAATCACTTGCGGTTAGGGTCCAAGAATTAAGTTGCACACCTAATACATGAGTACGAAATTGTCTCCCAGTTCCTGCTCTATATGTGATACCACAATTGCAGTGTACACTGTAAAAAAAAAAAATTCCTATTGTTGTAGAAGGATAAATATTTGCATCAAGAGCATTTTTTAATTCTTTTTATGGAATTTCTTCAACGTTTCTGAAGAATCCAGTGCTTCTGTTTCTTAAGGATCAGTGAAGCCACATTAAAATTTAATATAGGAGGGATGGTAAAAATAGTAGAAAAGTTTGTGCCATGCATTTTTTTCTTTTTTTATTTAAAAAGGGAAAGGTTTCAAAGGCACAAACCTTTATGTAACCTTGCTTTCTTTCAAACCTGAAATAAAAAAAAAAACAACTTTTGCATATGCTTCTGCTGTTTAAAATTATTCCTCTTGTATTCTTTTTTCTTTATCTCTTTCAGTTGAGTTGGTGAACAGCCAAGTCATGCTGCGGGGTTGTGAAACTTCTGGATATGTTATAGTTAGCGCAGCTAAGGCGCAGATTCTGCAGCGTTTGCACAGACCGGTGTGGAAAGATCGATCTTTGGTCTCCAAGACTACATGGGTTGGGTCCTTAGAATGCATGCAGGTTTGTGAAATGCTCAGTTCTACTTCTACTCGTGATTTTGTTTCTAAAAATTGAATTCTGAAGCCTTTCGTTTCTGACCACCAAACTTCTGAACACAGTACAACCTGGAAACAAAGGGCAAGTGAATTCTGGGAAGAATTGTCTCAGTGGCATGTCTCAGAAATTTTTTTTTTGAGGTGAAGGGGGTTACGAAATGTATTTTTTTAAACAACTAAATGCGTTATGATTGCATTTTTGAAATGTGTGCAGCATCTCGCTAAAATATTCAAATAAATATTGCTGGAAATTATTAATATTCTTTTTACCATAATTTTTGTCGTATTATCAGCACTGACATATAATCCGCAGACCACGAAATTCACATAAAAATATTTTTTTCTTCCTATAATCTGCACCGGCGTATAATCTGCAGACTGTGACATTCAGGGAAAAAAATCGCCATATATTGGGTTGTCGGAAAAGTCATGACGTATTTTGGCACCCGATGGTGGTTGGGCGGTTTTGTAAGTACTAGAGGCATGCACAGCTCTGTTATCGCTATGGCATTCGACAGGCACCAGTTCTAGCTGCAGTCTAAAAGGAATAGTGTGCGATTTGGTTGATTTGCAGAGATTTGACATCAAGTTGAAGATGGAAGACCAAACTGTGCATTTTCGCCATATTTTACTATTTTACTTCTGTAAAGGGAAGAACGCATGTCAAGCTTGTGAAAAGTTGCATGAAGTGTATGGTGATAATGCTCTAAAAAGAAAGTCAGTGCCAGCGGTGGTTCGCAAAATTCTGTGCTGGTTATTTTGATCTCAACGATGCTCCTCGGTCTGGGAGGCCAACCGAGGTTGATGACGACCAAATCAAGGCATTGATCGAGTCAAACCCACGTTACATGACACGAGAAATTGCAGACACATTGCACATCCATCATTCAAGCGTTCACGACCACCTGAAGAAGCTGGTATACGTAAGCAAGCTCGATGTGTGGGTTCCTCATGAACTCAAAGAAGCTTAATTGACGGCGCGTATAAACATGTGCGATGTACTCATTAAACATGAAGAAAACGATCCTTTTTTGAAGCTACTGGTAACTGGTGACGAAAAGTGGATTGGGTACAACAATGGGCTGCACAAACGGTCTTGGTCCTGATGTGCTGCTTTGCCTCAAATGACATCCAAAGCAGACATTCTTCAGTGGAAGGTTCTGGTCTCAGTGTGGTGGGATTTTAAAGGTGTCGTGTTCTTCGAGCTCCTACCACGGAACCAAACAATCAATTCGAATGTGTACTGTCGGCAATTGGACAGTTTGAACGAATCCATCATCCAGAAACGTCCAGAGCTCGTTCATCGTAAAGGTGTTGTGTTCCATCACGACAACGCGAGACCACACACAAGTTTGATCACCCGACAAAAATGATTGGAGCTTGGGTGGGATGTGTTGCCACACCCAGCATACTCGCCTGACCTTGTGCCGTCAGACTTCCACTTGTTTCGCTCTCTTCAACAGTGCTTGCGTGGTATAACGTTCGATTCAGATGAGCCTGTAAATCAGCACCTTGTACAGTTTTTCGCCACGAAAGACAGGTCCTTCTATGAACGAGGCATTCTGCAGCTCACTGAAAGATGGCAAAAGGTTATCGAACAAAACAGGCATTATATCATTGATTGATCTTTGTTCTTTCTATCAATAAATGCCCTTTGCAAAACATGGCTAAAATACGTCATATCTTTTCCGACAACCCAATAATATGCACGTCATAAATGTTGAACCGGAAGTGGAATTTCCGGCAGAAAAGTCGGTCACATAATGACCCATGAGTCCGAAAAAGTAAGAGAAAAAAAACGATTTTATTAAATGAAGAAATTCATTTTTAAAGGTTACTGTTTTATATTTTTATCTCGGGACAGATAAAGTATGTGGCATCCATAGATCACGCCGATGCAGCTCCAGAGTATTGCATTACACCTTGCCAATGATGAAAAGCTGATACAGAACAAGTCATAGAAATACTGTATGTACTCGCGCATAAGTCGAAAGTTTTGGGAGGAATTCCTACCTTCAGAGTTGGGGGATTGGCTTATACGTGGGCCAATGAAAAACTTCCATGAATTCTCATGGGGAATTTACCGACGGATTTGTTTACGTTTTAGACCGCGGCACAGATGCTTTCTGCAAGTTACTGCACGATTGTGTTCTGACCTCAAAACTATCGTGCAGTAACACGATCATATCCTCAATTCTGTCCACCACTTTAAGTTTAAATTCAGCAGTGTAACTGAAACATTTCCTTTTCAAAGACATCATGAATAGCAATGAAGGAAAATAGCAGCAACGACAGTCAAAACGGCGAAAGACGAACTAAACACAAGGCAGCGCACACGAGATCCGAAGGAAGGAACGCATAGGTTTGTGCAGCAAGCGCTGTGCGTACTTCTTTGGCTTTTTGCCAAAAACAGAGACGGCACAACATTAAGAGCTGTCCTCAACGATAACAAAATGACCCCTGCCGTCCCTCCCTCCAACTTTCCCGATCTTTGGTTACGACATTCCTTTTCCCTCCTCCCCAACTCCGTACAAACTCCTAAACTGAGGAAAATTCTTCCGGGGGTGTTCCTTTTCCAATTATACCAGATTTTCTAAAGAATCGGAGGATCGTATTTTCTTTTTTCTTTTCTTCTTTTTTTAAATCGGCATATTATCCGCGTTGGCGTATAATCCGCAGAACCTATATTTTAAACTTTTTTAGCAGATAATCCGTGGATTATACGACGGAAATTATGGTACCTGTATTTTTATCACCACATAATGGTTGACCACTTATATTTTGCTATTTATCTGTGCAGCAAACAAGTTCGGAAAAGCGACAGGAATCCTGATAAGACCAATTTGTGTGCTACAAATCTGTTTTCTAAAGCACTAATAAACATGTCTAAAAATGGTACATAAATTGAAATCCTGTAATAATCTGGGTTTCCGGTGTTTATGTTACAGCATTAGTTTTGTTTTGATGTGATTCTTGGCATTTTAATCAAAACTCCTTGCTTTTCAAAAAGCATGCTTTAGAGTAATCTGAAATAAGTCATGGAACTCAAATTTGGCATTGCCTCGTCGCTGCAGAAATTTTCAGTATACCCATGTATTGGCTTTTCATTGCAATGGGACATTCTGGTCCTTGGCTCCTTGCCGCTTTCTTGTCTTTATAGGAAAAACACGTTCAATTGTTACCATGAAACATAAAAACAATAGTACTATCAAAACTTTGCCTTTTAAAATCATGTTTTTAAATTGTCAAAAGGTTCCTAATTTTTGGGGAGGTTAAAACCTCCCTTAGGCATGCCACTGATTCATCTCATTGTTTGCATATACCATACTTTTTACAGTTTTCCATATCCTTCAGAACACTAACACTGAAGGTATATTGACCCTTATTCACATGGGTGAAATATGGATGTCAATGCTAAAGTGAAGAAGGGGTAGCTTCAACTAGTGCATGCTTGGAAAATTGTTTGGATTCGTAAGCTACAAACTTTGTTGTCTTGGGTGGTGTAACAGTAGCATGCTGAAACATAAATTGGAAGATGCGAAAATCAAATTCAAGAATGATGTAATTTTAAAGTTTTCTGAACGATGGCTACATGGGAAACAGTAAAATAGGCAGCATAGATTTTTTTCCATAATAGGCAGCTTCAGTTACTTGGAACTTTGTAATCCTGGGTGATGTAACAGTAACATGCTCGAATTAAAATCAGAAGATGTGGGTTCGATTTCCTTCCAGGGCAATGTATGATGGTTGTACTGAAAGTAATGCAAAAGTGGGCATAACTTTCTAATTAACTGATGGAGGTCGATCAATTTGCACATGTTGTTAGAGTTACTCTTCCTCTATAGTAACCCTTCTTCTTCATTGCTGGTAAATAATGGATTCCAAGCAGAATCAAATTGCTATCATTGAGTTCTTGACGAAGGAAGGGTGCAGGCTGTCCAACGTCCACACAAGGCTACAGAATGTTTATGGAGGTGACACCACTGACAAGAACAATGTGCACAGATGGATGAAGAAATTTAAAAAGAAGGGGAAACCAGCATTGAAGACACACCATGCAGTGAGAGACCATCATCTGTGACCACTGACACGAATCGTCAGAGAGTGGATGAATTCATTCACATGGAGAGACGAGTCACAATCCGTGAGCTTGTTGCACAACTGGACTATGGTCGCAATCCATACAAAAGATGGTGGAAGACTTAGGGTATTGGAAAGTGTGTACCTCAGCAGTTGACACCAGTTTTGAAGGAGAAAAAGGTGGAAGTCTGCTCTGATCTGCTGGAAGCGTTTGAAACCACTGAAGACACGTTTTTTCCGATCTGGTGACAGGGGATAAAACATGGGCGTATCTTTATGATTCGTAAATGAAGAATCAATCCATGGAATGGCGTCGCACCTCTTCACCAAGGCCTAAGAAGTTCAAGAGCCAGCGATCAGCACAGAAAGTCATGATGACTGTTTTTTGGGATGACAGGGGTGTCATTCTCTCTTATTTTCTGGAACATGGTCATACCGTGACCACCAAGCCAGACACTCAAGAAACTTAAAGAAGCCATGAGGAGGAAGAGACCGAACAAGGACCACATTCACCATGACAGTGAGAGACCACAACATCTTTGGCATCAAATCAAGCGATCAGCAAATTAGGCTGCTCATTGGTCCCCCATCCACCGTACAGCCCATATCTGGTGCCCTCCAACTTCCACCTGTTCGGTCCAATGTAGGACAGTCTCCGGGGACAACAATTTGATGATGCACACGAGGTAAAAGTGGCTGTGAAGAAGTGGGTACAACAGTCCACACCTAAAATTTTTCAAAGAGGATTCGAGAGTTGGGTTCAACAATGGCACAAATGCATCACTTGTGATGAAGACTATGTTGAGTAGTACCTTTGTATAGAGAAACAGTTATTCTACCAACATGTGCAATTTGAACGGCCGACTCTGTCAGTTAATAAAAAAGTTATGCCCACTTTTGCGTTAATTTCGCTACAACTCTCATAATTTTCAAGTATCCTGAAAGTTATCTACATAGAAAACAGTAAAATGTATGTCATCTAAATATAACCACAGATTTTAACACTTTGTACATGTGCTTGGTCGAGTGGCCAGTGGTGTGAAGCTACTGTCCGTGGGATTATGACTGAATGTCTCCAAGTCAAAATGCTGTCTAGTTGCTGCAATGATATAATAGAACTTGCTTTTAAAGTCATTCGAAGAGTCATGAAATTTCTGACTACACCAATCCCATATGCCAACTTTATGCAACAGCCAAGGGAAAGAGGCATGGAATTACTGAGAAGTGGTGGCTTCCTGTTTTCAAGACAATGCACTGAGTCACACTTCCAGATTGTGAAGGCCACTATACATATGGCAAGATTTGAGTTGCTTCATCCCCGACCCTATTCTTTAGACCTTGCCCACTTGTTCCCTGAACTAAAGGAAAAAATCTGTGGGAGCTGATATGCCTCCAACTCTGAGGCGGTGGCAGTTATGGGTGCATGGTTGGAAGACCAATATAAAGATTGTTTCCCCCATCCTTCCCCCTTTTCCAATGGGATCAAGGCAGTGGAAGAAGTGAATAATAAGGATATAGGTTTTCTGTATGCCTTAGAATGCAATGTTTCAGCTGGTGGGGTGGACCCCACTCTTTTTCAACACTTGTTTTGGGTTTTTGGTCACCCAGAGGGGTGTATATTTTGATTTTGCCAGGATTTGGAATAATTTCGCATATTATTAGATCTTTGGTTGGGAGGCAAGAGCCGTTTGGGACTCTAGGGATAATTTACGCAATAGCTGGGATTGGGGGGCGTGGGATTTGTGGTGTGAGCACATCACATATTTTCTGTGAGGATAGATGTGGATACTCGGGCTTATTTTACGGCAGCGACAATAGTAATTGCAGTTCTTACGGGGATTAAAGTTTTTAGTTGAATGGCAACCCTGATAAATTCTTAGTAGTTTTGTGTACGACGTGTAATGGATGTCGATGAAGCCCGAGTTGTATGTCAAGACCGCTGTAAATGGAGAATTTTGATACGGCAACAGTAAGTAAAAATTGTCTGGTAGTTTGTATTTCTTTTTGGAGTTAACCTCTGAATCTCAGAGAACAGCTTAGTGATATGTATCAGAGCTGAGTTCGGGCTCAATTTTCGGAGCCAGAGCCCACCCGAGCCCGAGTTTTATATTGCAAGATAGAGCCCGGGCCCGAACCAGTCCCAAAAACAGGCTAACCTGTTCAACCATTAATACTCCTTTTCCACACTTCCACTCTCTCCTCCTCCTGCAATTAACCAGTGTATTTCTCAAATGGGGAGTAGGGAAGGGACCTCTATCTATTTTTATAGTGTAACTGTGCAATTTTCTTTGACCATTCGTTTCCACCTTTAGTGCTTCAAGCTGCTGGGTGTCCAAAATGTTCGGCTGCTGCTGCAAATGTTATGTTGCTCAAATATTGCGCCATAAAGCGCTGCAATATGTACATTACTAAATAGAATTAGCAGGGAGCTACTGCGTGAAGATAGGGGGTTAATTATCGTCGGCAACCTATCAACTATCCAATATCTGTAGTTGTTGAAAAAGCTTTTTCTTCTCTGCAGAAACACACTAATGCACGGACTATGGCATTTTCTACCCAAGCTTAGAATAAATAGCCATCTCGAATGCCCGTTCCCCAACCAGAACCAGTTGCCGAAGAATTCCCTTTACCAAATATAAAGTGTCTCATTTGCTTAAATCATATAAAATCACATTTGTATATTAAAAAATTATCTCGTTCTCCCTCTCTCTAAGAGCCCGAGCCCGCCCCAGCCCAAACCGCAGTAAATATTCTACTACTTGCACCCAATTAGGGCCCGTGCTCTGCTTGGGGCTTGGGCTCAGCTCGTCTTAGCTCTGATATGTATGTAAGTATGTATGTATGTATGTATGTATGTATGTATGTATGTATGTATGTATGTATGTATGTAATTTAATTTTAATTTAATTTAATTTAATTTAATTTAATTTAATTTAATTTAATTTAATTTGATTTGATTTGATATTTGATTTGATTTAATTGAATTGAATTGAATTTAATTTAATTTAATTTAATTTAATTTAATTTAATGGAAAGTTCTCCAGCAGTAATTCTTTTCTTTCTGTATCGTACATGTTGCCAAGACTTTTCCTTGAACCCTCATGCTATTCAAATAAAATTATATTTCAATTAAATATTATATTTACTGTTTAATGAAATGGTATTTTTGACACATGTGGTTTCTCTTTCCAGTACTATGCCACCGTGGATGTAGGTGAACCAGGTCCATCAGTGGACGATGTCATGTGGCTGTCCTTAGACAATATTGAAGAGCGAGATAGTATGGTCATCAGCGATCTCCCAGATTTAGTTGGAAGCGGTCAGAGTGTAGGAGGTGTTGTTAGCAATACTGTTGGTGCTGCTCCAGACCCAGACTCTGCTCCAATTCAGCTGCAGAGAATTGTGTCTCGCTGTGGTTGTCAGTTTTTTTATGCTAGTTATGGGGAAAATGTTGATGCTGCCATTATTGAAGAAGTTCCTCCCTTGGTAAGTTTCATCAAAATTTATCCACCATTTTATGCTTTTTACTGCTGATGATTCAGAATTCATCATACTACTTCTGTGTAGTTTTCTTAAAAATTGAATGTTTTGAGGATGAATGTAGTTATGTGTCCTGTAGACCAGTGGTTCTCAAACTTTTGATCTTCAAATCATACATGAGATTCTTCCGCTGATTCGCGGAATTCCGCTTCCCCCTACCCCTCATTTAGGTCTTTCTCGAGATCGATGCAGAACTGAAGAGAAATTTTTTGAAGGGTAGGGAAGAGTCATTTTCCGTCTGGGGACCATACTTCATCTTTCAAAACTTTAGAAAACGGAAGTTAAATGGACTGAAGATTTTTTTCCATAATCAGAATTTCTTTTTTTTTTCACGATGTTGCCTGTGTCCAGTAGTGTTGTTAAATATAATTGTATTGCATAAATGTTTGTATTTTTTTTATTGGAGGTTTAACGACCACCATGAGCAACTCAATGGGCTATAAGCAGTCTGGCTTTCTCT
Source organism: Macrothele yani (assembly GCA_039090855.1). Lineage (NCBI taxonomy): Eukaryota > Metazoa > Arthropoda > Arachnida > Araneae > Macrothelidae > Macrothele > Macrothele yani. The sequence goes on along the minus strand of CM077000.1, from coordinate 70,961,322 downwards.
CCTTCCCTGGAACCAGTGGCCCTAATTCCGGGCCACTGGTTCCAGGGAAGGGAGAGAAAGCCAGTGCCATAAGACAAACACAACATCCATGCCTCACCAGGATTGGAACCTGGACCCCTTTCGGACAAATAATCAGAAGCCATCGCTTAGACCACTGAGCCACCAGGGCGGCATTTGTATTTCAGCTAGAAACTGTGGGCAATGATTTCCGAATACGGAAGTTAAGGTAGCGTGAAGGTTTTCCTGTAGACTTCAGACAGAGTTTTCTGTGGATTCGAAGAATTCCACCATCATTTTGGGAATCCTCGAGATCAATGCACAACTGAACAGAAATTTTGTGGTGGGAAGTTTGAGGACGAAATTCCATCCTTCGAAACTTTTAAAAATGGAAGTTAGATGCAGCGAACTCGCAATCCTTATTGGGGTTTTTTGTTTTTTTCTCTTCTCAAGATGTTCCTTCTTCCTGGTATTGTTCTTAAAACATCATTTGATTCCACGAATACTGCATTTCAGCTTAAAAATAGGGTAAAAAGTTTCTGAAAATGGAAGTCAGTCGAAGCAAAGATTTATCCCATAATTAATTGTAGTTTTTTTTTCTTCCCTAGATGTTCTCACTATCCTGTGTTGTTGTTAATTGTTACTTTTCCTCATAAATGTCTGCACTTAAGCTTGATACAGGTTGGGAAATTTTCCAAAAATGGAAATGACGAAGTTCAAAAATTTATTAGAATTGATGGATGGTATTCAAAAGCATTCATATTTTGAAAGTTACACTATTTATCTAAAGTAGTAAACGCTTTGAATCAAGCATTCATGGTCCTCAGGCTAAAAGTTCTTTCAGCATGATGGGTATAAATTATTGTCATCTGAGGGAATAAAAGAGGAAAAAAAGAAGTCACATTAAAAAAATGGGAATGGAATAATATCAACAGGAACTTTATAAGCAAAGATTACTGTGCAGCTGCAGAGTCAAAACAAGTTAGTAAAATCATGCAATGCATTGATTATGGTATGCTTTCTAACATACCAGAAATCATTACTCAAGTTTTTACTCAAGTTATGAGGATAATGGCTGTGGAATAAATCTTGCTTCTGTGCCCTGATCTTTGATCCCATTTCAATTATATTCAACAGGACCGGTTCAGTATACCTCCGGAACAACATACTAAAGTTTTGTCGCAATAGAAGCATTTTTACATAAGTTATGATGCATAAGGGCGATGGAATGGATCCCGATCCTATGTCCTGCCTTTTGACCCCATTTCACCCATTTTTAATAGGGTTTCCTGTTGAATATAATCGTTTGTCCCCAGGTTGTCCCCTGCCACATACTAAAATTTCATTGAAATCGAACCATTTTTATACGAGTTATCGTGCGGACAGACAGACAGATGGGCAAAGCTGGAGAATATACCCTTCTTCAACTTACGGTTGGAAAGCATAAACCAGTTAGTAAAATCATGCAATGCATTGATTATGATATGCTTTCCAACATACCAGAAATCATTACTCAAGTTATGAGGATAATGACTGTAGAATATATCTCGCTCCTATGACCTGACCTTTGACCCCATTTCGATTATATTCAACAGAACCGGTAAAGTATACTTCCAGAACAACATGATACAGTTTTGTCTCAATCGAAGCATTTTTTACGTAAGTTATAACCCATAAGAGCGATGGAATGGAACCCGATCCTATGTCCTGAACTTTGACCCCATTTCACCCATTTTCAATAGGGTTTGTCCCCACGTTGTCCCCTACCAGATACTGAAATTTCAACAAAATCAAACTATTTTTACGCAATTTATAACGCATAAGGTCGATGGAATGGAGCCCAATGCTATGTCCTGACCTTTGACATCATTTCACCCATTTTCAATAGGGTTCTTCCCCAGGTTGTCCCCTATCACATACTAAAATGTCATAGAAATCAAACCATATTTACGCAAGTTATGACGCATAAGGGCAACGGAATGAATCCCACTCCTATGCCGTGACCTTTGACCCCATTAACCCCATTTTCAATAGGTTCCTCCCCAGGTGGTTCCCTACCACATACTAAAATTTCATCGAAATTGAACCATTTTTACCCGAGTTATCGTGCAGACAGATGGACAAAGCTGGAGCATATACGCTTCTTCAACCTATGGTTTGAAAGCATACAAAGGACAAATATAGCTGTGGAATTTGCTGAGAAGATAGTAACACGATAGAAAAATTGAGCTGATGTTCTAACAAGTACACAAAAAAAAAAAAAAAAAAAGCTGTTATTGCAGCAGTGTCTTTTAAAACAATCTTATTTTGTTTGTTTTGAATTTAATAATTTTTTATTGTGAATACAGTGGTGTGTTCCTGTTTAGTATTTACATAAATAAATTACAACGAGCAATTCCATTTTGCTTGTGCTGTGTTATATTCACACTTTCTCGCTGCACATATTAATTTTTCACCCGGTTAAAAAGTTCAGCTTTTATGTTCTGTGGTCAGTGAAGTGTATGTCAAGTACCCTTTGGGAATATATAGGGGAACTGCATATCCCTTGTATATTAGATATTAGTGATACACATTACTAATAAATAAAAACTTTACTCCAGTATGTTTATGTGTGTATATATGGGGATGTAAGGTCAGGTGATGCGTAACATCACAGCCTCTCCTTGACAAATGTCAACCCCGCCTTCTCGTGGTGCATCCTGTTCCCACTAAAGGGGCTCTGACGACCGCCAATAGCGGTATAACTATACCATCGGGATTAGAGGAAATTCTATCCCACACTCCCCAACCCGCTTGGCCAGCATGGTGAGTTATGGCCAAACCCCTCCAAAATGACTCCACAACTTAAATCTTGGCCCTCAGTCTCCGGCAGCTGGAATGTACCTGGCCAAGGCAGCGGCCAGTGCGACATGAAGGCAGAGGGTGCTAAGAATCCCCGGAGGACCGGACTAGGCTGCCATCTGATGCTGACCTTGGCAACGTACAATGGACGCTCCCTATCTTCTGATTCAAGGCTTCTTGAATTGGAAGAGGAACTACAAAGGATCAAGTGGGACATCGTGGGGCTAAGTGAGGTAAGGAGAAAAGGAGAAGATCTCATCAAACTGAAAAGTGGACATCTCTTCTACTATCGTGGGACAGATACTGGCAGAACTAGTGGTGTTGGATTTATAATAAACAAGAAACTGAAGGATAAAGTGGTAGAAGTTGAAAGTTCCTCTGACAGAGCTGCACGACTCGTTATCCAACTATCGAGAAGATACCAGGCTCAGATTATTCAAACTTATGCACCCACCACAAGTCATCCTGAAGAAGAAATTGAAGAATTTTATGAGGAAATTTGTCATCTAAATAATAAAGGTAAGCAGCACTTGAAAATAATTATGGGAGATTTCAATGCAAAAATAGGGCAACGGCAGCAGAATGAAACTTCAGTGGGTAAATTCAGTCACGGCAACAGAAACCAGCGTGGAAATACTCTCGTTGAGTTTGCAGAGGCAGAAGGGTTTTTCATCTTGAACTCCTTCTTCAAGAAAAAGCCACACAGGAAATGGACATGGAGACATCCAAATGGGACGACAAGTGAAATTGATTTTATTATGTGTAACAAAAAATTCATCATAGAAGACTGCAGTGTGCTAAACAAGTTCAACACAGGTAGTGACCATAGGTTGGTGAGATGTAAGATGCACCTCAACACTAAACTTGAACGTGGCAAGCTCATAAGACAAACAAAATCTATTGACATAACCAACCTTAAAAAACACCATAATACCTTCAAGTTGGAACTGAAGAACAGGTTCTCTGCTTTAGAAGGCCTAACATCGGAAGAAGTGGACATCTCTGAAGTTAACAGAAAAGTAACCAAAGCTCTTATGGAAACAGCAACAAAATTAGCTGGGTCTAAGAACAAGTTGCATGTAAATAAATTATCAGGAAACACGAAAATGTTAATGCAAAAAAGAAGAGAGATGAGGACAACTAAAGAAGATGTGACTTCCAAAGTGGAATATATAGAGCTATGCAAGACAGTACGAAAAAGTATCACTGAAGACGTAAGAAAATTCAACTGTGAACTAGTGAGGAAAGCAATTGAAAACAACCAAAGCCTAAAGATAGCAAAGGGACATCTCAGTAAGGGAAGAAAACAGATTATGGCACTGAGAAAAGAAGATGGTTCTGTAACAAGAAATAGAGGCGAAATTTTGACAAGAGTGAAAGATTTCTACTCCAAATTATATGAAAGGGATGATACATGCACTCCAGACATCATGAAAGATACCAGTACCAGAGTTCCTCCAGTCCTTCCAGCAGAAGTTGCACATGCAATCAAGAACATGAAGCGGGGAAAAGCTCCAGGAGAAGATGGAATTACTGTAGACATCATACAAGAAGCAAGTGGAGAAATCGAAACAGTACTCGCCCAAATTTTCACTCGATGCCTTAATGAAGGAAAGATTCCTGAGGATTGGAACACCGCTACAATGATCCTGCTACATAAGAAAGGTGACATTGAGGATCTCGGAAACTACAGACCTATCAGCCTCCTATCAGTAGTTTATAAAATCTTCACTAAAGTTCTTTCACACCGCTTGAAGGTAACACTGGACATGGTTCAACCGAGAGAACAAGCTGGATTCAGGAGTGGCTACAGCACAATAGATCATATCCATGTGCTGAGAGAACTAATTGAAAGAGCGAGGGAATATGAACTTCCATTGTGCATGGCTTTTATCGATTATGAAAAAGCCTTTGATTCGGTGAAACCATCAGCAGTTACAATGGCTCTGAAAACCTGCGGTATTGAAGATGCATACATTAATATTATTAATAACATCTATGAAAATGCAAGTGCAAAGATTAGGCTGTTTGAAAATACAACACACATAAAAATTGGAAAGGGAGTGAAACAAGGTGACACCATATCTCCAAAGCTCTTTAATGCCACATTGGAGGGTGTTTTTCAGTCACTGAGCTGGGAAAACAAGGGGATAAAGATTAATGGAGATTATCTAACCCACCTTCGTTTTGCTGATGACGTAGTCATTTTTGCAACTAGCCCATCAGAGCTGCAGAGTATGATCCAGGAACTTGCTGACAAGAGTAAAGAAGTGGGATTAAAAATGAACTTTCAGAAGACAAAAGTGATGTTCAATGCTTTTGCAAGAAATGAAGATTTATCGATTGATGGAGAAAAGCTGGAGATAACAGACACATACGTTTATCTTGGACAGCAGATATCAAGTGAGGGTCACATTGATGAAGAAATTAATCGGCGTACAGAACTTGCCTGGAGAGCTTTTGGAAGAAACAGCATAATTTTCAAGAGCAATATGCCATTATGTCTTAAAAGAAAAGTGTTTGATCAATGCTTCCTTCCAGTGCTTACGTATGGTGCAGAGACGTGGACCTTAACTAAAAGAGACATACAAAGGTTGCAGACAACTCAATGAAGCATGGAGAGGTGCATACTTGGTGTAACCAGGAGAGATAAGAAGAGGAACTCGTGGATCCGAAAAATGACAAGAGTGGAAGACATCATGATCAGAGTTAAATCCCTGAAATGGCAATGGGCTGGACATACTGCCAGAAGGACAGATCATCGATGGACAGCCGAAATTTTAGATTGGATTCCAAGGGACAGGAAAAGACCCAGAAGAAGACCACATGGGAGATGGGTGGATGAAATTCGAAAGTATGCAGGGGTGACATGGAGGAGACTGGCACAAGACAGACCGTTGTGGAGGAAACTTGGGGAGACCTTCGTCCAGCAGTGGATTGATAATGGTTGACAATGATGATGATGATGATGATGATGATATGGGGATACGGAATAAAAAAATACCATATACTTACAAATACTTCACAGCAAATTATACACTGTGGACTGGCTGCTTTTACATCGCCCATCCATACAAACCAAAATTGTAAATATAATTCATTATTTGAATAAATCTCATGTTGAGAAATGGCTTCCTAGTTTCTTAATTCAATTACTAATCTAAAACAACTATTATGGGAATTTTACTAAGAAATTTTTTCATTTAAATTGCAAATTTTTGGAGAAAACTATTCTCCTTCTTCAGGCTGTCTTTTTGTTGTCACTTATCTCTGTCACTATCATGGTTACGGTTAACCTTGAAGGTTTAGGTTATTTTTCATCAAATCCTGCCAGATGTTAGGCAGGGAAAATCCTTTGCAGTCATTGATGATAGAATTTTGATTTTTCTCAATCTCTACTCCTTCTTTCAGCTTTCTTTTTGAAAATTGCTTTGGAAACTGATGACTTTAAGGGAATTCCAATCCATGCTGTGACTAGTTTCTCTAACATGCCTATCTAAACCAGTCTTGTTGGAGCAGTTTTTTATAGCAGCTTTATGCTCTGCTATACGAGTTTCTAGTCTGCGACCTGTTTCACCTATGTAAGATAGTCCACAACTACATTTTACTTCATAGACTACTCCTTGCATTTTTAAAATATCTTCTTCTCTTTGAACTATTTTAGGGAACATTTTTTTTAACTTTGTTCTCTAAACTTGGAGCTAGCCTAATATTGTACTTCTTATTAGTAAGAAGTACAATATTAGGCTAGCTCCAAGTTTCCAAGTGTTTAAAGAACAAGGTTAAAAAAATGTTCCCTAAAATAGTTCAAAGAGAAGAAGATATTTTAAAAATGCAAGGAGTAGTCTATGAAGTAAAATGTAGTTGTGGACTATCTTACATAGGTGAAACAGGTCGCAGACTAGAAACTCGTATAGCAGAGCATAAAGCTGCTATAAAAAATTGCTCCAACAAGACTGGTTTAGATAGGCATGTTAGAGAAACTAGTCACAGCATGGATTGGAATTCCCTTAAAGTCATCAGTTTCCAAAGCAATTTTCAAAAAAGAAAGCTGAAAGAAGGAGTAGAGATTGAGAAAAATCAAAATTCCATCATCAATGACTGCAAAGGATTTTCCCTGCCTAACATCTGGCAGGATTTGATGAAAAATAACCTAAACCTTCAAGGTTAACCGTAACCGTGATAGTGACAGGAATAAGTGACAACAAAAAGACAGCCTGAAGAAGGAGAAGAGTTTTCTCCGAAAATTTGCAATTTAAATGAAAAAAAATTTTAGTAGAATTCCCATAATAGTTGATTTAGATTAGTAATTGATTCATTATATTTTCGTTTTTTCTTTACCCTTTTATCACTAGTCTGTTTGTCATTTAACGGTCTCTTTGTGACTACGGAATCCATATTTTTACTCACATGTAATGATGACAAAGAAGTAATCGGCTCCGTTTCCACATCACATTGTTTCTTAATTACCCGTTTATTCATGCTTGAACACTTAAGTACTTCACTTGGTTAATTGTAAACACACCATTAAAAATGACTTTAAGCAATGCCAGTGAAATACAAGCACAATAAATGAACAATCAGCAGGTGTCACACAAAAGTATTACTGTTGTGATTGAACAACAAAGCTTGACCCTGGGTGGCCAAACTGGTTTTCAGCAGTGTTTTGGTGGTGGTGTAGTGTTTCACACTAACTTCACCATTCACTCTACCAATACTAGCTGTAAATTTGGATTTTTAATTTTTGTTTACATGAAAATTGATCAGTTTACTATGTGACTCAGTATGGTTGCCAACTAATTGCGTATCCCTGGTATTAGTATTACCAAGGCTGAACTGGATCCTACCAGGCTGTAACATTAAGCAAAAACAGCGAAGACAGAAAAGATGAGTTGGGACCCAGCGTCATCTATTGACGTAGTTCACATAAACAAACTGATTCTGTATCATTATTTCCATTTGAGATTTTATTTATATTCACTTTCACATGAACAGATGGATATTTGCATTCTGTATTCGTAGTACTTGGGCAAGAGAATTTTTCTGTAGGAACTGGTGTAATTTATGTGTAAATCTCATTCCTCCTTTATTCTTCGACGATCTAGGGCTGAGATTTTGGTAAATGTGTAGATTAGCGTCTTAAATTATTTCATCGGAAAAATTTTAGTATCTGGAAAAAGTGCAATGTACAGATTTTAGAGTATGGAAATTAATGGCAAATGGTGCACAAATTTCGTATGTATTTTAAAGATTTTTATCATAACATTTACCTGTAAGTTTGATGCTGTAAAGAGACGCTGCCGTAGGCGTAATGCGACGAACTTACAGGTAAATGTTACGATAAAAATCTTTAAAAGACATTTGAAACAGGAAATTTCTGCACCATTTGCCCTTAATTTCCATAATCTAAAATCTGTATGTCGCACTTTTCCCAAGTACTAATATTTTTCCGACAAAGTGATTTAAAACGCAAATCTACACATTTACCTACTATTTTATTTAATATGAGTTTATATAGCTGAGGTTTTTTTTCTAAAATTGAATTAGGTACTTAATTATCAGAATGAAAATGCTTTACCACAAACAACAGTTGAAGGTGACTTGTCATTTGGAACAAAATCCTGACGAGATATTGTTTTCAGCAACAGTTGCTTTAGGTTCTGATCTGAGGGAAACTCATGGAATAAGAATCCCACGTTTTTCTTCTCAGAAGATGTGCATATTGGCACACAACAGTAAACCATTTTGAAAATGGGTTAGATTTTGTTGTGAAAACAACAGTTTGGTTTTAAAACTGTAAGGTTTTTTAAAAGAAACACAAGAAAAAATGATGAACATACTCAATCCAGCAATTCAAACAATGTGGAAACTAAGTTGCTTATACCTTGGGACGCAGTGCCATCTAATGGCTGAAATCGTCCCTAACGCCCACTAGCCAATCACCAAAAGTCTATTGTCTTCAACGTTAAGCATGTTCTTCATCCAGTTCAGCCTTGGTTTTGCATACCCCACTTTGAGAACCACTGCTGTAGACAGCCAGTGTTACAAAACACTTATCAGTCCCTATCCCATATGTATGTTGCCACAATTCGGCAATGTTATGTGTTCACTGTGTAACTAATACTAGAATTTAAAAAGAAAATGATAGTCAGTAAAATTCATACTTTCATTATAAATATGTGCTACTTTGCATAAATTGACATTTAAATCTGAAGTAGTTGTAATTGAAAAGAAAACAGATAATATTTCTAATATTTATGATCCTACTGTACTTGACAAAACCTGGAAATCAGTAATAATTTATGTCATGGTGCTTCACGAAACCTGGATGATGAAACCTAATTGAGGTCATGGCTATTCCTAGACTTGGTGTATTACAAATTTCACTAAATTATGGGATTTACTCAGGAATAAAATGTTGGGTTTTTGGGAAGCATCCCTACACTTCCTCAGGACTACACTATAGTAGGTGTTGCCATTCATAAGCTAAATTCCAACCTTTCAAATCATTTAATGTTGTACCTCTTCTTCTTTCTATTTCCAGTAAATTTTCTCATGAAAAAGTGCTGTTGATGTGTTAGAGCTTCTACAGTGTCCCAAAGCACTTTATGTTCAGTATTTTGAACATGTCTGTACAAACCTGCTTTGTTTGTCATGTTTTTAATTCCCACTTTCTGTTCTGCCAATTTGGTCTTAAACTGTCTGCCTGTTTCTCCTACATAGCTGAGACCACATTCACATTTTATATTGTAGACCACACCTTCCTGTAAAAAGATGTTTTCTTCTTTTTGTTTTAATTTTGGAAGGTAGTTACTGATTTTATTTTGTTATCCTGGAGCCAGTCTGATAAGAAATTTCACACTAATCCTCTGAAGTTTTTCAAACAGGTAAGTAACTTTTCTAGTTAACTGAAACTTAGTTTTTGATCTCTGAATCTTTTCTTGGACAGACATATTCAAAATACTGGACAATAAAGTGCTTTGGGATACTGTAGAACTTCTGACCCCATCAACAGCACTTTAAATCAAGAGAAATTTTTCAGGACTAGAAATAGAGAGAAGAGGTACAACATTAAATGGCCTGAAAGGCTGGAATTCATCTGATGAATGGCAACACCTACTATAGTGTAGTCCTAAGGAAGGGTGGGAGTGCTACCCAAAAATTTGACTGTAAGTAATATCCTTTTATTCCTGAGTAAATCCCATAATTTACTGGAAACCAGGGTAAATTTTGTGTAGCAAAATCTTTTGTGCACTTTTTTGATTTTGCTTAGCATTTATTTTAGAAATTTAAGATTTACTGATAATATAACAGCACTAATGAATATTATTATCCCATTGTGGCCTGGTTGTATTTTTTTTTCTTAATTCCCAGCTTTCGCAAATATTTTCTTCCAGGCTTTCTTTCCACAAGAAAAGCACATTAAAAAATTTGATGTATCAAAACTAATATTTTTTTTAAATGAAAATGCCATTTTATCAAATCCTTATACAAAAGAAATTATGTACTTACAAAGAAAAATAAAATGCTGGACAGAGGACGTCTGTGAATGCTGACATCATTCATACTTGCCAACTACTACGGAATGTCCGTAGTTTCTACAGATTTAGTTGTCTCACTACGAAACTACGGAAACGGATTCGCGGAATTCCATCTTTTTTTTTTTTTTTTTTTTCTTGGCCATAATTTAGATCATTCTCAAAATCGATGCAAAACTCAAAATATTTGGGAAGGGGGGGCATTTTCCGTCTAGGGACGACATTTCGTGTTTCAAAACTTTTGTAAACGTCAGTTAAACGGAGTACAAATTTTGCCGTAATCGTAATTTTTTCTCTCCTGTTGTTGCCTTTGTGTCCATTATTCTTGTTAAATGTCATTTTATTGCATAAATGTTTGTATTTCAGCTTGAAAATGTCGGCAGCAATTTGCAAGAACAGAAGTTAGATACTGCGAAAACTTCCCCGTAATATATATATCATCATCATCATCATTGTCAACCATTATCAATCCACTGCTGGACGAAGGTCTCCCCAAGTTTCCTCCACAACGGTCTGTCTTGTGCCAGTCTCCTCCATGTCACCCCTGCATACTTTCGAATTTCATCCACCCATCTCCCATGTGGTCTTCTTCTGGGTCTTTTCCTGTCCCTTGGAATCCAATCTAAAATTTCGGCTGTCCATCGATGATCTGTCCTTCTGGCAGTATGTCCAGCCCATTGCCATTTCAGGGATTTAACTCTGATCATGATGTCTTCCACTCTTGTCATTTTTCGGATCCACGAGTTCCTCTTCTTATCTCTCCTGGTTACACCAAGCATGCACCTCTCCATGCTTCATTGAGTTGTCTGCAGCCTTTGTATGTCTCTTTTAGTTAAGGTCCACGTCTCTGCACCATACGTAAGCACTGGAAGGATGCATTGATCAAACACTTTTCTTTTAAGACATAATGGCATATTGCTCTTGAAAATTATGCTGTTTCTTCCAAAAGCTCTCCAGGCAAGTTTTGTATGCCGATTAATTTCTTCACTAATGTGACCCTCACTTGATATCTGCTGTCCAAGATAAACGTATGTGTCTGTTATCTCCAGCTTTTCTCCATCAATCGATAAATCTTCATTTCTTGTAAAAGCATTGAACATCACTTTTGTCTTCTGAAAGTTCATTTTTAATCCCACTTCTTTACTCTTGTCATCAAGTTCCTGGATCATACTCTGCAGCTCTGATGGGGTAGTTGCAAAAATGACTACGTCATCAGCAAAACGAAGGTGGGTTAGATAATCTCCATTAATCTTTATCCCCTTGTTTTCCCAGCTCAGCGACTGAAAAACACCCTCCAATGTGGCATTAAAGAGCTTCGGAGATACGGTGTCACCTTGTCTCACTCCCTTTCCAATTTTTACGTGTGTTGTATTTTCAAACAGCCTAATCTTTGCACTTGCATTTTCATAGATGTTATTAATAATATTAATGTATGCATCTTCAATACCGCAGGTTTTCAGAGCCATTGTAACTGCTGATGGTTTCACCGAATCAAAGGCTTTTTCATAATCGATAAAAGCCATGCACAATGGAAGTTCATATTCCCTCGCTCTTTCAATTAGTTCTCTCAGCACGTGGATATGATCTATTGTGCTGTAGCCACTCCTGAATCCAGCTTGTTCTCTCGGTTGAGCCATGTCCAGTGTTACCTTCAAGCGGTGTGAAAGAACTTTAGTGAAGATTTTATAAACTACTGATAGGAGGCTGATAGGTCTGTAGTTTCCAAGATCCTCAATGTCACCTTTCTTATGTAGCAGGATCATTGTAGCGGTGTTCCAATCCTCAGGAATCTTTCCTTCATTAAGGCATCGAGTGAAAATTTGGGCGAGTACTGTTTCGATTTCTCCACTTGCTTCTTGTATGATGTCTATAGTAATTCCATCTTCTCCTGGAGGTTTTCCTTGCTTCATGTTCTTGATTGCATGTGCAACTTCTGCTGGAAGGACTGGAGGAACTCTGGTACTGGTATCTTTCATGATGTCTGGCGTGCATATATCATCCCTTTCATATAATTTGGAGTAGAAATCTTTCACTCTTGTCAAAATTTCGCCTCTATTTCTTGTTACAGAACCATCTTCTTTTCTCAGTGCCATAATCTGTTTTCTTCCCTTACTGAGATGTCCCTTTGCTATCTTTAGGCTTTGGTTGTTTTCAATTGCTTTCCTCACTAGTTCACAGTTGAATTTCCTTACGTCTTCAGTGATACTTTTTCTTACTGTCTTGCATAGCTCTATATATTCCACTTTGGAAGTCACATCTTCTTTAGTTGTCCTCATCTCTCTTCTTTTTTGCATCAACATTTTGGTTTTTCCTGATAATTTGTTCACATGCAACTTGTTCTTAGACCCAGCTAATTTTGTTGCTGTTTCCATAAGAGCTTTGGTTACTTTTCTGTTAACTTCAGAGATGTCCACTTCTTCCGATGTTAGGCCTTCTAAAGCAGAGAACCTGTTCTTCAGTTCTAACTTGAAGGTATTATGGTGTTTTTTAAGGTTGGTTATGTCAATACATTTTGTTTGTCTTATGAGCTTGCCACGTTCAAGTTTAGTGTTGAGGTGCATCTTACATCTCACCAATCTATGGTCACTACCTGTGTTGAACTTGTTTAGCACACTGCAGTCTTCTATGACGAATTTTTTGTTACACATAATAAAATCAATTTCACTTGTCGTCCCATTTGGATGTCTCCATGTCCATTTCCTGTGTGGCTTTTTCTTGAAGAAGGAGTTCAAGATGAAAAACCCTTCTGCCTCTGCAAACTAAACGAGAGTATTTCCACGCTGGTTTCTGTTGCCGTGACCGAATTTACCTACTGAAGTTTCATTCTGTTGCCGTTGCCCTATTTTTGCATTGAAATCTCCCATAATTATTTTCAAGTGCTGCTTACCTTTATTATTTAGATGACAAATTTCCTCATAAAATTCTTCAATTTCTTCTTCAGGATGACTTGTGGTGGGTGCATAAGTTTGAATAATCTGAGCCTGGTATCTTTTCGAGAGTTGGATAACAAGTCGTGCAGCTCTGTCAGAGGAACTTTCAACTTCTACAACTTTATCCTTCAGTTTCTTGTTTATTATAAATCCAACACCACTAGTTCTGCCAGTATCTGTCCCACGATAGTAGAAGAGATGTCCACTTTTCAGTTCGATGAGATCTTCTCCTTTTCTCCTTACCTCACTTAGCCCCACGATGTCCCACTTGATCCTTTGTAGTTCCTCTTCCAATTCAAGAAGCCTTGAATCAGAAGATAGGGAGCGTCCATTGTAAGTAGCCAAGGTCAACATCAGATGGCAGCCTAGTCCGGTCCTCCGGGGATTCTTAGCACCCTCTGCCTTCATGTCGCACTGGCCGCTGCCTTGGCCAGGTACATTCCAGCTGCCGGAGACTGAGGGCCAAGATTTAAGTTGTGGAATCATTTTGGAGGGGTTTGGCCATAACTCACCACGCTGGCCAAGCGGGTTGGTGAGTGTGGGATAGAATTTCCTCTAATCCCGATGGTATAGTTATACCGCTATTGGCGGTCGTCAGAGCCCCTTTAGTGGGAACAGGATGCACCACGAGAATATATATATATATATATATTTTTTTTTTTTTTTATTGGAGATTTGTATGACCACCGTGAGCAACGCAATGGGCTATAAGCAGTCACCCATCCCTAATTTAGGGTCACCGGTTTCAGGGAAGGGAGAGAGCCAGTGCCGTAAGACAAACACAACATCCATGCCTCACCGGGATTCGAACCCGAACCCCTTTTGGACGAATGATCAGAGGCCAGCGCTTAGATCACTGTGCCACAAGGGTGGCCCCCGTAATCTTCAGGCATAAGATTCTTCCGCGAATACGACTTTTTTCATTATTATTAATTTGCTCATTCACACGTTCGATGCGCTCAAGTGAGCTGAAATTGGAGGGGGTGGGGTGGAGGACAGAATTCCATCTTTCTGAAACTTAAAAAAACGGGAAGGTCAACAGAGTTCAGATTTTTTCCGTAATCGTAATTTCTTTTTTCTCACGATGTTACTTGTGTCCAGTATTATTGTTAAATAACATTTTACTGCATAAGTATTTGTATTTCAGCTTGAAAATATGGTGAAAATTCCAAAACCGGAAGTCGGATGGATCAAAGATTTCTCCCGTAACCCCCCTCCATCTCCCGCGATGTTCACACTCTGCTGCATTTATGTATGCCACACAATAATATTAGTTACGTTCCTACTGACAAGGCTCTTGCCAATGTTGGCAGGTATGCAACATTCAGTATCACTCACTGATTCATGTGGAAGTTTACTGCCATATGGCTTTACATCAAGAAGCTTATGATTCTTGTTTAAAAATAAATCGCATGCTATCTATGGGCTATAAATAAAGTCTTAGAGGTTGTTTTTTTTGTTGTTTTTTTGAGCTTTCCAAAGTAATTCAGAGATCATCTAAAGTCATTGTGTTGTGACGTACCTGCCAGCAGGACGCACACGACATAAAGGCAGATTGCAGTCAGAACGAATGTCTGCGTAGCTCAGTTGGTAGAGCGACTTGTTCCGGAATAAGCGGACTCGGGTTCGATTCCCGGCGTAGACCAAAAATGACGGAGAAATTTACTTCGTTATAGTGTCCATTCTGTTTCTGAAAACAGTTTTCATATGGTTCATTGACAAAAATGCTTTTTCTGTTTTTCCATTTGAGGTTGGAAACACTTTCAAGATGTTGAAGGCTAAGAGCAGTGCTGCCACTGTTTATCTTTATTTGGAACCTGTCATCACACAACTGAAAGATCGAATTCAATAATGTCCACATTCACTGTATTCTACTTGCATCACAAATATATGCTATGTTCGATGCAAGTTTGAAAGCTATGCAAAAGTGAGTATACAAATCTCAAATTATATCACAATTTTGTGTAATCACACACATCACCAGTAAAATTTTACCTTGCTGGAAATTATTAATCAAAAGAGAAAAAGAATGTTTGGACAGAATTTTTTTTTAATTATACATAAATAAATATTGGACACAACAGGTGAATGGTCAACCATAGCTAAGAATAGAGAAAAGTGGAAAGAACTGGAGGAGGCCTTCGTCTAGCAGTGAACTCAGAATAGCTTAAAAGAAGAAGAGGAGAATATACAACAGAAACTTAATGCAAAAGATACCATTATTAGACAGGTATGGTATTTGCAGACATCTGTATCAATTTTAAAACACATTTCTCTGTGGAATAAATTAAATTCTGTGGAGCTTCCAATAATATAATTTTAAGTTAATAGTTCATTTACTATTCATTGTATGAAAATTATTCAGCATGTTGTCTTCTGTCTTTGGTGAATGATTTTTGTTTAGAGTTCTCAAAAACATTTCATCTGAATTTCATTTTAAAACCACTGGAAGCAAACAATGATATTGCATTATATAAAGGATACTTCTATCAAATTTCAACCAAATTGACTATCAACATTTTTCAAAACTATGCATGAAAATATCAAATTTTGTTTTGATCAGCTAATCAGTTTTTGAGTTATTTCAGTTTTAAAAAATACAATATATACACTATATTGACAAAAGTCACCGGATACTCCTTCATAGGCAAATGAATGGATCCTCTGCATTGTTAAGATGCGCGGTACAGCTGCAAATGGTATAAAAAGAAGCCTGCAGCTGACCACGATCATATCGCACTGTGAGGTTGAGAGAACTGACTTTGAGAAAGGAAAGATTGTTGGGTGTTATATTAGTGGGTTGTCCATAAGAGAAACCGAGAGGCATTTAAACATACCCAAGTCAACTGTTTTGGATGTACTGAATAAGTGGAAGACACATGGCATGCCTGAAGCAGCAAAATGTACCGGCAGACCGAAGAAAAACAGTGATCGAGGATGTCGAAGCCTCAGGAGAGTCATTACAACTGATCGACAGAGTACTGCACAAGACCTCAGTGTACAGGTGAGTACAAATGCTGGAACCTTGGTATGTACACATACCATTCGCAGAGAACTTCATTCCACAAGTTAATGTGGTCGTGCGACTGCTCATTAGCCTTTCATCTCCATTCGGAATGCTACTTGTCATTTAGCATGGTGTAAAGAACATTTATCGTGGACCGTAGATCAATGGAAATGGGTCCTATGGACTGATTAATTCAGATACACGATCTATCAGTCTGATGGCCATGTGTGGGTATGGCGGAAGCCGGGGGAACGCTATTTACCACAGTGCACTGTTCCTATTGTCAAGTTTGAAGCTGGCAATGTACTCTTGTGGGGCTGTTTTTTGTGGTATGGTCACGGCCTATTGGTTATTGTGGACAAACCTGTTAACCAGCTCATCTACCTCGATATTCTGGACAATTATGCCCTACCAACTCTGTGGCAATACTGTGGAACTGAGCCTTGTTGGTACCAGCAGGATAATGCACCGAGTCATAAAACAAGGACTGTTATGGCATGGTTTGATAATTCCGTATATTGTGTGGACTAGCCAGCACAGAGCCCTGATCTTAATACCATAGAGCACCTATGGGATGAATTAGAGTGCTGCATAAGAAGTTTGGAACCAATATATAGAGAGAGAGAAGTTTGGAATCATATATGTATATATATACACAGTGTGTCAAAGAATTTTTAAGACTGGGTCTGTAAAATGAAATAGAAACAAGAAATTATAATTTGTTTTAGTCTGTTATTCAAAATAAGTCCCTCCAGCTTCAATACACTTGTTACAGCGATTTAATAATGATTCGATTGACTGTTCCAGTTCACTTTGCGGAATTGCCTCCAAAGCACGCGTTGAAGTTTTTTGTATGGTCGAAATATCATCAAAATAACACCCTTTTAACGTCATTTTAAGTTTTGGGAACAAATAAAAGTCGCAGGGTGCTAAATCAGGCGAGTACGGTGGATGATTCAACATACAGACGTTATTTTAAAAAACGTCTGTGTGTTTATGCCAAAAATCTGCGAACAAGAAGTGAGGTGTGACTGGGTGCATTATCGTGCAACAAACACAAACTGTTTTCATCTCGATATTCTGGACGAATGCAACGAATTCTGCCCATCAAACGCCTCAAAACATTTAAATAAAACTCACCAGTAATTGTTTGTCCACTTGGAACAAATTCTTTGTGGATAATACCCTTACTATCGAAGAATGTAATGAGTATTGTTTTGATTTTCGATGGAACTTTTTTGTTTTTTTGGCTTGTGGCGAGTTTTTTTACTTTCATTCCGCACTTTGTCACTTTGTTTTAGGATCATATTGAAAACACCATGCTTCATCACCAGTAACAATCGATTGTAAGAAGTTTGGATCATTTTCAGCGGCTGAAATGATGTCTCTGTAATGTGCTCTGTTCCTTGATTCTTTTGTTAATTGGTTAACGTGCGTGGAACAAATTTAGCACAGACTTTTGTTTTGCCCAAATCTTCATGCAGGATGGTTCGAATCATTTCTTTGTTGATGTTTAAAGACTCTTCCATCATTCTTAGTGACGCACATTGATTGTTTGCCACGAAATCACGCACTTTTTCAACAATCTCAGGTGTCCTAGATGAACTTGGTCTTCCGGTATGCTTAGCTTATCATCTTCTAGCACCTCTCTTCCGTCCAAAAAACGTTAGTACCACAGGAAAACATTTGATCTACTTAAACAAAACTCGCCGTAAACTTGTTTCATCATTTGGTACGTTTCCGAGGCACTTTTACCAAGTTTTGCGTTAAATTTAATAACAGCCCTTTGTTCCATCTTAATAATTGAACATGAAAAAAATTTTACTTCTCTAATGAT
The DNA here is from genome assembly GCA_039090855.1 of Macrothele yani. Lineage (NCBI taxonomy): Eukaryota > Metazoa > Arthropoda > Arachnida > Araneae > Macrothelidae > Macrothele > Macrothele yani. Next base: position 70,943,172 of record CM077000.1, on the reverse strand, counting down.
CGCCCGTTTCATTTGAGTTACTTTAACAACTGCGCAGTACTTTTGGCAGAAAGCAAGCAGATGGTCACGGTTTATAGCGCATTCGCGATTACACTGGTGGCGCCACCGTTGGCTGAAATCTAGCACCAGTCTTAAAAATTCTTTGACGCACTGTGTATATCCTTAAAACAGTATTGCTGTGCTCATTAATTTTTCAATAAATACTGCTGTATTGGGTTAAAATTAATTTACCGAAGTAACTGAAAATTTTCTAGCTTCTCCTAGAATTTACCATTAGGTATGGCCCTGTGGGAAGCTCTCATCACCCGCGTTCATGGGTGCAGCAGGCCTAATTACAGAACAACTGATAAAACTCATGATTTTTGTGTTTTATTCACTTGAAAGTAATACAAAAGCACTTAAAAGATGACAGTTAAGTTTTTAATAACAAGTTTGTTTGTTCCCGTTTCTTTAGACAGCTGGGTCATCCCATGAATTGTGCCATTTCTGTGGGAAATAACGGTTTGGGATGAGCATTGCAGATGCAGATTATATGCCCCCCCCCCCCCGCCCGAATGTAATGTCCTGGTGATTATACGAAGAAAAATATGCCAATAATAGATTTCATTGTATCAAAAACGGGGTTATGCGTCGGAAAAATTCTTAAACTTTTTTTTCTTTTCAGCCAGAAGATGGTGATCTTTGGGAACAGGAAGTTGCTGTGGATTCATTTACCCTTACACATCATGATTTAGATATGTGCACCAATTCCTTACAGTATGCCATGATTCTTGATCTTGTCAATAACCTCCTGCTGTATGTTGAACCAAGAAAAAAGAAGCCTATGAAAAACTGCAGTACATGAGATTTAAGCAGCAACTGTGCTCCATAGATGATCAAAGGGAACCCATTCTAAGACTCCAAGAAAACGTTAGGTATATGTGCTTGGGAAATATCAAATGTAATTTTTGTGTTGTATAATATTGCTTTGGAGTATGCATAGCAAACTATTTCTTGCTTGCGAATATCTGACACGATAATTTCATACTCAGAAATTATTTTGTTCTACATTACCTACTATCTACACTTCACTGCACCATAATGGTTGAAGTACTTTAATTATTTTTGCTGTCTATATTTTGAGGTTACTCACTTTTATTCCCTAAATCTTTTAGGAGGTTTTCGTCTCTACACATTTCCAACACGTATTTTTCTTATTTACATCGTGTTAGAGGCCGCAACAAAAAAAAAAAAAAAAATCATTTTAAACTCACGCAAACTTCACTCCCTCCCCTTCTTTTTCCTATGACCAAATTCAGATTCAAAATAATCCACCATAAATATACACAATTGAACTCCCTAAAATACTTTAATCTAATTAAAACATCAATTAATAAAAACCTATTTACACATTTCCTAAAACGTCAAAGTTAAAAGCTGTAACCCAAAATTATTTACAATTGCACATCAGTGCCCAATTAAAATAAACCCAAATACCTGACACAACCGCTATATTCAATACTCACGGACCTCTCTCCCCTTTAGAAACAAGCATAACAACCAAGCACTTTCAGCCACTGCCCTGGCCATTTTCAAGGAGCGGACGCAACAGATGTACCACCCGTCACCATCCAAGAGGCGTAGCGAATGTTCCAGCGCCCGTGCGGCATCATCTCATTTTACGTTCTCCGTCGTTCAGGCGCAGTGGTGCCATCTATCAGATGACCCAATAGCCTTTTTTTTTCGTACCTATAAATATATGTTCAATTTATTTGATTCTTGAAACTAATCATCTTATATTCTAACACATTTTTTATTTATATTACATCATTTTTTTTTCCTCTTGCCTTTTCCCCTCTGTTCTTCTCTGTGGTTTTCCTTTCTGATCAAATCCTTCCAATATGGGTTTAAGCTATTAGGATCATTAACGTTACATAACCTGTGTCTATTTTTTCTATCAACACTGTCTCCGCCAATCTCAAATGCCTTTCTGTACGACAATTCTTAATAATTTTTATTTCATCAAACTTTGGGTATTGCCTTTGTTCAATACAGTACTGAACCAAAGCAGTTTTTGCCTCTTTTTTCTGCCAATTCCGTAAGTGCTGTTGTAAACGATGTTTTAGTTTATTTTTAGTGCTTCCTATATATGATACTGTAGGATTGTTGCTTATAGGAATTTCGTAAATGCCAGCTCTGTCTAAGCACTTCTTGTTTTCTTTCGTATTGATTACAAAACTTTTAATGGTATGTACTTTATTGCCCAATTGTAAATTATACCTATTACACAATTTATTAATTTCAGCTGAAATTCCTTTTATGTACTGAAACGATCCAATATATTTAATCTGCTTATTATTATTTCTTCTTATGTTTGAAGAGTTAATACAATTGTTCTGCACTTCCTTAATCCATTTTTTTTATTTTTTTTACTGGGATATCCATAATTCTTTGCAACATCTGTAATATACACTGACGGGAAAAAAAATCCCAACACCAAGAAGGGGTTGTGTTAGATAAACGACAGTTGGTAGGAGGTGAGAGTACATCTGTAAGATGACGTCTATGCAAATTTTGCGCTCGGCGCATACGTGTGGCGCTAGTAGCGTCCCTCGGAACATGCAAAGCAGGTTTGCTGTAAATACGCGCTGTAACGTTCGTGAGCGTTAGTTATCGTTGAGATTCGGCGTAGTGTGTTGATGTTAGTCAAGAATGCCTTTAAGAAGACGAAGAAGTCATTATCAACAGCTCACGGAGTTTGAACGAGGTTGTGTAATAGGGCTACGAGAAGGTGGATTTTCTTTCCGCAATATTGCAGAACGACTTGGCAGGAATGTAGCCACTGTGCATGATTGTTGGCAGCGGTGGTCAAGGGAAGGTACTGCCTCAAGAAGACCGGGTTCTGGCCGTCCACAGGGCACTACTGAGAGGGAAGTCCGCTGTGTACGGCGTATGGCCGTGGTGCATCGTACTGCATCTGCGGCAGCAATTCGAGCTGCAGTTGCCACCACAGTGACACAACGAACTGTTACAAATCGGTTACTTGAAGGACAGCTCCAAGCCAGACGCCCTGTAGCGTGCATTCCACTTACTCCAAACCACTGCCATTTGCGACGTCAGTGGTGTCAAGCTAGAGCTCATTGGAGGACGGAGTGGAGATCTGTTGTGTTTTCTGATGAAAGCCGGTTCTGCCTGGGTGCCAGTGATGGCCGTGTGTTGGTTAGAAGGAGACCAGGTGAGCGCCTGCAACCAACCTGTCTGCGGCCGAGACACACTGGACTTACACCTGGAGTTATGGTGTGGGAAGCAATTTCCTATGACAGCAGGAGCACTCTCGTGGTTATCCCATGCACCCTGACGGCACAGTTGTACGTCGGTCTAGTGATTCAACCTGTTGTGCTGCCATTCATGAACAGCATTCCAGAGGGTGTTTTCCAACAGGATAACGCTCGCCCGCGCACCGCTGTTGTAACCCAACATGCTCTACAGAGTGTCGACATGTTGCCGTGGCCTTCTAAATCACCAGATCTTTCTCCAATTGTCGTCCAATGGGACATCATTGGACGACAACTCCAGCGTCACCCCCAACCAGCAGTAACCGTCCCTGTATTGACCGACCAAGTGCAACAGGCATGGAACTCCATCCCACAAACTGACATCCAGCACCTGTACGACACAATGCATGAACGTTTGCATGCTTGCATTCAACATTCTGGCGGTTACACCGGTTATTAATGTACCAGCATTTCACACTTAAAATTGCTCTTCTCGCGCTTACATTAAGCTGTGATCTTGAAACTTTAATTGATTAAATATGTTACCTATACAAATGTATTGCCGCCATTTCATTCCTCTACAACTATTTTTTCGTGGTGTTGGGATTTTTTTTTCCATCAGTGTATTTCAATTCATCCTTTCTGTAATGCATATTTGATGTGTGCGTAAAAGCTCTTTTTTATTAAAGTCTTAATACTGTTACATTTATGAGCATATGGATGATAAGAATCATATGGATCAGCTGAAATTAATAAATTGTGTAATAGGTATAATTTACAATTGGGCAATGAAGTACATACCATTAAAAGTTTTGTAATCAATACAAAAGAAAACAAGAAGTGCTTGGACAGAGCTGGCATTTACGAAATTCCTATAGGCAACAATCCTACAGTATCATATACAGGAAGCACTAAAAATAAACTGAAACATCGTTTACAACAGCACTTACGGAATTGGCAGAAAAAAGAAGCAAAAACTGCTTTGGTTCAGTACTGTATTGAACAAAGGCAATACCCAAAGTTTGATGAAATAAAAATTATTAAGAATTGTCGTACAGAAAGGCATTTGAGATTGGCGGAGACAGTGTTAATAGAAAAAATAGACACAGGTTATGTAACGTTAACGATCCTAATAGCTTAAACCCATATTGGAAGGATTTGATCAGAAAGGAAAACCACAGAGAAGAACAGAGGGGAAAAGGCAAGAGGAAAAAAAATGATGTAATATAAATAAAAAATGTGTTAGAATATAAGATGATTAGTTTCAAGAATCAAATAAATTGAACATATATTTATAGGTACGAAAGAAAAAGAAGGCTATTGGGTCATCTGATAGATGGCACCACTGCGCCTGAACGACGGAGAACGTAAAATGAGATGATGCCGCACGGGCGCTGGAACATTCGCTACGCCTCTTGGATGGTGACGGGTGGTACATCTGTTGCGTCCGCTCCTTGAAAATGGCCAGGGCAGTCGCTGAAAGTGCTTGGTTGTTATGCTTGTTTCTGAGGGGAGAGAGGTCCGTGAGTATTGAATATAGCGGTTGTGTCAGGTATTTGGGTTTATTTTAATTGGGCACTGATGTGCAATTGTAAATAATTTTGGGTTGCAGCTTTTAACTTTGACGTTTTAGGAAATCTGTAAATAGGTTTTTATTAATTGATGTTTTAATTAGATTAAAGTATTTTAGGGAGTTCAATTGTGTATATTTGTGGTGGATTATTTTGAATCTGAATTTGGTCATAGGAAAAAGAAGGGGAGGGAGTGAAGTTTGCGTGAGTTTAAAATGATTTTTTTTTTTTTTTTTTTTTTGTTGCGGCCTCTAACCACGATGTAAATAAGAAAAATACGTGTTGGAAATGTGTAGAAACGAAAACCTCCTAAAAGATTTAGGGAATAAAGGTGAGTAACCTCAAAATATAGATTTTCTAAATAGCACGTGAATAATTAAGCAGCTAGATGACATTGTTAGGGAATAAAGGTGAGTAACCTCAAAATATAGATTGTCTAAATAGCACGTGAATAATTAAGCAGCTAGATGACATTGTTAGGGAATAAAGGTGAGTAACCTCAAAATATAGATTTTCTAAATAGCACGTGAATAATTAAGCAGCTAGATGACATTGTTAGGGAATAAAGGTGAGTAACCTCAAAATATAGATTGTCTAAATAGCACGTGAATAATTAAGCAGCTAGATGACATTGTTAGGGAATAAAGGTGAGTAACCTCAAAATATAGATTTTCTAAATAGCACGTGAATAATTAAGCAGCTAGATGACATTGTTAGGGAATAAAGGTGAGTAACCTCAAAATATAGATTGTCTAAATAGCACGTGAATAATTAAGCAGCTAGATGACATTTGCAATGCTGTATGAATATATGATATTTTTGCTGTTGTAGTTACCATCTTTTTGGAAAAGAAGACACACCCTTGTTTTTCTAGAAATAAAAAAAAAAAGGAAAAGGGTTCGAACTTTAACACAGATATCACATTGCAAACATCCACCAGATGGACCAGAATGTCACATGCGGACCATGAATTTGCTTGATACACTCAAGGACAATGAAATTTGCACACCTAGAAGGAAGCATGCTACAACCCCGAAACTTTGCAAATAGCTAGAGTGCGTGATGGTATGCAAACGATCCACGTTTGGTGCGGGTGTGCATGACCGCACACCCTGTGGTGGCGCTGCAAGCACGAATCGGCAACCTTATAAACCGTTGTGTAGTTGATGCCCCAGGAAAGCGAAAAGCACCGGCTGATGCAAGCAAGAGTACAGAGTGACAAGAATGCCGGGTAGGCACCAGGAGAAATTTAATCGAGAAAGAAAGCAATACAGATCAAAAAAGGAAAGGAAAGATAAAGTCTGATAAAACCCATACCTACCTGCACTTACATTCAATAGATGTCGCTAAAGACGGAAGGTTAGATGGTGCAACAGCGCTGATCGATATGGCTCTGGAAGAACAATTAATCTCATTCCAACAACTTACACTGTTGAGGATGCATCGAGTTGAACGATGCGAAACGCATCCGGTATTTTCAGTTACCGCATTTCAAGTAGGCTCATTTCCCTGGAGTCAATGCCTTGGGACATTTACTTCACGAAGATTATTAGATTTATTCAATGTGCATTCTTTCGTGGAAATGTCTTCTTTTAAATCTTCACAGTGGCTTCTTATTCAGACTTCATTCATTTTAGTTCTTCAAAGTGTTTTGCCTTTATTGTCATCATTCAAGACTTTTAGTATGTTTTATCAGCATATCGCTATTATATCATGGTCTTCATGGTTTTTTATTCATGATGTTGTAGCTCTCAATAACTTCCATTTGTAGTTTTTATGGTTCATACGGCATTACTTTGCGTCGAATAATGCAAGATTACATACGTGAACTGACAGCAGTACAATAATAGCGAAGTGGTCGTTCGTACATTGGTCCCAAGGTTAGAGAGAAAGGTGAGTTATGCATTCTTTTTTATACGTGTTGAACATAATTTTATGTGATCTTTGTTACTGCAAACTGGAACATCGATTTTGGCATTTGCAACTCTGTGTTTCCTCTGGCAAGTGACTTCCTCAGACTCCACTGGTGTCTCCCTCACACTGTCAAAGTCAGCATCGGACACGCTTGGATGGTCCAAACTCTCGCCTTTATACAGCCATCCAATCCAGTTTTTACAAACTGCCTGTACTACCTGCGAATGTTATTCTCGTGTGGTGTATCCTTCTGAAAACATAAACAGAACTCACGTCGCATTGTAATCACAGACTTAGACACTTCAAATTAGAGCACGCAGAAAGCCTTTTCCTCCTGGCTCGCCATTTTCGGAGTCAGAGCTGCCAAGCCGGAATTTTCAGAGTCTGCGCCATGAAGCACGCATGAAAAAAAAACTAGGGCAGTTTAGTAACAAATCTATGCTTGCATTACATTTTGTCACTGGAAATGAATGGAGTTACACATCTGTGAAACCCCACCATTCTTTCATAAACATGCTATGTTAGGCCCTCAAATCTTGCTTGTGTTCAGTATTCTGCTGTGAAAGCAAAAGTTGTCTGAATCAAAGTTATACATACATACAAAATTATGTATCATATCATATCATATCATATATTAAGCTGTTCTCCGAGGTTCACAGGTTAGTTCCTCAAAGAAATACCATCTGCCAAGTGAACATTTAACTGATAGGATTCGAATTTACTTACTGTTGGTGTATCAACTTATTGTTCGTTTTTCTCAAGCAGATATTCCAGAATCTGGCCCTCCCATAATTTCCTTGGCTTTCCTCTACCTTTCTTTCCTGCCACTTGGGCTAAAAAATTCTCTTAGTCAGCACCTTATCACTAATTCTTTCAACATGGCCAAACCATCTAAGAATATTAGTTCCCACCTTACTAACAACAATTCACCTCACATTACACATCTGCAACACATCTTCATTCCTCACATGATCAGAGCGTGTCTTACCATAAACCTGCCATCAGTAATGCATCTCCCGGCACACAAACGACTGCTATGTCTTTTTTGTAGTAACCAGGTTTCACTGCCATACATCAGAGTAGGAACAATTACACTTTCATACACAGCCATTCGGGACTCCCTTGAGAACCTATCATTCCTGCGAAATCCTCCTAAGGTAGCTATGACTTTCAATGAATTCACTCGCCTACTAATTTTGCCATGTAATTTGTTATCTCTGTCAAATATACTTCCTAAATATACAAACTCATTCACCTGCTCTATCTCTGTGCCATTAAGACTTATCTTGCATTCAGCACTAGTAGTTCCTTGCTCAAAAACCATAACTTTGGTTTTTCCCTTATTTATACTCAGTTTGAATTTCATACAAACTTTGTACATCTGGGACAACATACTCTGCAACTCACTTTTGCTCTCTTGCCAACAGGACTGTGTCATCATCATACAGCAATTTGCACACATGGGTATTACCAAGACATAAACCAGTATTATCCATTTTAGTATCATACATCCATAAATATATTAAACAGCCATGGTGACATTACACAACCTTGTCTGACTCCTGCAACAATAGAATACCATTTTGGTAAAACACCATTCACTCGTACCCATGCTCTACTGCCAGAATACATGACTTTCACACTATTAAGAAGACTCCCAGTAACACCACATTTATTGAGTGCCTTCTACAGAAGTGTCCTATTGGTCATAAGCTTTCTCTAAATCTATAAAGACAGCAGCAACTTTCTTACCAACATCTAGATACTTTTCAATCATCATGCATAGTGCAAAAATTTGGTTAGTGCAGACTTTACCAGGCATAAAACCACTCTGAACACCCCACACTTTCTCTGATGTAAGACCTTGTACCTTATCAATAATGACCTTACCTAGCACTTTCCCTGGCATACTCAGTAGGCTAATACCACAATAGTTCTTGCAGTCAGTCAGATCACCTTTTCCCTTATACAAGGGAACAATGATAGCATCCCTCCGATCCTGGGGGACCATTACTAACTCCCAGCACAACTGGCATATTTCAGTTAACCAGTCAATTACAGTCACCACCATATTTCAACATCTTGGCAGTTATGCCATCAACTCTCAGAGCCTTACCATTCTGAAGAAATTTTAGAGCTTTACACACCTCTTCTCTTGAAATTCTCCCTGTGCTTCCATCTTTCACTGTGGAATCATCTGCTTCTGCCTCAGAATCGCCTTTGCTTTTTTGATGTAATAACTCACAGAAGTGTTCACCCCTGTCTTTCTCTTAACTTATTGGGCTCCCATATCATTTCCCTGATCCTATTCTTCACACTACTTACAACTTTGTTCCTCCTATTTTTCTTGAGTCTCGTGTACTTCCAGAAAGTCTTCCTATCTTTCCAAAAAGCCAATTCATACCTTTCCACATTCTCCTTCCTATCTTTTGCTTTACTCTGGTGAACCAGCTTAGGTGCTTCACGCTTCTTACAATTATATTCACGCATATTACCAAAATACGTATAAACTACTAGTATCCATTTTGGCACCATGCATGCATCCATAAATATATTAAACAGCCATGGTGACATTACACAACCTTGTCTGACTCCAGCATTAATAGAAAACCATTTTGATAAAACACCATTCACTCATACACATGCTGTACTGCCAGCATACATGGCGTTCACACTATTAAGTAGTTTCCCAGTAATACCATATTTATTCAGTACCTTCCACAGAAGAGTCCTATTTATTTTGTCATAAGTTTTCTCTAAATTTATAAAGGCTGCAAGCACTTTCTTACCAACAGGCAGATACTTTTCAATCATCATGCGCAATGCAAAAATGAATTTTGTTCGCGGTCTTAGTGAGAGATTGGTTTGCCTCCTTGGAACATGCCACTGGACAACAATGGCACACACAACAGCAACAAGGGCCTCTGTGAATTTTGGAGGGGTACCAGCTAATTATGTGGGATATTGGCGAAAAGACCCCAACTCACTGGGTTTTGTTCCAAAATCCTTAGATGGGATGACCAAACGGAGCCATCAGCTGTGGACTGATTGCCCACACTGATTTACTTTTACGATTTCTATGACCCATGAATCAAAGTTCTGCATTAAGTAAATTTCTTAAATGTTATGTTTTACTAGTGAATATGTTATTTGAAGTATATAAGGATTTAAAATTTAGATATACACTATATTGACAAAAGTCACTGGACACCTAGAAGAGAAACACAACATAGCATTTATTGACATACATTAATATGGTGTCAGTCCACCTTTGGCCTTAATGCATGCACTGACCCTTCGAGACATGCTTTCAACAAGGTTTTGGAACACAGCGATAGGTATGCGCTTCCATCCAATACATAATGCTGCCGCTAACTTTTGCTTAGTAGTAGGCCTTGGTTCCAAACTTCTTATGCAGTGCTCTAATTCATCTCATAGGTGCCATATGGGATGAAGATCAGGGCTCTGTGCTGGCCAGTCCACACACAATGCAGAATTATCATCAAACCACGCCGTAACAGTCCTTACTTTATTGCTCGATGCATTATCCTGCTGGTACCAACAAGGCTTGTTTCCATAGTATTACCACATAGTTGGTAGGGCAAAATTGTCCAGAATATCGAGGTAGATGTTCTGGTTAACAGGTTTGTCCACGATAACCAATGGGCCAGGACTATACCACGAAAAACACCCCCACACGAGTACATTGCCAGCTCCAAACTTGACCTTAGGAACAGTACACTGTGGTAAACAGCATTCCCCCGGTTGTCGCCATACCTACACACACGGCCATCAGACTGATGGATTGTGTATCTGGATTCATCAGTTCATGGGACCCGTTTCCATTGATCTACGGTTCACAATAAATGTTCTTTACACTATGCTGAAAGAAGAGTAGCATTCCGAGTGGAGATGAAAGGCTTATGAGCATCCGCATGACCACGGTAATCGATGGAATGAAGTTCTCTGTGAATGGTGCGTGTACATTATGAGGTTCCAGCATTTTTACTCACCTGTACATGAGGTCTTGTGCAGTACTTCGTCGATTAGCTGTAACAACTCTCCTGAGGCTTCGACGTCCTCTATCACTGATTTTCTTTGGTTTGCCGGTATGTGTTGCTGCTTCGGGCACACCATGTATCTTCCACTTATTCAGTACATCCAAAACAGTTGACTTGGATATGTTTAAACGCCTCTCGGTTTCTCTTATGGACAACCCACTAATATAATACATAACACTCAACAATTTTTCCTTTCTTGAAGTCAGTTCCCTCCCGCCATGACATTGTAACTCAACCTCGCAGTGTGATATGATCACGGTCAGCTGCAGGCTTGGTTTTATACTGTTTGCAGCTGTTTCGCACATTTTAACAAAGCAGTGGATCCGTTCATTTGCTTTTGAAGGGGTGTCCGGTAACTTTTGTCAATATAGTGCATTTGAGAGTTCACTCAGCATTTGTTATAACATGCTTGTAGCGTTCTTTTCTTGTGCAATGAGCATAATTCCTTTTCATTACATATTCTTCATAAACATTTCCATAAACACTTGTTGTTCTTTAATTGTAGAAATTTGTTGTCCGACTTACGAAGACTTGAAAAAGCAGCATATGCAGTCCACAGGCTTGCACGTGAAAATCCTGATAGAGAAGAATATATACAAGAACTTGAGCGGCTGGAACTGATGGTTTGTTTTATTTTTGTTCAAAATACTCTGGCTGTACTCTGTATTATTTTCAAGTAATTTACTCTGACTCTACTAAAAATTGTTATGTCTTAACCTTTAGATGACCATCAAATAAAAATACTGTGAAACCTCCGTTAAAGGACATAGGGGCAATGGACGACCTAGTGGGCAACATTTGTGACTGCCACGGAAAGGACCTCAGGTTCGATCCCAGGCAGGTACGAACGCCCGATCCACTAAATATCTGCTGTGCATCGGATGGGCACATTAAGCCGTCAGACCCCGGGTACTGGCCTCCTGGTAATAAATAAGGGCATCTTCCTTCCCCTTTCTACTTCGCTTCCGTGTCACTTTCCTATCGGACACTCTAGCCCAAATCTAGCTTCCTATTTCTAAGGGTTGTTTAAGACCTGGGGTCAGACACTCCCTTCCTAAAATCCTCTACATATGATCATCATCATTAAAGGACACCTCCAAACAATGGTAACCTCCGAGCAATGGCAAGTTTGGATTGGTATGGGGCAATTGCTGTACAATTAAAATTAATGGTAACATCCAAACAGCAACATCTCTTAACAGCAGCCAGTGGACACCCCACTCAGTCCCAAAAGAGATCTGACATCCACCTTGTCTTTTAGGGTTTTACACTCTTACTTCGGTGAAAGGGATAAATATAGGAATAAAGAATGCTACTAAGAATTGTCTCGAATTCGATGGGTTGGATTATGGCGAGTACAAGGGTGTGTTTAAGTGAAAAGAAAGGAGTTAAAGTTTAGTTCTACTTGAGGAAAACTTGAGCTGCAGTGTTTGTTTCAGTTGTAACCTAGAGAGGGGGCTGTGGTATATCTTTGATTGGTCCCTCTGGGTTCTGTTCCTATTTTGGGGCACGCGGCTGGCTAACTGTACAGTTCAACTTCACTGTACCACTTTTTTTCTTTCCCCTTAGCGTACCCTAAACTTATCCTCCTAGCTTTTTTTTTTTTTTTTTTTTTTTTTGATTGGAGGTTTAACGACCACCGTGAGCACCTCAATGGGCTATAAGCAGTCACCCATCTCTAATTTAGGGTCACTGGTTCCAGGAAAGGGAGAGAAGAGAGCCAGTGCCATAAGACAAATACAACATCAATGCCCCTAAGCGATGGCTTCTGATCATTCATACGAGATGGGTCCGGGTTCGAATCCCGGTGAGGCATGGATGTTGTGTTTGTCTTATGGCACTGGCTCTCTCCCTTCCCTGGTGCCAGTGGCCCTAAATTAGGGATGGGCGACTGCTTATAGCCCATTGAGTTTCTCACGGTGGTCATTAAACCTCCAATCAAAAAAAAAAAAAATCAACATCCATGCCTTACTGGGATTCGAACCCGGGCCCCTTTCAGATGAATGATCAGAGGCCATCGCTTAGACCACTGCACCACTGGGGCAGCCCTCCTAGCTTGATATTTCTGAAGGGGAGTTTGAGACAATGGGTCAGATGCCACTTTTCTAAAATCCTCTACACTATGATTTAATTTTAAAATGTTATATTGCATTTCCTTCAGCATTCTACTTTTGGAAAAAGCTCTGAAACTGTTTTCTCTGTGCACAAGCTTTGTACAATTATTCTCCTCTTGCCAAAGCAATGGACTAGCAATGTTAACCTAGGCCTAATCACCAAACAACAGCACCTCCCAACAATGGCCATTTTTTCCCGGTCTGAGCTGTAACCATTATTCGGAGGTCTCACTGTGTGTACTATCCTTATGTTTTGATATGATTAAGCTTTGAGATGAAAGATCCAGACACTACAAATGCTACAGATTCTCTGTATTCACTACAAAAATCATTGGTCTACTATGGAGTACAGAAATCTAAAATCTTCGTTGTGGTGTCCTTGACAATAGCAAACTTCAAAAGCTCTACTGACGTAGTGGAAAAACCAGTTTTCTCGCTCGCTCGGAAGCGGACAGGAGAGTTGGCGGCTGTGCATTTGTATGTGTGTGTTCGCAAAGTGTGATGTTCTGTGTGTGTACTATGTTACCACTTCTCCGTGCTGTAATTAAACTTAAGGATAATTAAACCTCTCAATAAACTTGAGGTAAGTGTTTCTTTCCATTTGTGAGTATGTTCAACAAATTACGATAGGTTCAAGTGAGGTCCATAATATTCGTGAAAAAATGTTATTGCCACCAAAGTGGCGCAGTGGTCTAAGCGATGGCTTATGATCATTTGTCCGAGATGTGTTCGGGTTCGAATCCTGGTGAGACATGAATGTTGTGTTTGTCTTACAGTGCTGGCTCTCTCCCTTCCCTGGAACCAGTGGCCCTTAATGAGGGACGGGTGACTGCTTATAGCCCACTGAGTTGCTCATGGTGTTTGCTAAACCTCAAATAAAAAAACTTTTTACTAATTATCTGCGTAAAGTTCATTTGTATGTTTTCAAGTCTAACATTTATTAAACATTTTTGGTATTGTTTGTTGTTATATGTACACTGAGTGATCACTGAATTATGACCACCTACCTAATACTTCGTAGGCCCTCCTTTCGCCCTCAGCACTGCAGCTATCCGGCGTAGCATCGATTCAACATACACTCAGTGATCACTGAATTATGACCACCTACCTAATACTTCGTAGGTCCTCCTTTCGCCCTCAGTACAGCAGCTATCTGAGGTGGCATCGATTCAACATACAGTGAGTGACCACTGAATTATGACCACCTACCTAATACTTCGTAGGTACTCCTTTCGCCCTCAGTACAGCAGCCATTCGACGTGGCATCGATTCAACACACTGAGTTATCACTGAATTATGACCACCTACCTAATACTTCGTAGGTCCTCCATTCGCCCTCAGTACAGCAGCTATCCGACGTGACATCGATTCAACATACACTGATTGATCACTGAATTATGACCACCTACCTAACACTTTGTAGGTCCTCCTTTCGCCCTCAGTACAGCAGCCAACCGATGTGACATCGATTCAACATACACTGAGTGACCACTGAATTATGACCACCTACCTAATACTTCGCAGGTACTTCTTTCGCCCTCAGTACAGAAGCTATCCGACATAGCATCGATTCAACATACACTTAGTGATCACTGAATTATGACCACCTACCTAATACTTCGTAGGCCCTCCTTTCGCAATCAGTACAGCAGCTATCCGACATAGCATCGATTCAACATACACTGAGTGATCACTGAATTATGACCACCTACCTAATACTTCGTAGGCCCTCCTTTCGCCCTCCGCACTGCAGCTATCCGACGTGTCATCGATTCAACATACACTTAGTGATCACTGAATTATGACCACCTACCTAATACTTCGTAGGCCCTCCTTTCACTCTCAGTACAGAAGCTATCCGACATAGCATCGATTCAACATACACTGAGTGATCACTGAATTATGACCACCTACCTAATACTTCGTAGGCCCTCCTTTCACTCTCAGTACAGAAGCTATCCGACATAGCATCGATTCAACATACACTGAGTGATCACTGAATTATGACCACCTACCTAATACTTCGTAGGCCCTCCTTTCACTCTCAGTACAGAAGCTATCCGACATAGCATCGATTCAACATACACTGAGTGATCACTGAATTATGACCACCTACCTAATACTTCGTAGGCCCTCCTTTCGCCCTCCGCACTGCAGCTATCTGACGTGTCATCGATTCAACATACACTTAGTGATCACTGAATTATGACCACCTACCTAATACTTCGTAGGTCCTCCTTTCGCCCTCAGTACAGCAGCTATCCGACGTGGCATCGATTCAACATACACTGAGTGATCACTGAATTATGACCACCTACCTAATACTTCGTAGGTCCTCCTTTGCCTTCAGTACAGCAGCTATCCGACGTGTCATCGATTCAACAGACACTTAGTGATCACTGAATTATGACCACTTACCTAATACATCGAAGGTCCTCCTTTCGCCCTCAGTACAGCAGCTATCCGACGTGGCATCGATTCAACATACACTTAGTGATCACTGAATTATGACCACCTACCTAATACTTCGTAGGCCCTCCTTTCACTCTCAGTACAGAAGCTATCCGACATAGCATCGATTCAACATACACTGAGTGATCACTGAATTATGACCACCTACCTAATACTTCGTAGGCCCTCCTTTCACTCTCAGTACAGAAGCTATCCGACATAGCATCGATTCAACATACACTGAGTGATCACTGAATTATGACCACCTACCTAATACTTCGTAGGCCCTCCTTTCACTCTCAGTACAGAAGCTATCCGACATAGCATCGATTCAACATACACTGAGTGATCACTGAATTATGACCACCTACCTAATACTTCGTAGGCCCTCCTTTCGCCCTCCGCACTGCAGCTATCTGACGTGTCATCGATTCAACATACACTTAGTGATCACTGAATTATGACCACCTACCTAATACTTCGTAGGCCCTCCTTTCACTCTCAGTACAGAAGCTATCCGACATAGCATCGATTCAACATACACTGAGTGATCACTGAATTATGACCACCTACCTAATACTTCGTAGGCCCTCCTTTCACTCTCAGTACAGAAGCTATCCGACATAGCATCGATTCAACATACACTGAGTGATCACTGAATTATGACCACCTACCTAATACTTCGTAGGCCCTCCTTTCGCCCTCCGCACTGCAGCTATCTGACGTGTCATCGATTCAACATACACTTAGTGATCACTGAATTATGACCACCTACCTAATACTTCGTAGGCCCTCCTTTCACTCTCAGTACAGAAGCTATCCGACATAGCATCGATTCAACATACACTGAGTGATCACTGAATTATGACCACCTACCTAATACTTCGTAGGCCCTCCTTTCACTCTCAGTACAGAAGCTATCCGACATAGCATCGATTCAACATACACTGAGTGATCACTGAATTATGACCACCTACCTAATACTTCGTAGGCCCTCCTTTCGCCCTCCGCACTGCAGCTATCTGACGTGTCATCGATTCAACATACACTTAGTGATCACTGAATTATGACCACCTACCTAATACTTCGTAGGCCCTCCTTTCACTCTCAGTACAGAATCTATCCGACATAGCATCGATTCAACATACACTGAGTGATCACTGAATTATGACCACCTACCTAATACTTCGTAGGCCCTCCTTTCACTCTCAGTACAGAAGCTATCCGACATAGCATCGATTCAACATACACTGAGTGATCACTGAATTATGACCACCTACCTAATACTTCGTAGGCCCTCCTTTCGCCCTCCGCACTGCAGCTATCTGACGTGTCATCGATTCAACATACACTTAGTGATCACTGAATTATGACCACCTACCTAATACTTCGTAGGCCCTCCTTTCACTCTCAGTACAGAAGCTATCCGACATAGCATCGATTCAACATACACTGAGTGATCACTGAATTATGACCACCTACCTAATACTTCGTAGGCCCTCCTTTCACTCTCAGTACAGAAGCTATCCGACATAGCATCGATTCAACATACACTGAGTGATCACTGAATTATGACCACCTACCTAATACTTCGTAGGCCCTCCTTTCACTCTCAGTACAGAAGCTATCCGACATAGCATCGATTCAACATACACTTAGTGATCACTGAATTATGACCACTTACCTAATACATCGAAGGTCCTCCTTTCGCCCTCAGTACAGCAGCTATCCGACGTGGCATCGATTCAACATACACTGAGTGATCACTGAATTATGACCACCTACCTAATACTTCGTAGGTCCTCCTTTTGCCTTCAGTACAGCAGCTATCCGACGTGTCATCGATTCAACAGACACTTAGTGATCACTGAATTATGACCACTTACCTAATACATCGAAGGTCCTCCTTTCGCCCTCAGTACAGCAGCTATCCGACGTGGCATCGATTCAACATACAGTGAGTGATCACTGAATTATGACCACCTACCTAATACTTCGTAGGTCCTCCTTTCGCCCTCCATACAGCAGCTATCCAATGTGGCATCGATTCAACATACACTGAGTGATCACTGAATTATGACCACCTACCTAATACTTCGTAGGTCCTCCTTTCGCTCTCAGTACAGCAGCTATCCGACGTGGCATCGATTCAACATACACTGAGTGATCAATGAATTATGACCACCTACCTAATACTTCCTAGGCCCTCCTTTCGCCCTCCGCACTGCAGCTATCTGACGTGTCATCGATTCAACATACACTTAGTGATCACTGAATTATGACCACCTACCTAATACTTCGTAGGCCCTCCTTTCGCAATCAGTACAGCAGCTATCTGACGTGTCATCGATTCAACATACACTTAGTGATCACTGAATTATGACCACCTACCTAATACTTCGTAGGCCCTCCTTTCACTCTCAGTACAGAAGCTATCCGACGTGTCATCGATTCAACATACAGTGAGTGATCACTGAATTATGACCACCTACCTAATATTTCGTAGGTCCTCCTTTCGCCCTCGGTACAGCAGCTATCCGACGTGGCATCGATTCAACATACAGTGAGTGACCACTGAATTATGACCACCTACCTAATACTTCGTAGGTCCTCCTTTCGCCCTCAGTACAGCAACTATCCGACATAGCATCGATTCAACATACACTGAGTGATCACTGAATTATGACCACCTACCTAATACTTCGTAGGCCCTCCTTTCACTCTCAGTACAGAAGCTATCCGACATAGCATCGATTCAACATACACTGAGTGATCACTGAATTATGACCACCTACCTAATACTTCGTAGGCCCTCCTTTCGCCCTCCGCACTGCAGCTATCTGACGTGTCATCGATTCAACATACACTTAGTGATCACTGAATTATGACCACCTACCTAATACTTCGTAGGCCCTCCTTTCGCAATCAGTACAGCAGCTATCTGACGTGTCATCGATTCAACATACACTTAGTGATCACTGAATTATGACCACCTACCTAATACTTCGTAGGCCCTCCTTTCACTCTCAGTACAGAAGCTATCCGACATAGCATCGATTCAACATACACTGAGTGATCACTGAATTATGACCACCTACCTAATACTTCGTAGGCCCTCCTTTCACTCTCAGTACAGAAGCTATCCGACATAGCATCGATTCAACATACACTGAGTGATCACTGAATTATGACCACCTACCTAATACTTCGTAGGCCCTCCTTTCACTCTCAGTACAGAAGCTATCCGACATAGCATCGATTCAACATACACTGAGTGATCACTGAATTATGACCACCTACCTAATACTTCGTAGGCCCTCCTTTCGCCCTCCGCACTGCAGCTATCTGACGTGTCATCGATTCAACATACACTTAGTGATCACTGAATTATGACCACCTACCTAATACTTCGTAGGCCCTCCTTTCGCAATCAGTACAGCAGCTATCTGACGTGTCATCGATTCAACATACACTTAGTGATCACTGAATTATGACCACCTACCTAATACTTCGTAGGCCCTCCTTTCACTCTCAGTACAGAAGCTATCCGACATAGCATCGATTCAACATACACTGAGTGATCACTGAATTATGACCACCTACCTAATACTTCGTAGGCCCTCCTTTCGCCCTCCGCACTGCAGCTATCTGACGTGTCATCGATTCAACATACACTTAGTGATCACTGAATTATGACCACCTACCTAATACTTCGTAGGTCCTCCTTTCGCCCTCAGTACAGCAGCTATCCGACGTGGCATCGATTCAACATACACTGAGTGATCACTGAATTATGACCACCTACCTAATACTTCGTAGGTCCTCCTTTCGCCCTCAGTACAGCAGCTATCCGACGTGGCATCGATTCAACATACACTGAGTGATCACTGAATTATGACCACCTACCTAATACTTCGTAGGCCCTCCTTTCGCCCTCCGCACTGCAGCTATCTGACGTGTCATCGATTCAACATACACTTAGTGATCACTGAATTATGACCACCTACCTAATACTTCGTAGGTCCTCCTTTCGCCCTCAGTACAGCAGCTATCCGACGTGGCATCGATTCAACATACACTGAGTGATCACTGAATTATGACCACCTACCTAATACTTCGTAGGCCCTCCTTTCGCCCTCCGCACTGCAGCTATCTGACGTGTCATCGATTCAACATACACTTAGTGATCACTGAATTATGACCACCTACCTAATACTTCGTAGGTCCTCCTTTCGCCCTCAGTACAGCAGCTATCCGACGTGGCATCGATTCAACATACACTGAGTGATCACTGAATTATGACCACCTACCTAATACTTCGTAGGCCCTCCTTTCGCCCTCCGCACTGCAGCTATCTGACGTGTCATCGATTCAACATACACTTAGTGATCACTGAATTATGACCACCTACCTAATACTTCGTAGGTCCTCCTTTCACCCTCAGTACAGCAGCTATCCGACGTGGCATCGATTCAACATACACTTAGTGATCACTGAATTATGACCACCTACCTAATACTTCGTAGGCCCTCCTTTCACTCTCAGTACAGAAGCTATCCGACGTAGCATCGATTCAACATACACTGAGTGATCACTGAATTATGACCACCTACCTAATACTTCGTAGGCCCTCCTTTCACTCTCAGTACAGAAGCTATCCGACATAGCATCGATTCAACATACACTGAGTGATCACTGAATTATGACCACCTACCTAATACTTCGTAGGCCCTCCTTTCGCCCTCCGCACTGCAGCTATCTGACGTTTCATCGATTCAACATACACTTAGTGATCACTGAATTATGACCACCTACCTAATACTTCGTAGGCCCTCCTTTCGCAATCAGTACAGCAGCTATCTGACGTGTCATCGATTCAACATACACTTAGTGATCACTGAATTATGACCACCTACCTAATACTTCGTAGGCCCTCCTTTCACTCTCAGTACAGAAGCTATCCGACATAGCATCGATTCAACATACACTGAGTGATCACTGAATTATGACCACCTACCTAATACTTCGTAGGCCCTCCTTTCGCCCTCCGCACTGCAGCTATCTGACGTGTCATCGATTCAACATACACTTAGTGATCACTGAATTATGACCACCTACCTAATACTTCGTAGGCCCTCCTTTCACTCTCAGTACAGAAGCTATCCGACGTGTCATCGATTCAACATACAGTGAGTGATCACTGAATTATGACCACCTACCTAATATTTCGTAGGTCCTCCTTTCGCCCTCGGTACAGCAGCTATCCGACGTGGCATCGATTCAACATACAGTGAGTGACCACTGAATTATGACCACCTACCTAATACTTCGTAGGTCCTCCTTTCGCCCTCAGTACAGCAACTATCCGACATAGCATCGATTCAACATACACTGAGTGATCACTGAATTATGACCACCTACCTAATACTTCGTAGGCCCTCCTTTCACTCTCAGTACAGAAGCTATCCGACATAGCATCGATTCAACATACACTGAGTGATCACTGAATTATGACCACCTACCTAATACTTCGTAGGCCCTCCTTTCGCCCTCCGCACTGCAGCTATCTGACGTGTCATCGATTCAACATACACTTAGTGATCACTGAATTATGACCACCTACCTAATACTTCGTAGGTCCTCCTTTCACCCTCAGTACGGCAGCTATCCGACGTGGCATCGATTCAACATACACTGAGTGATCACTGAATTATGACCACCTACCTAATACTTCGTAGGTCCTCCTTTCGCCCTCAGTACAGCAACTATCCGACATAGCATCGATTCAACATACACTGAGTGATCACTGAATTATGACCACCTACCTAATACTTCGTAGGTCCTCCTTTCGCCCTCAGTACAGCAACTATCCGACATAGCATCGATTCAACATACACTGAGTGATCACTGAATTATGACCACCTACCTAATACTTCGTAGGTCCTCCTTTCGCCCTCAGTACAGCAGCTATCCGACGTGGCATCGATTCAACATACACTGAGTGATCACTGAATTATGACCACCTACCTAATACTTCGTAGGTCCTCCTTTCGCCCTCAGTACAGCAACTATCCGACATAGCATCGATTCAACATACACTGAGTGATCACTGAATTATGACCACCTACCTAATACTTCGTAGGTCCTCCTTTCGCCCTCAGTACAGCAACTATCCGACATAGCATCGATTCAACATACACTGAGTGATCACTGAATTATGACCACCTACCTAATACTTCGTAGGTCCTCCTTTCGCCCTCAGTACAGCAGCTATCCGACGTGGCATCGATTCAACATATACTGAGTGATCACTGAATTATGACCATCTACCTAATACTTCGTAGGTCCTCCTGTTGATTTTATTATGTGTAACAAAAATTTCGTCATAGAAGACTTCAGTGTGCTAAACAAGTTCAACACAGGTAGTGACCATAGATTGTTGAGATGTAAGATGCACCTCAACACTAAACTCGAACGTGGCAAGCTCATAAGACAGACAAAATGTATTGACATAACCAACCTTAAAAATACCATAATACCTTCAAGTTGGAACTGAAGAACAGATTCCCTGCATTAGAAGGCCTAACATCGGAAGACGGGGATATTTCTGAAGTTAACAGTAAAGTAACCAAAGCTCTTATGGAAACAGCAACAAAATTAGCTGGGTCTAAGAATAAGTTGCATGTGAACAAATTATCAGGAAAAACCAAAATGTTGATGCAAAAAAGGAGAGAGATGAGAGCAACTAAAGAAGATGTGACTTCCAAATATAGAGCTATGCAAGACAGTACGAAAAAGTATCACTGAAGACGTAAGGAAATTCAACTGTGAACTAGTGAGGAAAGCAATTGAAAACAACCAAAGCCTAAAGATAGCAAAGGGACATCTCAGTAAGAGAAGAAAACAGATTATGGCACTGAGAAAAGAAGATGGTTCTGTAACAAGAAATAGAGGCGAAATTTTGACAAGAGTGAAAGATTTCTACTCCAATTATATGAAGGGAATGATACGTGTACTCCAGACATCATGAAAGGTACCAGTACCAGAGTTCTTCCAGTCCTCCCTGCAGAAGTTGCACATGCAATCAGGAACATGAAGCTGGGAAAAGCTCCAGGAGAAGGTGGAATTACTGTAGACATCATACAAGAAGCAAGTGGAGAAATCGAAACGGTACTCGCCCAAATTTTCACTCGATGCCTTAATGAAGGGAAGATTCCTGAGGATTGGAACAACGCTACAATGATCCTGCTACATAAAAAAGATGACATTGAGGATCTCGGGAACTACAGACCTATCAGCCTCCTGTCAGTGGTTTATAAAATCTTCACTATAGTTCTTTCACACCGTTTGAAGGTAACACTGGACATGGCGCAACCAAGAGAACAAGCTGGATTCAGGTGTTGCTACAGCACAATAGATCATATCCACGTACTGAGAGAACTAATTGAAAGAGCGAGGGAATATGAACTTCCATTGTGCATGGCTTTTATCGATTACGAAAAAGCCTTTGATTCGGTGAAACCATCAGCAGTTACAATGGCTCTGAAATCCTGCGGTATTGAAGCTGCATACATTAATATTATTAATAACATCTATGAAAATGCAAGCACAAAGATTCGGCTGTTCGAAAATACAACACACATAAAGTTTGGAAAGGGAGTGAGACAAGGTGACACCATATCTCCAAAGCTCTTTAATGCCACATTAGAAAATGCCTTTCAATCACTGAACTGGAAAACAAAGGGATAAAGATTAATGGAGATTATCTAACCCACCTTCGTTTTGCTGATGACGTAGTCATTTTTGCAACTACCTCATCAGAGCTGCAGAGTATGATCCTGGAACATGCTGACAAGAGTAAAGAAGTGGGATTAAAAATGAACTTTCAGAAGACAAAAGTGATGTTCAATGCTTTTACAAGAAATGAAGATTTATCGATTGATGGAGAAAAGCTGGAGATAACAGACACGTATGTTTATCTTGGACAGCAGATATCAAGTGAGAGTCACATTGATGAAGAAATTAATCGGCGTACAAAACTTGCCTGGAGAGCTTATGGAAGAAACAGCATAATTTTCAAGAGCAATATGCCATTATGTCTTAAAAGAAAAGTGTTTGATCAATGCCTCCTTCCAGTGCTTACGTATGGTGCAGAGACGTGGACCTTAACTAAAAGAGACATACAAAGGCTGCAGACAACTCAAAGCAGTATGGAGAGATGCATGCTTGGTGTAACCAGGAGAGATAAAAAGAGGAACTCGTGGATCCGAAAAATGACAAGAGTGGAAGACATCATGATCAGAGTAAAATTCTTGAAATGGGAATGGGCTGACATACTGTCAGAAGAACAGACCATCGATAGACAGTCGAAATTTTAGATTGGATTCCAAGGGACAGGAAAAGACCCAGAAGAAGACCACATAGGAGATGGGTGGATGAAATTCGAAAGTATGCGGGAGTGACATGGAGGAGACTGGCACAAGACAGACCATTGTGGAAGAGGCTTGGAGAGACCTTCTTCCAGCAGTGGATAGATAATGGTTGACGATGATGATGATGATATATTTGTTGTGTGTGCCAAGTTATCTGGCTGTAGGGCCAGACATATCAATTCTTAGATAATACCTTTTGTTTCCCGCCGTATATCAAGCTACCGCCTCGCCTTTACTATACGATCTGGCTATCAAGGCAGCTGAAGGCGTCTTTGTGTAGAAGAATAATTACCTCAACAAAACTCAGTCCAGTACACGGAAATAAAGAACAGAGAGATTTTATTATTCCAATAACATTTGCTTCATGGGTTTCCGATGGCTTCCCACTCAGGGTCCCCGTGCTGACCATGTGCTACTTTTTCACAATTCTTTCCGCGATACCCAGTGGACGAAGGAATCCTCCTTACGTTCACCACGTTGTACTTCTGCGATACTCGCAGCCCTTCCATCAAAAACCGGTGTCCAAACTAGGACCCTCTCTCCTTGACGACAGAAGCTCCACTTCGGAACGGATTTCTCCTATCCCTTACGACCGACTGACCCATGTTCAACTGCTGTTCACATGGAACCCTTGGTGTGTGTGTAATTTTTTTTTCTTATGCCTTCATGCCATCCTCTAGCCAAAAAGTTTGGATCCACTGAAAGGTATATTGTCTGGCAGTGATAAGAACGTTTCCATGAGTTTTCAAATTTTAAATTTTTCTGGCCAAGTTGCAATTTTCTCCCTTTCTGTTCATGATTATATTCTTATTTTTTATATTTTTCTTATCATGTTCCTCGCTTTTTATATCTGTGGTAATAGTGAATAAGAGAAACTTTAGATTTTTTAAGATATTGTTTTCTAATAAAATGCATGTTTTTCTATTTCTAAGTCTCTTCTTCAAAACCAATCTGTAAAAGAAGCATTTTCATGCCTTCCCAGATTTTAAAGCGAAATTAAATTTCAAAATCAATAGTTTATCTGTCCATGATGGAACCTGAGCTATTTCTGTGACCTGCAAAATTATTTTCATTGCAGAATGAACAATGCAGTATGGAGTTTTTGATATTTTATTTTGCTTAAACATGTGCATTTGTTACTGTTGTCTTTGACTTATTGTTACATAGTCAAAGACACCTAAAAACAGTTTTTTAGGCAATTATAACGTGCTGAAAGGAAAATTAGCATTTGCAAGTAAATTAATATGCGAAACTTGTATACTTACACTACAAACATTGTAGTACTAACACTATTTTTATAGCACGTTTTTTTTTCTTGCCGATTCGTAATATGAATCACGTGTACTTTGTCTTTGATATTAAAAAATAAATATTCTGTTAGGCACAAGATAAATACATAGTTTGCAAACTTGGATTAAACATGCATTTACTCTAATTTTTCCAAAAAGAAATATCGAGATGAAGAGTTAGATTGGATTAAATCAGTGGCAGAAACTTTTGGATATGACGAAAAAGTGGTAAATAAATTAATTGGTGAAGTTAAAAATAAACTTAAAAATCCTGCCTGAATAAACAAAAACATTTCAAAACATAAAAGGAAAAGAAAATATGTTGGATCCTTTCCTTATATGAAAACCATTAAAACATTACTACTAAGTTTGCAAACTCAGTAAAAAATACAACTGTCACTTCAGCCACTCCATCTCTACCATCAAAGACATGCTCATAAATACTAAATTTCAACCTAAACTTTTAGAAAATGCAGATACTAGTGTAATTCCCATAAAATAATCTAATCCTTCCATCTCATACATAGGCAGCACCAAAAACAGATTGAAGCAGAGAATGAATCAACGCATCAAAAATTGGAACCAAAAAGAGAAGAAAACAGCCCTAATTCAACATTGTATTAGAAATAAAAGTTTTCCGAAATTTGACAAAATAAAATTGATTTTGACTCATAAGTCAGAAAAAGAATTAAGATTTTCTGAACCTATATCAATCGAAAAACTGAAAGATTAAGTTTGCAATATTCATGACCCAACAATCCTTCCCGAAGTGTGGAAAAAAGATAATTAAAAGAGAGAAAAACTTTTCAAAGCAAAAAACAAAAAGAAAATTCTTTACCAAAAATGAGCAATGATAATAATAATAATAATTAAATAAAAATATAAAATAAATAAATAAATAATAAAAAATATAAAAAATAATAAAAATAAAGTAAAAAAATATTTTAAAAAATCATAATAAAATATACTGAGGTTAAATTAATAAAAATAAATGAGAAACTCATAAACATCCATTAAATTTGAAATCAAATTGATTTCCGTTAGTTTTCAAATATTGTTAACCCTTTAAAATTAAATTTAAATCAATTTCTGACTGGGATTGTACAATAATAATGGATTAAATTTAAATTAAATCAATTTTCTGATTGATATTGAATCCAATAGACGATGCTCAAAGTGAGAATCTCTCATATATGACAAACTAACAACTGCGCATGCACTTTGATATTCTGGTAAAATCGAGATGAGGATAAATACTCGCCATTCACAATTCTTTGAAGTATGTGGGAGCATTTTAGAATGACGATGATGTCAAGAGAAGCACTGAAAACCTAGGTTACGATTTTATTAGCTGCATTCGCAATTGATCGTATTGTGTACCTCATCTACCCCTATTTTAGGCTAAAATTTATTAAAAAATTATTAATATATTTAAAAATAAAACGTCTTTGAACATGGCTACTAACCAAGTAAGTATTCAACCAAGTGGTTTTAAGGTAGGTTAAATTTAAAATTATTAAGAGTAACAGTATTTTCCTGTAACCAACTGTTATTTTCATTACAATATAATAAAATATTGCCATTTGACCCTTCTAAATATTTATTTTTTAATATCAAGCTAAGACGAAGTACACTTGGTTCATATTGTGAATTGAAAAAAAAAAAAAAAAGGAATAGTTTTAGTACTACAATGTTTGTAGTGTAAGTATATATGTTTCACATATTAAGTTACTTGCAAATGTTAATTAAACATATTCTTTCGCATTCCTTAGGTACTTCTTGCAGTATCGAGAGGAAAAATTATTTGTTGTTTTGTTTAAAGCGAAATTACTCATAAAAAAATGCTTTTACATATTAAGTGTACAGAAAAAACGACTGTATATGAAACAAAAAGTAGCGATGGAGATTGAAGTTCTGATTTTGTGCAATATTTTTTTTTTTTAAAAAGGAAGTATGATTGCTCCCTTTGTCTGTTAGTATGGCAAGAAGTAACTAAGAAATGGAAAACCATGCATTTTCAAAGAAATTAAACTTTAAAAAATTCCAATGTTGTTGTCATCTCCTAGAAAATTGGTTTCAGACTCCAACAAAATAGTTTTGGGGCTTTTGAAAAATAGGTTTTGGTCTGCAGGAAAGATTTCAGACATCCGGGAAATAGGTTTCAGACGCGTGGGAATGTGTTTTGGACTCCTGGGAATATGTTTCAGACTCCTGGAAATAGGTTCCAAACTCCTGGAAAATAGGTTTCAGACTTCTGGAAAATAGGTTTCACACTCCTGGAAAATAGATTTCAGACTCCTTGAAAATAGGTTTCAGACTCCTGGAAAATAGGTTTCAGACTTCTGGAAATAAGTTTCGGACTCCTAGAAAATAGGTTTTGCACTTCTAGGAAATAAGTTTCGGACTCCTAGAAAATAGGTTTTGCACTCCTAGGAAATAGATTTTAGACTCTTGGAAAATATGTTTTGGACTCCTGGAAATACCATTCCAGGCTCCTGGAAAATAGGTTTCAGATTTCTGGAAAATAGGTTTCAGACTTCTGAAAAATAGATTTCAGACTTCTGAAAAATAGATTTCAGATTCTTAGAAATAAGTTTTGTGCTACGGGAAATAGGTTTCAGACTCCTGGAAATAATTTCAGACTACTGTCAAAAATTCCGAGATATATCTTTAATCAGTTACATACGAAATTCCAGCAATTTTTTTTTTTTTTACTGAGGCTAAAGGCCCTTTTAGTTGTGACCCCCCCTACAATGTGCTGTTTGTGGAGCTTATCAGTACACCCCTGTATATTTGTTTAAACTACTGTAGTGACTTTGTGAAAGATTAAAGAGCATAAACAGTTACCCTTGTTCACTGGTTATTCCATTCAATTTATAAATGCTTTTGAATGAAGACTGTTACAGCCGGGTTTATTTTTTTTAAGAGCACTTTATTTGTACAATTCAATGTATGCTGATTGCTCAATGTAAATCAGTGTCTCTGTGTTGAATTTTCTTTTTTCTTTCAGCTTTATGATCATAAAGAGAAGCTGAATGCCAAGAATGAGGAACTTACCATAATGATCAGCTGCTTCAAAGAAACGCAAATCATTGCAAGTAGGTCAAGGCAAAGGTCAGCATCTCAAGAAAAAGGAGTTACAGTAACCAGACGCAGTGAAGTTTGTTTCAAGCATGCTCAGTGGAGACTTACTGATGCTGATGGCCAATTAGGAATTGCAGATTTGGTTCTTAGTAATTTCTTGTATGTAGATTCCATGTGCTGTATTTCTATTTTTGTTTAAATCTGATTCATCCCAGTTGCACAAAAGTTTAAAGAAACAGTTTGTTACTTAAAAAATGATGGAATTCCTTTAAAGTGCACAGTGTCTGTGTGAACTAAGATCTTTCTAAGGAACAGACAAATGGAAGTTAAGAAGAATAAAGTTATGGAAAGAAACTTTCTGGCGTGGAGTCATTGGTATCCAGTGTTGTGCACCCCCCACCCCTAGTGGGAATCTTTCAACATTTCAAGAGGCAAAGTTGTGATAGTATTTGAAATTGCTTCTATGTCTCATGGCAACAATTGAATGTGTTTTCTCCATAAAGATGCAGAAGCAGCAAAGAGCCAAGGACCATGATGCCCCATTGCAATGGAAAGCCAATACATATGGGTATACTGAACGTTTCTGCGGCGATGAGGCAATACCAAATTTGAGTTCCATGACTTATTTCAGATTACTCTGAAGCATGCTGAAAAGCAAGATTTGATTAAAATACCAAGGCAGGGTTCCCACTCAAAAGTAATTAAAAAATTCCCTGACTTTTCCAGGTTCTCCAGATGGTTTTTAAAGTTTTCCAGAGTGACATGTTGCAAAGAATTGTTACATTTCATTCCATTCCATTAATTTTTCTCACCAAAGCACACACTTGTAAATTCTTTAAGTAGTTTGTCTTTATAAAATTACCTGCTTTTCATTAATAACAACTAACTGTGCACATTATTTTCTGTACCAAAGTTCCGTGAACTTTTGTGAATACTACCCACACAAAATTTCCCATAGAAACAAGTCATATGTAAGATAAAATCTGTCAGTTGAATAGTTTCAGTTTTTCTATAACACAATGCAGCTAAGCTTAATGATGGAATGGCTCTGTCCAAAGAAACATGTTTCAGGAGAACCAACAGACAAAGGACTTTGATCCATCATTTGGTTGGTTCTCTTGTGAAGTGTTTCTTCAAGCAGGAGCCATTGTGCCTAATTGTTCCATGTTATAACAACTGCCTGCAGAAATTGAACAAAAGCTTAATAACTGGAAATTTTAAAAATTCAATTTTGCATCTTTTTTTGGAGAATAAAGGAAATACTTAATATAACTGAAAGTAAGATCTACCAAATTCTAGGCAGGCAGTAATTGCAAGCAAAAGTTTGAAATCTTGAAAAAAAATGTTTTTTTTGGCAAAATAAAGTATCCATTGATTTTTACAAAAAAAAGGGGGGGGTAATTTTCCCTGAATTTCACAAAAAAGGGTAATTTTCCCTGAGTTTTCCCTGATTTTTGGAACCATTTTCAAATTCCCTGAGAATTCCAGGTTTTCCAGGTTGAGTGGGAACCCTGCAAGGATCAATCAAAGCAAAACCAACACCATAACCAGTGGCGGCCCCAGGTACGGGCATACCGGGCAACCGGACAGGGCCCCGTACCCAAAAGGGCCTTGCACCACTGCCAACTAATTAGTAGTTTTTGCCTGGCATCACCTAAAATATTGTAGTTGTAGTTTATGATCACATACAAATAAATGACCAATTTTAGTATTTCGTCTGCCGAGAGAAGGTTTTCTAAGCTGAAGCTCATCAAGACTTAGCTAGAAGGAACACCATGACCCAAGACCGGCTGTCAGCTCTCGCTCTTCTGTCCATAGAAAATGACGTGGCATCTACTCTGGACTGTAGTGATTTGATTGAAGACTTCAACCACAAGAAAAGTCTAATAACTAATAGTAAAAATAATGCCGTCTTATACACGATTAAAATAGTTTAATGTTAAAATCACACTGGTTAAAATACATAAGACTTCCGTGTTAGTTTCTAACTCATCTTCAGATGTAAGAACAATGTCGACGTAGCTTATGTATAGTAAAGGTTAAACAATGACAGACTGCAAAATTTCTTCCTCCAGGCTTTGTAAAAGAATTTCGGCTAATGTTGCAGACACCTAATGTTATGACATCTAACGTACATAAGTATATAATCTATGTTCTTGTCTCGTTAATGTGCATTGTTCTTACATCTGAAGATGAGTTAAAAGCTAACTCGAAAGGTCTTATGTATTTTAACCAGTGTGCTTTTAACATTAAACTATTTTAATCATGTATAAGACTGCATTATTTTTACTACTAGTAATTTCAGCACGATTATCTCTTTAACCTTCACAAGAAAAGTCGCAGAATTCTTCTCTCTCTATATATACATATATGTACTTGTATATGTATCTAGTCTAATAACTAATAGTAAAAATAATGCCGTCTTATACACGATTAAAATAGTTTAATGTTAAAACCATTAAGGGATGTAAGGTCAGGTGATGCGTAACATCACAGCCTCTCCTTGACAAATGTCAACCTCATCTTCTCGTGGTGCATCCTGATCCCACTAAAGGGGCTCTGACGACCGCCAATAGCAGTATAACTATACCATCGGGATTAGAGGAAATGCTATCCCACACTCACCATCCCGCGTGGCCAGCGTGGTGAGTTATGGCCAAACTCCTCCAAAATGATTCCACAACTTAAATCTTGGCCCTCAGTCTCCGGCAGCTGGAATGTACCTGGCCAAGGCAGTGGCCAGTGTGACATGAAGGCAGAGGGTGCTAAGAATCCCCGGAGGACCGGACTAGGCTGCCATCTGATGCTGACCTTGGCTACGTATAATGGACGCTCCCTATCTTCTGATTCAAGGCTTCTTGAATTGGAAGAGGAACTACAAAGGATCAAGTGGGACATCGTCGGGCTAAGTGAGGTAAGGAGAAAAGGAGAAGATCTCATTGAACTGAAAAGTGGACATCTCTTCTACTATCGTGGGACAGATACTGACAGAACTAGTAGTGTTGGATTTATAATAAACAAGAAACTGAAGGATAAAGTTGTAGAAGTTGAAAATTCCTCTGACAGAGCTGCACGACTCGTTATCCAACTCTCGAGAAGACACAAGGCTCAGATTACTCAAACGTATGCACCCACCACAAGTCATCCTGAAAAAGAAATTGAAGAATTTTATGAGGAAATTCGTCAACTACATAATAAAGGTAAGCAGCACTTGAAGATAATTATGGGAGATTTCAATGCAAAAGTAGGGCAACAGCAACAGAATGAAACTTCAGTAGGTAAATTCGGTCATGGCAAGAGAAACCAGCGTGGAAATACTCTCGTTGAGTTTGCAGAGGCAGAAGGGTTTTTCATCTTGAACTCCTTTTTCAAGAAAAAGCCACACAGGAAATGGACATGGAGACATCCAAATGGCATGACAACTGAAATTGATTTTATTATGTGTAACAAAAAATTCGTCATAGAAGACTGCAGTGTGCTAAACAAGTTCAACACATGTAGTGACCATAGATTGGTGAGATGAAAGATGCACCTCAACACTAAACTTGAACGTGGCAAGCTCATAAGACAGACAAAATGTATTGACATAACCAACCTCAAAAAACACCATAATACCTTCAAGTTGGAACTGAAGAACAGATTCTCTGCGTTAGAAGGCCTAACATTGGAAGAAGTGGATATTTCTGGAGTTAACAGAAAAGTAACCAAAGCTCTTGTGGAAACAGCAACAAAATTAGCTGGGTCTTAGAACAAGTTGCATGTGAACAAATTATCAGGAAAAACCAAAATGTTGATGCAAAAAAGAAGAGAGATGAGGACAACTAAAGAAGATGTGATTTCCAAAGTGGAATATATAGAGCTATGCAAGACAGTACGAAAAAGTATCACTGAAGACGTAAGGAAATTCAACTGTGAACTAGTGAGGAAAGCAATTGAAAACAACCAAAGCCTAAAGATAGCAAAGGGACATCTCAGTAAGGGAAGAAAACAGATTATGGCACTGAGAAAAGAAGATGGTTCTGTAACCAGAAATAGAGGCGAAATTTTGACAAGAGTGAAAGATTTCTACTCCAAATTATATGAAAGGGATGATACGTGTACTCCAGACATCATGAAAGGTACCAGTACCAGAGTTCTTCCAGTCCTCCCAGCAGAAGTTGCACATGCAATCAAGAACATGGAAGCGGGGAAAAGCTCCAGGAGAAGATGGAATTACTGTAGACATCATACAAGAAGCAAGTGGAGAAATCAAAACAGTACTCGCCCAAATTTTCACTCGATGCCTGAATGAAGGGAAGATTCCTGAGGATTGGAACAATGCTACAATGATCCTGCTACATAAAAAAAGGTGACATTGAGGATCTCGGGAACTACAGACCTATCAGCCTCCTATCAGTGGTTTATAAAATCTTCACTAAAGTTCTTTCACACCGCTTGAAGGTAACACTGGACATGGCGCAACCAAGAGAACAAGCTGGATTCAGGTGTTGCTACAGCACAATAGATCATATCCACGTACTGAGAGAACTAATTGAAAGAGCGAGGGAATATGAACTTCCATTGTGCATGGCTTTTATCGATTACGAAAAAGCCTTTGATTCAGTGAAACCATCAGCAGTTACAATGGCTCTGAAATCCTGCGGTATTGAAGATGCATACATTAATATTATTAATAACATCTATGAAAATGCAAGTGCAAAGATTCGGCTGTTTGAAAATACAACACACATAAAAATTGGAAACGGAGTGAGACAAGGTGACACCATATCTCCGAAGCTCTTTAATGCCACATTGGAAAATGTCTTTCAATCACTGAACTGGGAAAACAAAGGGATAAAGATTAATGGAGATTACTTAACCCACCTTTGTTTTGCTGATGACGTAGTCATTTTTGCAACTACCCCATCAGAGCTGCAGAGTATGATCCAGGAACTTGATGACAAGAGTAAAGAAGTGGGATGTTCAATGCTTTTACAAGAAATGAAGATTTATCGATTGATGGAGAAAAGCTGGAGATAACAGGCACGTACATTTATCTTGGACAGCAGATATCAAGTGAAGGTCACATTGATGAAGAAATTAATCGGTGTACAAAACTTGCCTGGAAAGCTTTTGGAAGAAACAGCATAATTTTCAAGAGCAATATGCCATTATGTCTTAAAAGAAAAGTGTTTGATCAATGCATCCTTCCAGTGCTTACGTATGGTGCAGAGACGTGGACCTTAACTAAAAGAGACATACAAAGGCTTCAGACAACTTAAAGCAGTATGGAGAGATGCATGCTTGGTGTAACCAGGAGAGATAAGAAGAGGAACTCGTGGATCCGAAAAATGACAAGAGTGGAAGACATCATGATCAGAGTTAAATCCCTGAAATGGCAATGGGCTGGACATACTGCCAGAAGGACAGACCATCGATGGACAGCCGAAATTTTAGATTGGATTCCAAGGGACAGGAAAAGACCCAGAAGAAGACCACATGGAAGATGGGTGGATGAAATTCGAAAGTATGCTGGGATGACTTGGAGGTTGCTGGCACAAGACAGACCAATGTGGAGGAAACTTGGGGAGACCTTCGTCCAGCAGTGGATTGATAATGGTTGACAATGATGATATGTATACCGTCTGTAAAAGGGGTTATTGCGATGTTAAGGGCCCAGTGAAGCACCATCGCCCGGGGCCCCGTAAGGGCTAGGGCCGCCACTGACTATAACATAAACACAGAAACCCCACAAGACTATTACAGGATTCCAATTTACGTACCATTTTTAGACATGTTTATTAGTGCTTTGGAAAATAGATTTCTCGCACATAAATTGGATTCCAGTCACTTTTCTGAACTTGTTCTATAAATAGCAAAATATAAGTGGTACGCTATTATGTGGTGATAAGTACAGGGGTTAGACAGAATAATGTGAACACCTAGGAAAAGAAGGTTTTACACGTACCTCGTAGGGTATCCTCCTTGAAATGGATGCATACAAGTCCTAGATGGTGGTTAGTGGGATGTTACATCTTTCTCCGTGCAGAAACTGCTGCAGGTCCTTGGAAGATGCAGGAGGGGGATAACGGGATCTTACTCTGTTTTCCAACTCAGACCACAGTGGCTTGATGATGTTTAAGTTTTGTGATTTGGGAGGCCAAGGAAGGTGTGAAAGTCCGTCCTCATGTTTCTCAAACTATGACTGGACATTCTGAGCTCTGTGAATTTGGGCATTATAATCTTGATAGATGGCATCCCTGCAGGAAACAATTCCTGAGCCATTGGGTGGACTAGGTCAGCCAAAATTGGTTTCATATGCCCTGCCAGTCATCCGTCCTTTCAAGGTGATCAGGGGACCTTCTGAAAACCATGATATGACTGCCCAGAGCATGACAGAACCACCACCTTGCTGCACTGTTGAGAGCAGACAGTCTGGGTTGTATGCTTCTGACAATGTTCTCCATACATAAACATGTCCTGCAGTGGGGAATAGTGTGAATGTGGATTCATTGAACACATTACACACTTCCATGCATCAGCAGTCCATGTTGTATGCTCCTGGCACCACTGCTGTTGCCATTAAGCATTCACCTGGGTCACCAATGTTTTTGCAATAGCAGCTCTGCCATGAATACCTTGTTCATGCAGTTCCCTAGGCACTGTTTTCGTTGATACCGGGGTCTGGAGATGCAGATTGAGCTCCGCACTAATTACATACATGAGATTCATTCGCGGAATTCTGCTTGTTTCTTCATCATTTGGGCAGTTTTCGAGATAGACGCAGAACTGAAGAGAAGTTGGGGAGTAGGGGGTAGGGAGGGGTCGTTTTTCATCTGGGGATGGTATTTCGTCTTTCAAAACTTTCGAAAATTGAAGTTAAACAGAGTGACGATTTTTCCCGTAATCGTAATTTCTTTTTTCTCATATTGTTGCCTGTTCCCAATATTGTTATTAAATGTCATTTTATTGCAAGATTGAATGTTTGCATTTCAGCATGAAACTGTGGGCAACGATTTCCAAAAACGGAAGTTAAGACGGCTCGAAGATTTCCCTGTGGTCTTCAGGCAAAGTTTTTTCCGTGGATTCGAAGAATTTCGCCATTTCCATTATCATTTTGGGCATTCTTGAGATCAATGCACAACTGAACAGAAATTTTGGGGGTAATGGTGGGGGAGAGGGATTTGTTTTTCGTTTGATGAAGGGATTCCGTCTTGCGAAACTTTCAAAAATGGAAGTTAGATGCAGCGAAGATTTCTCCCGTAATCTTTTTTTTTTTTTTCTCGTGATGTTCCTTCTGCCCAGTATTGTTCTTAAATATCCTTTTGTTCCACAAATACTGCATTTCAATCTAAAAATGGAGGAAGAAGTTTCCGAAAATGGAGCAAAGATTTCTCCCGAAATCGCTTTTTTTTTTCTTCCTGCGATGTTATCACTATCCAGTGTTGTTGTTAAGTGTTACTTCCCCCATAAATGTCTGCACTTAAGCTTGATAAGGGAGGGGGAATTTTCCAAAAACGGAAGTGACGGAGTTCGAAAATTTGTTAGAATTGGTGCATGGTGTTCAAAAGTATTCATATTCTGAAAGTCACACCATTTATCTAAAGTAGCAAAAACTTTGATACCGTGTATTCGTGGTCCTTAGGCTGAAAGTTCTTTCAGCATGATGGATAAATTATTGTCATCTGAGGGAATAAAAATGGAGGAGAAAAGAAAAGTGGGGAAATTGATAGGCATGTTAGAGAAACTGGTCACAACATGGACTGGAATTCCCTTAAAGTGATCAGTTTTCAAAGCAACTTCCTAAAAAGAAAATTAAAAGAAAGAAGAGAAATTGAGAAAAATCAGAATTTCATCATCAATGCCTGCAGAGGTTTGTCACTGCCTAACATCTGGCAAGATTTGGTGAAAAATAACCGTAACCATCAAGATTACTTGTAACCATGATAGTTGCAGTGAAACAAAAGTGACAACAAGTAACTGCCAGGTAAAGGAGAAAAAATTTCTCCGAAAATTTGCAAATCAAATAAATTCCTAGAAAAAAAAAAACATTGAAAGTTCAAGGAAGATATGCTTCCTATTGATATCTAAGATGCATCTGAAAAGCTGCAAATCTTAAATACTATGTGCGATTACCATATATACTCATGTATAAGCTGAAAGTTTTTGGAAGAAATCGTGCTTTCAAAGTTGGGGGATCGGCTTTTAAGTTGATCACACTAAAAATTAGGGCTTGACTCCCGTGAATTCCCATGTGGAATTTATCGGCGGATTTGTTTATGTTTTATACCACAAATTTCCACGTAATAATTTTCTGACCTTCTGGAAAAAAAATTAAAAAAAAAGTTATGAAATATTTTTTCATCCAGTGTAGAATTCCTACAGGAATAGGTGTTACTAATATAATAAGTTTTTGTAATCAGGGAGGTACATCAGTGTGGGGGATTAGACCACAGCTGACGGTTACAGTTGATCATTCCACCTAAGGATTCTGGAACATAACACAGTGAGTTGGGGTCTTTTCACCAACAATGCCACACAGAACTAACTGGTACCTTTCCAAGATTCACAGAGACCCTTGTTGCTCTTCTGTGTGCCATTGTTGCCCACGGAGCACCCCAAGGAGGCAAACCCATCAAAAGTGTTTGCAGCCTTCATATATTTAGAGAAAGCTTATGACAAAGTAAGTAGGACTTCTGTGGAAGGTACTGAATAAATATGGTATTACTGGGAATCTACTTGATAGTGTGAAAGCCATGTATGCCAGCAGTAGAGCTTGTGTATGAGTGAATGGTGTTTTATCAAAATGGTTTTCTATTGGTTGGTGCAGGAGTCAGGCAAGGTTGTGTAATGTAGCCCTGGCTGTTTAATATATTTATAGATGCATGCATGTGTGATGCCAAAATCGATAATACTGGTTTATGTCTTGGTAATATGCATGTGTGCAGATTGCTTTATGCTGATGACACAGTCCTGTTGACAGAGAGCAAAAGTGAGTTGCAGAGTATGTTGCCCCGGATGTATGAAGTTTATATGAAATTCAAACAGTATAAATATGGGAAAAAGCAAGCTTATGGTTTTTGAGCGAGGAACTGTTCGTACTGGATGCAAGATAAGCCTTAATGGCACAAAAAATGGGCAGGTGAATGAGTTTGTATATTTAGAAAGTATTTGCATTTTTGAACTTCCCCTTTTTGTTGGTAAAGTTCGATTAACACTTTTGCCCAAAAGTTTGCAACCATAATGACCCTAATATTTTGAGAAACAGCTGGAGAAATTTAATTAAAATTGAGCAAAAAAATGAAAAAGTTCGAAAAATGAGATCAGTGACCAACAAGAGATGGCGCCACAACGCCCAAGAAGAAGCGATAGCCGATAACAGAAGCAGCCCGCGAGAACCACCAAAATGCCCAGCTGACACGGTCTGTGCTAGTCGGAGCAAAACGTCCCCTAGATGACGGTAATGGATTATTACCGAAAGTACTTGGGTTATGAAAAATTATTGAAGTAAATGAGGAGGCAGCAAAGGAAAAAAACTCATTTAGTGACAAGGCCAGATAAATACCAACGGGGAAAAAAATAAATGAAGTGGACCCGCAACTAAATGAAAAACTCCCATGCCGCATCCACATAACGGAAATAAGAATCGAACGCCAAGCCCCACGTGCGGTAAGTGTTAATCGAACTTTACCAACAAAAAAGGGAAGTTCAAAAATGCAAATGCATTAATGCACGTTAAAAAAAAATAACCTCCAATATCGGAAGTAAATTGTAAATTTAGAAAGTATGTTTGACAGAGGAAAGAAATTAGATGGCGATATTAATAGGCAAGTGGATTCTTCATCAAAAGTCATGGCTGCCTTAGAAGGATTTCACAGGAATGATGGGTTCTCAAGGAAGTCCCGAATGGTTGCGTATGAAAGTGTTAATTGTTCCTACTCTGATGTATGGCAGTGAAACCTGGGTACTGCAGAAAAGACATAGGAGTCGTTTCTGTGCTGGAGAAATGCGTTACTTACGGGGGATTTGTGGTAAGACATGCGCTGATCATGTGAGGAATGAAGATACGTTG
The DNA here is from genome assembly GCA_039090855.1 of Macrothele yani. Lineage (NCBI taxonomy): Eukaryota > Metazoa > Arthropoda > Arachnida > Araneae > Macrothelidae > Macrothele > Macrothele yani. The sequence goes on along the minus strand of CM077000.1, from coordinate 70,904,951 downwards.
CAGATGTGTAATGTGAGGCAAAATGTTGTTAGTAAGGTGGAGGATAATAGGTGGTTTGGCCATGTTGAAAGAATGAGTGATGAGGTGCTGTCTAAGAAAAAATTTTCAGCCCAAGTGGCAGGAAAGAAAGGTAGAGGAAGGCCAAGGAAATCATGGGAAGACCAGATTCAGGAATGTCTGCATGAGAAAAAGATAATGAGTATGAAGTATAAAAGGTCTTGTGTGTGGCACGTGATAGATATTAATGAAGCTCTAGCGGTGTGTAGAGATCGTTGCAAACGGAGGCATTTAATACACCAGCAGTAAGTAAATTCTAGTTCTATCAGTTAAATGTGTACTTGGCACATGGTCTTTCTTTGAGGAGCTGACCTCCAAATCTCAGAGAACAGCTTAATGATATGTATGTATGTAATATAATAAGTGAAAAAACTATTCCCATTTCAAATTGAGATCCTGAAATTCCTTGCTTCGAAACATGGGAAACCTAATTACTTCCCGTGTGCAATTGTGGGATCCTGTCAACACTACATAAATCACTTATCTGGTAGGTGGGCCATATCCAATGAGGTATCTCTCATCTCCACAGTTTTTACAGCAGGCGTGGGTGCTTGCGCTTCGCACAGATGAAAGCCATCCGTGATATTGAAAGGCAAAGACATAGTGCTTAGCGAAAGGTGGTAACTTGAAAGAAGGTCAACACTGCCTTGTTACTTCTTGGATAAAAGAATTGTGGGATGCAATTTCCCCAAAAATGGTTCTAAAGTCTCTCAAAAAATGCTGCATAAGTAATACAATGGTTGTTACTGGAGTTATTTGGTAACTCTGACAGTGAATCGTACTTTGAAGGTTTTTATAGAAGATAATTGCGGAAATTTGCATAATTAATTTCAATAAATACATTTTCCAAAATCTTACAATCTGAGGTCAGCATATACGCGAGTCAAGTTTTTTCACAAATTTTTAGCTCTTCAAGTAGGGGGGTTGGCTTTATACACAAGATCAGCTTATATATTTATGGTATTTTTATTAAAATACAAAAAAAAAAGAAATAAAGAAAAAAGAAAGTGCATTTAAGGAAAGTAAATGTTTAAAAATTCAGTCACTTGTAATTTATTATGGTGCCTTTTTCTCTACCAAGCGAGATGATTCATTTGATGTTTATAGTAGCTCACACAAGCTAGTAACTATCTACTTAAGCTAAAATATATTTTTGTTTTCGTTTTTTAATTCTGATGAAGTACTAAAAAGTTGCCTTTTGTTTCAACTGCACCCAGACATGAGCAATATGTAATTTCATGTAACAGTTGTTTTGGTACAGGTTGCTTATTTTTTATATTTTTTTTTTTGTGTGTGTTTCAGATATTCAAAAGTTACCAAGAGTGATGAATCTGTAGAACATCTTTTGGAATTAGGATATGTAAAAATGACAAATTTACTTCCTAATCAACTTTATAGGGTAAGTTTTTCTACTTATGTGTTACTTGGCTAAACAAATGAATGAATGAGTGAGTGAGTGAGTGAGTGATTGATGCAGGTTGTTCAAAAATGAATATTAAATTTAGTGTATGATATGTGCACAGTAAATCTCATTTATGTTTTGATTCCCAGTTTAATATGAGGTGTGATCAAAAAGTATCCAAACTGCTTGCATAAGTTAAAAAATGGCACAACACAGCAGGAAGTGGTTTGGCACAGGTTGACCATGGAACCTATTATGCATGTGTCGTGAGTCACGTCTTCCCTGCTCATCCAGTTTATTTTACAGTAGTGCTTTGTTCTTACGTGTGTGAAGCTGTTTGTTGCATTTGTCATGTCGGAAAAAGTTGATCAATGCATTTTTATCAGATTTTGTCCAAAACTTGCAAAGACTCATACTTAAAGTTACAGAACGTCTATGGGGAGGATGGTATGAGTTGTGCACAAGTTTATAAGTGTTATAAACGTTTTAAAGATTACTGTTAAAGTTTTGAAAGTGATGAACGGTCCAGGAGGCCCGCAACCAGTAAAACTGAAAACAGTGTCGAACTTGTGAGCACAGTTGTGCGGGGAAATAGCCGAACCACTATTTGTAGGTCATCTGAAGACTTCAACATTAGTTTCAATTCAGTTCATCTGATTCTTATAGACTATTTGGGTATGAGACATGTCTCAGACAAATTTGTGCCAAATGTGCTCTCAGCTGAGCAAAAACAGCACAGCACGTCTTTCAGCTGCTAGTGACCTGCTGGAGTGCATCAAAAGCTTTTAGAAAACTATCATAACTGATGGTGATTCGTGGATTTATGGGTATTACCCCAAAATTAAGGCCTTGTCTTCACAGTGGAAGACCCCAAACTCTCCCAGACCCCCCAAAAAAAAGCACGACAGGGCCACAGCAATGTCAAGACGATGCTGACTGGTTTTTTTTAATCACGAGGGAATTGTGCATCATGAATACGCTCCATCAGGCCAGACAATCAACAAGGAGTACTACTGCCAAGACAATGCTGACTGTTTTTTCAATCATGAGGGAATTGTGCATCATGAATACACTCCATCAAGCCAGACAATCAATGAGGAGTACTACTGTGAAGACGATGCTGACTGTTTTTTCAATCATGAGGGAATTGTGACACACATTATGAATACACTCTATCAGACCAGACAATCAATAAGGCGTACTACTGTCAAGATGATGCTAACTGTTTTTTCAATCACGAGGGAATTGTGCATCATGAATACGCTCCATCAGGCCAAACAATCGACAAGGAGTACTACTGCGAAGACAATGCTGACTGTTTTTTCAATCATGAGGGAATTGTGCATCATGAATACGCTCTGTCAGGCCAGACAATCAACAAAGAGTACTACTGTCAAGATGATGCTGACTGTTTTTTCAATCATGAGGGAAATTGTGCTTTATAAATACACTCCATCAAGCCAGACAATCAACAAGGGGTTTGAGGCATTTGAGGGATGCAGTTTGTCACAAAAGGCCGTGATTGCATGAGTTATTTAATACTACACATTTATTTAAGTACTGAAGCAGTCATTGTGAACAGTTAAAAAACCTTTGTTCAAGGCAATATACATAACCTCAACGAAAGCTTTTGAAATGTAAAAAAACTGAGAGGAGACCCAAATTAATTGCCATTCAGACTCTACTGTGTATGCCCTCTTTCATGCAGAAATTTTCTTCTGTTTTTGAGACCTCATCTATGTCCTGAGATTTATTTACAATCAAAAGGGGCAAAAAGGTAAGCACAAAAATAAAATAAAGTGTAAAATTGTCATCACACGCGTAAGTTATGTTGAAAATTATAAGCGGGACGTTTCGGTAGCGACTTTTACCTTCATCAGCCATGGAATGAGACACGTGGTAAACCCGTCAGTTGTTGCCTGATTTCAAAATCGCTTTCCAAATAATAGGGATGTTAAAGGGTGCATCAGTATTGCAGGTGTTAGGGGTAAAGTAGATTTCAATGCTTTTGCGGTACCTGAAGGCATGCCGATTGCTGAACGGGGTGATCCGCTTAACATTGCGCCAATCGGGAACCACAGACGTATCGCTGATGGTTAAAATTGAAAGGAAGGTGGAAGGGCTGCCTTTCTTAACATCAGCGATATGCTCCATCAATCGCCGGTTTATGCTGTGGTAAGTACTACCAATATAATGGGTAATGCCTGTGGAAGTGTTAATAGGGATATAGTAGACACATTGTAACTCTAGGGGTTTATTAAGATCTCTGTCATTAAGGATGAGTTTGAGAAGATGTGGAGGTGGTTTGACTGCAATCCTGTAGCCAAAAGACTTGAAAATAGAGCAAATTTTATGAGTGAAGGACAGGCTAAAGGGCAAACTGCCAACAAACTGATGGGTGATGGAAGGTTCAGGCAGTAAACTAGATCTATTCTGTGATTCAAACCTCTTGATTTGTCTATGTACTAAGAGGGGTGGAAAGCCATGCAATTTGCCAATGTTGATGATGTTCTGATATTTTTGTTGAAGAGCAGAATGGCTGTTGCAAATAAGGTTGGCACGGTTTATGTATGACTTTAGAGCAGACAGTTTGTATTTTCCAAAAGTGCGAGAATGGTAAGGGATGATATATTATGGGTGGCAGAAGTTTTCCTGTAAACAGAGAGGCCAAGTGAGAAGTCTGGGTTGATGTTGATGTTAACATCCAGAAAACTAATATTATTGTCGTTCTGTTCTTGAGAGGAAAATTTTATATGCTGGAATTTTGAAGTTATGGAGGACATGAGTTCAAACAGAGAGTGTTTTTGGTGTGGCCAAATAATGAAGATGTCGTCCACATACCTTAACCAAATGGTGGGTTTTAAGAGGGATGGGACAACAATTAAAGTTTCAATATTCTGCAAATAAATTTCAGCAAGTAAGGGGGAAAGAGGGCAGCCCATAGGTATGCCTTGTTTTTGTTGGTAATAGATACCATTGTGTACAAAACAAGAATACTTTTCCAATGCATCAAAACAGTCATAAAGATCATTGATCAGTTCTCCAGGAAGTTCTTAGTGCTCTATTAGTTTTTTTGACCATGAGCATGTAGGCATCAAAGAAAGGAACAGAAGGAAACAATGAATCCATGTCAAAGGTGTACAGGAAATCTTGAGGATTGATGGAAGAAGGGAGTTTCTGGATAAACTCCTTGGTCGATACAACAGAATAAGGATGATTTCTTGTTAGAACTTTGCAACATTTGACCAGTTGCCTTTCAAGATTGACTGCAGGAGAAAAGGTGTTTTCAATTAATGGCCTAATGGGATGTACAACTTTATGTAGCTTGATCTGTACTCCCAGGTTGTTCTTACAGATCAACTTTATAAAACAAGATGTACCTATGGGCACTCCATCAGGCCAGACGATCAACAAGGGATTTGCCACCCCGTTCAGCACTTCGTCAGGCCAGACAATCACCTGAGGGCATGCTGCGCCGTTCAGCAATCGGCATGCCCTCAGGTACCGCGGAAGCATTGAAATCTACCTGACCTCTAACACCTGCAATACTGAAGCACCTTTTAACATCCCTATTATTTGGAAAGAGATTTTGAAATTTGGCAACAACTGATGCTTTTACCACGAGTCTCATTCCATGGCTGATGAAGGTAGAAATCGCTACCGAAACGTCCCGCTTATTATTTTCAACCTAACTTATGCGTGTGATGGCAATTTCAAGAATTCCTTTTATGTTTTTTGTGTTACATGTATTCCTGCCAATTCTTCTCACTATGATAAAATAAAATGATAAACTATATATATTAAATAATATATATATATATAAAAATCATCATCATCATCATTGTCAACCATTATCAATCCACTGCTGGACGAAGGTCTCCCCAAGTTTCCTCCACAATGGTCTGTCTTGTGCCAGTCTCCTCCATGTCACTCCTGCGTACTTTCGAATTTCATCCACCCATCTTCCATGTGGTCTTCTTCTGGGTCTTTTCCTGTCCCTTGGAATCCAATCTAAAATTTCGGCTGTCCATCGATGGTCTGTTCTTCTGGCAGTATGTCCAGCCCATTGCCATTTCAGGGATTTAACTCTGATCATGATGTCTTCCACTCTTGTCATTTTTCGGATCCACGTGTTCCTCTTCTTATCTCTCTTGGTTACACCAAGCATGCATCTCTCCATACTGCATTGAGTTGTCTGCAGCCTTTGTATGTCTCTTTTAGCTAAGGTCCACGTCTCTGCACCATACGTAAGCACTGGAAGGATGCATTGATCAAACACTTTTCTTTTAAGACATAATGGCATATTGCTCTTGAAAATTATGTTGTTTCTTCCAAAAGCTCTCCAGGCAAGTTTTGTACGCTGATTAATTTCTTCACCAATGTGACCCTCACTTGATATCTGCTGTCCAAGATAAACGTACGTGTCTGTTATCTCCAGCTTTTCTCCATCAATCGATAAATCTTCATTTCTTGTAAAAACATTGTACATCACTTTTGTCTTCTGAAAGTTCATTTTTAATCCCACTTCTTTACTCTTGTCAGCAAGTTCCTGGATCATACTCTGCAGCTCTGATGGGGTAGTTGCAAAAATGACTATGTCATCAGCAAAACGAAGGTGGGTTATATATATATATATATATATAGTTATCATTTATTTTATAAAGTTGTGTTATTTTTTTACATAATTATGTTATATTTAGCTTGGGAGGCCTAAGCTCATTAATATTTTATTTATTTTGGGATTTTTAAGCTTGCAAAATGCTTCAGAAGCATTTGTCATGAGATCAGAAAAGAAAAAAATAGGTCACCAAAAAGTCAAGAAATTACACTTTCTAAATCTAGACACCCTGATAAACCATGCCGTAGAAGATTTTAGAAAAACAATGTTTTAAGTCTGGTCATAAACAGCCCTTAAGAATAGCAAGCTAGAAGATTAGGGTTAGGGTATGCTGTAGGAAAGGAAAAAAGAGATATGTTAGGCATTAAATGTGTACCTGCACAGTTAGCTGGTTGTATGTCAGAAAGCAGGAACAGAACAAACAGGGACCAAACTAAGAGATACCTCTGCCAAGGAACAACATACCAGGCACCAGCAATCACCCCGCAGCCCCTGGAGGAAGACAGAAGCATACATGAGAGCTGGTGTTCAATTTGCATGAAGCTAAACTTTAGCTTCTTTCTTTTCACTTAAGCACACCTTTGTACCCTTCATAAACTAACCCATCTTGCCTGAGGCAGAGTTCCTGTAGCGATATTCTTTGTCCCTATCTTTTCCTTCTTGCTGAAGCATCAGAGAAACAATGTAAAATCCTAAGGAACAAGGTGTCCATAAGATCTTCTTTCGAACTGACTGGGGTGTCCGTTGACCTCTGTGAGGAGGTTTCGTTTTTCACAGGTTATCATTTATGTTAATCCTATCAGGGCTTGAGAAATACTGTGCCCGAAATGTCCAGGACATGTAAATTATTGGCCTGGGCAGGTAAATAAACAATCTAGTTGCCTCGAACGAGCAACTAAATTTAAAAATAAAAATGTTTGGAATGGAATTTCCTAGCACACGAAAAAAGACAGTCGTCTCATGTTGCATTTCATTTCACTGCTAATCACTGGAATCAGTGACGATGCCAGCAGCACAGAAATGTGGGGATTATTAGGGAGCTAAGCATTGCATGGGTGGGCTAAAAATTTTGAAGTGCTTGACAGAAATTCGGACAAAAATTTCAGTCCATGTAGATTTTACCTGACAATTTATTCTCAGTAAAATAAAGCATTTTTAGGTACATATTGTATGTTGTAATTATTCAATGTATATATAGTACTGGGAACCATAGATATGAACCTCCATGGGCTTTAACAATTTACTATTTCTTCGTAATTTTATCTCAATTATGTCACTCTTCTCCCCCCCCCCGTCTTTTTGTAATATTAGCTCTCATAAGGCTGTTTTTGAATTGTGGTTTGTAACCTGACTAGGAATCTCTCTCTCTCTCTCTCATCATTTAAAACTATAATTACAGAAATTGTGTCTTTCTTGTACTCTCTTAGACATCGCTCAGAGGATTCCTCAATTTCACAGAACAGTAGAACACAAAATTCGACAACAAATTAATTTTATATAACAAAAATCTCCATACATTTATCCAAGTTCCCTAAAATCTTAAATGGTTGCTTTCACCGTGTGCAGGGGTCAGAGTTGCCCTGAAATTCCTGATTTTTATTTTTTGTCCTGAAATGTCCTTATTTTTGTTCTATATCCTGAAAATCTGAGTGTAATCATGAAATTTTAAGAATAAATAGTAAACTATGTACAGTGATTCATCATCTGGCATTTACAAGTACTGCGTAAATAAAAAAAATGGAACAAGAGAGAGAGAGAGAGAGAGAGTACTCTATCATTGTGGCATCATCACCGAGAACTGTGACTCTTGTAATTTGCGATGCACCATGCGTTTGTTAGAGAATCGAAGCCGTCGTGAAGCCGCTTCTTACGGAGGATGCACAGAGATGTCAACCATTACGGATTTCCCCGGGATTATGGATGACTAACAAAAAATTATGGATATTCAGATTTTTGCTGTTATTAAGAAAGTTTTACTGGTTTTGTAATTAATCAATGCAAAGGCCTCTGAACAAAGTTCGTAACACAGCTCTTTGTTTCTTTTTTTCTTTTTTTTTTTCTTAGGAGGAGGAATTTGTTTTGCTTGTTTGAAATAGTGCAAAAAAAACAACAAAAAAACATGGCACCAAGACGGGATTACGTAGGCTCGGCGCGCTTCTTTCGCCGTGACCCGGGATTACGTCGGCCCGGCGTGCTTCTTTCTTCATGGCCTGGGATTACGTCAGCCCGAATCCTCTGAATAAAGTTCATGACGCAGCTCTTTGTTTCTTTACTTTTCTTCTTTTTTTTTTTTCCGAAGAGAAAGAATTTGTTTTGCTTCTTTGAAAGCTAAGTGGAAAGAAAGCACGGCACCAGGCCGGGATTACGAAGGCCCGTCGTACTTCTTTCGCTGTGACCCGGGATTGCGTCGGCCTGATGCCTCTGAACCAAGTTCATGACGTACCTCTTTGTTTCTTTTTTTTTTTTTTTCTTTTCTGAGGAGGAGAAATGTGTTTTACTTGTTTGAAAACTTAGTGGAAAGAAAGCACGGCGTAGGACCAGGATAATGTCGGCCTGAAGCCTCTGAACAAAGTTTGTGGCCCAACTCTGTTTCCTTTCTATTTTTTTTTTTTTTTTTCTGTGAAGGAAGAATGTGTTTTGCTTGCTTGAAAGCTAAGTGGAAAGAAAGCACGGCTTCGGGCCAGTATTACATCAGCCCGAAGCCTCTAAACAAAGTTTGTGACGCAGCTTTCTGTTTCTTTCTTCTTATTTTTTTTTTCTTGAAGGAATGCACCGCACCAGGCCCGGGATTACATCAGCCGTTATCATTTGGGACTTTCTCGTGATCAATGCACAAACTGAGCAGAAATCTTTTCATTTGAGTTGGGGACAGAATTCCATCTTCTGGAAACTTTAGTTGAAGATTTCTCCCGTAATCATAATATTTTCTCGCGATGCTCCTTCTGCTCTGTATTTTTGTTAAATATCCATTTATTCCATAAATACTTACATTTCAGCTTAAAAATGTAGGAAAGAGTTTTCCAAAACGGAAGATGGTCGAAGCAAAGATTTCTCCTGTAATCATAACTTTTTCCCCGCTATGTTCTGACTATCCTGTGTTGTTGTTAAGTGATACATATGATTATATTTTGAAGAAATTCTGACTGAAAAGTGATTTCTGCTGCATGCACGCAGAGGGTGTTGATATAGGAATTAGAATGGAAGAAGCTTCCTTTTCTTCAGTAATGTACTTAGCAAATATTTTCCCAGCTGCTGTTGTTAGTGATGGTGATCTGGACAAGTTGTAATTGGAGTTTGCCTTATATCAAATTGATTAATTGGAAGAAGGTGTTTCAAATAGTCCTACAATTGATACCGCATGGTCAAACATTTTGAAAATGACTGGTGCAATTGGTGCTAAAAAGTATGAAGTTTTACCACACCTCATGCATGCTATTCTTGTTGTGTCACACAGTAATGCAACTGTAGAAAGAATTTTTAGCTTTGTCCACAAGTCAAACAGAATTTAGGCCAAACCTAGCCATTGAAACTTTAGGGTTCTGCATTTATACCAATATTTGATTTAATTTACCTGCCAGGTCCACTAAAAATATATTCTGAAATTGTCCTGCAATTTAAGAAAAATTGTGTCCTGAATTTTTTTGTATTGCTCCTACCCCTGCATGTGTTCTAACTGCTTAAATATTTGGGGGTGGGGCTAAAAGGTGGGCTCAAAGAAAAGTTGGATTAGCTGAAACCCACCCTAGCCCACCCATAGTGTCTCGCGCCTGACTGGAAGTTGTATTATTGTTACAGAGTGCCAAGGACAGACAAACACCACTTCTTTAATTATATTATGCTGTAGTCCAGAAATTGGAACCATATATATATGTATAATAGTTTTACTCCAAATGTTTATAGTCAGCAATGGGATGCATTACAAGCTTTTTTGTGTATTGAACATTTTGAATACAACGCCTTAAAAAACAGAAATACAAAACATGTAAAAAAGTTCATATTTTTTAACTGAAAAAAAAATGAGTGTTCTGGTTTGTTATCTTGAAAAATAAATTTTCTTGGACATCTACTTTTACTACCTGGGCATGTAACTTTTCAGACATTTTTCAAGCCCTGCCTATGACGAGCATTCTGTACCAATCAAAACTTGCCATTGTTCGGAGGTGTCCATTGATAAAGGTTTCACTGTATATTCTTAAATTATTCAGTTATTAGTGTGAAAGATTTTTGTATGTTCCCAGTTAACTGAGAATTAGCCTGAGCTCTTATTTTTATGTTTCCAGCATGTACTTCAACCTACAGAAATGCAAACGAAAATTCCCTTGGACAGACAACGATTGCTTCGTATTTATTGTCGTGAGCGAGCTCCAGTTGCTGGCATATCAATCAAAGAACATTTAGAATTGAATGTGATTCCTATAACCATTGGGCTGACAGATGCTTTCTATAAAGCAATGCTAAAGTTCTTCTTCCCTGGAAGAGATACAGGTCTGTATTCATTCTTATCATTTCATCGCAATTAAACTTCGTGCTGTAGTGTTTGTTCTCAATAATTGATTTTTTTAATATGCCTTGACATAAATTTAAAGAAATAATTTGTTCACTTGGTTTACTGTGCAGCTGAGTTTACCATGTAGTTTTCCATAAAAAAATATAAAAAAATTCTTATATCGTTACCATTCTTCTTGTAATATCCTTGTTCAACAGGTATTTTTTATCATGAATGGAATATGGGAATACCCCATACAATACAAATTTTGAAGATGACAACCCGTTTTTTGGTGTGGACGACGAAATTTTTAAGTTTGCGGATATTATCTGACTTATCATCCTTGTCATATTTACACCAAAAAACGGGTGGTCATCTTCAAAATTTGTAGGTATTTTTTATGTAATAATTTTTGAGTCATTAGGCTGTTTTGAAGAAACCAAGTCTTATTTTAGTTCTACATATTACTAAGACTATTACTGGAGTATTTTTGCACACCTCTAAAATAAAGGTGTTCAGTTGACAACCTCTTTTGCATTCTATGAATTTTTCCCAGCTGCCCTAGTGGTGCAGTGGTCTAAGTGGTGGCTTCTGACCATTTGTCCGAGATAGGTCCAAGTTCGAATCCCAGTGAGGCATGGATGTTGTGTTTGTCCTACAGCACTGGCTCTCTTTCTTACGTGGAGCACAGACCTGCAGGTGACTGCTGACAGCCCATTGAGTTGCTTACGGTGGTCATTAAAACCTCCAACAACAACAACAACAACAAAAAAGACCCCCCCTTTCCCTAAAGTAAGCTCTGTGTTGGCTGTCAATGATAAAAGGTGAGTTCCAATTTTGCAATTTTGTAAAAACTAATATATATATATATATATAGCTAGTGTATGTGTGTGTGCACATCAAACTTGCTTTGGTTAGTCCACTCTCATTTATGCTTAATATTGACATAAAGGAACACCCCCCCCCCTTCTCCTTGTTCCCATGATAGTGTGAAAAATGGCTGACTGTGTTGATGGCTTTTCATCAGAAAGCAAATATTGACCTTCTGTAGGATGTTTTGCAGGGGATCTTTTGTGTCAAACCCACCAGCTGAACTCTGATACTTTTTCCTTTTACCAAAAAAAAAATTATAGTGAAAATTTTTATTCAAGTTTCTTCCATCGTCAACCTGAGATTTGTTTCCACCTTGTCTTGCAATATCTTCTTCAAGTTTGGATGGTCTACAAGGACACCCCTTATATGAGAGACTTCAGTCACTTAACTGGAGTTTTGAAACCAGTTGCAGCCGGTTCATTGAGAAAAACATGTTTTTCCACAGGCAGTCGTCCAAATCTGCATAACATGTACTTTTCTTTTTTTATTCATACTGTATAGAATGCAACAATATTGAAAAGTCTTTTGCTTAAGACATGGTATTTTAATGTGAAATGTGATCCCTGTGTGACAGCCACGCAGCTCAAGCAACAACTCTTCATACTGTTTATGAGGCATTAATGATCCCTCTTTAATAAGTGCTGTTCAAAATTCTTGCAGTGTTCTGGAAGGGGGCTGGTGAGAGCGAATTCCTATGTGTTTCCATAGAGCATTCCATACATCCTCAATGGGATTGAAGTCAGGGGATCTGGGTAGCCACTCCATTTGGTGATTATCTTTCTCTTTGAGAAAATTGTCAAGCAAATGAGCTGAACGAGATCAGAGCTTTTAGTCTAGATTTTATTCTTATATCACCTATAAGAATAAAATCTGGACCAAAAGCTCCTCTGAATCGTCTGACATATAGGTTCACGATCTCATTTCTGCACCTCATTGCAATAGCAAAGCGACTCTGAAAGATGTGCAGGTCTGTGAGTCATGATTCATGCTCAGACCATCATGCCACCAGAGTAGTCCTTTTCTCTCTGGTGTTAAATGGACTGTTGTGGATCCCTGGATCTCTCCAGATGAGACTATGTCATGAAATACAGCACTGAAGTTGAATTGTGATTCTTCTGTGAAAAGAACATTCACCCACTGGTCTGGACTACAATGTGTGATGTTAGTGACCCAACAGTAAATGTGCAGCTCAGATGGTGGATATTTGAGGGACACAAATAACTGGTCTCCTTGCTTGAAGGCATTGCTCAGGAAGTCTTCTACAAACAGTATTCCTTGAAACTGTTCCTGTAGCTGCTGCAAGCTCCAAATAGAGTTTCTTAGCATTAAATAAGCTCCTCAGGAAGCAGAATTTAGAGGGACACAAATAAGTGGTCTCCTTGCATAAAGACATTGCTCACAAAGTCTTCTACAAACAGTATGCCTTGAAATCCTCATTCCTGTAGCTGCTACAAGCTCCAAAGGGAGTTAATTGTCTAGTGGCCATCTCTCTCTTTTCCACCTGGCAGTCAGACATGTAGCGATTGTCTGCAGCAATTATGGTTCTGGTGTGGCCTTGATCTTTTCAAAGACAAACATCTCCTGTCTGTTAATACTGTCTCCAGAGTTTTGACAGGACATGTTGTAGAGTAGGTACCAGAGTTCTTCCAGTCCTCCCAGCAGAAGTTGCTCATGCAATCAAGAACATGAAGCGGGGGAAAGCTCCAGGAGAAGATGGAATTACTGTAGACATCATACAAGAAGCAAGTGGAGAAATTGAAACAGTACTCGCCCAAATTTTCACTCGATGCCTTAATGAAGGGAAGATTCCTGAGGATTGGAACAATGCTACAATGATCCTGCTACATAAAAAGGTGACATTGAGGATCTCAGGAACTACAGACCTATCAGCCTCCTATCAGTGGTTTATAAAATATTCACTAAAGTTCTTTCACACCGCTTGAAGGTAACACTGGACATGGCTCAACCGAGAGAACAAGCTGGATTCAGGAGTGGCTACAGCACAATAGATCATATCCACGTACTGAGAGAACTAATTGATAGAGCGAGGGAATATGAACTTCCATTGTGCATGGCTTTTATCGATTATGAAAAAGCCTTTGATTCGGTGAAACCATCAGCAGTTACCACGGCTCTGAAATCCTGCGGTATTGAAGATGCATACATTAATATTATTAATAACATCTATGAAAATGCAAGTGCAAAGATTCGGCTGTTTGAAAATACAACACACATAAAAATTGGAAAGGGAGAGAGACAAGGTGACACCATATCTCCGAAGCTCTTTAATGCCACATTGGAAAATGTCTTTCAATCAGTGAACTGGGAAAACAAAGGGATAAAGATTAATGGAGATTATCTAACCCACCTTCATTTTGCTGATGACGTAGTCATTTTTGCAACTACCCCATCAGAGCTGCAGAGTATGATCCAGGAACTTGCTGACAAGAGTAAAGAAGTGGGATTAAAAATGAACTTTGGAAAATGTCTTTCAGTCACTGAACTGGGAAAACAAAGGGATAAAGATTAATGGAGATTATCTAACCCACCTTCGTTTTGCTGATGACGTAGTCATTTTTGCAACTACCCCATCAGAGCTGCAGAGTATGATCCAGGAACTTGCTGACAAGAGTAAAGAAGTGGGATTAAAAATGAACTTTCAGAAGACAAAAGTGATGTACAATGTTTTTACAAGAAATGAAGATTTATCGATTGATGGAGAAAAACTGGAGATAACAGATACGTATGTTTATCTTGGACAGCAGATATCAAGTGAGGGTCACATTGGTGAAGAAATTAATCGGCGTACAAAACTTGTTTGGAGAGCTTTTGGAAGAAACAGCATAATTTTCAAGAGCAATATGCCATTATGTCTTGAAAGAAAAGTGTTTGATCAATGCATCCTTCCAGTGCTTACGTATGGTGCAGAGACGTGGACCTTAACTAAAAGAGACATACAAAGGCTGCAGACAACTCAAAGAAGCATGCAGAGGTGCATGATTGGTGTAACCAGGAGAGATAAGAAGAGGAACTCGTGGATCCAAAAGATGACAAGAGTGGAAGACATCATGATCAGAGTTAAATCCCTGAAATGGCAATGGGCTGGACATACTGCCAGAAGGACAGATCATCGATGGACAGCCGAAATTTTAGATTGGATTCCAAGGGACAGGAAAAGACCCAGAAGAAGACCACATGGGAGATGGGTGGATGAAATTCGAAAGTTTGCAGGGGTGACATGGAGGAGACTGGCACAAGACAGACCGTTGTGGAGGAAACTTGGGGAGACCTTCGTCCAGCAGTGGATTGATAATGGTTGACAATGATGATGATGATATATATATATATATGTTGCTGGTTGTTATAAAATAACAGTTTGGACCCTGATATATAGCAGAAAAACGATAGCGAACAGTTAATATGAATTACATTTTGTGCAATTGGTAAAACGTATGGTGGATTCGGATATTGTTGCGTATAGCTCTTTCATAAGATGTTTAATACTTATGAGGAGGAAGAACGATTTGCTTTTGCAGAAAATAAGATTTAAATACTCAAATACTTTTTCACATATCTACAAATTGAAAAAGCTAGAAAGATGAATATTTACCCTCGGAACGCATTCTTTAATCATGTTCCTCACCTGAAAATTAAAAAAACACATTCGTTTAATTTGAGTGAAAATTAAAGCATAAGTAATAAAAACAAATGTGAAGCAGAGATGGAAACCAGATGCTAATTTACCAGGGTGAATCAAAAGTTCGTCTCGTTTTTATTGGGATTTTAACGACTACCGTGAGCAACTCATTGGACTATAAGCAGTCGCCTGTCCCTAATTTAGGGCCACTGATTCCAGGAAAGGGAGAGAGCCAGAGCCGTAAGACAAACACAACATCCATGCCTCACTGAGATTCGAACCCAGACCGATCTCCGATTAATGGTCGTAATCCAGCGCTTAGACCACTGCGCCCCCGGGGCGGTCTTCTCGTTTTGATCTCCACAAGATCCGAAAGATGACGAGAGTGGAAGACATCATGATCAGAGTTAAATCCCTGAAATGGCAATGGGCTGGACATACTGCCAGAAGAACAGACCATAGATGGACAGCCGAAATTTTAGATTGGATTCCAAGGGACAGGAAGAGACCCAGAAAAAGACCACATGGGAGATGGGTGGATGAAATTCGTAAATATGCGGGGGTGACATGGAGGAGACTGGCACAAGACAGACCGTTGTGGAGGAAACTTGGGGAGACCTTCGTCCAGCAGTGGATTGATAATGGTTGACAATGATGATGATGATGATGATTCAGTGCTCTGGAAACTTTTGTGTAGGACTGACATGCTTCCATCCTACCAACCTCTCTCCACCACTGAAAATCATCCATACAATGTCCTCATGATAGATAATCAGCATGACGTACTACTGAAATGAAAATAAAAGTTGCTAGAGCAGCTACAAGATGAGAGTAGTTTTTTTGGCATGCCACTGAAATGAAAGCAAGGGTTGCCTAGAGCAGCTACAGGATGAGAGTAGACTCGTGCATCTTTTGACGTGCCATTGAAGTGAAAGCAAAAGTTCCTTAGAGCAGCTACAACATGAGAGTAGACTCATGCATCTTTTGACGTGCCACTGTAGTGAAAGCAAGAGTTGCTTAGAGCAGCTACAACATGAGAGTAGACTCGTGCATCTTTTGACATGCCACTGAAGTGAAAGCAAAAGTTCCTTAGAGAAGCTACATGAGAGTAGACTCATGCATCTTTTGATGTGCCACTGTAGTGAAAACAAAAGTAGCTTAGAGCAGCTACAAGATGAGAGTAGATCTTTTGACGTGCCACTGAAGTGAAAGCAAAGGTTGCCTAGAGCAGCTACAACTAGAGAGTAGACTCTTGCATCTTTTGAAGTGCTACTGAAGTGAAAACAAAAGTTGCTTAGAGCAGCTACAACATGAGAGTAGACTCCTGCATATTTTGACATGCCACTGAAGTGAAAGTAAAAGTTGCTTAGAGCATCTATAACATGAGAGTAGACTCCTGCATATTTTGACATGTCACTGTAGTGAAAGCAAGAGTTGCCTAGAGCAGCTACAAGATGAGAGTAGACTGGTGCATCTTTTGACGTGCCACTATAATGAAAGCAAGTTGCCTACAGCAGCTACAAGATGAGAGTAGACTCTTGCATCTTTTGACATGCCACTGAAGTGAAAGCAAGAGTTGCCTACAGCAGTTACAAGATGAGAGCAAACTCGTGAATCTTTTGACGTGCCACTGAAGTGAAAGCAAGAGTTGCCTAGAGCAGCTACAAGATGAGAGTAAACTCGTGAATCTTTTGACGTGCCACTGAAGTGAAAGCAAGAGTTGCCTAGAGCAGCTACAAGATGAGAGTATACTCGTGAATCTTTTGACGTGCCACTGAAGTGAAAGCAAGAGTTGCCTAGAGCAGCTACAAGATGAGAGTATACTCGTGCATCTTTTTAATGCAATCCTAACTTGCATATTCCAGCTTACCTGCTTCAAAAGTAAATGCAACGTATTCTTCCACGTAGCAAAACTTTGCATGCTCACCAATTTTCAGTGCATTATTTTATATACATTGGGAGCTATATACGTTTTTATAGGTTATTATATAATTTTGAGTACCAGTGTACTTTTATACCTTTACTACTTCTGCCCTTTGCAATCTGAAGTATTCTATCAGGATAATTTGCCACTTACTACTTTTAACATTGTGACCTATATTTGTTGCAGTCCCAGCTATCATGGTTGAAATTTTTCAAAATTTGATTTTCTTCTTTATTTTTCTGTGCAGATATTTTTCCTGCTCTAACTATTGTTCTCTCAAGTTCCCATATTTAATGCTGTTTACTTGAAAATTGAAGTTATTAATTTTGTGAAATATGTAGCATGTTATTATCTTTTTTTTTTTTTTTTTGATAATTTTTAGAATTTTTAAAATTAACTTTTTTCCCTTCTGGTAACAGAGAAGTCTGATGATCACAGGGATGATGAACATGAAGTGTCAACATCTCATGGTAAGAAGCATCCCACAACATCCCATCAGAAAGGCTTGTCAACTTTCTATGGTGATCGAGATGATATTGAAAAAATGAAGGTAAGTCAGTGATTTTCAGTATTAGTAACGACTTACCATGGTATTGAATTACTAAAGCACTTGGTGCCTTTTCACATAATACAGTAGAATCCCGATAGTACGTCCCCACATTTTCCATTTCAAGCGACGTTTTTCTGAAGTCCTGATGATTCTCCTATATTTTCCCCATGTTATACGTTTTTCCAATCACATTATTTCCTGCATCAAGCATTGTTCAAAATAATTTTGGGGGCCAAACCTGATTTTCCTCTAATTTCATGTCTTTCTTGGTTTCCGTACATATAAGATAGTTTTAAACTGGTTTTCCCGCCTCCTGCCACATTCTTCAGTAGAATCTGTTCTTCTTTCCCAGAATTTGTCAAAAACACATGATGCCCAGTTGTGGCAGTGCCGCATTCCTTAGACTGTAAAAACACTTGCAAAACCACTTACGAAACCGTAAAAAACACTTGCAAAGCCTTTCAGTTATAGAGAAAGCTTTGCTTGAGCTAAACACTAAAAATATAAAAACATAAATGTGTTTACAATACATACTATGTACTACTATAGTACTACTAGTGTACATTGCATTTCTATTTTTTGCACATATTACGTATGCCTGTAAAGTTTGTTTTACCTTCACCATGGTTTTACAATTTCCTGTATTGTATGACTTTTTATGCTGGTCTACTGAAAAGCATAAAATCGGGGTTTCACTGTATCTGAGAGGTGTAGACCCCCACCCCCACCCCCCACCCCAACGTCATTTTAAGGGCAAAGTGATAATTGGATAAAAGCTCACAATTTAACAGGGGCTAAGGGAATTTATTCAACTTAACATAAAGTGGGTTTTCAATGCCAAAAGCAAGCTTCTAAATCATAGTGGGAAATGATAAAGCCACAAATTGGTTGCAGATATCAGTTCTTCTATTCAAATACCGTAGAGTTTCCTTCATATAATCCACGGATTATCTCTTTAAAAAGTTGTAAATTTAAGCTCTATAAATAATATGCCACTTAAGAAAAAAAATTTTAAATCTGTGTTGTAATTGTCAGGGTAGGTCATATCATACATAGAAAATTACCAAAACTGCATTACCAGATAAATGTAGTGCAAAACAAAGATAAGATTCCGCAAACAGTTGGAAAGTTATTTACTTGTTTAATTATAAGCATTTTGACAGAAAATACGATGAAGGTGGTATTATTTGCTCTCGTGGAGGATCACGTGTTGCAGGAAGCTCAACATCATGCATATTTCTGGGTGCCACTGGTCTAACTGTGGTAAATCTGAAAAAAAAAAAAAAAAAAGAACTAATGACTTTTTATTTACTTGAAAGTTACATAAAAGCACCTAAAAAGTGCAAGAAAGGTTATAAGAAGGTTTTTTACTTGCTGGATCATTCTATAAATTGTGACTTTTCTATCAGAAATTACAGTTTGAGAGAAACATTGCAGGTGTGCCAATTATGCAGTGTTTTTTTCTTTTTTTCTGAATTTCCCAGTCTACTGATTTTTTGAAGGAAAATGTGGTGTTTCTTGGGGCGAAGGTACAATAGATTTCCAAAATTTTTATGAGAAAATGAGCCTTTATTCAAACAGAAGCCACATTTGAAGCACAAAAATTTGAGCTAGAAGTTTCAAATGTTAACTTCATACCGCTGTGAGTGGAGGAATTGCAGCTGATTACTCAATATTTATGCAATTCACAACTTAGCATCTCACATTAAAGGTCCATGTTTGGCATATGAATCGCGGGTGTTTTTCCCCTTTTCTGGTGCCAGTAGAGTTATGTACATAGGATATCACCAAAAATTGGTTTGGCAGTTTGAATACTTTCTCTTTCTGCATTTCATGAAAAGAATTAATCAGCCATGTGACCAGACCCTGATTTGTGGGAGGGGCTCATGTACCCTGCACCACTGAAATGTGGGAGCCCTAAAAGAGGAACTTGACCAACTTATCAGTATAAATGTTGTAAGTAAATATTTTTCCACCTTTACTCCTTTTTGTTTTATTTCAACCCTGTAAAGATTACAGTGACATTTAAATATCATAATTCGCATCATTTGTTCTGTCTACAGGGCTAGTTAAGCACTGCAGACAAAACAAAAAGTGAACTTCAAGTAAAATAATTTCAGTTAAACAACAAACTTTATTACCAGGAGTCAGGGGCATATTAGAGGGGGGCAAGAGAGCCTTCCTCTCCCCAAAAAAGTTTCATTTTTAAGTTTTTGGTCAAAATGCAACTTACATTAGGAAAAATGCCTTAATTTAATAAAAATGCATCAACTTACATTAGAAAAAAATGCTTAAATTTTTTTCTTCTATCTGTCATTAATTTTCATTTTGTTCTGGTGGATTTCAAATACTTCAATTTTTCATTACCCCCTTAAAAAGAAATTCTATATACACCCCTGCCAGGAGTGATTTTAGAAAAATTCATGAGCCCCAACCCCAACAGATGTTTCAAACAGCAGCTCCAAACCAATTCACAGTATGCGACGATTTTTTTCTTTTTATTTTTGCCTCACACAAAATCTAAACCAACTTACTACTGTTAATTGAGCTCAAAAAAATACTATAATTTCTGTTACAATTTTATTTCAAAAGTTAGACTTACTACTGCATGAAATGTGAAGCCATATCAGAGGAACTGTTATACAGCGGATGAGTCGAAGTTTTGCTATATTTGCATAAACACATGTGCTGCGGAGGGTATGTCACGAGTTTAAACTAGTTCAAGTCGCGCACTGCAGTCAGTCAAAAGGGATGTAAAGTGGTAGTCGTTGCTGTGAACAGCAAGCATTACATGTCATCGTTCTGTCTTTGGTTGGGATGCCTAAAAGATGAACAGCCACGTCCGGCTAATTAGAGAACTTTTGCTTTACGAGTTTGAACTCGGCCATAAGACTGCTCAAGCAACACGAAACATTTGTCATTCAAAAGGGGAAGGTTCTGTGGACCATAGCACCGCAACCAGATGGTTCAAGAAATTTCTTTCAAGTGACACAAACCTCGGCGATCAACCAAGGTCAGGTAGGCCATGAACCGTGCATTCGGAGGCTGTGCGCCAGGCCGTAGAGGTAAATCCGACAACCAGCACTCGGAGGTTATTAGGCAAGCTGATAACCGTAGCTGATAAGCATATCACAGGCCACTGTAGTTTGGCACATTCAGGGCCTCGGCAAGGTCTGCAGGAGCTGTTGCATCATCACTCACGAACTGACGCCAGCTGAAGAAAACCGCCGAGTAGAATGGTGCACGAAACTCCTAGAAAACCCACGCAATGTACGTTTCATCAAGAGAATTCATTACATGCGATGAAAAGTGGGTCTATTTCCATAATCCAAATCCACAACAGCAGTGGTTGATCCCAGGCCAGCTTCCAGAACCTGTTGCCAAACGTGGGCACTTCGGGCACAAGGTGATGCTCTGCACCTGGTTGAATTTCGAGGGGATAATCCATTACAAATTTGTTCCAGATGGTCGGACCATCAATGCCAACCTCTACTCTGAACAGCTGGAGCGAATGTATGCCATTTTGGAGGAGAAGTAGCCAGCACTGGTGAACAGAAAGTGCGCTCTCCTACAGTGGGACAACGCTCGGCCTCATACCGCGCGAACAACCCGGGCAAAACTTCAGGAACTTGAGTGCATCGAACTGATGCCACATCCAGCATGTAGTCCGGACCTCGCCCCATCGGACTATTACTTGCTCCAGTCCATGGCCCACTTCCTTCGCAGGCGGCACTTCAACAACCAGGAGGAGGTGACAGCTGGGATGGAGAAGTTCTTCGCCTGGAAGGAAAAGAACTGGTACCGCAGCAGAAGCGAAGAACTGGCAGAGAGATGGCTAATGACGGTGCAACATGATGGCCTATACTTTGAATGCTAGTCCGCTTTCGTCTTATAGGTGCATATGAAGACATAAAGTGATCCAAATATTGCAAAACTTTCGACTCATGCTCTAACTATAATAAAACACTCTACTTTCACTAACTTAGAAAGTTCCACTGTGTTACAAACATACAATCACTTAACCGTTCTCTGAGATTCTGAGGTTTGCTCATCAAAGGAAGCTTATCTGCCAGATTAAAGTTCAAAAGTGATGGTGCAAGAATTTACATACTGTTGGTATATCAAACATTCCATTTTCACTGATCTTGACATTCACTACACATCTCTCACAAGATAACTTTTGTACTTAATTATCTTTTTCACATTCAGACATTCTTGTATCTGGTTCTCCCACAATTTCTTTGGCATTCCTCTACCTTTCCTTCATGCCACTTAGGCTGAATAATTCTCTTGGTAAGCATCTCGCCACTCATTCTTTCAACACAGCATAACCACCTAAAAACAGTTGTCCACACTTTACTAACAGTTTGCTTCACATTACACATCTGCAACACACCTTTATTCCTCACATTATCAAAACGTGTCTTGCCACAAATCCCCTGTAAATAATGCAATTCTACAGCATACAAATGACTCTGTCCCTTTTGCAGTACCCAGCTTTTACTTCCATACATCAGAGAAGAAACAATTGCACTTTCATACACAACCATTTGGGACTTTTTTAAGAACCCATTATTCCTGTGTAATCATCCCAAAAAACAACTGACTTTCAGAGATGTGAGTTCACTTGCCTACTAATTTCATCATCTAACATGTTTTTTTTTTTTTTAAATGCTGATTTTCTCCTTAAAAAAAA
Organism: Macrothele yani; assembly: GCA_039090855.1. Taxonomy (NCBI): domain Eukaryota; kingdom Metazoa; phylum Arthropoda; class Arachnida; order Araneae; family Macrothelidae; genus Macrothele; species Macrothele yani. The sequence goes on along the minus strand of CM077000.1, from coordinate 70,882,708 downwards.
CAACTTTTTTTCAATTTGAGAAAAGATTTTTCCTCCAAAAGTCAGGCCTGGCAATGGGCTTCCCACTCCCTCCATTTTTGTCAAATTACTATGTAGGAAAGCTGGAAGAAAAGGTACTGGTTCAGCCCTCGTACTTTTGCCTTTATCACAGATATATGGATGATATCTTATTCATTATTGATAGTAAGGATAAAGATTAATTCATACACTGGACATGGATCGGGAATACCAAACAGAAGTCATCGCTCTTTCCACGGTAATAAGTGAGTCACGCAAAAATTCTCATCAGCCTCCACTGGGAATCGAACCCAGGGTCTTCCAGTTACGCGCCGGACATGCTACCACTGCGCCACAGCGGCCTCGAATTCTCCAGACTTGCATGTGATTTGACTCGTTGTGTGACGGCCGATAAGAATTTTTCCTCGATTCACTTATTAACATGGAAAGAGCGATGACTTCTGTTTGGTGTTCCTGATCCACGTCGAGTGTATGAATTAATTACTTATTTGCCTCCTAGTTATTTGTTCAGTTGCTGCTTTCCATCTTTCATGAATCCCCAGCATTGTGTGGGGCTCCATGAAGCAACCTGCCATGTGGTTTGGCAGTTAATTACATGTGAGTCTGGAGAATTTGAGGCTGCTGTGGTGCAGTGGTAGCATGTCCAGCGCGTAGCTGGAAGATCCTGGGTTCGATTCCCGGTGGCAGCCGATGAGAATTTTTCCGTGACTCACTTATTAACATGGAAAGAGAGATGACTTCTGTTTGGTTTAAGGATAAAGATCTTCCAGAAAATATTCTATGGTGCTTTAATGAATTAGATGATTCCCTTAAGTTCACTTTGGAGGTTCAAACTGAATGAAAATTAAACTTCTTGGATTTGACTATCTATGTACAGGAAAATAAGTTCCTCACAAAAATGTACAAAAAACCTTTGGATACAAATAAAATACTGGATTTTAACACCTCTCATCCATACTCAATGAAGAGAAATGTTGCAAACCAATTTTTAGAAAAAATAATTTAGTCTTCTCAGAAGATATGAAAAAAGCCCACATAGAGGAACTGAAAGTAATGCTAACAGAAAATAACTACCCAAAAAAAGGAAACTGATAAATTACTCATGCAAGATAAACAGAAAAAAACAAAAACAAAAAAAAAACATAGAAGCAAGCAGGAGTTTTGGTTCACAAGAAAAATTACATATCAAAAGGATTTGTTTGAATCTTTAAAGAAAAGAGAATAAGCAGTAAATATGATATTAGATTAGCTCCCAGTTTTGACAACAAACTTAAAAAAATTTGCTCTAGCTTGATTCAAAAAGAAGAAAACTTGTTAAAAATGCAAGGAGTAATTTATAAAGTAACTTGCAGCTAGGAAAATACTACATAGGTGAAACAGGTCATAGGCTGAAAACTTGCATCGTGGAGCACAAGGCAGCAGTAAAAAATTGTTCAAACAAGACAGGATTAGACAGACACGTTAGAGAAACAGGACACTGCATAGACTGGGACTCTTAAACTGTCATTAGACATCGATCCAACTTCCTGACGCGAAAATTGAAAGAGGGACTTGAAATCGGAAAATACAAGAACTTCATCATTAATGATTGCAAGGGATTTTTGCTATCTAACATCTGGCAAGATCTTTTGCAGAATCACCGTAACCATCAAGGTTAGCCATAACCGAAGACAGTGATGGAGATTGAACGAATGACTGTCTGATGAAATAGAGGAATTCTCTCTTTTGTTTTTCCATTATTTATGCTCAATTTGAATTTCATAGAAACTACGTACATCTGGGACAGTATACTCTGCAACTCATTTTTGCTCTCTGCCAACAGGTCATGTCATCAGCATACAGCAATCTTCACACATGGATATTACAAAGACATAGACCAGTCATGAATGGTTCGCTTCCCACTCCAGAACAACGAAATTTTCAAGTTTTCAGATATTATCTGACTTACCATCCATGTCATATTTACACCAAAAAACGGATTCACATCGTACTGTGGAATTAACTTTTTTACGGGTCTTATAGAGGTTATTATTCAAAAAAGTTGGTGGTCAAATTTTCAAACTAAAGCTTAGTTCGTCATCAGGACTATGTCACTAGAGTAGTTGCTGCCATACGTACCACAAAGGACTTTTCGAAAAACTGAAGAGGATCGGAGCAAAATATAATATCAGGCTTGCTCCAGATCTAAGTAACAAATTAAAGAAATGCCTGCCAGCTTTAAAGCAGAAAGAAGAGGACATCCAATTCCAAGAAGGAGTAATATATTGCATCGACTGTAACTGCGGTCTCAGCTGTATAGGAGAAACAGGGAGAAGTATTAAAGTCCGAATGAAAGAACACCAAGCAGCTATTAGGAGCATTAGTAACAAAACAGGGCTAGACAGACATATACAAGCAAGTGGACACTCCATTAATTGGGACTCAGTAAGAATAATTGCCCACCAGTCAAACTTAGTAAAGAGGAAACTAGAAGAAGGGATCAAAATAGCAAGAAGAAGAAGTACCACAATTAACAATGATTGCGGTTGGACTCTTCGAACTGAGTGGCAGCAACTACTCCAGTGATGTAGTCCTGATGACGAACTAGGCTTTAGTTCGAAAATTTGACCACCAACTTTTTTTAATAATAACCTCTATAAGACCCATAAAAAAGTTAATTCCACAGTACAATATGAATAGAGGTGCCATAAATGCATTTATAACTAGGATTCACATCTTCAAAATTTGTACATAGACCAGTATTGTCTATTTTGACATCCCGCATTCAGCCGGGTGATCATATTAATAGGCTTGCCTCCATGGAGTGCTCTTCTTGGCAACAGTGGCTGACATGACAGAAACAAGAGGCTTTAGTATAAATATTGTTGAGGTACCAGCTAGTTCGGTGTGACATTGGCCAAAAGACTCTAACTCACTGGGTTTTGTTCCAGAACCCTTAGGTGGAATGGCCTACTCAAGCTGTTGGCTGATTCCCCATACTGATTTACTTTTATGTTTTATAATACTTAAAAAAGGAATTTAAAGGACTTGGCTGTGGGATATGGCGGACCTACCCCACTTAAGCTGAACCTGTGTTTCGTACTGTAAACACAGGTTCAGCCCAAGTGGGGTATTGTCCAGGTGGACCTACCCCAACCTGGACCTGTGTTTCATACTGTTTATTGTTTGGGCTTTAACACAAATATTTATTTTCCAGAATATAAATATGGACATAGGCTTGCAGGGCCCTTTTCTAAGGGAATAACTGAAATGTTTATTAAAAACATTATTTTTCTAATGGAGTGGTCTTTCTTTTTTTTTTTTTTTTTTTTTTTTTTTTGTTACAAACTATTTACAAAAAGATAGCCATTTTGATCAAAAATTTAAACAAGACATGACCAATTCTTAGCACCAGAATTAAGCATCTGTCAATAAGCCACAACAAGGATATAGGAGTACATTATTGACTCCTCTGCACACCATGGACAAAGTCTAATTTTTTGAACAAGTGTGTGGTGTCTTTCAGCTGTTTTGCAATCTTAAGAACTAATACAAAGTTCCATTGCCTCATGGGGCTCTCGCCACACACTCTGCTTGCCGTCAGTACAGAACAAGATGCACCACAACTTGTTGGACACATGATTTTTTTCCCCAGTGTCCAGTCATGTCATACCTGACACCAATATAGACATCAATGGTTTCCGTATAGGCATGGGATTGCCAATACTGATCCTCTTTATTTCCCTGCACGTAGTTCGTTGAGGTACGGGTCGAGAAAAGCCTTCATTGAATGCTTCGGTCAATTTCTGCACACAGGAAGTCCTGTTTCTCCATACAAGCCTTTTGAGGTCATGCCAATCTCGATCATGACATATTGTCATCATGCCACAGTGACACCTCTTAGGCAAGCAATGTGGGTTATTTTCCCACCAATTAAAGACCTGAGGGACACTATCTACCAACAAGTAATTGGACACCCCTGCAATTGACGATATCTGCGGTCCTGATACACGTCACGGCCGCCGCCGTTAAATATCGTGTGGGAAACAGCAATGCAACCAGTCGCATGCAAGATGCCACGCAGTTCGGAGCTCTCTGATTTCGAGAAAGGTGTAATCGTCGGGTATAACAGAAATGGCCAATTTATATGTGAAATTTCCAGCGAGTTGAAGTACCCAAAATCGACACTGGCCTACGTGATTGGCAAGTGGAAGATGAGAGCGGACCGTCGGAATGTGCCCCGACCCGGCAGCCCCACAAAACTGGGTGTTAGAGACCGATGGGTGCTGGCCAGAGAAATTCGGAAGAACCGCACCAAATCGATGAGCCACATCCGCGAGGAGTTTCAACAGGCATCCGGGAGTGTTCTTTTGATGAATACCATCCGTAAAGAAGCCCATCTGCTCGGTTATCATGGACGTCCTGCCGCCCACAAGCCTTTGATCACCAAGTCCAATAGCGCTGCTCGGCTAACGTGGTGCAAAGAACGTCGACAGTGGACTGTTGAACAGTGGAAACAGGTTCTCTGGAGCGACGAATCAAGGTTCACCCTCTACCGTTCGGATGGCAGGGTCCGGGTTTGGCGTCTGCCTGGAGAACGCCTCCTGCCGGAATGTATTGTGCCAACTATGAAGTTCAGCGGCGGTGGAATTATGCTATGGGGGTGTTTCTCCTGGTATGGCACGGGACCCATGATCGCAATTCCTGGTAGACTCAACGCCGAGACCTACTGCACCATTTTGGATGACCATGCGCTTCCTATGTTGTGGCAGTTTTATGGGGTGGGCCCATGTTACTTTCAGAATGACAATGCCACCTGTCATGTTGCGAGGTCCACCATGGCTTGGTATGGTGACAAGGAGGTTAATAAAATGGACTGGCCTGCGCAGAGCCCGGACCTTAACCCTATCCAGCACCTCTGAGACGAGTTGGAGCGTCGACTTAAGGGGTGCCCCCACCATCCGAAATCGGTGAAGGAACTGACCTGTCTTCTCCAAGCCGAGTGGAAGAAAATACCGCTAGCCGTCGTACAATGCCTGGTTGAGAGTATGTAATCGCCGCTCGTGGAGGCTCCACCAACTATTGAAGGTGAATAAACTTTGTTTTCCTTTGCTATCACAGGTGTCCAATTACTTGTTGGTAGATAGTGTATCTCACATTTTGGGAAACCAGTCAGTTTTCAAAATCATCGCTCCAGCCAGACGGGCATCCACAATAAGCCCTTTATGGAACTCTGAAAGATCCATTGTTTTTCCAGTTATGATGAACACTAATGACAATTCCTGATGAGCAGCAGTCTTAAATAATTGCCTAGATCATGTGGTGATGCATGTAACCACGTTTTGCACATATGCTGCATAAGTGACGCATATACACATCTGCAGGAAGGGTTCTAATTCAGTCTGTATATGTACATACACATAATCATAGATGGAAAGTGGAATAATGTTTTGTGCAAATGAGGAATGTTTATGTTGTACAGTATCCAAGTTTGTGGCCATCAATATTTAAGGATTTGTCTTTTTATGGTTATCCATTTTAACTTGTTTTGATCTTTTAATCCTTCCCATCTGGTTCCAGCCAGGACCTTGCCTGGAAATTTAGGGTACCCTGGGAGATGAAAATAAAGAACATACATTTTGACATTAAATAAGTAAGGGCATAATACTGTTAAATATATTCAAATGCTGCTTTGGCATCCCTTGTAGGCTAGTGCCCGAGCAGTTTTCCATCTGTCTGACCTCTAAATCCAGCTGTGCTTCTACCAAATTGCGATTTACTTTATTTTTGCTCGTTTGCTTTAACTTCACTAGTAAATCACTGGCTGTTCCCATTTCTGTGATATCAGGTGAACATGGCAGGGTTTATGGGACCAACAGGTGGAAAATAAACTACATGGTATCAAACCAATTCTTGGAGTCTGGAAATCATCATGTCGAACCATAGGGAGGAAGTTCTACTTACACGTCTCCACGTTGGGCATTGCCGTCTCACTCACTGCTATTTGCTGTGTGGCGACGTGGGATGTGTGGGACATACAATGTGGCTTTAACTGTTGTTTACAGTATGCATTCATGCCATTGTTTTGTTCATCAACGATCTCATCATTTCCTTTTACCTGTTTTGCCAGATGACTTAGTGACCCTGGGTCATCTTATAAAAGATTATTGTGATGTGTCATCCATTTTGTCATTTCTATGTTGTACTGGTGTTTCTAGTTCTATATAATGTATTGTTTCATGGGCTTTTACACTTGTTATTCTAATATTGTACATAAACGTTTATCTATTAGTGTTGTTATTGTTTTTTATTTTAAATAATTGGACTTGGTGCTCTTTGACCCTCGTGCTATTAGACACCAACCAAGCCATTTCTGTGTCTGCCAGAAGCTCTTTCACATTTAGGGTATATGCTCAAACTCACATAACAATAGTGGAGTCAATGTTTTAACCATTCTCAATTATAATAAACAGCTGTATTCAATGGCAGACTAATGCATATACTTTTGCTATTCTTTGGATGGGACTTAATGAAGTAATTAGATGATAAATAAAGAAAATCAAGAGAGTATCCTGTACTCTTTGTGGATAATTTATGCTATGCACCTTTTGCATGCCAAGATATTTGTGGATGTGAAATAGAATGAGTGATTCAAGAGTATACATTTATTTATGAACAGCGCATTCTGAGCCACAGTCCGGTATATACTAAGTGCAATTAAATCATAACAACAAACAATAAGGTTGACTAATTCCTGAAATTATGCGGTACTTTGGTAGGTGAATTAATGAATGTTATTGTCATAAAACCAATGAAAGAAGATATCTGAGCCATAAAAGTAAATATTTTGCTGAACTATGGCAACAGCAATAGTAAGTATTTCAACTGGTTAGTTTTTCAAAAACAGCATTTTTTATTATTATTATTATACATTATTCAAATTTAGACAAATATAAGAAGTGGCCCTGACACCAATGAAATGTGATTTAGCTACAAAAGTCCATCTGCACATGATTAAGCTAAAATCTGACGTCAAGGTAGAAAGAATAGCTGGATTGCGTGTGTTAGTGAGGTGAATTAGTAACATTTGGTCTAGAATATCTACAGGCTACACCCCATCATGTTATACATAATTTAAAAGCTCTAATCAATAGTAGACAGACAGGGTCAAGAGGAAACCAAATTTCAATAAGACACACCGGTTTTAAGATGTTTAAGAAAATCAACCCTGCCATGATATACATCATTTTAAAGCTCTGTTCAGTAGCAGGAAATTTCCCCTTGGGGATGTTGAGAAGAAGCCAAATTTCACTATGACGCACCGTTTTTTAGATATTTGACAAAATCAATCCTGTCGTACTATGCATCATCTTAAAGCTCTCTTCAATACCAGGAAACTGTCCCTTGGGGTGTTGAAAGCTAAATTTCACCACAACACACTATTTTTTTAAGATTTTTGAGAAAATTAACCCCTTCGTGCTGTATACATCATCTTAAAGAACTCTTCAATAGCAGAAAACTGCCCTTTGGGAGTGTCGAGAGGAAGTCAAATTTCGCTGTGACACACTGTTTTTGAGATATTTGAGAAAATCAACCTAGGTAGCTCACCAACTACTTTCATTACACTGAATTTTTTTTTTTTTTGCTTGGGATGTACTTTGTTATTGGTAGGAAAAATACATAGCATAAAAAACCCATCTTATTATGCTCTTTTATGAATGAGTAAACTTTCTTTTTTTCTGTTTCCTTTTTCTAGGAACGTGCTGACAGAAATCACACATTTGTGTACATCAAAATCCCTGAAGTTCCACTGCGTGTCAGCTATAAAGGGAAAAAAGAAAAAAACATTGAGGATGTGCAGGATCTCAGCCTGGTGTTGTCTACATTAGAATATCACAACACTACCTGGACGTGGTTAGATCTGTTGATGGAATTAAAAAAGGATGCAAAGAACATTCTCTTAGCCCAGGTAGGATATCTATAGAAGGGGAATATATATATATATATGCTTGGATTTTTTAATATTCATTTTCTAATTCTGATTTTGTTTTAAATATGGGGCTAATAAGATGTTCACATTAAAAAAAATATAAAAACAATTGGCTGTACTCAGAAATTGAAATTAGATTCAATTGAAGAATTCTTATTCTGTTTATTTGTAAATGTGTCTGATCTCTTGTTGTCTATCAAGGCCTGCTCACAATGCTTTGAATTCAGTTCATAAGTTTTGTTGGCACTTTCAATCTGAATGTTATTGCTAGATTCCACTTAGACCTTTAGTGAAAGTGCACAATGCAGTATTCCAACAGGAAAATTACCAGCCCTATACAAACAAAATTACAAGATTGGCTCTTCAAGATGTAAACGAAGTCACCAGACCTTTCCCATTTGAACGTGCCTACAACATCATTGAAAGCACCTGTCCTCAAGTTCAGTATATGCTCTTTCAGTTCTTGTGTTGGAAATGGAATAAGCCTGCAATAATGTTCTGTAAGATGATATTCTTCTTTTTTTTTTTTTTTTTCTTTTTTTCAACTGAGTCCATCAGTGCTCGTTCACCAGATCTGTCAATACTTATCATTCATACAATTATGATAGTAATCAAGTAATATGTGGTATTGAATATAGATGTATAAGAATAATTCAATACTTATCATATGTACAATTATGGTAGTAATGGTGTAATACGTGGTATATTGAATATCGATGTATAAGTCTCAGGGCTTGAAAAATACCTGAAAAGTTGCATGCCCAGCTTGGCATGTGCAGAAATTATTTACCTGCCCAGGTAGTAAAAGCTGGATGCCAAGGAAAATGTATCTTTTAAGATAACAAATCAAAAACCTCATTTTTTAATTCTTTGAATAAAGCTTATGTTGAGAATTAGCTTCCTAGTTTCTTAATTCAATTACTAATCAAAAACAAATATTATGGAAATTTTACTAGGAAATGTTTTTATTTAAGTTTCAAATTTTCGGAGAAAACTCTTTTCCTTCTTCAGGCTGTCTTTTTGTTGTCACTTATTCCCGTCACTATCGTGGTTACGGTTATTTTTCATCAAATCCTGCCAGATGTTAGGCAGGGAAAATCCTTTGCAGTCATTGATGATGGAATTTTGATTTTTCTCAATCTCTATTCCTTCTTTTAGCTTTCTTTTTTGAAAATTGCTTTGGAAACTGATGACTTTAAGTGAATTCCAATCCATGCTGTGACTAGTTTCTCTAACATGCCTATCTAAACCAGTCTTGTTGGAGCAATTTTTAAAAGCAGCTTTATGCTCTGCTATACGATCACACCATACACTTAACAAGACCTTTCTCAGATGCAGTCCTCCTTTTGAATTCGTGGAGTATGTTCTCCAACTCATGATACAGTTCTTTGATGCTTTAAATTTCTGTAAAAGACCCACTTTTCATCACCCATAACTAATAATTCCAAGAAACATTCACTTCTGTGATATGCGAGCAAAGAAAGACAGATGGTCATCTGTTTGATCGATTTCTTGCGCATAGGTCACATGGTACCCACTGGACGGACTTTGCAATAAACCCAAGTGCATGCATCCTTCTTTCTACTGTTGTTCCATGTATGCAAAACCTTCCTGATAATTCTTCAGTGGTTATATGCTGGTCATTCGTTATGACTTGGTTGAGATCCTCTTCAGAAACCTCTGATGGAAGCCCAAAGCATGGTTGATTTCTGCAGCTTCTGTCTTCACGGAATTTCTGGAACCAAATATGAAATGTGCTTTCATCTACAGCATCCTTGCCATGCACCTCACGAATGTTACGGCAGGTTTCAGCTGCATTGTTGCTTTTGTCGAACTTATAAAGCAAATAATGCCTAATGTGATTCCTATCGCTTGCCATGTTAACCCTTGGGTAACTTGTTTATGGGGAAATGCAACTGTTGGGGTTATTTTATAGCCTACTCCTTGAAGCATTTTGGACATCACACGCACAAACTGTTACATACCTGCCAACTTTTACGCATTTTAACTGTTCTTTACGATTTTATGCATAGATTGCTTTTTTTTTACGCATTTCTGTATATGTAAAAAAAAAAATTATAAATCTTCCTTGAGAAATATTTGTTAATGTTTCAGTTAAATCATACCTGTCAGCTCCTTCAGATTTTGTGGAAGTTTTCCAGGTTTTTTTATACAGTCTACCAGTTTTCCTGCCAGAATAACTTTTCTTCCAGATTTTAAAAAAAATTCTGTATTTTTTGTTAAAAATATCCCTATAAATAAAATATATAACAGAGATGGGAATTTTGTGCTATTGTGCGGCAGAACACAAGTGCCACGTCGTCATCTTCAGGACTTCGGCACAGTAAATTCTCCGTGCACACTGTTATGCTTGATGCCGAATAAAGATCATGCGGTGGGAAGAAAGATTCTGCGGTTTTTACGTAGTTACTATGGAAATAGTCAGTCCTCTATGGACGACATTGAGTATGCTATGATAATCTTTGATCCGCTACGGACGACGGAAAATATCGAGTATGCTATGGAAATCGTAGTTCCGTTACGGACGACAGAAAACATCGAGTATGCTATGGAAATTGTCGGTCCGCTACAGACGACAGAAAACGTTGAGTATGGTATCAAAATGTGATATAATTTGTTTATATTATAAACATCTAAAAATTATCAAATGCATAATATATTTGCATTTATTTTTACTTGTACATAGCTAAATTCATTATAAATGTCATTCGCGCACAATTTTACACATTTGAATTTTCTCAGGTTGGCAGGTATGCTGTTATTGCACTTGTTACTTAAATTGTTTACTTGGAATTTGCGTGATGAAAACGAGTAGAACTTTTGCACACACACACACACACATATCACTAAGCTGTTCTCTGATATTCAGAGGTTAGCACCACAAAGAAATGCAAACTTCCAGATAATTTTTACTTACTGTTGCTGTATCAAACTCTACCAATTACAGCGATCTTGACATACAACGCGGGCTTCACTGACATCCATCACACGCCGTACACAAGATCTTCTATACTTCATACTCATAATCTTTTTCTCATGCAGACACTCCTGAATCTGATCCAGCCATGTCTTCCTTGGCCTTCCTCTGCCTTTCCTTCCTGCCACTTGGGCTAAAAAAGATTTTCTTAGTAAGCATCTCATCATTCATTCTTTCAACATGGCCAAACCACCAAAGCATATTGGTCTCCATCTTGCTAACAACATTTTTCTTCACTTCACACAACTGCAACACATCTTCATGCCTCACACAATCAGAATGTGTCTTGCCACAACCCTAGGAAGTAACGCATTTCTCCAGCACACAAACGACTCCTATGTTTCTTCTGCAGTACCCAGGTTTCATTGCCATACATCAGAGTGTGAACAATTACACTTTCATGCACAGCCATGCAGGACTCTCTTGAGAACCCATCATTCCTATGAAACTCTCCCAAAGCAGCCATGGCTTTCAATGAAAAATTCACTCGCTTATTAATTTCGCCATCCGATTTGTTCTCTCTGCCAAACATGCTTCCTAAATACACAAACTCACTCACCTGGTCAATAACTGTGCCATTAGACTTACATTACATTCAGTACTACCAGTTCCTCTCTCAAAAACCATAACTTTGGTTTTTCCCTTATTTATACTCAGTTTGAATTTCACACAAACTTCGTACATCCAGGACAACATACTCTGTATTTACTTTTGCTTTCTGCCAACAGGACAGTGTCATTAGCATACAGCAATCTGCACACACGGATATCACCAAGACATAAACCAGTATAACTACAGTATTTTGGCATCACGCATACATGATCCATAAATATATTAAACAGCCATAGTGACATTACACAACCTTGTCTGACTCCTGCACCAATAGAGAACCATTTTGATAAAACACCATTCACTTGTACACAAGCTCTACTGCTAGCATACATGGCTTTTACACTATTAAGTAGATTACCAGTAACACCATATTCATTCAATACCTTCCACAAAAGTGTCCTATTTACTCTATCATAAGCTTTCTCTAAATCTATGAAGGCAGCAAAAACTTTCTTACCAACAATCAGATACTTTTCAATCATCATGCGTAATGCAAAAATTTGGTTAGTGCAGCCTGTACCAGGCATGAAACCATTCTGAACATCCCACACTTTCTCTGATGTAAGACCCCGTCGTTACCCACACCTAATAATACATTCGTTGGATAAGAAAAGGGAAATTTAGTGCTTCGACCAAAACAGTTTCATTTTTGTTCAAAGCACTAAAGTTCTTTACACACACACACAGAATAAAGCTCACTTATAACAAGCTCGGATGTAACAAGCACTTGCTGTAACTTTAAACCAGTGGTAAACGAACTCTGTTGTTACAAAGATGGAAATAAAGATGAACCTGTCTATAACTGCCATCTCAAGTCTAAAATGGAAGGCTTTAAAATCAATTGTAATTTTACAACAATTTTTAAAAACGAATGTTGTAGAAGACAAAGACTTTCTCTTTCATGTACATTCAGCAGAAGGAACTGTACAAAAAAAAATGAAACTAATAAGTGTGAAGCAACTGACAATTTGCAATTTCTTTAAGTGAGTACAGTATGTAGTGTTGTAATCTCAGATTAAATTGCCAAATTATGTGTGCATGGGGTATTAGCTACTATTTACAGTACTTAAGTACAAATAATTATCTATATTGTACAGTTATTGGAATAATTAATACCTTAATAGAGCTCTACGAGAAGCAAGTTATTTTTACTAGATACAAAAATATTAAAATATAAATTCTGTTTTTTCAGTATTATTTCAGATCGTTTATAACAGCCATTGTCTATAATGGTCATTATTTTTAAGCCCTCTGAAGGACATTACGTGGTCATATCATAATAATAGGACCACCTCCCTAATAATGGAAATAACCACCCTTGGCCCGGACGACAATGCCAAGACATGGACGCAATGAGACCCTGGAAGGTTGCCCATTCAAGCTTCAGAAGAGCACAGAGATCCCGGAGATAACGTGGTTGTGGGTCGGCATGTGAAACCTGGAAATCCAAATAGTCCCACAAGTGCTCTATGGGATTTAGGTCGGGCGATTTTGCCCACCAAGGGAGAACGGAGACACTGCTGTCATGTTTCTAAAACCAGTCACGGACACCCTTAGCGACATGGAAGGCACACTGTCTTGTTGGTAGACACCATCACCACCATGGTAAACGTCTAACACGAAGGGATGCATGTGGTCAGCGAGGATGGACAGGTAGCCACTGGCATTCAGGGACCCATCCAGTAGTACCAGAGGTCATACCAAGAAAACATCCCCCTGACATGCACACTGCCAGTCTGTACTTGACCAACAAGCGTGTCCGGGTGTTGGTTCTCTTGTGTCTGACGTCATATCCGTCACCGCCCGTCACTTCTGTGGAGTAGAAACCTCGATTCGGCGTAGAAGGCAGCCTTTTCCCACTTTTCCACTGTCCAATGACGGTAGTCCCATGCGAACTGCAGGCGTTGTTGCCGATGGACCTGGGTTAACATGGGCGCCTTGACACAGCGTCGACTCAGGAGACCCATGCGTAACAGGGTTTGCTCTACTGTTATCGGGGACATGTACCTGGGTGCCCTAGGGTTCATTTGCGTGGTCAATTACTGCACTGTTGCACGTCGATTGCCCTTTACTAGTCGATGTTCTCCTCTGGGGTTGATGGCCTTTGGGGCTCCACAGTTATGATGTTGGAAGGTATTCGGCGAGCCATCGGTCCATTTTTGGTACACCCTTACTACGGCACCTCGTGAACAGCCCACAACGTCGGCTGTTTCTGAGATGCTTCCACCCTTGACGCAGTAGCCGATGATCATTCCTTTTTGAATGTCCATCTAATCACTACCTCTGACCATCATGCTCATGTAACGCACTATGGCCCATCTGTCCTGGCCGGCCACTCATATCTCCGTGTGGTCAACCTTGTCACGTTCACTCCACGACACACCAGCGCGGGTACACTGTGATTCCACGGGTGGTCATATTATTCGGATACGACTGTGTATAAGCCCTGTTGGTTTTTTTATCTCTTCTTTTGGTTTTCCGAATCAGTTGCTCCAGCTTTCAGATTCTGTAATGTTTTTTTTTTTTTTGTATTTGATTGTTCTTATAAGCAGCCTCTGGCACTATGGAATTTCAAAAGCTGTTTCGAAAATTTACGTGTGACCTTGAGTACGCCTTAAGAGTTTCACTATATATACCCTGCTGGCCACCCAAAATGCAACACCAAGAAGGACACGAGATAGCAAAGCCAGATTTACTGGACACATAACAACAGATACAAAGATGAAACGATTGAGCTTACAGGCCCGTGCGACTTGCGGAACACGCAGACATCAATAGTTCGTGTGGCCCCCCATGGCTGGCAATAACGGCCGCTACATGCTGCGGTATTGAACGAAGGAGGCTTTGGATGTGGGCTTGGGGTGTGTCGGTCCAGGCTGCTTCCACACGTTGCCACAGTTCATCAGGCGTAGCCACTCGGTTGCCGATCAGCGACCAGACGTGTTCGATGGGCGACATATCGGGAGAACAGGCGGGCCATGGCAGCAGTGACACCTGGTGGGCCATGAAGAATTGTTGCACGATGCGTGCCATGTGCGGGCACGCATTCTCCTGTTGAAGCGTGGCCACTGGCAGGTCCTGCAGGTGAGGGAGGACTACAGGCTCCAAAACGTCGGAGATGTAGCAGTGGCTGTTGAGTGTGCCGGCGATGCGTACCAGAGGGGTGCGGGTGTCATATCCAATTGCGCCCCAAACCATAACGCCAGGCGACGAACCGGTATGGCGATGCATAATGCAGGCGTCATACAGTCTCGCGCCGCGGTGCCGGCACACGCGGATCCGACCATCATGGTGTTGCAGGCAAAAGCAGGATTCATCGGAGAAGACAATGTCGTGTCATTCTGCAGTCCAGGTGCGGCATACAACGGCACACTGCCGCCACACTCGCCAGTTGTGTAACATCAATGGTAATCGGTGCAATGGGCGTCATGCGACAAGTCCCCGCTCCTGCAGATGACATTGAATGGTACGTGCTTACACAGGTTGTTGCGCAACACACCCTAATTCCTGCGCTAACGTTCATGATGTGACGGTGCAAGCCCTGAATGCCCGCCGCACAACATGCCGGTCCTCTTGTTTGGTGGTGTGCCACGGCTGCGGCAATCGCTCACGTCGGTCCGTCCGTCCCTCCTGCACCCACCGAAACCATACTTGCCTCACTGTGGCTGGATGTCATCCCACACAGGTGCTGATGTCAAGGTAGGGATAAACCGCTGTCGCGATAAGCCACTATTCGTCCTCTGTCGAACTCCGAACTCCAAAATGTGCTGGAATGACTGCTGTATTCTGCGACGAGGCATCAGGAAGCTTCCCACACACAGTTCCAGCAGCACAACACACTTCTACTACTTACACCCCGCCTTCTGTGCACCCTTCTTATAGTGCTTCTTGGTGACGTGCCAGGTGCACATGATTTGCATATGCCCTTTAATGCTAATCATTTGCATGTCCTCTCGCGGGCTACGCATGCTACGAATTTCAGGCCAATCGGATGCTTCCTTCTTGGTGTTGCATTTTGGGTAGCCAGCAGTGCATATACTGTTTTTTTTTTTTTTGTTAGCATCAGGCCTACCAGCCCAGAATACAATGGCCCACTGGGAATTTTCCCAGTACCTCAGTGGCCCAGTCTGCCCCTGGGTAGTTCTGGTGTGCTGTGTTCACTCTGTCCTGCTTAAAGTGCCTAAATTCTCAAAATGTTCATGCCCAGGACAGAGTTCATTCCCAACTCTTCATAACATTTTGTGCAGGAATTTTTGCCCAGCATTATATAAAACTTGATTGTTGATCTATTGTTCCATTTCCTTGATTTCTGACAGGAATGTTAAACATAATGCAGTAAGATTCAAGGAAAATCTGTTTTGAATATGTGTAAAGAATAATTCAAGTAAAGACACCAATACACTGTCTTATGCACGTTAATAACACACTGATGGAGAGACGATGAAAGATTTTATGAGTGAAGATTCTAGAACATTTACAAGTTAAAATCACACATTATAAATAAAATTACACTAGATCTTTTGTAATGACATCCATTATATCGCCAGGCGAAATACTGAAACCGTGGCACCCTGGGAACAGCAATATATAGGCAGGTTTGTGACGTCATCACGTCCGAGAAGCTGATATTGTTGGCGATATATCGATTAACTATAGCGAAGTAGTTTAGTATGCCGAAATGCATGAAGTCATCACTGCGTTCTCAGAACATTACTGTAAATGTTTTTTTTAATTCCTAGGGATGAATGGTTGTAATTTATTCAGAAGGGTTTTCCATATATTTGAAATACAAGCTGGTATATTATTACTGCAGCATTGTTGCCTATAGTGTTGAATAAACAGGTCTCATCAAACAATGTTGAATGCTTTGTCCTAGTACACAGCAAGATATAGGTGTCTTGATATGAGGCGCCAATTCTTTCAGAATATTGGTGTTCCGCAACTCTAATGGATAAGTTCCAGAGTGTAGAGTCCAAATAACTAGTACTCGAGGTCTCGGACACTATAGATTTGACAGGAATGCAGTAAACACCGCATTTTTGTAATTCATGTGTATTATCATGATCCCTAAGAATTTTTTGAAAAAGCTACTTGTTCTTTCTGCAAAGGCGAGCCTGTGTTTCTTACAAATGCTTTTCAAAGCATTTGCAATTATTGGGTGGTATTCAATAGAGCCAACGAAATTAGGCATGTTATTGATTCTGGACAGGTAAGTACATGATTTTCTTCTATATTCAGTGACTGGGTTAAAAATGAAGTCCCTTGAGTACCCATATTACAAAGCTATCCAGGTAATATTTTTGAAGTAGTAAGATTTTCCATACAAAAATAAAACAGCTCAAGGCTTTGGGTTGGTGGGAATGCCAAGGCCACAGATCTGTGTTTTTGAAGCATCTACCCCTGGAGTGATATGTTAAGTTTTTGTTTGGTTTTAGTCTCATTACTTTCTTGTAGCATTGAGTGTATTTCAGCTTACCTTCACATGAAAATTTGTCAAAATTATTTGGAATCAAATAATGACTTTTATTTTGAATTACTGTTGCTTCACACTACTTTGCCATCACATACATTCATAATTTATTATATATTTGATGTGATTTTATGATGTAGAAGTGTGTGTAACATTATCGTTCATTTTGCTAGGCAATTAAATCAAAACTCCTTCATCATCATCGCAGTAGTGCAGAAAAGGGCAATGAACCTCAGGAAGACGAAAAAGTTTCTTTATTATTTGGTTCACGAAACTTAGTAAGTATTTATATTATTTACTTTAAAAAAGGAAAACAATCATCCATTTCAATGAAGTTTTTTCTTCTGGACATTAATTAATTTGAAATGAAAATTATGCTATAGAATAAATTCAAATTGTTCCTAAATAATGTGTGACTTGATGAAACTATAAGCATGCTTTCCTCGTTTGTAATAGAACATTTACAGTGCAGCCAGCTCCTCAAGAAACGTGAGAACTGAAACTATAAACATGCTTTCATCATTTGTAACAGAACATTTACAGTGAAGCCAGCTCCTCAGGAAACTTGAGAACTGAAACTATAAGCATGCTTTCGTCATTTGTAATAGAACATTTACAATGCAGCCAGCTTCTCGGGAAACTTCAGAACTGAATCTATAAGCATGCTTTCCTCATTTGTAATAGAACATTTACAGTGAAGCCAGCTCCTCAGGAAACTTGAGAACTGAAACTATAAGCATGCTTTCATCATTGGTAATAGAACATTTACAGTGCAGCCAGGCCCTAAGAAAACTTGAGAACTGAATCTATAAGAATGCTTTCATCATTTGTAATAGAGCATTTATAGTGCAGCCAGCCCCTCAGGAAACTTGAGAACTGAATCTATAAGCATGCTTTCATCATTTGTAATAGAACATTATCAATACAGTGCAGCCAGCTCCTCAGGAAACTTGAGAACTGAAACTATAAGCATGCTTTTCTCATTTGTAGTAGAACATTGACAGTGCAGCCAGCTCCTCAGGAAACTTGAGAACTGAAACTATAAGCATGCTTTTCTTATTTGTAGTAGAACATTGACAGTGCAGCCAGCTCCTCAGGAAACTTGAGAAGTGGAATCAAAATTCTGGAGTCAGAAACAAACCTGAATCTTACAATTCTGATCCACATAAGCTGGCATTGCAGTTTTTAAGTTTCTAAGACGTAGGCCACGTAGATCCCAGTTGAAAAACTGAATTTATTTGCTAAAAACTGAGCTGTTGTGTCTGCCATGTGCTTTGAAGATTTCTATGGTATTTTGTTATTGTTGGCTTAACATCTTATTATTGCTATAAAACTACTCGGTTTTATTTGGCAAATTCTAGTTTTTCTACTTCCAGTTTTGAAAACTATTTTATGGGGTTCTGCAAGAAAAAAATTTATAATTTTGCAAATTTTTGGAGATAATTGATCTTTTTCATAAGGCTTATTCAAAGGAAATCTCTATTGATTGCTCAGTTATGGTTAAATCCTATTAAACTTGGTGCTCAGAAGAGAATTTCCTGTGATGTCATTAATGATAGAATTCTTTTCTAATTCAAATCTGACTTTTAGTCTCCTTTTTATTAGGTTCAAAACATTGTAAGCAATAAATATAATATTAAACTTCATCTAAAAGTCTAAGTAATAATAAAGTAATAGGAACAAGTATGCTGCAAATGCAAGAAGTACACTGGCGTGCAAAAATTAAGGACGAGATGGTTTTTCGAATGTAACGTCGTGAAGAAGTGCTCCACATTGACTCAAATCATACCATACGATCCCCAAGATGTAAGAATATGGGACAAGTGAGCAAAACCGTCCAAACAAGGAATCCAGAGGATACAAAGGCACTTTATTGAAAAGGTAGCTTCGAGCACAACTGGACAGAAGACAGAAACGTCCATGTGACAGGTGGCTGCCAAGAAAAATCCAGTCTTTAGTAGGGGATATGATCACCCCTGACTGCGTTACAGGATTCATAACGTCTGTCCATGCTGAGGACAAGGTTGTCAAGGAGCTGTTGATGCATCGCGGCCCATTCCTCTTGCAGCGCCAATCGCAGTTGTGGAATTGTTGCTGGCGGCTGGTGATGTGCTGCCAAGCGTCTCCCGAGAAGGTCCCACACGTGTTCGATTGGATTTAGGTCCGGGGACCTTGTGGGCCTATCCATGCATTGAATATCTTCACTCTCCAACAGCTCTGTGACAGGCAGTGTACGATGAGGTGTAGCGTTGTTGTCCATAAAGAGGAACTCAGGACCCACAGCACTTCTAAACAGATGCACGTGAGGCAGGAGAACCTCAGTACAATAGCAGACACCAGTGACTGAACCTCCTTGGAAGATGTGGAGGTCAGTACGGCTACCAAGCATGATACCGCCCCAAACGAGAACTTCGCCACCTCCAAACCGGTTCCTTTCGATGATGTTGGAGGTGTGATTGCGTGTTCCCTGCTATTTCCAGATGTGCATGCGTCCAGAATCGTTCGTCAGACTAAATCAGCTCTCATCCGTAAAAAGAACTCTACCCCATTACTGATGTGTACAGTTCTTGTGTTCCTGGCACCACAGAAACCGCCGTCTCCGATGAGCAGGCGTTAATGGCACACACCGTACTGGTCGTCGTGCAAATAGACCACCTTTGTGCAGCCTCACACGATAACGGACGTCCAGTTGTCTGTTGCATGTGCCTTGCGATTTCTCCTGCTGTCTGCCGTCTGTCTCTTCTCGCCTGTAGGACAATATACCGGTCGTCCGCTGCCGTGGTTGCTTGTGGACGACCACTGCTAAACTCTCGAACAACTGTTCCTGTCGTTTGAAATGCTCTCCAAGCTTGGGAAACGATGCTGTGAGCGATCTCGAACTCCTCGGCCACTCTAGTCACACTTCGACCTTCTTCCAACTTCCCAATGACGCGACCTCGGGTAAAGTCATCCAGATGTCGTCTACTGGATTGCCTGTTGGCCATATCACACGGTGGCAGCAACTCGACGTCGTTCAAACCGATGTACAACGTGCAATAGCTTTCACTGAATTGCTGAGCATACACCGCCCGTGTGCTCTATGCCCTTCCGACTCTCCCCCCCAGTCATGCTGCATATATGCGCATGCCATGCCGTACTGGACCCTAGTCTATCTCCTGAGTGGTCTTTCCGTTCGTTCTGCCTGCTCGTTCCGCTGTTATGCTAATTTCTCCTCTTCGTCCTTAATTTTTGTACACCAGTGTAGTATATGAAATAAAACAGTTTTAGGCTTTCTTATGCAGGAAAGGCAGGGCACCAGCTGGAGACTCAAATAGTGGAACAAAAGGCCACAGCGAGGTACTGTACAAATAAAAATGGATTGCACTAGCAGACCTAATTGAAAGACTAGAAGAAGGCTGAGTGCTAGAATCACCGGTTTCGATGACAAGCTGAGGTCAGGATGTCCAATGACCACCAACACTTACACCCTGGTCAAATGCTAGGGACACCAGTCTCAATGACAAGCCAAGGTCAGGAAATCCAACAACCACCAACACTGACATTCTGGTTGAATGCTAGGGACACCAGTCTCAAAGGCAAGGTGAAGTCTGGACGTCCAATGACCACCAACACTGACACCCTGGTCGAATGCTAGGGACACCAGTCTCGATGACCAGCAACACTGACACCCTGGTCGAACGTTAGAGACACCAGTCTCAATGACAAGCTGAGGTCAGGATGTCCGACCACCAACCCTGACATCCTGCTAGAATGCTAGGGACACCTGTCTCAAAAGCAAGGCGAAGTCGGGACATCCAATGACCATCAACACTGACATCCAGGTCGAATGCTAAGGACACTAGTCTCAGTAACAAGCTAAGGTCAGGATGTCCAATGACCACCAACACTGACATCCTGGTTGAATGCTAGGGACACCAGTCTCAAAGGCAAGGGGAAGTCGGGACGTCCAATGACCATCAACACTGACATCCAGGTCGAATGCTAGGGACACCAGTTGATAACAAGCTAAGGTCAGGATGTCCAACGACCACCAACACTGACACCTTGGTTGAATGCTAGGGACACCAGTCTCAATGACAAGCCAAGGTCAGGAAATCAAACAACCGACAACGCTGACATCCTGGTTGAATGCTAGGGACACCAGTCTCAAAGGCAAGGTGAAGTCGGGACGTCCAATGACCACCAACACTGACACCTTGGTCAAATGCTAGGGACACCAGTCTCAATGACAAGCCAAGGTGAGGATGTCCGACCACCAACACTGATATCCTAGTTGAATGCTAGTCACACCTGTCTCAAAGGCAAGGCGCAGTCGGAACGTCCAATGACCACCAACACTGACATCCAAGTCGAATGCTAGGGACACTAGTCTCGATAACAAACTAAAATCAGGATGTCAAATGACCACCAACATTGACATCTTGGTTGAATGCTAGGGACGTCCAATGACCATCAACACTGACACCCTGGTCGAATGCTAGGGACTCGTCTTGAAGACAAGACGAGGTCAAGACAACTAATGACTACCAACTCAATGGTTGAAGCCATGACAGTGAACCCCAGTACACAATTGGCAGCTAAGATGGTGTTTTTCGAATCCACCATCATTTGGTACCCACACCAGCTCGGTTTCTCCTCCAGGTGCCATCGAATCATTCCTCATGAATGGGCACCTCAGCAATACCATGTCATTCTCTGCTGCAGATTGCTGTCAAATCCACAGGATGATAGGTTTTGGTGTCATATTATCACAGGTGATGAAAAGTGGACACTCCTACGTTATCCTTCCACTGGTGCAAAGAGTGGCTCAAGACAAACAACATACTGTGCATTTGGTGCGATTGTGAGGGTCTTGCGCACTAGGAACTGCTGCCAGGTGGTCAGCCTCGGACGTCAACCTCTGTGCCGAACAATTGCAACAGGTCCATGATGCTCTGCACTAATGCTAGCCAGTGCTCATGGACAGGCATTATTGCAAGTGGATAATGTTCCAAGTTACACCTCCATAGTAATCTACTGAATACTGGAATTGGAAGGAGTTGAGGTCCTATCCCATTCTCCATACAGTCCAGACCTTTTCCTATCCAGCTGCCACATGCTCCATTTCCTACAAGGATGGCACTTTGCTTCACTGTTGGATGTGTAATCAGAGTTTCTGGCCATGAAACCTGCTGAGTGTTATCATGGCTCTAGTGAAACATTAGCAAAGGACTATAGAAACACACGTGAGTTCTGCGGATTTGTGGAATTCCGCTTTTTGTTTTTGGGCATTGTTAGCCAATCCCCATGGTTTTCTATTGGTGCAGGAGTCAGGCAAGGTTGTGTAATGTCTCCATGGCTGTTTAATATACAGGGTGTTTCAAAAGAATGACCCGATTTCAAAGTAGTATATTTAATAAAGCCTTTGATTCGGTGAAACCATCAGCAGTTACAATGGCTCTGAAATCCTGCGGTATTGAAGATGCGTACATTAATATTATTAATAACATCTATGAAAATGCAAGTGCAAAGATTCGGCTGTTTGAAAATACAACACACATAAAAATTGGAAACGGAGTGAGACAAGGTGACACCATATCTCCGAAGCTCTTTAATGCCACATTGGAAAATGTCTTTCAATCACTGAACTGGGAAAACAAAGGGATAAAGATTAATGGAGATTATCTAACCCACCTTCGTTTTGCTGATGACATAGTCATTTTTGCAACTACCCCATCAGAGCTGCAGAGTATGATCCAGGAACTTGCTGACAAGAGTAAAGAAGTGGGATTAAAAATGAACTTTCAGAAGACAAAAGTGATGTTCAATGCTTTTACAAGAAATGAAGATTTATCGATTGATGGAGAAAAGCTGGAGATAACAGACACGTGCGTTTATCTTGGACAGCAGATATCAAGTGAGGGTCACATTGCTGAAGAAATTAATCGTCGTATAAAACTTGCCTGGAGAGCTTTTGGAAGAAACAGCATAATTTTCAAGAGCAATATGCCATTATGTCATAAAATAAAAGTGTTTGATCAATGCATTCTTCCAATGCTTACGTATGGTGCAGAGACGTGGACCTAAACTAAAAGAGACATACAAAGGCTGCAGACAACTCAAAGAAGCATGGAGACGTGCATGCTTGGTGTAACCAGAAGAGATAAGAAGAGGAACTCGTGGATCAGAAAAATTACAAGAGTGGAAGACATCATGATCAGAGTTAAATCCCTGAAATGTCAATGGGCTGGACATACTGCCAGAAGGACAGACCATCGATGGACAGCCGAAATTTTAGATTGGATTCCAAGGGACAGGAAAAGACCCAGAAGAAGACCACGTGGAAGATGGGTGGATGAAATTCAAAAGTATGCGGGAGTGACATGGAGGAGACTGGCACAAGACAGACCGTTGTGGAGGAAACTTGGGGAGACCTTCGCCCAGCAGTGGATTGATAATGGTTGACAATGATGATGATGATATTTAATAAGGCAAATGAGGGATTGTTACAAAACAAAGAGCCAAGTATAAAGGAAGGTCTAAAGTTTCACTCACCACAATTACAAATGCTCAATGTGCCCTCCATCTGCTGCACGGACGACATCAAGCCGATAGCTGAATTCATCCCAAGCGCGTCGGTGAGTGTCTTCAGTCACAGAATTTACCACTGCCATGATTCTCGTTCAGAGCTCATCCAAGTCAGCAGGTAAAGGGGGAACATAAACACGGTCTTTTACGTATCCCCATGCAAAAAAGTCACATGGTTTGATGTCTGGATATCTTGGAGGCCAAGCGTGTAGTGCCAAGCCATGGAGTCCCCTGTGTCCAATCCAACGCTGAGGTAATGTGTCGTTTAGAAACCAACGAACTTGGAGGTTCCAATGTGGCGGTGCGCCGTTCTGCTGCAAAATGTAATCTTCAGAGTCGTCCTGCAGCTGTGGAAGTAACCAGTCCTTCAGCATTGCAAGATAGGAGTTGCCCGTAACCGTGTTGTCCACAAAAAAGAAAGGGTCATAAACCTTTCTAACAGAAACTGTGCAAAAAACATTCAGTTTTGGTGAATCACGTTCATGTTGGAGAGTTTCATGTGGATTCTTCAGTCCCCACATGCGAACATTGTGGCACGAAACTTTCCTGCTTACATGAAAAGTTGCTTCATCGCTAAAAATCAACTTTTGTACAATGGTGTCGTCCTCCATGTCCTCTAACAGAGTAGCACAAAATTCTTTTTGTTGTGTTTTGTCACCTCCACAAAGAGCTTGCACCAGTTGCAATCTGTACGGCTTCAGCAGCAAACATTGTTGTAAAACACTCCAAACAGTCACACGAGGGATGGCAAGTTCACGGCTCGCACTGCAAGTAGACTTCCGTGGGCTTCGCTGAAACGCCTCGTGAATTCGTTGCACATTCGTCGCTGAGGTGGTTGGTCGTCCAGAACTCTTTCCCTTACATAAACACCCTGTTTCTTCAAATTGTCGATAGCAATAACGAATGTTTTTGCCCACTGGTGGAACACTGCCGTAATGCCGTTTAAACGCACGCTGCACCGTAATCACGGACGCCATCTTCTCACTCACTAAGCGTAGCGGCTGTTTGGATGCTCGTGCTGCCATCTAGCGGTTGTCATACACTCTGGGCCACGCTCGTAGACATGATACGAGTCGCATCGGTGGTTCGTGGTTGCAGAGATATCCACTTTTCAAGTCGGGACATTCTTTATGAAACACCCTGTATTTATGGATGCGTGATGCCAAAATAGAGAATAGTGGTTTATGTCTTGGTGATATCCATGTGTGCAGATTGCTGTATGCTGATGACACTGTCCTGTTGGCAGAGAGCAAAAGTGAGTTGCAGAGTATGTTGTCCCGGATGTACGAAGTTTGCATGAAATTCAAACTGAGTATAAATAAGGGAAAAACCAAAGTTATGGTTTTTGAGAGAGGAACTGGTAGCACTGAATCAGAATGTAATGTAAGTGTAAATGGCACTAGGTGAGTGAGTTTGTGTATTTAGGAAGCATGTTTGGCAGAGAGAACAAATTGGATGGTGAAATTAGTAAGCGAGTGAATTCTTCATTGAAAGCCATGGTTGCATTGGGAGAGTTTCACAGGAATGATGGATTCTCAAGGGAGTCCTGCATGGCTGTAGTGTAATTGTTCCTACTCTGATGTGTGGCAGTGAAACCTGCTGGGTACTACAGAAGAAACATAGGAGTTGTTTGTGTGCTGGATAAATGCGTTACTTCCTAGGGTTGTGGCAAGACACATTCTGATTGTGTGAGGTATGAAGACATTCTGATTTCAAGACACATTCTGATTGTGTGAGGCATGAAGATGTGTTGCAGTTGTGTGAAGTGAAGAAAAATGTTGTTAGCAAGGTGGAGACCTATATGCTTCGGTGGTTTGGCCATGTTGAAAGAATGAATGATGAGATGCTTACTAAGAAAATCTTTTAGCCCAAGTGGCAGGAAGGAAAGGGAGAGGTAGGCCAAGGAAGTCATGGGAGGATCAGAATCAGGAGTGTCTACATGAGAAACAAATTATGAGTATGAAGTATAGAAGATCTTGTGTACGGCATGTAATGAATCCCGAGTTGTACGTCAAGATCGCTGTAAATAGAGAAGTTTGATACGGCAACAGTAAGTAAAAACTATCTGGTAGTTTGTATTTCTTTTGGAGCTAACCTCTGAATCTCAGAGAACAGCTTAGTGATGTGTATGTATGTTTTTGGACATTATTTGGGTAATTCTTGAGATCAATGCAAAATTGTGAGAAGGGGGGGGCTGGAGAGGAAGGGTCATTTTTTGTCTGGGACTTTATATCACATTTTAAAACTTTCGGGCACAGAACTACAATGGGGCAAAAAAAATTCCTGTAATTGTAATTTTTTTTTTCTTGCGATGTTGCCTTTCCTCAGTATTGTTAAATATCGCATTAGTGTATTTCAGCTTGAAAATAGGCAAAAGTTTGCGAAAACAGAAGTTAGGCAGTGCAAAAATTTCCCTGTAATCTTCAGGCAAGCCATTGTTGTGCAGATTCCTGGAATTCAACCTATTGGTGATGGTAGTCAGTGGTAGAGCAGAATTCCATCTTTCAAAACTTTCGGAAATGTTATTTAGACTTGAAGTGAAGATTTCTTCTGTAATCATACTTTTTTTTTTCCTCGCAATGTTCCTTCTTCTGCTCACTATCATTGTTAAATATAATTTTATTTGATAAATATTTGTATTTTGGCTTGAAATGGGTGTGGGGAATACCGAAAACTGAAGTCGAATGGAGCTAAGATTTTCCCCACAATCTTAACTTTCTTTCCTGTGATGTTTCCATTATCCTGTGTTGTTGTTGTTAAATGTTTTTTTTTTCCAAAAGTGTTTGCATTTAAGCTTGATAAGGAAGAAAATTTTCTGAAAATGGAAGTGACTAAGTTGCAAAATTTGTAAGAATTAATGCATTGTGTTCAAAAGTATTCATATTCTCAAGAGTTACACCATTTTATCTAAAATAGTCAAAGCTTTGATACCATGTATTCATGGTGCTCGAGCTGAAAGTTCTTTCATCATGATAGATGAAATTATTGTGGTCAGAGGGCATAAAAATGAAAGAAGTGACAATAAAGAAATGAGAAGAAAAATTAAGCAATGGATGTAGTGCAGCTACAAAGTCAACAAAAAACAAATTGAAGGTAGTCCATGTTATATTCACACTTTCTTACCACGTGTTTTGATTTTTTATCCAATTAAAAAGTTAATCTATTTTCTTTGTCGGTCTCACGTACGTAGAAATCAACAGCCTGTACTTCAGAGAATGAGGTGAGCGTGTGTGGTTTTCTTTGTCATTCAACTTTTTAGTAGCAAACGGGGCAAACTTTTGACTCGCCCTGATAATTAAATCAGGTCACAACATACTGTAAAACAAATGTTATTTCATTATCTTTATATTGGTGGCACAATTACCAGATATTCCATTTTCTTTGGTATACCCTTATGATTCAAGTATTTAAATATATTCTTCCTCTTGCAGGGTACTTTGGAAAAGAGTGGAAGGAAGAATTTGTTTTCACTTAAAAGGACATGAATCAATTCCTGAAGAATTTATAGTTTTGTATGCCAGAGATGGGTTTTAATAATTTTCATGTATGGAATGAACTTTCATAAATAATTTTAACTTCATAAAATGAAGTGTGTATGTACGTCTTGTATGAATCAGAAAATTGTATATTTTATGTAAATAAGATTTTTTTGTTTTATCATGAAGACTTTATGTAAACACCTAAAAATTGTTATAATTAAATATTTTTCTTTCTTTTTCATAAGGCAGTTTTCAAGCATCAGTTACTACAGGTGTCAAATCAGTAAAGCATGTTTTTGTATGGTACAATTACTGGATGCTGTATAGTGTTTATTATGTTAACAAAGTGTTGTTATGAGGGTCATTCCAAAAAAAAGAATGTTTGGTAATAAAAGCTGTATACTTTTACATTTTTCAAATATTTTAACTCATATCTTAATCTATTTTTCTACATTGAGGCACTTGTCACATCTTGGGATAAGTTTAAGTATCCCCTCCTTATAGAACTCTCCTGCTTGTTCTTTCAGCCAGTCCATAACAACCTCATTTAGTGCATCCTCATCAGTTTTTTTTTCTTACCCTTTTTTTTTTCTTGCCCTTTGGAGGGGGTGGGGGTCTTGAACTTTGGGGGGGGTTCTTGCCCTTTTTTGGATTTGTTCTTGCCTATTAAATTGTTGCATGTGTTTATTCCAAATTATTTTATTTCTAAATTTCTTCACAAAGACTCTTTAATGTCTGTAAGTTTTCTGTTTTACACGTTATAAAGTGGGTACAGTCTGCGGCGGTGCATTAAGTTATTCAATTCAGATACAATTCAGTTAATTCTCATAGAGATAACGTAAAACAGACGACAACAGCGCTACCACATCTTAAGAGGTAATATGCTCTGCAGGAAAGTTAACATTCAGGAGAAAAACACTTTAGGGGGACTACGGCACTGAAGCTTTTCTTTGATCCACAATGGTTTCCTTCAATCTGACGACTATTTGCTTAGAGCAGTTGTTGTTTTTTTATGTTGCTGTTTTCTGACATCCTGCCCCTCCTTTATTTTTGGTGAGAATAATATGCAATAACATTAGTATTACTATTTAAATTAAATTTTAGCAAATATTATAGTTAGGCTTAAGGATCCATATGAAATGCAGGCATTCCTAGTATTTGGCATTACTGAAAATGTTTCTGAAAAACTGAGGAACAAACAAAAGCCTTAACTAACCCGATTGGCGTAACAAAACTAACATATCCGATTTGTAAAGTGATTATGCTACTGAGAAGGTAACAATCGATACATGCTGTGAGTAGCTCGGCTGACTGTTCTTTACCCAAAGAATTGAAGTCAACAGAAATATGCATGCGCAGTGCCAGTCTGCTCCGGCATCAGCCTGTATGTTGGCATCTGTGCACTGCATTTTAACTCTTAAGATATGGCAGCGCTAGTTACGTCTCGCCGAGCCTTAACTTCTTTTCAGTTAGATATTTTTTGTCGGTAGTGTATTGAGAGCCTTTTGGTCAAAAGTTGTATCCTACTTCTATATGGTTGTATGTGATGTCCAGTCGTTAGGGCTAACTTGGTTCTGGCACACTATGCTGTGTTGACTTCATATAGAGTAGGGAAAGGTTTTCCAGATAACAATTAAAAAATTCTTGAATTAAGAGTTACTATTTACATTTCTTGTGCAATATTATATCCCTTTCTTGATTGGTCAAAAGTTGTATCCTATTTCTATATGGTTGTATGTGATGTCCAGTCATTAGAGCTAACTCGGTTACAACACACTATGCTGTGTTGACTTCATATAGAGTAGGGAATTTCCACTAGGAGCTCTATGTCGTACTTAGCCATTAGGGCTATTTCATCAATGTTGTATTCTCATAGAGTTGCTGAAGAAGTCTCCAAGTTAGGTCAGGTTCAGACAAGATAAAAGGCTTAAAAAAATCCAAAGTTAAAATCACTATATGCCGTCCACTGCATAGCCCACTGGAAATAAAAGGCCCTGAAAGGAAAGGTCATGTGACCAACTTAGTCTCAGTTTTCAGCTTATTATTTGTACTTAATTATTTTTTACTACTGCAAGAAAATTGTTTATAAACGCCACAGATATAGTAATCTAAACCCTACACAAAATTTAATATTACACCCACTTTTGTTTTTTTTTTCCAAAACTTTCAAAAGAGTAAGCCAGTTTTGACTGCAACAAGGTTTTTTAAGAGACTTTAATCACAAGAATAATAACTGTATTCACTTCCGGTAAAAACTTGCAAAAATTTCACAAAGCTGAGACCCTTTTGGTCACATGACAACCATTTGTTTCAGGGTCTTCTCTTTTCAGTGGGCTATGTTCCACTGTCCAATCGCCGGATGCGCATTTCGCCCAGGCTCATCCCTGGCTTTTTCAACGGAGACTTCGCTCTCTGTCAAAGTCCGATATCTGAAAGTCTTGTGTCCACAGTGCGCGTGGTCCTCTCGTAACCCATCATCAATGCCATCTAGTTGCCATCAACCTTATCTTCATCTATGGTATTCTCACTTTTCTTTTTTCTCTTACCCTCCTCCTTATTTATTCTAAAGAATTTTGTTATTCTCACTTTTCTTTTTTCTCTACCCCTTCTTTTTATTTCTAAAGAATTTTGTTTTTAGCATATATGTTTCGTGCTACATTAAAATTGTTAGGTTTTAAAAATTTGAAACTTTTTGGGGTGAGGGGTTGTGCTAGGTTGAAATAATAAGTTCTAAAAAAATTGAGTATGTTTTGTTATGCTATTCTTTTTACATTTTTTTTTCAAGACATTCTGAGCTTACCCTCTAAATCTTACACCATTTTTGGTACAGATAGCTGTGTGCTTCCTACAACATGCTTTATTAATTTAGTGATTTTTTATGGAGATTTTTTGTGACTTTTTTTTGCACATGTTGCCAGGGTTGAATTAAAGCATTGGTGATCCCCCTAGGCTAAGGCATTTGAGTGGGCCCCCACAGAACTTATGACAGGAAATTATTATGAAGTCCGTTGAAACTGTAACAACTAAATTATCTGCAGAGTTTTCATAATAAGGCACTGTATTTTTCATTATTCTCACAAGAACATGAGTTAAAAGCTTAAGATTCCTAGCTTCTGTCTTGGATTTCTAATGATTTAGCATTGTAATTGTATACTTTTCTTAGTGCATCTCTTTTGCCATGCAATGTGAAGCCACGGGGGACTTCAATGCAGATTGGGAGGTGTGGGTGGATGGTAGTGAAAAAGCTGAAACTGTTTTGCCAACTCAGCTCTACACAGAGGCATGAAACTTTTACCTTTGGCGAGTCACTGCCTTGAAATCTGTTCATCTTCCAGACTCTTTTTCTGACAAAGTGGACACCATACAAGAAAAAAGTAAAATTTATAAACCTCTCTCCCTACCTAATCTACTCCTCGTCCAGGCATGCCTACTGGGCCCTTGGTCATGGTGGACCCCAAGGCTATATAGTCCCTGTAGACATCCCCTTAATCCGGCCCAACAGGTTGCTTATTTTAATATCGACATTTTGTAAAGTCCATTAATTACAGTCAAGTCACATTATTGTGACCACCTCCTACTTCCGATGTCAACAGCGGGTAGCCAATGAAAAAAGGCACTATTTGTGTGCTGATTTGGAGGGTATATAAGGTGTGCTGTAGACTAGGGATGAGCTTGGGCGGGCTCAGAATTCATTAACTACCGAAAAACCCGGGCGGGCTCAGAATTCATTAACTACCGAAAAACCCGGGCGGGCTCAGAATTACACCTTGAATTTCATTCCTGTAATTAATTCAACATGTGTAATTCCGAGCCCGGTTGAATTACACGTGTTGAATTTCATTGTGGATTTGTTACCATGGTGGAAGGATTTTCAATTTCCTAAGCTAGCTGCTATTGCAAGACAAATTTTGCTTAGCAAAACTTGCATTGTCCAAAGCTATGGCCCAAGCAAGGATTAGTTTAAGGAGGTCTGGTATTGAAAAACTGGGAAATAATCACATTTCCATTTTTTTCTATTTCATTAAAAATCAAGAATCTTCTCTTTAAAATGATGTATTAATATACAAAATTGTGCAGTTAGAAGTATTGTTATTTATTTTTTAAAATTTCCTCACTCCTGCATTTTTGGAGTAACAGTTTTTAGTGCAGCAGGTCGAGTTTTAGAGAAAAGAAGATCAAGTTGAAGCGCTGAGGCATTAGATGCAATTTTCTCTCTTTCTTTTTTCATGATGAACTTGATCTGAAAACTGCACACACATATGATAATATTGTGATTATTATACTATTAAGCGCAAAGCTTTGTTAATGTTACAAAATGCAGAATAATCTGGTCTGGAATGCTTTTACGTTCTTTTTTTCTTAATTTTGGAAATTTTCCCAATGCTTTTTTTTATATTCTACTACATCACTCTAAACTACCTCTACCAATTAGCATATACACTGGTGTACAAAAATTAAGGACGAAGGGGAGAAATTAGCATGACAGCGGAACGAGCAGGCAGAATGGACCAAAAGACCACTCAGGAGATAGACTAGGGTCCGGTACGGTAGGGCATGCGCATATATGCAGCATGATGTGGGGTGGAGTGGGGGAGCGTCGGAAGGGTATAAAGCACACAGGTAGTGTACGCTCAGCAATTCAGTGAAAGCTATTGTACATCGGTTTGAATGACGTCGAGTTGCTGCCACAGTGTGATATGGCCAACAGGCAATCCAGTGGACGACATCTGGATGACTTTACCCAAGGCTGTCATTGGGAAGAAGGTCGAAGTGTGACTAGTGTGGCAGAGGAGTTCGGAATTGCTCACAGCATCGTTTCATGAGCTTGGAGAGCATTTCAAATGACAGGAACAGCTGTCCGAGAGTTTAGCAGTGGTCGTTCACGAGCAACCATGGCGGCAGACGACCGGTATATTGTCCTACAGGCGAGAGGAGACAGCAGGAGAAATCACAAGGCACATGTAACAGACAACTGGACGTCCGTTATCGTGTTTTACCGTGGCCAGGAGGCTGCACAAAGGTGGTCTATTTGCATGACGACTAGTACGGTGTGTGCCATTAACGCCTGCTCATCAAAGATGGCGGTTTTTATGATGACAGGAACACAAGAACTGGACACATCAGAAATGGGGTAGAGTTCCCTTTACGGATGAGAGCCGATTTAGTCTGACAAACAATTCTGGACGTATAAACATCTGGAGAGAGCAGGGAACACGCGATCACACCTCCAACATCATCAAAAGGGGCCGGTTTGGAGGTGGCGGAGTTCTCGTTTGGGACGGTACATGCTTGGTAGCCGTACTGACCTCCACAGCTTCCAAGGAGGTTCGGTCACTGGTGTCCACTATTGTACCAAGGTTCTCCTGCCTCACGTGCGTCTGTTTAGAGGTGCTGTGAGTCCTGAGTTCTTCTTCATGGACGACAACGCTACACCTCATCGTACAGTGGCTGCTGGAGAGTGAAAATATTCAACGATTGAATTGGCCCACAAGGTCCCCAGACCTAAACCCAATCGAACACGTGTGGGACCTTCTCGGGAGACGCTTGGCAGCACGCCGCCAGCAACGATTCCGCAGCTGCGATTGGCGCTACAGATGAATGTGCTGCAATGCCTCAACAGCTCCTTGACGACCTCGTCCTCAGCATGGACAGACGTTGTAAATCCTGCAACGCAGTCAGAAGTGATCATATTCCCTATTAAAGACTGGATTTTTCTTGGCAGCCGCCTGTCACATGGGCACTTCTGTCCAGTTGTGCTCGAAGCTACCTTTTCAATAAAGTGCCTTTGTATCCTTTGGATTCCTTGTTTGGACAGTTTTGCTCACTTGTACCATATTCTTACATCTTGGGGATCTTATGGTATGATTTGAGTCAATGTGGAGCACTTCTGCACGACGTTACATTCGAAAAAACGTCTCGTCCTTAATTTTTGCACGCCAGTGTATGTAAATTATATTGCAAAGATTAGTTTTCTAGAGTCAAAATTTCAAACACTTGCAGCTGTCTGTACAGCATTGTACATTTTATAATGCAATGTATTTAGAAATCAAAAAGAAATAACGAATGGAATTTTTTGTTTCTAAACGATTTTCTTTTCTTCAGCTTTTACCAAAATTACTGATTCCCCTGATATGGTCGAAGGGCACGTTGATTATTTATTTATT
This sequence comes from Macrothele yani, assembly GCA_039090855.1. NCBI lineage: Eukaryota > Metazoa > Arthropoda > Arachnida > Araneae > Macrothelidae > Macrothele > Macrothele yani. The sequence continues at coordinate 70,849,431 of CM077000.1, read as the reverse complement.
TTCAAATCCACATTTCAGAACATTTGGCTTTATGCATAGTATTTCTAAAAACATAATATTGTGAAGTGGATTAACTGATCTAAACTTTTTAAACTAATCCTTGCTTGCGCCATATCTTTGGCCAGTGTATAATGCATAAATGCAAGCCTTGATAAGCTAAATTTTCCAAGAATCCGGGCCCAGGATCAGCAAACACATGTAATCAAAGAAAGCGGGCTGGGCCCAGGCTCCTAAAATTGAGCCCGAACTAGTCTCTACTGTAGACATTCTGAAAACATATCACTCGTTGCTGTCATGGATTAAAAGAGTGATTTATCAGATTTGCAAATAGGGATGATTATCGGCTTTCGGGCCAAGGGTGGCAGTATTTCTGAAACAGCGCAGTTTGTGAAATGTTCGCGTGCTGCTGTGGTTAAAGTGTATCATGACTGGAGAAATGGCACCACTGCGAATAAGCGATGCGGAAACTGCAGAGCACCACTTGCCGTTGATGTGAGAGGTGAACATCGGTTTTGAAAGTGTGTGAGGGCCAATTGACACGCTACAGTGGAGCAACTCACTGGCCGAATGAACCAGGTGGCTACAGGAAGTGTGTCAAAAATGACAGTTCAGCGAACCCTGCTGCGTATGGGGCTCCGATGCAGACGGATGATCATTGCACCTATGCTAATGAAGGTGCATCGGCAGAAAAGGCTTACATTTGCAGTCACATTTTAACCAAAAACGAAGTGTAAAAAATGAAACACTGGGGAGCCCCTCCCCTCCATCTATTCTAAATACACCTCTGCTAAGATTAGTGGTGTTACTTTTCCGATTACAGTACATGGTTCATATACACAGTCGAGTCACATTATTGTAACCGCCGTGTGCAGCCGCTAGACGGGCTGGGAGTGACTCAATCAAGTGCTGGAAGGTGTTCACAGGTATGTGGAGCCATGCTGACTGCAGTGCTTTTGGCAGCTGCTGGAGGGTACGTGGTGGGGGATCCATGGAGCAAACAACACGATCAAGGTGGTCCCACAGATGCTCAATTGGGTTTAAGTCTGGGGAATTAGGGGACCAGAGAAGTACTTTGAAGTCTTCATCGTGCTCTTTCAAACGCTGTGTGACACGTAGCATTGTCATGCTGGAAGATCCTATCAGCTCCAGTGAAGACAATCAGCATGTAGATGGGCTTGGAGTGACTCAGTAAGGCGCTGGAAGGTGTTCACAGGTATGTGGAGCCATGCTGACTGCAGTGCTACTGGCAGCTGCTGGAGGGTACATGGTGGAGGATCCATGGAGCAAACAACACGATCGAGGTGGTCCCACAGATGCTCAATTGGGTTTAAGTCTGGGGAATTAGGGGGCCAGGGAAGTACTTTGAAGTCTTCCTCATGCTCTTCCAACCACTCTCGGACATTTCTAGCTGTGTGACACGTCACATTGTCGTGCTGGAAGATCCCATCCACCCCAAGGAAGACAATCAGCATGTATGGGTATACGTGGTCTGCAAGGATTGATTCATAACAAATTCGGTCCGTAATGACTTCCACAGGTATAAGTGTGCCCAGGGAATGACCATGAAAGCATTCCCCAGACCATAATGCTGCCCCCACCAGCTTGTGTTTTTCCAGCAATCGGAACTGGATATCCGCTGATTGGCAAAGAATTGCCTTCTCTGATGAGTCAAATTTTCTGCCTCATCGAACAGATGGACGTTGGCGTATAAGGCGAGAAACATCGGAGAACAAACGCTGTTCAACCGTTGCTGGAAAATCACAAGCTGGTGGGGTCTGGGGAATGTTTTCATGACATTCCCTGGACCCACTCATACCTGTGGAAGGCACTATGGACCGAATTTGTTATGAATCCATCGTTACAGACCACATACACCCATACATGCAGATTGTCTTCCCTGGGGCGGATGAGATCTTCCAGCACGACAACGTGACGTGTCACACAGCTAGAAAATGTCCGAGAGTGGTTGGAAAAGCACAAGGAAGACTTCAAAGTACTTCCCTGGCCCCCTAATTCCCCAGACTTAAACTCAATTGAGCATCTGTGGGACCACCTCGATCGTGTTGTTTGCTCTATGGACCCTCCAACAGCTGTCAGATGCACTGCAGTCAGCATGGCTCTATATACCTGTGAAAACCTTCCAGCACCTTATCGAGTCACTCCCAGCCCGTCTAGCTGCTGTCCGCGATGCAGACGGTGGTTTCTTTTTTTTTTTTTGATTGGAGGTTTAACGACCACCGTGAGCAACTCAATGGGCTATAAGCAGTCGCCCGTCCCTAATTTAGGGTCACTGGTTCCAGGGAAGGGAGAGAGCCAGTGCCGTAAGACAAACACAACATCCATGCCTCACCGGGATTCGAACCCGGACCCTTTCGGACGAATGATCAGAGGCCAACGCCTTAGACCACTGCGCCACCGGGGCGGCCTCAGGATATTAGCTGGTGGTCACTGTGACTTGACTGCGTATATGCACCGCAATCGGGAAAGTAACACCACTAATCTTATCAGGGGTGTATTTAGAATGAAGGGGGGGGGGGGAGCTTTCCCCAGTGTTTAATTTTTTTATACTTCGTTTTTGGTTAAAATGTAACTTCCCTTACAAAAAAAAAGATTTTAATTTAATTAAAATGCTTCAGCTTACATAAGAACAAAAGGGTTTGAATTTTGTCTTCTATTTTGTTCTAGTGGATTTCAAAAACTTTCATCATCCCCCCCCCCATTTTTTTAATATATGCCCCCTAAATCTTAGAAACAACTTTGGCCAAATTCAGGCTTCTGATACCAAGAGAGTTTGTTAACTCTAGGGAAAATATTGATAATTGTAAATGTACTGAATAGCGAGAGACGTAAAAAATTGTTTCACTGGACTATAAAGAGTAAAGACTATTTGACTCAAAAAGCAATTCAGTATTTTAAAAACACCCAATATTAACAATCATCTTGGTCTTATACAAATTCCTGTTCAACTGATGCGGTAAAGAATGTTGCCTTCCACACAAAAACTTATGATGCATGAATACAGAAATCACGATGAAAGAACACTGCAATTTTATTTTCTACATGCACTTTTTTTCACAATCTGCTCCTTATAATGGAAATACTTAATAAATATCAGATAAGACAATATCTGCTGGCATTTCATATCTTAGGCCACTCTACTTCCTTTTTAAATTTTTCACCAGTTTTTGTGAAGATGATTTTCCTTCGACCAGGGAATGCAGTCTGTCCACCAAAAAATGTGTCTGTGTCAGCGTCAAAATCTTGATAATCTGGTATTACATGCAGATTAGGTGGTAGTTTGTCGCCGTGTTTCACTAGTGCATCATACGGAAGAATGCCCTCCACTGGAGTGCTGTAGAAGTTGATGACATCACCAACCGTCTTTAATTTGCATAAAACCGGGCTTGGTATGTCATGGTTAAATGCCTTGATGCATTCTGTTAAAAGCTAAGCAAAGAAAAATAATATTAATAAAAACTGTCAATCATGAGCAACAGTACAACTGAAATATTAATAGGCATTTCAGAAAATGATTATACTAATACCAGGAGAAATAATCCTAGATTTTTTTATTTTTTTTTTACGCACGTGGGCGATTCAAGATTGAACTGGATTTTTTATTGTACCTATTGTGACAGAATTATATGGCAAATACATGTGAGCATCTCCTTTATGCCACTAGTGATTTTTTTCCACATGTGAGGTGGGAAGCATGGAGTCGACTGTTAGTGAGTGTGGAACAACATTGTATTATTAAATTTCTTGTGGATTGGAATACAGTTATGAGAATAAAAGCGTGTCAAAGACAACTGTCTATGTGATTCAGGGACATCAAGATGTTGCTAGGATGGGCTTCAAATTTTTCTTGCTCACCCTGTATATAAGATGAACTTTATAATTAATTAAATAAATAATCTCAGCATAACTCACCGTTTTCTTGATCTATTCATTTTCCCACGTTTATAGCACAGTGCATACTTGATCAATTTGGATATTATGATAATAACGAGGAAGAGTGCAAAACTAAATAATAACGAGGAACTGTACACCAATCACATTTAAAATAGCATAACTGTATTAGTAATCCGAATTTCTTGGTGTAGATTATAAATCAAGGTTTCCAAGCTTTCGCACATCAACCAGATGGTTTTTTCAAGACAACATGAATTAAAGAACGTTACCGAATTGGCCACTGAGGCAGGATACACCCTGGACCTGGTACATAGCTATATCGAGAAAGTCGGAACCAGTCATATTAATCTTTCTACGCCGCAACTACACTACCTGGGCTCAATTCCATACATACCAAATGTTTCTCATCATCTCAAGAGTGCACTCAAGAAAATTAACCTTGGTGTTGGCATCAGGTCTCCGACATCTTTATATGCCATGCTTCAGGGAAACTAACAAATCCCCACTTTCCAATGAGGCGGGTGTTTATGCCATTTTACAATATCCAGACGGCCCCAAGTGATACTACATTGGAATGACCAAGCGTTCGTTTGGAACTAGAATCAACAAGCATAAAAGGGGCATAACTCAACCCCAAAATCTACCGCCATTCGCGAAACTTTGGAGATCATCACCAACAGTAAATCATGCAATGACAGCCTCTCGCTGGAGTTGCCACCAGTTTGGAACCAGTTCTTCAAATAATGAATGCATTTTGTTTCCTTCTACGATTCCGCGTGTTAACGAGCATGACGCCTCGAGTCTTTGGATGAATAATTACTTAGCATCTGCTCGTTTATTGTCAAGTCAAGGTGTTCAAATTGTTGAAGCGTTCTATTATTCAGTTTAGAGTTTGCTGTCTACCTTCCTTGAAAAAGCCATCTGGTTGATGTGCGAAAGCTTCGAAACCTAGATTTATAATCTATGCCAAGAAATTCGGATTACTAATATATTGGGTTGTCGGAAAAGTCATGACGTATTTTGGCACTCGATGGCAGTTGGGCGGTTTTGGAAGTACTAGAGGCATGCACAGCTCTGTTATCGCTATGGCATTCGACAGGTGCCAGTTCTAGCTGCAGTCTAAAAGGAATAGTGAGCGATTTGGTTGATTTGCAGATATTTGACATAAAGTTGAAGATGGAAGACCAAACTGTGCATTTTCGCCATATTTTAGTGTTTTACTTCCGTAAAGGGAAGAACGCGCGTCAAGCTTGTGAAAAGTTGAGTAAAGTGTGCGGGAATAATACTCTACAAGAACGTCAGTGCCAGTGGTGGTTCGCAAAATTCCGTGCTGGTGATTTTGACCTCAACGATGCTCCTCGGTCGGGGAGGCCCAGCGAGATTGATGATCGAGTCAAACATACGTTACACTACACGAAAGATTGCAGACACATTACACATCCATCATTCAAGTGTTCATGACCACCTGAAGAAGCTGGGATACATAAGCAAGCTCGATGTGTGGGTTCCTCATGAACTCAAAGAAGCTCAATTGACGGTGCGTATAAACATCTGCGATATGCTCATTAAACGTGAGAAAAACGATCCTTTTTTGAAGCGACTGATAACTGGTGACGAAAAGTGGATTGTGTAAAACAATGTGCTGCGCAAACGGTCTTGGTCCCGACGTGCTGCTTCGCCTCAAACAACATCCAAAGCAGACATTCATCAGCAGAAGGTTCTGGTCTCAGTGTGGTGGGATTTTAAAGGTGTCGTGTTTTTCGAGCTCCTACAACGGAACCAAACAATCAATTCGAATGTGTACTGTCGGCAGTTGGACAGTTTGAATGAATCCATCATCCACAGCTCGTTCATCGTAAAGGTGTTGTGTTCCATCACGACAACGCGAGACCACACACAAGTTTGATCACCCGCCAAAAATTATTGGAGCTTGGGTGGGATGTGTTGCCACACCCTGCACACTCGCCTGACCTTGCGCCGTCAGACTTCCAGTTGTTTCACTCTCTTCAACAGCCCCTGCATGGTATAACGTTCAATTCAGATGAGGTTATAAATCAGCACCTTGTACAGTTTTTCGCCACGAAATGACAGGTCCTTTTATGAACGAGGCATTCTGCAGCTCACTGAAAAATGGCAATCGAACAAAACGGGCATTATATCATTGATTGATTTTTGTTCTTTCTATCAATAAATGACCTTTGCAAAACATGGCTAAAATACATTGTGACTTTTCCGACAACCCAGTAGTTATACTATTTTAAATGCTTTTATTAACTTTATAATCGATATTTAACAAAGAACTAATTGTTAGTCTTTTTTTTTAAATAACCTTTCTTTTTAGCAAACTCCTATTTTAATCAATTTTTGGTAAATACTCACTTGTTACCTTTATTATTACATTATTGCACTAGTACATTATGTAATATAACTATTAATGTAATAGATGAAAACAATACAATACATACATCATCCTTTCCCCAGAAAACGCGTGGATCGAAGGCACTTTACCACGCCGTGTGGGGTTCTCAAAACTATATTACTTTCTTGGTCTTTTTGTCCTTGACCTACTGAAACGTTCAATGCATGGAGCAGTCTTACTTTTAGGTTTTTTTGGTGCATATCGTCAAAAAAACTATGTTTCTTTTTGGCAGTACATGCTGCAGTCTCGTGATCGTTCTTATTGCTAACTTTCACTTACTTTTTTGTTGTTTTTTTTTTTGTGAAAAAAATAATTTTTTTGTTCAAAAAACCTAAAAGTAAGACGCTCCACACATCTAACGTTTCAGTACATCAAGAACAAAAAGACCGAGAAAGTAATCTGGTTTTGAGAATGTCACATGGTGTGATTGAAAGGCCTCAGCCGAATGCGAGTGATCCACGTGTTACTGTGACAAATAGGGATGATGTATGTATGGTGTTCATCTATTGTATTAATAGTTATTATATAATATACTAGTACAGTAATGTAGTAATAAAGTTAACAAGTAAGTATTTACGAAAAATTGATTAAAATAGGAGTTTGTTTAAAAGGGTTATTTAAAAAAGGCTAACAATTAGTCCTTTTTTAAAAATTGGATATAAAATTAATAAAAACGTGTTATTTAAAATACAGGGTGATTCATAAAGAAGTATACAGTTTCAACGCTCTATAAAACAAGAACAATGTAAGATATTTTATGTTACCTGTAACAGAATTGTAGGGGAATGTTTCAAGTTTTTTTAGAGACAGTCACAGATGTTCTATGTGTGCACCCTTAGTCACACATTGAGCCGGTAATCCATTTCCGCCCAAACGCTAGGTAAGATATCTTAATCAAGTACAATGATAGTGGCTGTGATAAGCTATTTCAGCTCCGCTAGATCAACAGGAAGGGGAGGGGCAAATATCTTGTCCTTTACGTACCCCCACAGGAAAAGTCACAAGGTGTTAAAGTCAGGACTTCTGGGTGGCCATTGGGTCAGTGGCATGTTGTAGTCCGCGGCTCGTCCAATCCATCGGTGAGGAAGATGTTCATCGAGATAATCTCGCATGTTGCCTAATAAGTGCTGTGGTGCACCATCCAATTGGAGAATAAAGTTGTAACTGTTGTCCTGCAACAGTGGCATCAACCAAAGACTTAACATATCCAGAAAAGAGCCTCCCATGACAGTTTTCTCGTGAAAAAAGAAGGGGTCGTACACAGCACAGAACACATTTACTTTAGGGGAATCTCACACATGTTGCACTGTAAATCTGGGATTCTCCGTTCCCCAAAAGTGAACATTGTGCTTGTTTACCTGACCACTCATGTGAAATGTAGCTTCATCGGTGAAAACTAAATCGGCAAATTCGTCATTTTCAAAACGGTGCTGCATTTTGGCACAAAATTCAAGGCGCTTTGTTTTGTTATGGTCAGCAAGATTTTGCAATATCTGCACTTTGTATGGAATCATTTTCGCTTCTTTCTCAAAATTCTCCAGGCAGTGGGCTGTGAAATCTGCACTTCATGACTCACCCTCTGCATTGATTTTTCCGGGCTTCGTTGAATGGCGGTGCAAACACTATTGACGACTTCTTCCGACACACACGGTTGTCCAGGACTTTTAAGTTTGCACAAACAGCCCGTAGTTTTAAATTTTTTTATGCCAATCGTAGATAGATTTTCTGGTTGGAGGTTCGTTTCCAAATCGCGATTGAAAATGCCGTTGCACAGCAGTTACAGATTCCGTTTTGCTCAATTCAAGTTACACAAAATGCCTTCTCTACTGCAGACGCTGCCATTTTGACTGACTAGTCACGCGACACGTGCACTATCGCCTACGTCACTTCCCTCAGTAGCGGAACACAAACTTTATAAGTACATCTACCTAACGGTTGGCAGTTGTGGTACGCGTCTTCAACTGTTACTGTTTAACAGCATCTGGAAACTGTATACTTCTTTATGAATCAGGGTGTATAATTTAGACTTGTGTCAAGCAACAATGAGTCTAGTATTTTTCATCATGTAGACCTATGCATTTTCCGCTACGAAAATACATAGGGCTACATGATGAAAATACATTCTTCTCTTCTTTGCAATGTAATGCTTAAGCTTGAAAGCCCGTGCAAATACTTTGCCAAAAACGTGCTCAGTACAGTTAAACAAATGCAACCAATGATCCTACTGTACTTGCATATGCAATTCTGACATTTCCGCGGCACATGGTTTCCTCAATTATCATCTGGCGAGAGGATCGACATCTCATCTTATTCTTATTCAGTATTAACACTTGAAACACCAAAACAATGCAATCTCTTGTTAAACTCAAAAACATACAAGTTGTAATCAGCTGAATGAGCAAACTTTTTACAAATTAGCAGGGGTGCAGAATATCTCCGAACGCGTGAACAAGGTTCGGGGGAAATTAAGGCAGCTCTGTGGAAAATTTTGTGTGTGTGTGGGGGGGGGGGGTAAAAATAATGGTAGTAATAATAAAACGAAAAATTGAGTTAACAACGAATATAGCATGAAAAATAGGAATAATTTACTTCACGGTAATCAGGTAATCATTTTGAAAAATGTGTCGTTATGAATACAAGAGGTTATGAGGTTACACTGTCCGTGATTTCCGTTACGAATGACTTACTCGGACAAACCTAGTGCCCCTATATGCTCTACTGCTTTATTAGCCGAAAATTTGGCATCGCAGTGTCATCTGTGACGTAACTGCTACAATTGCAGTTTGCATCTATTACAAAAAGGGTAGAACTTTTTTACACATCCAATAGTTCCAAAATTAATAAGCATGTAACTGGTAGGTGGATGTGGGATAGGGGTAGGCAAAACCTCAAAATATCCAGGCACCAGCTCATTTTTTCAAGTTACAAGGAGAAACATTATTTTTTAATACCACTTTAATGAGCAAAAATCCATAATGTCACCGCTTAAAAATGTGGAAAATCATGACCTTAATCAAGCCTGACAGTAAACTAGGAAATTGAGGCCATTCTGACTGTCATGTTAGGCAATTCTGCACTAGCAAAGAATATTTCTTCCATATCTGAGATACTGGTAATTTATTACACTACAAGGAAACATTTGGTTGCTTCAACTGGCAAAAATCTGAGGTTGTTCACATTTCTTCTCTTCAGGTATTTGATGTCCTGGGTGGTGTAATGGACATCATGCTCAAGCAGAAATCGGGAAATGTCGGTTAGATTTCCGCTCTAACAATGGTGTATATTTGAGACTAGCTGTGAAGCCCGCAGAATGCACAAATAAAAGTCAATTACAAATGGTATTAAGCTATAGATATATTAGGTATTAAGCTATGTCGATGTTGGTGCTGCAAAAAAAAAAAAAAAAAAAAAAACATGCTGATTCGCTTCTTTTAACATGCTGATTCGCTTCTTTTAACTAAAAGAATGTCTGGCGATCAAAGACCAAGGGGCCTCATAGTGGAGGGATGGTGTCATCGTGACGCAACCACCTCTACCAGTCTTCGTCTGCGACCTTCGTTGTGTCATTCAAAGACTTCGGATACGTTCGCCGGTTAGCGTTTCCATGGCAACATGAAGGAGAGCTGAAGTGTGAATGGCCCATTGCACAGGCAACGGTTCGCTCAGAAAAGAGAAGACTTAGACCACCTTACTCCCTCGCATGCTCCCGCCTTCAAGAGTCAGTGTTTGGCGAGAGTTGTTTCAGTTGTGTGAAGTGTCAATGAATTAAAATCAGTGTGCAGTGTAACTTGGATAATTCGAAGCTGAAGGAACCACAAACATAATTCGAATTAGGCAAGTTTGAATATGGGCACATTCAAGTACTGTAAAAAACAAAATATATATTCATAACACACACAAAAAAAAAAAAAGTACAGCACGGTAAATTTACAAATTTTTTCTAAAAAGAAAACGTTAAATTTTGGCTTGCTTCTTAGAATTTATGTTATGGGTAAGTTCAAATTCCCCAAGTGTATCGAGTGAATGAAATAGAGAGTCACTTATATTCTGCTGTCCCTCAACAAACTTCCTTAACTGTTGGAGGTGAACCAAGGCCTCTACTGAATTTGGAAGGCGCTCTTCAGGAAATTCTAGTCCTTCCAATTCTTCATCTGAAGATACACAGCGGGTCTTCTTATTCATAACATCAGCCAAGATCTCATCATGTGAGCTCACCACAAACAGCTAAATTGTCATCAACTCTCACAAAAGCCTCATATGGTGGTACATCACAGCCTACGCCTTCCCAGTACTCCACAGTGGGTATGATCTCCTCGCCACCAATACCTTGATGTAGTTGAGACTCATCATCGGGGTGCTGGAAGCCTGCTTTTCCAAAGCCGTTGGCTATAGTTTCAGGTTTAACTTGTTGCTTCATCCAGAACAGTATGTACGCATTTTTAACGGTAATTGTTGAGAATACGAAAATGGGGTTTTCTTTGAATTAAACAAAAAAGTTCGAATTGAAGGGGTTTTTAACATTATTTATATAGAAAATTCAAGGGACCAAATGAAAAATTTGAATTAAAAACATTCAAACTAGACAAGTTACACTGTATTATACACTGCTGGACAATTGCTAAGGACAGATCATAAACGGCTATATAGCGCATAAAAAAGAAAGTGTGGTTGGATGCCAAGTGAAATAAAATAATGTCAGAATGCCAGGACATTACAAGAAAGACAATTTATTGTGCTCTGAAATCCTGAAGGCTTTGGAACATGTTCAATGGACAAACAGGCCATTTTGTGCAGAATACGTAAACGTGAAAAAAATGCAATTACCGTCCGCAGGCGTTCCGGCGTAAGATGTCAATACGGGATATGGCCACCATGGAGGGCGATGCAAGATTCCACACGTCGTGTCATGCTTTGCACAACATTATCAAGCAGCTGCTGGGGTAATTTATCCCATTCCTCTGTCAGTGCACGGATGAGGGTGTCCTTGTTTATTGGAGGGCATTGCCGACCAGCAAGACTCCTCCCCAAAGCATCCCACACATTTTCAATGGGATTCAGATCTGGAAAACGTGCTGGCCATACGAGGCGTTGAATATCCTCGCTCTCAAGACACTCCTGGACAGCGACTGTTAGATGACATGTTGCTTTGTCATCCATGAAAATGAATCTATCACCGACAGCACCACGGAACATGCGAACATGAGGTAGCAGAACATCGTTAATGTATCGTTGGCCAGTCATAGTCCCAGTTGGAAGCACATAGAGGGACGTACGGCCATTGATCATGATGCCAGCCTATACCATGACACTACATGTCGGATATCGGTCCCTTTCCTGTATCTTTGCTGGACAATATGCAGTACCACTATCACGCCAGATCAGTTGTCGTCGACAATCAGACGATAGACTGTATCTACTCTCATCTGAGAAGAGGACAGCAGACCAGTCGTTATCAGTCCGATTGCGATGTTGATGGCACCATTGCAAACGGGCGGTACGGTGACGTCTAGACAATGGGATGCACACAACAGGACGGCAGGCGTATAGTCCTCCTTCATGCAAACGTCTGGCGACAGTTTTTCGGGAGATCTGCTTGCCAGTAGCAGCCATAAACTGATTTGCTACCTCACTAGCTGTGCTGCGCCAGTGTCTTTTTGTTGATAGCACTATGTACCGATCTTCTGCAGGTGTCGTACTGCGAACACGACCTCCCCCGTGACGTTTGCTACACTCTCCATTTGTTTGAAATGATTTCCAAAGCCTTGAAACAACACTGTGGCTGACGTCGAACTCCCTGGCAACATCTGTTATTTTTCACCCTTCTTCAATCTTGCTGATAATACAGCCACGCGTAAAATCATCTAGGTGACGTTGGGAAGACATACTGAAACTTGCAAATTCGTCAATTGATTCTTTCCCTTTCAACTTTGCGTTTGAACAACAACGGTCAATACGGTCAAATCCTTTATATCTCTTATCAGCGCTATGACGTCACGAACAAGTTCGGCAATCCAAAATTTGCATACGCACAACACGTCTTACTGTATCCCGCACTTATGCTAATTTCCACATTTTCCTGCCTTCCATTTTATGGTTGCTATCGTTGCTATTGTCATCCGTTCTTAGCAATTGTCCGGCAGTGTATCTTAAATTCGTGGCTTTGTTGGATTCAAATTGTTTTGATAAATTTTATGAAAGCTTTCCTGATCATCTGTCAGAACTTAAAGTTTGATACAGTTAGACTCAAAAATGAACTGAAGGTGTTTATTATTCCCTGCACGAGTACAAAAAAAATCAGTAAGAAATTGTTTATTACTTATTATTGGGTGTGCAAATAAGTTTACATCATTTTTCGGTCGAAAAAGGTAATAGTTTGTTATAGACAGATAACGATTATTTTATTCAAAATATTTACCTTCGCAACATACAACTTTCCCCCACTTTTCAGGCAATAAGTGGATTCTGTGATAGAAGTCCGGTTGTTGGAAGCAATCCAGTTATCAAGCCAATTTTGGATCTCCTCATAAGAAAGGAATTACTCTCCAGAATGGGTGCCCTGCAGGGATCTAAACAAATGGTAATCTGATGGTGTGATGTCTGGTGAATACGGTGGGTGGGGCAACACATCCCAGCCAAACGCTTCTACAGTTTCCTTGACCCGTATCGTGACATGAGATCTGGCATTGTCAAGCTGGAAAACAACCTTGTCATGTCTTTTCGCATATTTCCGGACATTTCGCTCTCAATGCACGGCTCAAATTGATTAGTTGTTGTTGTTAACGTTCAGGGTTGATGCTCTGGCGCAGTTGCAGCAGCTCATAGTACACCACACCTTTCCAATCCCATATGCATAACCTTACTGCCATGAATATTCTGCTTTGGTGTTGATGGACCTGGTGTACCTGGACGCACCCATGCTTTTGGTCGTTTCGGAGTGAATCCATTTTCCGTCTCCCGTAACAATTCGATGCAAAAATTATTTTCTTGTGTGTCTTTGCAGGAGCAATTCACATATGGTTATGCGCTTTGCAATAACTCTTTCTCTCAATTCATGTGGAACCTAATTTCTTTGCTTTTGAACCATTCCCATTGCATACAGACATTGAGAAATATGCATTGTTGGGTAACATTTAATGCCGTTGCTAACTATGTTTCTGTTGGCACGGATCTTCATTCAGTAATGCTTCCAAAGCAGCATCTTCAAATTTTTTTGATGCACCCAGTGGCGGATTTCCAATTAGGCACGGTAGGCACGTGCCTATGGGCGCAAACATTTCAGTGAGGGTGTAAAATTGTGGTGGGACTGGGAACAATGCTAAACAGAGTCATGTTCGGATATAGCAGCGTTCCCTAAAATTTATTTTTGGTGTGTGTGTGTGTGTGTCAGACAACAACACTACCAGCGCCTTTGGGGCACCACAACCTCCTGTTTGGGATAGGGAGGGGAAGTTTTCTTTGTCTGAGTGAGTCCCAGCTCACATTCTCTGACGGAACTAACTACTGCTGCAACGTAGGTCAGAAATGGTTCATCCTGATCATTCCGACCGAAGCCCAAACAGGTTGAAGAGAAAAAGGAAAGCAACGTATTCGGGAGGGAGGGGGAGGGACACTGAGCATGCGACGTCTGTCCTGTTCCCTCCCTTTCCTGATGGTGACTACGACACAACAAACAACAACGAAAAAAGAAAAAAAAGCAAAGAAAAGGGACAAGACATACTTCATTCCCAAAGAGTTCCATGGGAGGAGGCATGGGTGTGACCGCGTGAGACCCACTTACCATACCATATCTGGTCGAAGTCAAATGTGTTTAAATTGCTTTCATCTGAATGGCTGGGAGTGCGTGTACGGTGAACGTATACCCCCAACCGCCAACCAGATGAAAATGCACTTCGCAAAGACAAAGCTCAGAGAACTGGAATTGGTCAGAGCTCAGAGCTATAAAAGCGTATCAAAGTGTCATACTCGTAATTAACCTAGCGTTTGCGGCAGTTTCTGCTGCGAGTTGTACTTTTTTAGATTTTTACTAGAAGGTTTGAACAAGCCTGTTCAGTGTGTGTGTGTTTGGTGCTGTGATCTCCGTGAGTGACGAGTGCATGAAAAGGGAAAACTCGGTGGGGCTCAGAATTGGGAAATCGCGATTGCAAAAAGGAAGGGAAACTAAGCTGCTGAAAAGCCTACTTCTTGAACAACACCTTAAAGACTCGAGCTTAGCTTTGGGATTCGCTCACCAAGATCGACATCACGCCACCTGCTATCATCCAGGAACACCCATACCTCACTGACTGATGCGGGAGTGTATTCCATACCATTGGAATACCCGGATGGTACCACCCCAACATTACATCGGGATGACAAAACGCTCTTTCCCTCTTCGACTAGTTGAACACAAGCGGGGCGTCTCGCACAGAAAATTAACACCGCACTATCCCGGGAAGTGGAACCAGATTAAAAGTGTGGCTCCTTATACTACCGCCAGAGGCAACTGCCCTCAGGGAAACCATTGAGATATTGACTAACCCTGTAGTCTGCAATGATGACTTCTCACTTGAGCTTCCTCAAATATTGCGCACATTTCTTCGCACGTTTCTGTAGACATCTCTCGTTGGCACACACACGCGACGCAGCATAGCATGTTCTCATATTCTTTTCATGTTTTTTTATTTTTTATTTTTATGTTCTCTTGTGTTGCCTATCCACGCACAAGTTTGAAGAAGGCGCCCGTTGGTGTTGAAAGCTTACACTTTAATAATCACATTTTTACATCAATAAACAGATATTTTTATTCCTTTTCTTAATAAAAATTTATTTCCTTGCGGTGTTTCTTTACAAATCACCAATTTCTAATAGTACAGTATTATAGCTACATGGATGTAGATATTTCGGTTGATTGTTGATTGAGATATTGAAACATAACTGAACTTTTTTATGTAAAAATTTAAAAATTGATCATTCTGATAAAAATTTTGAGGACCTTCATTCCATGGAAAAGAAGGGGCATTTTTAAAACTCTGGACTTTTATGAACCAAGCTGAAAAAAAGGTACTTTTTAGGAGTAGGGACCTGTTGGGAGCACGAAACTATAAAAACTTTTGCCTAGAAAGTGGTGGGGGTGGGGGACGCAGTGCAGCCATATCCTGCTAAGAACCGGGCCCCAGGTACGCACGCAGAACTTAATTTCGAGGAGGGTAAGCACAAAATCGTGTATGCTCAGCCAATATATGAATATATATGTTTGACCACAAAGTCGAACATTTAGGAGGGGATTCTACACCACCTGGAACTGGACCCCCATGAGTACAACTCTACCAGTCCCGATATCAGAACGAGTGTACGGGTGACGAGTTCCTCCGCAGGAGACGCTTGGAAAATCTGTGCCTATGGGCGCCAAATCTGTAAGTCCGCCACTGGATGCACCTTCACATTCTTTGTCTTCCACGTCGAAATCATTCCCTTTGTATTGTCGGAACCACTGTCTACACGTGCTTTCAGCTAGAGCATGTTCACCATAAGCTTCCACAAGCAAACGGTGACTTTCGGCAGCGGTTTTCTTTAAAAAGAAGTAATGCAGCAAAACCTCCCACATATGCTGTTTTTTTGGCACGAAATTCGACATTTTCAATGCACTGACGAACAATAGTGTTCACACTGCAACAAACTGACCTCCACTAATTATCAAAGCTTGTTGCAAGGACTTTCATATACACGCATTGTCCTTTGCAATTGCATGAAATCTGTGCTAGTTACGCCATCTATTCACAAACGATGTAAACTTATTTGTACACCCAATACATGAAATGGAATAAATTGGAGATTGTGTTTGTTGAGGTGTACAAATTAGCAGACCTAATATTAAAGTTTCCATCAACAACTGCAGCTGCCGAAATAAGTTTTTCTGCATAAAAAAGAATCAAGACATAACTAAGAGTCACACAAGGACATGTACACTTGAGCAACTTGGCTGTTTTGTCAATAGAGAAAAATATTCTTTTTAAATGTGATAAAGTACTCGGAAGAAACTTTACGTTAACGTAACGCTCAACTTCACCAAAAGAAAAGAAAAATGGATGACATGTACAAATAAAGTGGTCAGAAGAAAAATGGAGTTTATGTACAAATAAGTGTTAAAATCCTAATCTTCATAATTATTAGATATTATGTTAGCAACAGCATGTACTTAAAATTGGGAAAAAAAGTAACTTCTATTACTTAACTACTGAAAAATAACATCAAACAGAAGCCATCGCTCTATCCACGTTTATAAGTGAGTCACAGAAAAATTATCATTGGCCGCCACCGGGTATCGAACCCAGGGTCTTCCAGTTATGCGCCGGATATGCTTCCACTGCACCACAGTGACCTCGAATTCCTGCAGACTCGCATACACTGCCAAGCCAATTGACAGATTGTTTCATGGAGCCCCACACAATGCTGGGGATTCACCAAAGATAGTAAGCAGCAACTGAACAAATAATTAGAAGGCAAATGAATAATTAATAAAGACATTTGACATGGATTAGGAACATCAAACAGAAGTCATCGCTCTTCCCACGTTTATAAGTGAGTCACGGAAAAATTGTCATTGGCCACTGCGGTGCAGTGGAAGCATATCCGACGCGTAACTGGAAGACCCTGGGTTTGATTCCCGGTGGCGGCCAATGCGAATTTTTTCGTGACTCACTTATAAACGTGGAAAGAGCGAGGACTTCTGTTTGATGTTCCTAGTACACGTCAAATGTCTGTATTAATTACTGAAAAATAAACTATACAATTAAAAAAACAAGAAAAAAAAAAAAACAGTGCTAGTGATGGGGGACGGGGGTGATCAGATAGCCCAAGTCTTGGACCCAAGATACACAACTGTGCTCTAGGCTGATGCAATTTTCAAGTTTTCTGATATGATGTTACATGTTGGACAGTAAAGTAGGCAACTCAGGCTATTCTGTTGTCAAGTAAATAATCCTGGAATCAATCATACTTTTTTTTTTCCCACAGTATTAAATTTTATTAGTAATCAATAACTGCATGTATTCGCATATAAGCCAGCCCCCTACCAAGAGCTAAAAAATTTTAATAAACCTTGACCCACACAGAAGCCGACCTTAAATTTCAAGAATTTGGAAAATGAATTATGCAAATTTCTGAGATTATCTTCCGTAAAAACCAAAGTATGATTCGCTGTTGGAGTTTTCAAATAATTCCAGTAACATTCATTGCATTACTTATGTGGAATTGCTTGAGAGAATTTATAAACATTTCTGGTGAAACTGTGTCCCACAGTTTTTTCACCCAAGAAGTAACAAGGCCAGGTTGGCCTTTTTCAAGTTACCACTTTTTGTAAAATAGTCTGTCTTTGCTCTTCCACAGCACACACGCCCCAACTCATGCCTAATTTTGATTGCATGTGGGTCCCCAACAGGTAAGTGATATATCTGGTGAATGACTCACTGAGTGTCCAGTCCGAAATACGGCATCCCACAGTTGCATGCAGGAAAGGGTTAAGTATTGTGTTTGGAAGCAAGAAATTGTATGGTCTCACTTTGAAACAGGATTAGGTTTAGTGTTCTCCCTAGAGCTTTTTTACTGGGCGGCCTGCCCAGTTAATTTTGTCTGCCACCCGGCTAATTTCCTTTAATGAATGTCTTCACAATGCACATAATAGTAAGGATGGAAAACTTATTCCCACATAACCTATCAGTGTTGATGAAAACTGGCTGAAATCTGTGCCACCGCCCTAATGGTGCAGTGGTCTAAGCGCTGGCTTATGACCGTTTGTCTGAGAAGGGTCCAAGTTCGAATCTCGGTGAGGCATAGATGTTTGCGTTTGTCTTACGGCACTGGTTCTCTCCATTCCCTAAAACAAGAAGCCCTAAATTAGGGACAAGTGACTCTTATAGCCTATTGAGTTGCTCGCAGTGGTAGTTAACCTTCAATCTATATAAAAAAAAATCTCTGTTGAATATGATTTGCTGCTGTCCTGGGGGCGTAGTGGTCTAAGTGATGGTCTCTGATCGTCCGAGAAGGGTCTGGGTTCGAATCCCAGTGAGGCATGGATGTTGTGTTTGTCTTATGGCACTCTCTCTTTCCCTTCCCTGGAACCAGTGGCCCTAAATTAGGGACGGACGACTGCTTATAGCCCATTGAGTTGCTCACGGTGGTCGTTAAACATCCTATAAAAAAAATGATTTTTTAGTAAACACTCATTTTTCAAATCCCTTTTGTACAATTTTCTAACTTTGTTTATCATATTATGTTACATTAATGCATACCACATCACTAAGGATGTTTAACAAGTATAATAATTAATAACAAAGAACGGTACACCAATTACACTTAAAATAGTACTAGTCATCTGAATTTCTTGGCGTAGAATATAAATAAGAGTTTTCAAGCTTTCGCACATCAACCAGATGGCTTTTTCAAGAAAGTAGACAGTCTACTTCCTTGAAAAAGCCATCTGGTTGATGTGTGAAAGCTTGGAAACTCTTGTTTATATTCTACGCCAAGAAATTCGGTTCACTAGTACTATTTTAAGTATAATAATGTTAAGCAAAACTTTTTTTCTTCGATTGGGTAAGGGGTCATTAAAAGTTACCACCCAACTAAAACTTTTTGTCGCCTGGCTGTAAAAGAAAACTAGGGAGAACACTAAGATTTTTTACTTATCATATCAGCGACACCTATTCCCACAGGAATTCTACTATGGATGGAAAAATATTTCATAATTGTTTATTTTTTGGAAGTATTTCTGAAGAAGTGATGTGTGAATGCTCATGCTACAGTTAAGTGCAATTGCTTACTTTGAGACTGCGGCTCTCCATATGCCACTACGTGATGTAAATAGTGAAACGCAAAACAGGGTAAAAAAATTTTAAGAATACATACATGGTTGTATCAGAATAATATGACCACCTACCTAATAATGGGAATAACTATCCTTGGTCCGGATGACAGTGGCAAGACAGCGTGGCATGGATGCAATGAGGCCCTGGAAGGTTGCCCGAGGCACACATGCACATTCGGACTGCAGCAGAGCACGTAGGTCCCGGAGATGATGAACTTGTAAGTCGGCACGTTGAACCTGTCGATCCAAATAGTCCCATAAGTGCTCTGTGGGATTGAGGTTGGTGATTTTGCCGGCCAAGGGAGAATAGATACATCGCAGTCGTGTTCCTAAAATCAATCGTGCACCCCCTTGGCAATGTGGTACGGCGCATTGTCCTGTTGGTAGACATCATCACCACTAAGGTTAACGCCCAACATGAAGGGATGCATATGGTCAGCAATGATGGACAGGTAGCCATTTGCATTAAAAGACCCATCCAGTGGTACCAGGTCATACCAGGAAAACAATCCCCAGACATGCACACTGCAATAAACAGGGAGCCCATCGCATTAACGGACCCATCCAGTGGTAAGTGGTCCCAGGTCATACCAAGAAAACAATCCCCAAACATGCACACTGCAACGGACAGGTAGCAATTTGCCTTAAAGGACCCATCCAGTGGTACCAGGTCATACCAGGAAAACAATCCCTAGACACGCACACTGCAATGGACAGGTAGCCATTTGCATTAAAGGACCCATCCAGTGGTCCCAGGTCATACCAGAAAACAATCCCCAGACATGCACACTGCAACGGACAGGTAGCCATTCGCATTAAAGGACCCATCCAGTGGTACCAGTAGTCCCAGTTCATACCAGGAAAACAATCCCTAGACATGCACACTGCAACGGACAGGTAGCCATTCACATTAAAGGACCCATCCAATGCCCCTAGGTTATACCAGGAAAACAATCCCCAGACATGCACACTGCAACGAACAGGTAGCAATTTGCATTAAAGGACCCATCCAGTGGTCCCAGGTCATACCAGAAAACAATCCCCAGACATGCAAACTGCGACGGACAGGTAGCAATTTGCATTAAAGGACCCATCCAGTGGTCCCCGGTAATACCAGAAAACAATCCCCAGACATGCACACTGCAACGGACAGATAGCCATTCGCATTAAAGGATCCGTCCAGTGGTACTAGTAGTCCCTGATCATGCCAGGAAAACAATCTCCAGACATGCACACTGAACTGCTGTTCTGTACTTGATGGATAAGCCTGTCTGGGTATTGGTTCTCTTGTATCTGACACCATATCCACCACCACCTATCACTTCTGTGGAGTAAAAATCTTGATTCATCAGAGAAAGCAACCTTTTCCCACTCTTCCAATGATAGTAGTCCCATGTGAACTGCAGGTGTCATTGCTGATGGAATTGGGTTAACATAGACGCCTTGACACAGCGGCGACTTCAGAGACCCATGCCTAACCAGGTTCATTCTACTGTTATCGGGGACATGTACCTCGGTGCTCCAGCATTCATTTGCATGGTCAATTGCTGCACTGTTGCGCGTCGATTCCCCTTTACCAGTCGACGTTCTCCTCTGGGACAGATGGCCTTTGGGGCTCTACAGTTATGATGTCGGGAAGTACTCAGTGTGCCAGCGGTCCATTTTTGGTACACCCTTACTACAGCTCCTCACGAACAGCCCACGAAGTCTGCTGTTTCGGACATGCTTCCATCCTTGATGTGGTAGCCGATGATAATTCCTTTTTTAATAGTCTGTCAAATCACTACCTCTGCTCATTGTGCTCATGTGACGCACTATGGCTCGTCTGTCCTAGCCGGCCGCTGATATCTCCGTGTGTTTGACCTTGTCCCATGCACTCTGTGAGACGTCTGGGTGGGTACACTGTAATTCCAGGGGTGGTCATATAATTGTGATATGACTGAATACATATGCAGGGTGTCTACAAATGATTGGAGCAGTGTCGTGATTTTTTTGCGGCTGTAATATTAGCGAAATGCTGCTCGAGTTGGACGTTGCCAGACGCGCATTGCTCAAAGTTTACTTTGGCCGCCACTAGTGGCCACGAGAGGGCAGTACTTGTCTTATAGTCCGTAAGATGGTCCAAATGTGCAACTACACATTCAAACGAAATTTTGGAAAACTCCAACCAGCACCAACTCAATTCAACGATGGTATGAACAGTTTAAAGCGACAGGATGCCTGTGTAAAGGGAAATCAACGGGCCGTCCATCGGTGCCTGAAGAAACCGTCGAACTCGTGCGGTCAAGTTTCGTGCGTAGCTCACAGAAGTCGACGCGCACAGCGAGTAGAGAACTGGATATTCCATGATCGACCGTTTGGAAGATATGATTGAAGCAGAAGCCGTATTTCTTGTGATTGCTATAAGCTCCGACACCCGACGACAAAGCAAGTCGCTTTGAGTTTTGTTCGCGATTTCAAAGTTTTATGGAAGAAGACGATGCGTTTTCTGATAATCTTGTCTTCAGTGATGAAGCAACATTTTTTGTTAGTGGCAAAGTGAATAGGCACAATGTGCGAATCTGGGGCACAGAAAACCCTTACGCCTTTGCGGAGCACATTTGGGATTCTAAAAAAAAAAAATCAATGTTTTCTGTGCGGTCTCAAAATTTAAAGTGTTTACAGCCACTTTTTCTTCTGCGAAAAGACCGCTACCGGACACATGTTATCTGGACATTTTGGAACATTGGCCCCCCATGCCGCAGTACCGGGGTCCGACGGCTTAACGTGCCCATCCGCCGCACGGCAGATATTTAGTGGACCGAGCGTCCGTACATGCATGGGATCGAACCCAATTTATTTATTTTTTGATTTGAGGTTTAACGACCACCGTGAGCAACTCAATGGGCTATAAGCAGTCGCCCATCCCTAATTTAGGGTTTTAGGGTCACTGGCTCCAGGGAATGGAGAGAGCCAGTGTCGTATGACAAACACAACATCCATGCTTTACCGGGATTCGAACCCAGACCCCTTTCAGACGAATGATCAGAGGCCATTGCTTAAACCACTGCACCACCAGGGCGGCGGATCGAACCTGATGCCCTTTCTGAGGCAGTCACGAACGTTGCCCACTAGGCCACCCGCGGCCCATGTTTTCAGAATGCCTACAGCACACCTTATATACCCTCCAAGCCAGCTCATGACACATGCCTTCTTTCATTGGCTACACGCTGCTGACGTCAAAAGTAGGAGGTGGTCACAATAATGTGACTCTACTGTGTATATTTCAATGAAAACAAGTAAAATATGTAGAATGGAATGTGAAAAATCTCTGTTACCATAATTTTCTTTTTACTTCTGTATGAAATCAATATGGAAGGCACAGCTGAAAATATAACTGACAGAAAAGTATTGCACAGGGATGTACAGAAAACCATGGTCTAAAACCTAAACAAACCCACCGGTAAATTCCATGGAAGAGTTAACATAACACTTTGGAAGTCCAGCCATATTTTTTACTGACTCGCTTTTAAGCCGACCTCCACTTTGAAAGCAGGATTTCTTTGAAAAATGTTCGGCTTCTATGAAAATACATACAAGCATATTTATCTACACTTTAGTCTATGCACAGCACACAAAAAAAATATTTTTCTTCTCAACTTTCGGAATATGTGCGAGTTTACAAACCTTGTACTTAAACAGTGAATCCGATAAACCTGTTTCCTGCCAGGTATCACGCATTTGGTCAGGATAAAGCCTCTTACACAATAACTGAACTTGATCTAACACATTGGATGAAGGCTTGTATGACTTCCTTTCTTTAGGAAACCTGAAGGGAAAAAAAAAAAAAACACCAGGAGCATGAGCCATTTCACACATAACTGCAATCTTTCATACAGTGGGACAGAAAGAAACAAAATGGTAATAATTGAAGTCATGGATATTCCTAGAACATATTTCCTAGAACATATACACTAGAATATGCAACTGATTATGGGGTTTACTTAGGAATAAAAAATGTTTTTTAATAGTCAAATTTTCAGGCAGGACCCATACTCTTCATCGGGACAACATATATATATATATATATATATATATATATATATATATATATATATATAGTAAGTGTTGCCAACCTTGGGTGAAACTTCAACCTTTAAAATTGTTTAATGTAGTGCATCTTCTTCTTTCTATTTCTAGACTTTCCAAGAGCTTTCTCTTGAAGAAGTGTTGCTGGTGGGATAGAATTTCTACAGAGTCCCAAAAATTTTTATGTCCTGAACATGTCTGTCCAGTCCAGTCTTGTTAGTCATGTTTATAATAGTTGCTTTACGCTCTGCCAGCCTAGTCGTAAACTGTCTGCCTTTTACTTCCACATAACTCAGACTACATTTGCATTTGACATTGTAGACTAGAGATGAGCTCGGGCCCGGGCCCGGGCTCCGACGAGGCTCAGAATTCATTAACTACCGAGAAGCCCGGGCAGGCTCAGAATTACACATCTTGAATTTCATTACTGTAATTAATTCAACACGTGTAATTCCGAGCCCGGTTGAATTGCACGTGTTTAATTTCATCATGGATTTGTTACCATGGTGGAAGGATTTTCAATTTCCTAAGCTAGCTGCCACTGCAAGACAAATTTTGCTTAGCAAGACTTGCATTATGCATTGTCCAAAGCTATGGCCCAAGCAAGGATTAGTTTAAGGAGGTCTGGTATCGAAAAACTGGGAAAAAATCACATTCCCATTTATTTATTTTTTATTAAAAATCAAGAATCTTATCTTTAAAATGATGTATTAATTTCCAAATTTTTGCAGTTAGAAGTATTGTTATTTATTTTTTTTAATTTCTACACTCCCGCAATTTTTGGGGTGACGTTGGTTTTTAGAGGACATGGTTTTTAATGTTATTGTTTACTTTATATTGTTTACTATATTAATATATTCATATATTGTTGGAATGGAAATTGATCTGCATCATATATTGTTGGAATGGAAATTGATCTGCATCATATATTGTTGGAATGGGTAAAAAATTGGAGTGCATTGGGCTCATTCAGCTTATAAAATGCATGCATGAAAAAACTGAAAACCAAAAAGAATCTCTGCATAATATTATATGAAATGTAGTACCGAAAACAGTGTTCGTGTGGCTTCAAACACTGTTGCTAGGTGTCAAAGAAGGTGTTTTTCATTTTAACATGGGTCATCTATCCAAATGCTTGATTTCGCAAAAAAGTGTGGAGTATGGGAATATTTGCATATTGGCTATGCGAAACCTGATTTCGCGGTGGAAAGAAAAATTTTAAATGCGAAAAAACCGGCTCGTAACATTAAAAATCAGAGGGAAAATTTTTTGGGAGAGTCATTTGCCGCTGCTGAAGACTTAGATGAGCCATCTTATGGCTGTGGAATGCATTAAGAGGTATTTGTAACAAAATTCAACAACAACAACAAAAATAAATAAATAAAAAGAAAGTAAGAAAAACCTGTGTTTTAAATTTTGACGCTCGTTTTCTCAAAATGTATATTTTTACCAGTTAGGAACATTTTTCTCAGCATCTACTGAACTCAAAGCTCTAAAAATTTCACCATATCTTCATTATATCTATGTTCAAGCTTTAACCATTATCCATCATAGTTTTTTTAGAATTTTTTTAACATTAAATTATCAAACATTGCGATTACAGGAGGAATCTTCACTCCGTCTAACTTCTGTTTTCAGAAAGACTGAATTCCATTCCAAAACAGAAACTTACATCCATCATTGAGAGCCTGCAAGGAAAGATTTAAAAAGGGTTCTGGGGTGTCGTTTTTGTCTGCAGGAGCAAAATAAAATCTGTGACGTACGTCGCCGCATTTCTGCTACGGAGCTTCTCCGTACACAGCACAAATATTTGGAGCAGCTTTGGAACCTTGATTGACAGCGAGGAGAAGCAGGTGTCAAAAATACTCATTTCTGTCTACTTGGCACGGATAAAAAGAGTTAAACCAAATATAATATTGAAACCGATGAACAAAAGCTGTACAGGAAGAATAGAACTACTAAAAAACAATTAACACTATGATTAAAATATTGTTTATGTTCTTTCAAATAACACTGGAAAAAAACGAACAAACTTATCTGACAACCCAATATCTGCAGGAGGTTTACCAGGAGCACAGTGTGATCTTTCAACAGGATAATGGTCGTGTCTTTGAGTGGTTGGGGGAACACGACAATGACTTCTCTACGTGGCCTTCCCTGACTGCAGCCTAGCTAAAAATCTGTGGGGTATACTAGAACAGGGTGTGAAAACTACTGATCCTTTCTCCAAGGAATAATTGTGAACTGACGTAGCTCCTGCAGCAGACATGGGTCAGGTTACGCATGGAGGATGTTTGGCACCTTCTAGAATGTGTTCCTAGGTATCTCCAAGCAGTGACTGTACAGAAAGGTGGACCCATGTGTTATTAGAGGTAGGTGTTCCTAATACAAAGCTAACTCAGTGCTTATCAGGGGAAAAAATAAGCGGTATCACTCGCAGTTTGCGATGCAAACTCATATTTGAATCGCAAAACCACGATTCAAAGTTTAAAAATAAAATTTCCATTAAAATGTTCAATCCGTACAAAGGTTCATACTCTTCCAAGCAAAATAAATTCAAGGACTTTTTGAAACCAAATTACTATATGTGCGAGCTGTCAGTCGGTCAGTAGGTAGGTACACTATCTACCAACAAGTAATTGGACACCTCTGCAATCGACAATATCTGCGGTCCTGAAGTCACGGCCGCCGCCGTTAAATATCGTGTGGGAAACAACAACGCAACCAGTCGTATGCAAGATGCCACACAGTTTGGAGCTCTCCGATTTCGAGAAAGGTGTAATCGTCGCATATCACAGAAATGGCCGATCCATACGTGACATATCCAGCGAGTTGAAGTACCCAAAATCGACAGTGGCCTATGTGATTGGCAAGTGGAAGATGAGAGGTGACTGTCGGAATGTGCCCCGACTCGGCAGACCTACAAAACTGGGAGTTGGAGACCGACGGGTGCTGGCCAGAGAAATTCGGAAGAGCCGCACCAAATCGATGGGCCACATCCGCGAGGAGTTTCAACGAACATCCGGGAGTGTTCTTTCGATGAATACCATCTGTAAGGAAGCCCATCTGCTCGGTTATCATGGACGTGCTGCCGCCCACAAGCCTTTGATCACCAAGTCCAATAGCGCTGCTCAGCTAACGTGGTGCAAAGAACGTCGACAGTGGACCGTTGAACAGTGGAAACAGGTTCTCTGGAGCGACGAATCAAGGTTCATCCTCTACCGTTCAGATGGCAGGGTCTGGATTTGGCGTCTGCCTGGAGAACGCCTCCTGCCGGAATGTATTGTGCCAACTGTTAAGTTCTGCGGCGGTGGAATTATGCTATGGGGGCGTTTCTCCTGGTATGGCACGGGACCCTTGGTCGTAATTCCTGGTAGACTCAACGCCCGCCAAGACCTACTGCACCATTTTGGATGACCATGTGCTTCCTACGTTGTAGCAGTTTTACGGGGTGGACCCATGTTACTTTCAGGATGACAATGCCACCTGTCATGTTGCGAGGTCCACCATGGCTTGGTGTGGTGACAATGGGGTTAATCGAATGGACTGGCCTGCGCAGAGCCCGTACCTTAACCCTATCGAGCACCTCTGGGATGAGTTGGAGCGTCGACTTAAGAGGTGCCCCCACCGTCCGAAATCGGTGAAGGAACTGACCTGTCTTCTCCAAGCCGAGTGGAAGAAAATACCGCTAGCCGTCGTATAACGCCTGGTTGAGAGTATGCCCCAGAGGGTCACAGCTGTAATCGCCGCTCGTGGAGGCTCCACCAACTATTGAAGGTGAATAAACTTCATTTTCCTTTGCTATCACAGGTGTCCAATTACTTGTTGGTAGCTAGAGTATTTTAACACGTTCAAAACATTGAACTTAGCTGGGACCGGCACACCTTCAATGATTTGCCTATTACCCACTGCCACACTGTTGGTTTATTTTATTAATGTTGAATTTCCCCTCTGTTTTTTATTAGCTTTGAATTGCCCCTCTGTTTTGGTGTGTTTCAAAATCATTTTATTTCGTGGAATATTTTGAAAGGGCACATTTTCATATTCATTCTCTGGTCAGAACGCATCCCTAACCCCAGTCAACAGGAGTTAATCACGATTTGTGAATACATCATTCCACTGATGTTTTAATCTGTAGTGATGTTGCAACCACGGTACTAGATGTCCAAGGTTAATAGACAGTAATGTTTGCTCATTCCGCCTTCCTCGCAGACGACTTATCATGACGTCAGGGAGTGACAAACCGTCCTAACATGTGAATCGTAGATCCTAACTGTAGCTATGGAAGGAAGGTGTCTTGGAAACAATTTTTATAACTCAAACAAAGAACAAAAGCTTATGCAAAAGCATTTACTAACCTTGCCAATTGTCTACGCACTCCCCTACGTTGAACACAAGTTCTGCACTATTTAATTGGCTTGGTATTTTTATTGGAACTACACAGAAACCTCCTATACAACTTTTTAGCACAAACTATTATTTTACCCGTACTCTTTTATATCTTTACTCAAAAAACAAAACAAAATTATTTTCAAGTACTACTTAGAGTATTAAACCTTTTCAAGTACTTTCAAGGACTTGAAAATGAACTTTAGTTTTTCAAGGACTTTTCAAGGTTTGTCTTCAAGGAGCATACGAACCATGCCGTAAAGCAACTCGTTTCTCGAAAATACGATTTTGCTTACGCGTGAAAAAATAAATAAAATTCATGTTTCATAACTTTAAGAATACTTGTCTGCTTTCAGCTGGTAAAAGCTTCCTCGTGTAGCTCTAGCTGTACATTGATGAGTTGGTCATCGTCCGACCACAGAGCGTTTATGCTTTCAGCTGGAAAAAGCTTCCTTGTGTAGCTCTAGCTGTGCATTGATGAGTTGGTCATCGTCTGGCCCCAGAGTGTTTATGCTTTCAGCTGGAAAAAGCTTCCTTGTGTAGCTCTAGCTGTGCATTGATGAGTTGGTCATCGTCCGACCACAGAGCATTTATGCTTTCACAGGGATCATAGCATACTTCTGGAAAATTTTAGGTTGGAATTTTAGGAATTTTAGGAATTTTTAGAAAAATTTTAGGAAAATTTTAGGATTGTATTTCAATAAAAACTAGATGTATATTTGTATACATCTAGTAAAACAACTTTGTATACATTGTAAAGAGTTTGCTTCACACCCTTCAACCATATATACTGATAGACTGCGCATGACATCAAAATTTCTGGCTCCAACATAAAATCACATGACAACAGTCAAAAAGATGGGTTACACCTGCTGTGCTTATGGTTGCTCTGAGCGATATAGTAAAGAAAGTTCTATGATTTTTCATGGGTAAGAAACGAATTAAATACCTAAGTCAATAAAGTTCAATTACTTAACCAGAAACTTGCAGCTATTGATATAAAAATACAGTAACTTAAGAAAAAAATGGAATGCATGTTCCAAATTCTTCGCAAATGTTCATCACATTATAAATCACAAAATGTAAACAACCCGTTCATGCATGTATATAGCTCATAAGTAAACTTACCTGAAGAGTTTTCATTATATATGAGGCGCATTCACATAATACACCGAAAACACTGAAGTTCTGCAATGTAAATTAGTAATCATAACAGCATTTTTACACGAAATTTGGAGTCTGATGATGACGTGCCCAATGTTTGAGCCATGGCGGCTTTGATGCAGCTATTGCCAATGCGCAGTCCATTAGTATATATGGTCGAAGTTCACACCCAAATTTTTTGCATAACGTCTAATGTCTAAAGTTTAAGTATGATTTACTTCTAATGTTCAGTTCTTATCTTTTCACGTGTTATTATCATATTCAAGTATATTTACCACATTCAAGTTTCACTTTGAACATTAATATGCTGTTTAACCAGAAGCAATTCACGATTTTCACAGAAAGTTTTCAGGTTTCACATTAAATTATAATATCCTAAAAAGGTAATTGAAAACCAAGAACTATGTACAATTGTTCACTGAATTACTTTTTTCATATTATTGTTTTAACCTTTTCCTGATACGCCTATCTTTTTCTGCTTCCACCACAACTAATTTACTTTGTTTTCTTTATTTCAGCTGAACCTTGTATGATCAAGTTAGAGGCAACTGCTATTTCAACAGTATTTTGTTTTTCTACAGCTTTTCGCATTCTTTCTGTTCCCTCTTGAATTACTGCTAGGGAGGCTTCTTTATCTTTTTTAAGCCTATTTATTTCTGCATCATTTTCTTTTATTTTGTCATCAAACTCAGCTTTTCTTTTTTCTCTAGCTGCTTTTCCTTATTTTCCCTCTCTTTCTGCTTCCTTTCTTTTACCTTTTTTGATTGTTCTTCCTTCAGCTTATCAACATACTCTTTATAAAATTTATGTGAATCACGAACACTATTTAACAAATTTATTGTTATGGGAATTTCTTGTTATGGGAACTTTTTTCCTTTATGATGCGCTTTTACTTGTGAAAAGCCACTATTAGAAATATTGAAAATTTCTGAACACAATATACACTTAGCAGAAAATATTGTTTCAGTTGCAGAACACCATTCTTTCAACTTCACTCCGTCCAATTCTTTGGCGAGCCACGCATCTTGAAATTTCGTTTTGGATTTAGGCATCTTAAACACTTGTATTACTAACCAGAAAATGAAAGGGAAGTACAAAAACACGTTCCAATATTGCAAAACCAGACAACTTCCCGAAATTTGGCTGCGAGGATGTCAGAAGATATGAAAAAAAAAAAAAAAAGCAGGTCACCACTAGAGAACTGAACCTGCACAGAGAACACCATAAAAGACGTAAAACCAGAAACTATCATACGCATCTCACGCAAGTTCAGTCAAAGCGAGTCGGAGCCGAGATATATTGCGCATCGAAGGTCGCTGTCGCCGACGCACGATCGAAGGTCAATGATCACGTGCTCTACTGCCTGCCAAGATAACTCAGCTACCATCCCATCGTCATTACCGGAGGTTACGGAAAAAGACCACATGTTTCCTCTTTGCTTCCACCCACCTGCGGTTTACAATAACAAAACATCAGCAGAAAGAGGAGGTTCCACAAGGCATGTACAAAAATAAAGTACGATCTTCTGCGTGCCACGGAGTTCGTCTGCAAAGCGCAAACCAGGGGTGAAAATGACCCCTCCCCTTTTCCCTTAGATCTCTTGTTACTCTCGAAAACTGTTCGAAGGCAAAAAAATGGAACGCCCGCCCCGAAGCAAGTGCATCTCGATGGCGTCATTTTTCCCTCCCTTCAGCAGCACAGCATATAGGCTGTGTTTCTACAATAACAGGTCTTTTTACCTTACCGTAATGGTAAATTTATTGGCGTTAATAACGGTTGTTTTTAATAAAAATAAGCTTACGAAAATTTTAGGATGAATAGCAAATTTTAGGTCTAATTTTAGGAATTTAAGGAGGGTCACAAAATATTAGGAATTTTAGGACGAATGCGATCCCTGCTTTCAGCTGGAAAAAGCTTCCTTGTGTAGCTCTAGCTGTGCATTGATGAGTTGGTCATCGTCCAACCCCAGAGCGTTTATGATTGGTTCCACCACCACTTCACCACCCCCGGTCAGCACCACGAGTCGTTTGACACATGCTCTTATCCCTGTTTTGGTTTTGGTTTGGCTGCCCACTTAATTTTAGGGGATCTGAGTTTTGTTGTTTTACTCTTTGTTATATGAAATCATGGCTACTAAAGGGAAAATATCAACAATGAAAAGGTGGATGGAGGAATTAGATCCAAAAGGTAGTTGGTTAACCTAGAGAATTTCATGGCATTGAATTGAGCTGTAATTTGACAGTAGATGTATTCTATGAAAATTGAGGATGTCTTTTAAATCATATTCATTAGTGTGCCAAAGCGAGTACATGGTAAGCGTAGGAGCTCCAATGGAGATAGTGGATCCCAGAAACCTCAGCGCCATCTGGCGGTGAAGGGGCAAACCAACATGGTCACATGACAGTCCTAAACCAGTAGGAACAGTACTCCGAACAGATTACAGATCTTTGGTTAGAAAGGCACGTTTTGCATGCGATCTAGTGAATGAGTATATCAATATGCTAAAAAATTGTTGTCATTTTAAGCATTGTTCAATTGCAGATGAAGACAAATTAAGCCTTTTTAAATTTTCTTTGCGAAAAGATCGTCAAGTGTTGCTTTGGTATTTATTTCTTTAGTAATCATTATTTGTCATTATTGATGAACTCACATGGAGATTGTGTGAAGCTGATAGTATTGAATCCTATGAGCTTACTTTGAGAAGCGAAGGTTGCTGTTTGTCCCCAAGAGGAATGAGCATTTTTGCAGAATCAAAAATAATAATTAATAAAGTATAATAATTGTAATACACACTTAACCCTAGCTCCGGCTCGGCAGGCATGTGCTCCCACAATGCATTGTGCACATTCTGTTTCCCCCCCCCCTGGCCGCTGCTTCAATTGGCGCTGCAAGCAGAGAATTCTTGAGTCTCTCGGGTTTAACGTTAAGTTCCCTCGCTTACTCTTGTACTCGCTTTGGTATGTGCATACCCTGGTGTCTTGGTGATTTGCACAAAAATCAGGTTTTTAACGCTGCCAAGCTGTTAGAACCTAAGCTTTGACCAACAGACAAATCTACTCTTGCAAATTTTGGTGATGATCAAATTACTGAACATTTCAGTGAGTTGTTGACTGCAAACAATAAAATTCAAAAGGACTGGGATTACAATGTAGAACTGCTATATTAAGCAGCGATAATACTGTTCGTCACGTATATTTTGTTTAAGTATGCAGGCAGATCTAGTATCTCATCAAAATAAGCAAATGTTCGTTCTATGAGCAGAGGATTTGCAACAGTGACAAAAATGCCGAAATTATTATGAGTAAGTAAAAAACAAAAAAGATGTTTACCGTTAATGTTCGTTTTGTATTTTTATATTGTTAAATGGACCTAGCTACTCCACCCTGCATACTTAAACAAAATATACGTGACGAACAGTATTATCGCTGCTTAATATAGCAGTTCTACATTGAAGTTTTTGGCCACATAATATCGCGCCATACGTTTTTTGCATATGGGAATATAAGAGGTAGTGTTCTCCCTAGACTTTTTTACAGCTGGGTGGCAAGAAATTTCAACTGGATTGTACTTTTAACGACCCCTTCCCCAATCCCGAAAAAAAGATGTTTTGCTTAGCATTATTATATTTAATAAATATCTTTAGCAGTGTGGTAGGGATTAATTGTAACAAAACATGATAAACAACACTAGAAAATTATATATAAATGATAAAAAAATGAGTACTTACTAATAAGTCATATTTAACACAGATTTCAGCCAGTTTTCATCCATATTTATGCTGTATATGGAAATAAGTTTTCCACTCTCACTATTATGTGCATTGTGAAAATGTTCATTAAAAGAAATTTAGCTGGGTGGCAGAGAAAGTTAGCTGGGTAGATCGCCCAGTAAAAAGACTCTAGGGAGAACACTAAGAGGACTGGGATTATTTCAAAACCATTTGGTTAAAAAATCTGCAACACCTGTCAAAGCAACAGTTATGGAAATGTTTGAAATAAAAGTATGTGAATGAATTCCCAAATCTAAACCGCATGATAAATACCATGAGATTATTGCCCGTATCCAATGCTAAGGTCGAAAGAGCCTTTTCTGCGATGAAAAGAATCGAGACGGATTTCCGTAATTGGATGAATTCCGATGCTTTTAACCATCTATTGCAGATAGCACAATAGATGGTTCATATGAGCATGCAGTGGAGGTATTTTTTGAAAATAAGCCCCGACGCAGAAGTGTGAAGTCTTGTGGAAAAAGAAAGAGAACAGACGCAGAACCTGAAGCTCGGGAGTACTCTCACTGTCGAGTGACAGTGAGTAGCTGCTGCAATGTGTGGCCAGGTAACATTTCACCATGCATCCATAAAAGAAGGTTTGTACTTTTTACATATCTACTAAAATATTTTTAAATTTTACTTTTCATTACTGATTAGAGTATTTTTGATAGATGTTGAAAGGTGCTAGTAATAGTTTTATTGGATAATAAATTATTAGTCACTTAAATCAAAAGTAAAATAAGTCTTAAAAGTTATTATATTTGCACTTTTAAAGTATTAAAACCCTGCAAAGTGTGCATAGTTTACGTGCAATTCATAAATGAAATACTATTAGAAAGCACCAATCACTCACCCTAAAGATCATGGTAATTTCCATCGACAACACACTTCCAACACGTCAATTATCGTAATGTTGCTGGCCTTCAAAGGTTTACAGACATCTTGCTTACGATTTCTACTTCCGGGTATGAAACATCGTATTTTTTTTTTTTTTTAAGCCATATGAGATGTAACTATAAGCTTGTCAATTCCATAAAAAAACACACAAGCATACTACTCATTCATACAATTCAATTAAAAACTATGTACATATTTACATAACCTTACATTCCTAGGTGGTTACACCTTTGTCAACTGTAAGTACCAAACTGCTCCTTCTGTTTCAAAAGCACTGCCACTCCCACTGCAAGTGTCACACTCATTCAGCCCCTCACACACAATCCTCTAGCACTTTCAACAGACTATTGTCATCAGGAGGCAGGTGTGTCTCACCCGCCCACCACAGCTCAAGTGAGCAGAGCCATCGAGGCACGGGCCCCAGTCTCAAAAGTGCTCCACGTAATTATTCAATTGCTCTGCTAAATTTGAGGAGCAAAATTGCTCCCCAAATAATTTCAGCTATTTTTCACCCTGGTGTATATACTAAAATACAGTAAAAAAAATTCAACTTTTTACAGCTCTCTAATGCCAGCTGCTTTGTTTTTTACAGATAAAAGTCTAGGATTTCCTACTCGACAGCTACGTGAGTTGACCGCTGTTTAACAACACACATGAAGCAAATCTTCAAGAAACTATGCTCACATGGAGGATGAAAGAGACAATGGACACAATTTCAGGAACAGTTATCACCTGTTTCCATCAGATCACATCCCTATTGCTTTACACCCATTCCGGTACACAAAATACTAACTATATTTCACAAAATTATGTCCAGATGCAAAGAAATAACAGCTACAAATAATTTACCCTCTGGCAGAAAGTGAATTTGTCTCAGACTCTATTTTCTTGTGAGGTCCAATCCCATAATAGTTTTTGTCTTCCAAGTCCTCTGGCCTGCGGTACTTGCGAGCTATCCGCAGTTTTCTAGTCCCCTAAAAGTACAAGTACAAAAGTTTTTGGCATTACTAATTACAATAAAAAAGAAGGGCGGGGGAAGTTGACAAAGTAAATCAAGTTTTAAAGTTCTGAATCAGACTATTATGATCTGAAAGAAATGTGTAATATAAAGGATGGCAGTAATTTCAAAGGTAATACAATTTTTAGGATGATTAGGTTACATCTTTCTAAACATTTTACTCACAGCAATATTTCAAAGAGCACCACAAAAATTACGCCTGAGCTGATGATTTCCATTTGTGTGAAGTTCGTGATATTTCCCTGACTAAACCCCAACAGTAAACTGAGAGCATTGCAGGATTCCACTTCCCCTTCTATCAGTCTTCTATTGTTGAAATTCCCAGGTGGAAATGTTCTCCGTGTTCATCGCTCACGGAGCCCAAGTTTTATGGAAAGAAATGAATGTAGGTGTGCCCAGGATATGAAGTCTGAGGGACATCCCATGTCGTGGTAAGCGGTCACCATTGTAGACACAAAATCTTTGTAAGCTGGTGATTTTACATTGCCTAGAAACTGTTGTCACCTCTTTTGAAAAAATGTCCATGCAGTCAATTCAATTTCATAAAGAGTGGCCTCAAATGTAGTGTCTTGCATTAGTTGTCTAATTGCCTAGAAACTGTTGTGTCACCTCTTTTGAAAAATGTCCATGCAGCCAATTCAATTTCATAAAGAGTGGCCTCAAATGCAGTGTCTTGCATTAGTTGTCTAATTGCCTAGAAACTGTTGTGTCACCTCTTTTGAAAAATGTCCATGCAGCCAATTCAATTTCATAAAGAGTGGCCTCAAATGTAGTGTCTTGCATTAGTTGTCTAATTGCCTAGAAACTGTTGTGTCACCTCTTTTGAAAAATGTCCATGCAGCCAATTCAATTTCATAAAGAGTGGCCTCAAATGTAGTGTCTTGCATTAGTTGTCTAATTGCCTAGAAACTGTTGTCACCTCTTTTGAAAAATGTCCATGCAGCCAATTCAATTTCATAAAGAGTGGCCTCAAATGCAGTGTCTTGCATTAGTTGTCTAATTGCCTAGAAACTGTTATGTCACCTCTTTTGAAAAATGTCCATGCATCCAATTCAATTTCATAAAGAGTGGCCTCAAATGTAGTGTCTTGCATTAGTTGTCTAATTGCCTAGAAACTGTTGTCACCTCTTTTGAAAAATGTCCATGCAGCCAATTCAATTTCATAAAGAGTGGCCTCAAATGCAGTGTCTTGCATTAGTTGTCTAATTGCCTAGAAACTGTTGTGTCACCTCTTTTGAAAAATGTCCATGCAGCCAATTCAATTTCATAAAGAGTGGCCTCAAATGTAGTGTCTTGCATTAGTTGTCTAATTGCCTAGAAACTGTTGTGTCAGCTCTTTTGAAAAATGCCCATGCAGCCAATTCAATTTCATAAAGAGTGGCCTCAAATGTAGTGTCTTGCATTAGTTGTCTAATTGCCTAGAAACTGTTGTGTCACCTCTTTTGAAAAATGTCCATGCAGCCAATTCAATTTCATAAAGAGTGGTCTCAAATGTAGTGTCTTGCATTAGTTGTCTAATTGCCTAGAAACTGTTGTGTCACCTCTTTTGAAAAATGTCCATGCAGCCAATTCAATTTCATAAAGAGTGGCCTCAAATGTAGTGTCTTGCATTAGTTGTCTAATTGCCTAGAAACTGTTGTCACCTCTTTTGAAAAATGTCCATGCAGCCAATTCAATTTCATAAAGATTGGTCTCCAATGCAGTGTCTTGCATTAGTTGTCTAATTGCCTAGAAACTGTTGTGTCACCTCTTTTGAAAAATGTCCATGCAGCCAATTCAATTTCATTAAGAGTGGCTTCAAATGCAGTTTCATGCATTAGTTGTCTACTGTCAGGACCATTGAATATCCCCCTCCTTCAGTTTAGCAGTGCTCAGTTTAGGAAATATCTGATGCTAATACTGAAATGCAACCTTTTTACTTTTCAGAGCTTTTACAAATAACTTTATTAACTCCAGCTTAATGTGGAGCAGTGGGAGCAGAAACTTTTCAGCATTTATTAATGGAATAGCTTCCACATTCTTTTTGCTAGGTGTTAGATTTTCAAGAGCTGGCCACTGTTTTGCCACATAGTAATTCCCTTTTGCCCTGCTATCCCATTTGCAGAAGAAACAGCAATATTTTTTTTTTGATTGAAGATTTAACGATCACCGTGAGCAACTCAATGGGCTATAAGCAGTCGCCCGTCCCTAAT
Organism: Macrothele yani; assembly: GCA_039090855.1. Classification (NCBI taxonomy): domain Eukaryota; kingdom Metazoa; phylum Arthropoda; class Arachnida; order Araneae; family Macrothelidae; genus Macrothele; species Macrothele yani. The sequence goes on along the minus strand of CM077000.1, from coordinate 70,812,762 downwards.
TTAGGGTCACTGGCTCCAGGGAAGGGAGAGAGCCAGTGCCGTACGACAAACACAACATCCATGCCTCACCGGGATTCGAACCCGTACCCTTTTCGGACGAATGATCAGAGGCCATTGCTTAGACCACTGCGCCACTGGGGCAGCGCAAATATTTTGTGTATCAACCTTGCAAAACAAACATCATTATTATTATGAAAGAAATACGGGATTACGCCATATAATACAAATTTTTGAAGTTGACAATCCGATTTTTGGCGTAAATGTGACAAGGATAGCAAGTCAGATAATATCCGAAAACTTAAAAAAAATTCGTCCTGGAGCGGGACTCGAACCCGTGTCTCCCAGAAAACGCCCGGGTATGCCAACCACTCACCACCCAGAACGACCAAGTTTCTGATCAATTTGAATATAACCATCACAGGATTCGCTAGTCGAAGCAACCGGCATTCATGTTTAGGGAATCTGGTGGTTAAGAATCTTATCCCGTGTTTGACCGGAGAAGCAGATAAATCATGAGATACGGGATTACGCCATATAATAAAAATGTTTGAGGATGACAATCCGATTTTTGGTGTAAATGTTCGCTATTTTGAAAAATATTAATATTCATCGAAATATGTTCCTTGTTCATTTGCTGATGAGTAATTACAATCTTGTAGTTTATTCTTTTACCCTTTTTTTTTATTTTCCTCCGAACAGTGGAAACAGCACAGCAAGTCTTATCTGGTCACGCCGTCATCCCCCTCCCCCTCAAAAATTTAGTGAAGTTGACGTCCCTGGTTGAAATAAATGTTATTGTTTGTTTCAACCAGGGACGTCGACTTCACCAGAAAGTTTTTCTGTGACCACATAAGCACATTCGTTGACATCATAATAAGACACGGGGGTACACATTAGGCTTTCCAAGAAAAATTTTCCGGCCTCCAATCAGGATTACAGTGGGTTCCGGCATGGTCGGGTCGGACAACCACTCAAGAATTTTCGGGCTGGGGCAAACCGAACTCTTCGCCGGCTGTTATCGAGTCGGATTAAAAATTTCCGGCCCGTTCAGTGGCCTATCAAAAACATTCACCAGCGATTCAGACCTGAAAAGCGGTCTGAACAAACACAATGCCACACCAAAATGCACTTTATGTCCTTCATAACAATACAACAAATACATTACCTTCGATGTCCTGACAAAAGCATTAGCACTAGGTACTTTCTTCAAAGCAACATTAGAAATAATGAACCTCTTAAATAGCGAAGAAACACTACAAATTGCTCCACTCATAACCATGTTTCCATTTACAATATCTATTGAATATCATCGTACTCATTCGGATTACGGTTAGAAGCCATTTGGTTTAGTTGCATCATTGAGGTAGGAATAAGAGGAGAAATTATGTGACATCACAAACTTGAAGCTCTCTTAGCAAACGACACTGACTGTGTGACGGCCATTTTAAGCCACTGATGGTGGTTTTGAGCCATTGGGTTACGTACGTGAGCATTTTGATTTTCGAAATTTGAAGCTATCTTTTTTAGAAATGGTGTGTTGTTGCGCTTACGGATGTCACCACAATTCCGGGCGGCAACCTCCTGCAGTTACTTTTCACAGGTAAGAAAAGGAGAAGCATTTAATAGGACGGGTGAAAAGTTTTACCAATGCGATGTATGCTCTAAACGATTTATTCGAAAAAGTGAACATTCGAAGCATTTGCTCATTCACACGAGGGACAACCCTCGCCAATGTGATGTATGCTCCAAATAATTTGCGCCACCCCGGTGGCGTAGTGGTCTAAGCTATGGCCTCTGATCAGTCGTCCGAAAAGGGTCCGGGTTCGAATCCCGGTGAAGCATGGATGTTGTGTTTGTCTTATGGCACTGGCTCTGTCCCCTTCCTGGAACCAGTGACCCTAAATTAGTGACGGGCAACTGCTTACAGCCCTTTCAGTTGTTCACGGGGATCGTTAAATCTTATATCAAAAAAATGATAATAATTTGCTCGAAAAAGTGATCTTTAGAAGTATTTACTCATTCAGCCGGGGGAAACCTTACCATTGTTATGTATGCTCCAAACGATTTGCTCGAAAAAGTGTTCTTTCGAAGCATTTTCTCATTCACATGGGGGAAACCTCAATCATGTGATGTATGTTCCAAGCAATTTGCTCGAAAAAGTGTTCTGTTTCTTTAATTTATACCTCATGTCACAAACTTACAAAAGTCCGGTGTATGAGGGACTGTTAAAGAATGTTTTAGGAAACTATTAATCTTTTACCTTATTTTAGCATTTATTCGCACATTCATGCATACTTTTAGTAAAGAATAAAATTTTGTGCTTAATTTTTCTTTTTAATTTTGAAATATGAAATATTCACAAGAATGGATCGTATAATAACTAACATTTTCCGATACTTCCATCCAGAGCAGACAATCAACTGAGGAGGTGGGAGCCTGTGCGAGAGTGACCGCTTATAACAGGAAGTATACAATTTATTTAGGAATCCCCTTGTAGAACACTCTACAAAACGTATGAGGTTCCTGTCAAAAACATTTCAGGAAAAACTGACAAAAAGTAGAATAAGCAATATAATTGTTTAAAACAAGAAAGGACAGGAAAGTGATGTAAAACATTAGCACAGGAAATATAAAAGATAAGATTGAAAAAACATCAATGGATCCTTTACATTACTATTATTAGTGACAGTTATTTTAATTCTTTATCTATAATATTACCGTATGTGGAATGAATTATTATGTATATTTTACTATTATTCAGTAAATTGTTGAAAAGTTACCAATATATTCGAAATTGAATTAAGTATTATATCCAAGGGCCGCGGGTGGCCTAGTGGGCAACGTTCGTGACTGCCACGGAAAAGGCCTCAGGTTCGATCCACTAAATATCCGCCGTGCGTCAGATAGGCACGTTAAGCCGTCGGACCTCGGGTACTGCCCCCCGGTAATAAATAAGGGCGTCTTCCTCCCCCTTTCTACTTCGCTGCCGTGTCACTTTCCTAACGGACCCTCTAGCCCAAATCTCCTAGTTTCCTATTTCTAAGAGTTGTTTTAAGACCTGGGGTCAGACACTCCCTTCCTAAAATCTTCTACATATGATCATTTTATTATATCCAAATGTTTTGAACAAAGTACTAACACAATATTGGGAGCCAAAATAATATGTTTTTAAGAGAATGGCACATCTTTAAGTTTAACATCTTAGTTACAAATATTTAAAATTAAAATAAGTTACTCTATAATTTTATTAAGAACTTTCGATCCTTTCTTATAAATAACTGGAGCCAAAGTCTTCCATTTATTAAAGGTCTTTTGAGCACCGTTATTTCTGGTTTCAATTATCTTCTATGGTCACATTTTATGGCAATTTTGATCTGCTCTGTATTTTTGGATTTTTGTTCAAAAGATAAAGCCTTCTGTTTTTCCAAATGTTATATTTTGCAATTACATGATGTATTATTAAATTTTTGGATTCAGAGTAGGAATGAGGAAGATGGTATAAGATTTGGTGAGTCGAAAATTTATCTTTATAACTTAAATATTGATGTAACCAATTCCAGATATGTTTTGAAAAGTTACAATCAGCGAATAAATGTTCTAGAGTTTCCTCTGAACCACATTAGGTGCACGAAACATTTACTCATTCACACGAAGGAAAAGCTTCACCAATGTGATGTATGCTCCAAACAATTCACAACCCATCCTCCTTCACACAGGTGAAAAGCCTCATCGATGCGATGTGTGTTCTAATCAATTTGCTCAGAAAAGTCATTTTTTAAGGCATATGCTTTTTCATTCAGGTGAAAAGCCTTACCAATGTGATGTATGTTCCAAGCAATTTCCTCGGAAAAGTAATCTTTCAAGGCATGTGCGTGTTCACAGGTGATAAGGCAAAATCATAATATATCTATGATAAAGTAATATTGGGGTATTACAGCTTAAGATTAATTTGCGTACACTATCATATTCTCTTCATTTTAACAGAGCAGATCTCTGTAAAATGTCACTAAAATTAGGTTAAAACCCGTCACTAAACTTAGATTATCATACACACAACTTTAAAAACTATGAAATTACACGGCGGTTTTACCTACAGAATGAGAAAAACACTTGTACTTACGCTCATCCCCCAGAAGTCAGCCGAAATTTTTCCTAAATACCTGGAAATAGCCGTAACGCCCTAAAAATTGATAAATCAGCTAATTATATCCTTGAGAACAGTAAATCAACAAAGAAGGGCAAATTTATTAATATTAAAAGCAAATTGCCAACTTCATGCCTCGCACAGCACTAAGAGCTATTGAAAAGTCTGCTCATGTCAAACTTAAGATGGCTGTCGTGATTGGGCCAACGGAGAGTGCTTTCTCCCCCTATTCCTACCTCCATAGGTTGCATCAAAATATGAGCTATAGAGACTAGACACCTATGAAGTACTTTTTCTTTTTTTTTTGATTGGTGGTTTAACGATCATGGTGAGCAACTCAGTGGGCTATAAGCGGTCGCCCGTCCCTAATCTTGAGCCACTGACTCAGGTAAATGAAGGGAATCAGCGCGGCTCCTTTCAGTGGCTCGAAACACAACATCCATATCTTACCAGGATTCGAACCCGAACCCATCTTGAAAGAATGATCAGAAGCCATCGCTTAGAAAACTGCGCCAGCGGAGCGGCAAAATACTTTACGATAGAGATCATTTCATTTTTTTAAATTGGAGATTGCCGCCCCGGTGGCCGCAGTGGTCTAAGGCGCTGGCCTCTGATCATTCGTCCGTAAGGGGTCAGGGTTCGAATCCCGGTCAGGCATGGATGTTGTGTTTGTCTTACGGCACTGGCTCTCTCCCTTCCCTGGGACCAGTGACCCTAAATTAGGGACGGGCGACTGCTTATAGCCCATTGAGTTGCTCACGGTGATCGTTAAATCTTCAATCAAAAAAAAAAAAAAAATTAATTGGAGATTTAACGACTACGACAAGCAACTCGGTGGCAGGGCCGGATTAAGGCCTTAGTAGGCCACTAGGCTAAGACATTTAGGTTGGGCCCCAAATAATTTATGACAGGAAATTATTGTGAAGTCCGTTAAAGCCAGGAGGCATGTCTGGGCAAATAATAGAGCGAGGTTTATAAAATAGTTTTACTTTTTGTTTTATATGATTTCCATTTGATCAAAAACATAGGATGGAGCACTAACATTTATTTTTTTATTTTTTAATCGGGGGTTTAACAACCACCTTAAACAACTCGATGGACTATAAGCAGTCGCCCATCTCCGTAATTTAGGGCCACTGTTGCCAGGGAAGGGACAGAACCAGTGCCTTAAGGCAAGCACAACATCCCTGCCTCACCAGGATTCGAACTTAGACCCATCTCAGGCGAATGTTCACAAGCCAAAACTTAGACCACTGCACCACTGGGGCGCAGGGCCGGATTAAGACCTTAGTGAACCCCTAGGCTAAGACATTTGAGTGGGCCCCCCAAGAACTTATGACGGGGAATTATTAAAAAGTCCCTTAGAACACGAAACTGTAGATATTAAATTATTTTCAAAGTTTTTATAATAAGTCACTATATTTTTCATTGTTCTCAAATGAAAATGAGTTAAAATCTTATAATTTCTAGATTTTGTTTTGGATTTTCTAATGATTTGGCTTTGTATACTTTTCTTAGTGCATCTGTTTTGTTATGCAATGCAAAGCCACAGAGGACTTCGACCATTAACGGTTACAAGTGCAAATTGGAAAGTGTGGGTGGATGGTAGTGAAAAGCTGAAAATGTCTCGCCGACTCCGCTGTTCACAGCGACATGAAACTTTTATCCTTGCTGAGTCACTGCCTTCAAATCTGTTCGTCTCTCAGGCTCTGTTTCTAACCAAGTGGAATACATGCGAGACAAAAGTAAAACTATTTTATAAAACTCTCTCACTCTACCTATCTATCCAAAGACCTTTAAGATACATAAACTGGAGACCCGTAAGTTAACCGGGCGACATTTGAAATTCAGTGTGTATTGCTCTAAAGGGAAAGTTTCTGGTTAAACCTACAGATGGTTTGCGCCGCCCCGGTGGCGCAGTGGTCTAAGGCGCTGGCCTCTGATCATTCGTCCGTAAGGGGTCCGGGTTTGAATCCCGGTCAGGCATGGATGTTGTGTTTGTCTTACGGCACTGGCTCTCTCCCTTCCCTGGAACCAGTGACCCTAAATTAGGGACGGGCGACTGCTTATAGCCCATTGAGTTGCTCACGGTGGTCGTTAAACTTCCAATCAAAAAAAAAAAAAAAACAACAGATGGTTTGCTAACTCGTGTTTCTTTTCCGAGACTTTTCGTCCTCGAGATTTGTAATTGTCTAAACTCTAAATTATATGAAGAGGTAATTTCTTTCTATCATAATTAATTTTACTTATTTTTTCTCTCGTTTAGTAGCTATTACGAACTCATAATACTATGGGAAACTTCCAAAATTAAAAGTATTGTTCTCGGCAACTTCTCTTAAGGAAAAACAAATGTCCACATTAAAATGTTTTTTGACATTACTTAGAGTGTGAAATACGAATTTCATGCAACTAGATCACGCAGTTTGCAAGCAACTGAAGCCGAAATATATTTTACACGTAGGACAAGCGACGTTTCCCTTCGGTTATTTCATATCCCCCAACATTACGATAATGATGTTTTCTTTAATCGTAAGTTAAAAGGCGCAATGTCTAATTTATACCCCATTGAAAAAAAATTAATACGCCCTTGGTCATGGTGGGCCCCAAGGCTATAGACCCTTCCCCCTTTAATCCGGCCCTGCCCAAGCCCATATAGACACCCTCTCTCAATACTGCTTTACTCAGTGGGGTTTCTGGTAGAGTGGCCTAAGTTTGGTTTTATGACGATTCGTCCAAGAAGGGTCCGGTGAGGCATGGATGTTGTGTTTGTTTTAAGGCTCTGGTTCTCTCCCTTCGCTGGAACAAATGACTCTAAATTAGGGACAGTAGACTGCTTATAGCCCATCGAGTTGCTCACGGTATTCGTTAAACCTTCAATCACAAATAATAATAATTTAGAACCACTGCTTTTAGGGAAGGGAGATAGCTCGTACCCGTAGTGCTGTAAGATAAACACGTGTTTAACATCCATGCGTCACTGGAATTTGAACCAAACTCGAAACGGATTTGTTCGAACCTACACCCATCTCGGATGAGTGCTCCAAAAGCATCGCTTAGAACACTTCACCACAGGATGGCCCATTTTATTTTTATTGATCGAAGTACTTAATAACAGTATTATGACAGTTTGTTTTTTTCTTTGATTGAGGGTTTAACGACTACCGTGAGCAACTCAGTGGGCTATAAGCAGTCGCCCGTCCCTAATTTATGGTCAGTGGTTGCAGGGAAGAGCCACCGGGACAAAAAGCCGGACCTATCTCGTTGGATATATATCGGACAAAAGATCAGAAGCCATCGGTTAGATCACAGAGTAGCTTAGACTACGGCGTCACCGGATCGGCAAAAAAAAAAACAAAAAAACTTTCTTGAAAAAATGTGAAAAGAATAGAAGTCTTTTGTGTTGTTCCATAAAAATTCTTACTCTGAGAGTGTTCTCTCGAAAGTCTGTAAAACGTTGGACCACTTTACGGCAGGCTTTGATCAAATGTATACTTTGTCCTTAGCTACTTTACATCTTTGACGTCACTGGAGAGTGATAGTGAGTACCTTCCAAGGAGGTGAGTTCGACCGTCTCCTTCTTGTTAATCCTCGCGGGTTAACAAGAATGTGTTGTTTAGTGACCGCAAACCGAGTTGAATATAAGAGAAATCGAAGCGGGTGCTTTAAGTTTCTTGTGGTTTGTAGTGTTGCAGTTTGATACTGTTGAGAATATTTGCCATGTCTACCGTTCGTGGGCGACGAAAAGCCAAAGCTTCAACTATTTCTGACAGTTTAAAGAAAATAGTAGAGGTAAATAAAAGGGTTTTCAATTAATTTAACTATCATCTTTGTTGACTAAAAACTCCCTTTGTTTCATTTAAAACTTTATTTACATTTAAAAATACTAAACAATTCTAATTATAAAAGTTTAACCGTATACAAGAATCTTAAACACATACACAAAAAGCTAAAAAAATTTACTTGGCATCGACTTCCGCCCTAAAAATTAGCACTTGCGAGAATTTGCATCTTTTTCACTGCACTTAGCCACTCTGGTGGCCTAAGCACTGGCTTCGTCCGATATGGGCGTGGCCGCCCCGGTGGCGCAGTGGTCTAAGGCGTTGGACTCTGATCATTCGTCCGTAAGGGGTCCGGGTTCGAATCCCGGTCAGGCATGGATGTTGTGTTTGTCTTACGGCACTGGCTCTCTCCCTTCCCTGGAACCAGTGACCCTAAATTAGGGACGGGCGACTGCTTATAGCCCATTGAGTTGCTCATGGTGGTCGTTAAACCTCCAATCAAAAAAAAAAAAAAAAAAGATATGGGCGTGGGTTCGAATTACCCAATAGCCCGCTGGCCACTGGGCAGTAAAACTTCCGTCGGACCACTGAACTATTAATTTTTCCGGCCAGGACGTCCTCCCCTCCCCAATTTGTCACAAGTTACAAAATGAATTTTTATTTATTTTACTGTGCTGTATGGTTTTCTTTTTAGGCTATAAACTAATGATAGGTTTAAAGACAAATAATGGTGACATTTCCATTGAAATGACACCTTATTTTTTACATATAATGTTAATGTTTTAATTTTTTTTTCTTGTGGACCAGTGGTTTGCAAATTCCAGTGGTCCCCTGGACCAGTAGAAGATTTATTTCTAATTCTTACACTATTTCAAAATCACTGAGCAATATAGCATAAAGAAGCACTGCACATTCAACATAATTCCTGCTATACATGTATGTATGTAGTATGATTCTATAAAATTTACATACTTGAAGCAGAAATCAAGAAAACTGCATACATACACTTACTTCCATAACAATGACAGCATATTTTAGGGTGAATTGATGCAGTTAAGTTGATGTGATAGCCATTTCTACTGTTTGGAAAAGTACTCTGTCAGAAGAGTTTGCTTAACAGTCAGGAACAATGGCGTACCCAGGGGTGATGCAAAGGGCCATATGCACCCCCCAAAATAATTTTGTCAGGTATTAAAAATTGATTGCTGCCTCGGTGGCACAGTGGTCTAAGCGATGGCTTCTGATCATTCGTCCGGGTTTGAATCCCGGTGAGGCATGGATGTTGTGTATGTCTTACGGCACTGGCTCACTCCCTTTCCTGGAACCAGTGGCCCTAAATTAGAAATGGGAAACTGCTTATAGCCCATTGAGTTGCTCACAGTGGTTGTTAAACCCCCAATAAAAAAATAAAATAAAAACAATAAAAATTGTCTATGTTATTTTGCTAGTGTCGCCATTCTGGTCTTCCTTAAATTGTTGTTTACTTCATTTGAAATGGTCAGATGAGGTTATATATGCCTATTGTTAATGCCCCCCCCCATGTGCATTTCCCACATGTATGCCACCAAATAAAGAAGAGAGCAAACTGATGTTATATGTTGTAGTGAGAATAATTGGGTGTGAAACACGTAACGCACCCAAACATTAGAATAATTCTTGATGTTGACATATCACGCTTAAGTTACGTAAAAATTACAAGTGGTGGGACATTTCGGTAGCGACTTCTACCTTCCACGGCTGATAAAGGTAGAAGTTACTACTGAAACGTCCCACCACTTGTAATTTTTATGTAACTTAAAAGTGATATGTCTACATCAAGAATTATTCTAATATGTTGTAGTGATCAAGGTGTCAGTCTAATGAATGGTGGGGGAGAGGGTAAGCCTTTTATCTTGAGCACATACTATACAGCATTCAACTTACCCAGTAGTCCGCTGGCCATTGGCCAGTAAAACTTGTCGGACCACTGAGTTATTGATTTTACTGGCCCAGATGGCCAGTAAGTTTTTGTTTTCTAAGTTGTCACAAGTTAAAAAATGAATTTTTATTTCTTTTCAGGCTGCAAACTACCGCATTTCTCCGAAAGTAAGACCTAACAAAAAAAAAAAAAAAAGCTCTAGCATGATTTTGAAGAAGCCAATCCGATTTTTGGCGTAAATGTGACAAGGATGGTAGTCAGATAATATCCGAAAACTTGAAATATATTTTTTTTTTCATCGTCCTGGAGCAGGACTCGAACCCGCGTCTCCCAGGAAATGCCCGGGTATGCTAACCACTACACCATCCAGAACGACCAAGTTTCAAGTTTCCGATCAATTTGAATATAACCATCACAGGATTCGCTAGTCGAAGCAACCGGCATTCATGTTTAGCGAATCTGGAGGTTAATAATCCTATCCCGTGATTGCCCGGAGAAGCAGATAAATCATGAAAGAAATACGGGATTATGCCATATAATACAAATTTTTAAGACAATCCGATTTTGGGCATAAATGTGACAAGTGTGATAAGTCAGATAATATCCGAAAACTTGAAAATTTTCATCGTCCTGGAACGGGACTCGAACCCGCGTCTCCCAGAGTCCCGCTCCAGGACGATGAAAATTTTCAAGTTTTCGGATATTATCTGACTTACCATCCTTGTCACATTTACGTCAAAAATCGGATTGTCTTCTACAAAATTTGCATTATATGGCGTAATCCCGTATTTCTTTCGTGCTCTAGCATGATTTTTCTGGATGCTTGTAATATAAGCCCTACCCCGAAAATAAGTCCCAGTTACAATATGTAGTACCGTAGTCAGCCAGCCTATCACTGTTCAAAATAACTGAAGCGAGTGCCAAAATCACTGGAGGATACCCTGTTCACGAGTTTAATTTGTCTTGAATATCCAGAGTAAGAAAGAAAGCCGATTGACTTTGAACTCAGCCGAGGATATGGTTTTTGTAATTATGGCGCATGTATTCAGTTCGGTTCAGAGAGCTAGCGGGAGATGAAAAGAAGCCGTCTTTTGTTTGGCAGCTGTAACATCCAGTTCCAAAAAGGGAATTCAACGTGGGAAACTTAAGCGATGAACGCTATCTTTGCCGAAAAAGTGATTCATCAGCAGGCGGTGTGTGTTTTCAGAAATGGGGAGGGGGGGGCACATGCAGACTCAAAAAAAAAAAGTGTGTCCAAGTTATTGTTTTGGCATCGGTAACTGAAAGAATTCTTTAAAAATCAGAGAGTTAATATTTTGGGGCCAAACGTACATTCTTAACTGTCATCATTTTTGTTGCCACTCCTGTGTCGATTAACAATTAACATGGTCTTCAATTAACACTTGATTTAATGGTAGATTTAAAGGGAATAACATTTTGACCCCCAGATAAGATGAGTACAAACAGAAAGAGCTATTCCGTCGAGTATAAGAAAGGAATCGGGGAGGACTCCCGGGTCAAGAATCTTACGGCTTTCTCCAAAGAGAAAAAGTTGGACCTCTGAATGGTCCGAAAATGGTGAGCAGAGTACGATAACCTCAGTGAACAGGTGGACGAGGGAAATGCTAAGACGCGCTAGTGTGGATCAGATCGGCAACCATTATTTCCTGAGCTAAAAGACATCTGTGAATGGATTGCTGACAGGAGAGCAAAGGCTTTGGTTGAGTGCAGGCTGATATTCAAGCATTTGCCCTTGCAATGGCACCACAGTTAGAAATATCCCCAGAAAAATTCAAAGCATCACAGCACTGGCTGGGTGGCTTCCTTCAGCGATATGAACGGTCTCTAAGAAGATCGACAACACTGTTCAAGCTGGAAGATACTGAAGTTATTAAACATGCACTTGCATTCAAGTCCTTTGTTGATGGCATCAACTTTTCTAAATACCTACTCTCCAACATGATTGCTATGGATGAAACTGCAGTGTTTATGGGCCAAGGATCTCAAAGGACAATTGATCAGAGGAGTACCTCATCAATCTACATTCCCTCCACGGGTTACGAAAGTGCACGTGTTACCTGTGTTTTGGCAATTCCTCTGGATGGAAAGAAAGCCTCACCTCTAATCATCACTAAAGGAAAGAAAGATAAGATTGAACATGTTTCAATCATCACTAAAGGCAAGAATATAAGATTGAACATGTTTCAATCATCACTAAAGGCAAGAAAGATAAGATTGAACATGTTGAAACCGAAAAAGCCTGGTGCACACAAGCAGTTATAAGGAAATGGGTTGATTTAATGCTGCCACTTGTTTCGCGAGGCGGCCCAAGAGGTCTGCTAGTCTGGGATTTAGCGAGCCTCTCACCGCGCTAAAGACATGAAGAATTTCCTTGCAGAGAGAAGAATAGATTCCAGAGAGATGCTTATTCCAGCAGGAATGACTGCCTATCTCCAGACTCTTGCTATTGCAATAAACAAGCCATTCAAGGATCATTTGCACATGGAAATCAATGACTACATTGAAAATAGAATGCAGATAAATCAGCGTGGAAACTTTGTGAAGCCTAGCCTGCAAGAGGTCGTGACTTGGGTGAAGAATTCATGGGATAAAATCACTGACAGCTGTGTTGCCAATGCACTACGAGCAGGCTACATGGACAAGAAGTGCTCATTTAAGGAGAGCTTTATTGCTGGACATGAAGAGATTGGGGTCAGTGGTTCTACAGGAAATGGAGTCGCAAGAAATTCAAGCCGGAATTCGTGATTTGGAGAGTCGTGACGATGTTCCAGAAGAAGATGACATGACTGTATTTGAATAAATGTAGAATTTTGTACATGAATAAATGTAGATTTTTGTATATGAATAAATGTGGATGAAAAAAAAAGTTGGTAGTACATGAAAAAATAAGACATCCTTTGAAAATAAGCCCTAATGCGTCTTTTGGAGCAAAATTAAATAATATAAGACCCGGTCTTATTTTTGGGGAAACACGGTAGTAATATTTTCTTGAAATGCTAAAGGACAACAGCAATTTTTTTTATCCCTCATGATTTGTAAGGAGTGGAAGAAACAACAAATACAGAAGGGCAGTTTCCCAGTCCTTGTCTTGTAATGACAATAGCCATTTTTTCTTATCTTTGCCCACCCTAGTGAATGAAGTAGATACTGATACCAAACACAAGCCAGCTTTTGTTTCTGCCCCCCCCCCCCCAAAAAAAAAAAAACACTAGCAGGAGAGGTCAATTGGATGTGTGAAGGTAATTTTTGCAAAAGAGCAATTCACATGAAACAATGTTTGATGGAGGACTGTAACTAACTTCATGGAAAAGTAGGAGGAATGAGCAATAAGACTAAAAATAAGGAAAAGGAAGCTAAACCATAAACAATAGAACATAAAAAAGGCTGCTGATGTATAAGAACTTTTTTGTACCCTGTATTAAAATTAATTGAAATATTTTGTTAAACAGTGTATTTTTTCCATTCCCAATTTAATAGCATTTTAAATAAATAATTTTAAGCCCAACACACTCGCACACACAAAAGATAAATAAAAATAACCCCTAGGCCTAGGGTATAGAAGAGTACCTGTAATAAACACGTGGGACATTCCAAGTCAGATCAATAAAAAAAAAAATAAGTTTTTGACCTCACCATTTTTTATTTTGATGAAATTTGGTATGAAGCACACATATGACAAGGTAAGTAATTCTGCCAATTTTCAGATTTTTATTTTGAAAATTGTCCAAGATACACACATAATAAAAATCGAAATTTTCGTAAAAATTGACAAACTCGCACACTTATAAATGGCTGTAACTGTTTTCCTAATTGTAGTACAGTGACGATTGAAACACAGCTGCAAAGCTAAAGCATTGAGTTTTCTATAGATACCATACATGACCTTACAACAGATTAAAGTTTCAAGGTCATCCACTGTGACCTTTGACCTTGAATATCTCAATACATGCCATCTTAAAAAATTACGAAAAAAATATATTTTATTGCTACAACATTCTTCTACCCATGTGCCAGATATTAGGCTGGCACCGCTATGGCAAGGCAGTGTAGGATTAATTGGAGTATGTCCTCCAGGTTAGGTTCGGACAAATGTACAATAACTGTTTTCCAGATGCATGTATGTATTAATTTCACAATGTGTTACAGATTATATTAGTGGTGTACACATACAAGTGAACCGCTTGGTTAATAAGGTTGCAAACCAAAAGAATGTGATGCCGTCTTGCTAGTGACCATCTCTATTTCGCTTCTCTCCATAAAATATGTCCGACCTGTTGCTGTTCGTAGGTCAACCTTCGTAATGACCGCTGTTTTATCCACTTCTAATATATCTGGCTTCTGTGGGTATGTGAAAGACACTGAAGGTCCATGTGGGTGCAGAAAACTTATCTTAACTTGTTCTGTATGAATGTTCACATCCAAAACACAACCAACCCACCACTGGTTATCATACTCAACAATAACATAGCCACAAATATCCCCCAGATCCAGTTCTATTGGATTTAGCAATACTGACTCAACCTTGTATTCAGTTGAGTTTGAATACATCTTGGTTTTAATAGCTGTGCTGCTTACTGGTATTACACAGTGAAGTTTTTGAGTACCAGGAATTGGTCGAGCACTAGCATGACGTATCTCGAGGAACTTCTTGTGGTTCTCATAGTCCTTGTCCGTGCTGTATTTAAAATGGCGCGAAGGAATGTTTCTGGAAGCCCAATCATACAGTTGTCGCGGTGTCATAATTTGGTCATTGTATGAACACTGAAGGCTGGCACGTGCAGCTAATCTCTTAATGGTGCCTGCCACGCTATCACATGGCCCCTTTCCATGTGAGGTGGCAAGGAAATGCCACTCAGCTGTGATACCAAAATCTACATCATGTTGGCACAGATTGACAAAATTCTTCCTGTTCTTATACTGTGAGGCTGCACCGTCTGAGAAATAATAGATGTGTTCTACTTTCTTGTCAAAATGTGATGATATAAACTGCAACAATTGGCTCTGGAAAAGGTGAACACTGATAGTGTCATGCTTAAGACATTCTGAGATGACAACAAAAGAAACATGATCCAACTGAAGTGTGTGAACTTTTGTAGTACACGACAAAAGGGTGAATAGTAGCTTGGGAATTGTTCCAGTGGTATCCTTGGACTGCATCCTGCAGTATGAAGGAATAATTCTCAGCAAAATCGCACAACACAACACACTGATTATCATCAAGGTTTTCTTTCAGATTTGACAAAGTATGACTGCTGAATAGCTATAAAAGAATGTGGCAATAGCAATTTCACTTTTGATTCAAAGGTCTCAAGGAATTCTTCTACAGTGTTACAGACTGTCATAAGTGTTGTGCGATCAGTTGATTCAAAGGTCTCAAGGAATGAGACCTTTTGATTCAAAGGTCTCAAGGAATTCTTCTACAGTGTTACAGACTGTCATAAGTGTTGTGCGATCAGTTGTAGTCCACAATTTATATACAATTTCATCAATCCCATTCATGGTGAATAAGCTACTTATTTGCTCTAGTAAGTGTGCTATACCAGGACAAGAATCACACTTGAAGAAGAAGCATTCTGGAAGAGGAGGGTTACAAGTTATTCTTGCAAGGCAATCTTTGTATGTCCTAACTAGTAATTCATCATTACGAGTTAAGTCTTGCAATTTGCACCCTGCTAGCATAAGTACATTTTCATGAGCACAACACACACAGACACAGTGTGTTCCACTTGCACCAGCCAGCACACAATTCTTTGGGCATAAACCACAGAACTTTGAAAACCCTACTTTGACATTAGGATTCTTGTCTTTAAATCCTTGAAATATCTCTTTCAAATTTCCTAGAATAAGACGTTTCTGTTTTTGTACTTTTGATCCTGATTCCATCATTGTAACAAAATCTTTTTTCCTGGTAAACAACGGCTCACTTCATCACTATTGTAGTATGCAATAACGTTTTCAACTGTGCTGTCACTGAGAGTTTTCCCAGGCCTAGGATTTGGAGTTGCTAAAATACCCTGCTCTTCCACAAGATTTTTAGACTTTCGTGCCATGTAATATGTTACACCAAATTCTTCCTGAATTTTACGAATACTCAGGTTCTAGGTAATATTGTTAGTATTTGGACTTTAACACTGCTAGAGTCTGTTTCTTGAAATTTTTCTTTCAACTGTGAAATCATGACCGATTCATCAGACACTGTCACAGGATTATCACATTCTGGAACACCTATGTAGTCTTTTATCACTTCACTAATTTTCTGATATTTCTTCTTACTGTACTGTCCAACACCTAATCTTTTTTTTTTTCACAGGAGATTCGCCTAGAGAAAGTAACGTATCATTCAGACTATCCAAAGTTGTGTCTCTGTCAGTCCATATCTCACTCTTCACCACTCCTTCTGAATTATCTTCACTTAACCGAGGTTGTTCTGCCTCTGCATCTGTTTCAATTATACATGAAGGACCTGGCATTTCAGAGATAGATTTTCTGCATGAACTACATATTTTCTGTTCTAATGTTATATTTGGACATTTCTGAACCATCCAAGGCTGTACTTTTCTCAGATTCTTTCTAAACCTTGTGTGTCCACTTTTACCCAGAGTATTGCAACAAAAAATTTGACTTTTAAAGTCTGTTTTGGTTAATGAAACTGCACCTGCAAAAAAAAAAAAAAAAATGATATAGTTTGATAAAAAGAAATTGATTAAATAAAGATGACAATAAAGATAAAATAAAATAACAGTTAACAATGTTACAGATAAATTGATAACCACAAGCTCAGAATTGAAATAACAGCAAATGTAAAATGGTGTACCAGTAAGATTTCTCATTGGCTGTAATAAGAAGCCTTGCCATTGGCTTTAATAAGAAACCCTGTCATTGGTTCTAATAAGCTTTGTCATTGGCTAAGGAGAAGCCCTGCCATTGGCTAAAATGGGTGGAGTTTCAATCTCTGATCTCAAAGATTTGTTGACATTATTTACTGCTGAAAATTGTGTCTATCAAGTAAAATTGCTGTCACATAGCATATTTCTGATAAATCTGTTGATCTGTTATAATATATACACATTTCATGTATAATAAACACAAATCCTCAACGTAAGAAATATTTATTGCATGGTATGTCTCTGTGCCTTACATACAGAAGGGTGCAGCATGACACTCCTATTAATCCTACACTGCCTTGCCATAGCAGTGCCAGCCTAATATCTGGCACATGGGTAGAAGAATGTTGTAGCAATAAAATATATTTTTTTCGTAATTTTTTAAGATGGTATGTTTTGAGATGTTCAAGGTCACAGTGGATGACCTTGAAACTTTGACCTGTTGTAAGAAGGTCATGTATGGTATCTATAGAAAGCTCAATCCTTTAGCTTTGCAACTGTGTTTGAATTGTCACTCTACTACAATTAGGAAAAAAATTACAGCCATTTATAAGTGTGCGAGTTTGTCATTTTTTACGAAAATTTCGATTTTTATTATGTGTGTATCTTGGACAATTTTCAAAATAAAAATCTGAAAATTGGCAGAATTACTTACCTTGTCATATGTGTGCTTCATACCAAATTTCATCAAAATCAGAAATGGTGAGGTCAAGAAGGTGATTGATCTGACATGGAATTGCTCATGTGAAGAATAGTAATTCAATTAACTTGATTGTATGCCCTAGAATACTATGAATTATACCACATGCTAAACTTCTTTTTTTTTTTTACTTATTGTATTTGCTATAGTAAATGAATAATTGTTTGTTTTAACTCTAGGAGCAAGCTTTTAGAAAATCTCTCTCCACTTTGCAACCAGCAGCTGACAACCCATCCTCTCTTGTTGGCAACGGTGGGACATCTATTTCCAGAAAGGTGCTTTAATTTATATCTATATATATATATGCATATATGTATTAGTACCGAGTGTAAGTCGTTTGATGTTTTGATGTTTTTGCATTAAACTTCATTCACTTTTAAGTATATATTTACTGGGTAACCTCAGTTTTGAAGAAAATTGTCTATAAATTTCATTATTTTTGGTGATTCTAAAAGTTGTGTTGGCGACAGTGGAAACTTATTTTGGAGCCATTGGTAAAGGCTTTCGTTTTGTACTGATACTCATTCCCCAATACTGGAATGCTGAGGTGCTTCCACACAGCTTCTCCTAATTTTCCCTCAGACTCATGGAAAATCCTTAAATTTAATTTTATCTTCTGGGGAAGAAAAAAGAAATTGACTTTTGAATCTATTGTACTTCAGATTTCCGTAGCAGAATCACAGCGACGGGCGATGTACGTCGCAGATTTTATATTGGTCCTGCAGACAAAAACTATATCCCCAGAACCTTTTATTCTGGTTCCACAGACAAAAAAACAAGGTTCGTACGGTCCTTAAGTCCTTAAGAATTCCTTAATTTCCATTTGCCTTTTTAAGGGCCCTTAAGAACTCCTTAATTTCTGTTGTGTTTTTAAGGGCTCTTAAAAAGTCCTTGAAAACACCGTAATTATATTATATTCGGTCGTTAAAAAGGTCGTAATTTTTTTTTTTTAACCAAAGAAATGCGCTTTACACAGCCCAGCTGGTTTTATTAGCATACTGATGATGGTTTTACGTCACTAGAACTGGATCGCATGTCGCAAAAGTTTACCTTTGTATTGCTTTTGGCAGTTTGCCAACCAGCTACCTTGAAATTTCTTTGCTTTAGATTAGATTTATTGCTGACTTCTTGATTTCTTTATTTATTGGAGAATGTGGTACTAAGTAAAGAGCTTAGAGCTTCTGTCTTTTCAGCTAGACAGAAATATGTTCAATATTTATGCCGAAAAAAAAAAAAATGTGCCAAGCAACATCTGGAAGGAAGGAAACGTAAATTGATTGAGGAAGAATTGCAAATGCTTAGTACGAAAAAACTGAAAGTAGAAAAAAATATTGCCGAATCAGAGGAAACGTGCAGATGACCTTGCCGCCCGCGGGGAATTGATGAGAGATATGAACTGCTTCCTCCAATCAAATAGTTTTCAAAAATTAATAAAGGAAAAAAATGAAGAATTGGCAGAAATTACCATGTCAGTAGTTGCACAAAAAGAGCTAAAAAATTGATTTCATTGTAGGCCTACGTCCTTTGTTTGACCTCAAAAAAGTGAATATGTACATAATATAATTTCCTTGCAGTCATTGTTAAATTGCATTACTGTTTTTAGCACGTCTTTTGTAAAAAAAGATCATGCTTGTGTTATCGGTTTGTCCGTACGTCTGTACCCACAAAATCTCTGCAACTATTAGTCCGATTTGAAAAATTATTTTTGAATTGGGAAGCTTAAAATATGCGAATGATGATCCTTTATTTCGTTTTTTTTTTTTTTACGATGTGCAATTTCGCCGCTAGAGGGTGCAAATGCAGATGATGTCGAATTCAAAAATACGTTTTATTCCACATATTTGCTTCTAAACATCCGATTGAAAAATTTTTTTATATTTCGCTTCCATTTATGTCAAAGAGTATTTTAGATATAGTTACATTTTTAAATTATGCATAGATTTCCCCATTAGAGGGATTTCCCCGATAAAATTCTTCTTCCAAAACTCTGACTGAAAATTTTTTCTTCAGCGGATACACCTAAATCCTTTGTATATAATTTCTAATTTTTGGTAAAGCATACTTTGGCCACCAGGGGGCGTAAAGGTAAATTGCTTTCCCCTATATCTCTGCTTTTAAATCTCCGATTTTAAAAATTCTTTTCTGCACTAAATACAGCTCCTGATGGAAAATCCTTTGCACATAATTTCTAATTTTTGTAAAAAATGGTTTGGCCACCAGGTGGCGTAAGTCTTAATTTCCGCTTCTGATGTATTTGCAGCAAAATATGAGCTTCTAAAGTCTCGATTGCAAAAAGTCATTTGTTGACCGATACTACTCATGTCGACAAACCTTTTAGGAACATTTTCTTCTTGAAATAATGCATGGTTTCTACTCCAGGGGCGTAGATGTATATCTTATTTTTGTCAATATCTCTACTTGTGAGAGTCCGATTTGAAAAATTCCTTCTTTGTTGGATAGTGTTTACAATGCGAAATGTTTTTCCTATAAATTCAAAATTTTCATGTAAATCATAGACTTTCCGCTAGGGGCACAAAGGTAAATTGCGTTTTCTGCGTTATTTCTGCCTCTAAAACTCTGATTTGAAACATTCTTCCTCTATCGCATACAAGACCTGATGGAAATTTTTTTTCACATTATTTCTAATGTTTGGTAAAGAATCGTTTGGCCACCACGGGCATAAGTGTTAATTTCTGCTTCTAATGTATTTGTAGTAAAATCTGGGCTCCTGAAAACTCGACATTTTTTTTTTTCTTGGACATCATGATACCGCTCATATGGAAAAACCTTCTGAGAATACTTTCTTCCTAAAATAATGCATGGTTTTCCCACCAGGGACGTAAAGTCACATCTTATTTTTGTCGATATCTCTGTTTCTAAGAGTTCGTAAGCTCATGATTCCGTTTACAGCAATATCTGAGGGATTAAAAACCCGATTGAAAAACTTCTTTCTTCCTCAGATACTATTGTTTTCCATGCCGGTTCCATTGACTTTGAATAGCTTTGATAAATTTAATTTGTGTCAGAACGGATTGAAAAGACGTGCTTATTACACCCGAAAATTCAGTGTCATCTTTCTTGTTTAAGTTTAAGAGCAAAAATAGATGTATAATAGAAGTAAAAATTCTGAAGGAAATTTCATGTGTGTCTTGTTGTTACTGCAGTTTGTTTTAGCTTTTACACCTATGCACTATTGCCAAATGTTGAAAATCAACCTGCATTAAGTGTATGGAAGAAGTTACTACAAGTGCTACAGCTGTAGAATTAAAAATAAAATAAAAATGCAACAGTTACACAAGCAAAAATGTGTTATTCATCCAAATCTACGAAAACCAAATTTTTCTCCAGATTTGGGAATTCGGAAGCTGTGTAGTAAATAAATAAAAAAAAAAATACTTAAAAGAAAGTGATGTTTCACTGTTCAGTTTTGATTCTTTGAATTCTGCCAATGTAGTTTTGAAATTTATGCAAGCATTTTTATTGAACTTAGGGCTTTCAATTCCGATGATATGATTTAAGTTACGATGAACTTGTGTGTTTCGATTTGATTTAGATAGTGTGTTTACTTGCTTCATTAACCTAAAACATGTCTAACAAGCTATGCTGCATTTTTATAAGTGTTATTTTTCCAGCTGCAGCACTTGTAGTGATGCCACCCACAAAATTAATGCATTTGGTTTCTTAGCCTGTGTCCGTACATATTTGTAAAAGTAATTCTAATGGAAGGAATTAAGTTATTGAATGGAAAGGTAAAGATATCAAAAATTTTAAAGACTGACAATCACAGCCATATGAAATTCTAACCTGTATTTGTAATACTGTTTTTGTTAAAATGAATTCGTAAATTAATAAAAAAATATAAATTTGGATAAACTTTAAAGGAAAAACAAATGCAAATTTAAAAAGTTTCCGAAATCACAAAGATGGGCCTATAATCACAATTAATGGGTGACAATTTGTTGAAAATTGAAATTCCAAAGTAAATAAATTTTAGGCTTCACACCACAATACGAAGAAGCAGAGTGTGTTAGTTCTGTAGATGCAAAGATATGCTTCAGGACAAATAATGGATCCAGTATTACCAGTAAGTAATGTATATAAGGAACTTGTTGGTTTTTCTGTTGGAGTATTTAGGTTTATTTTAGTAGAAATAATTTTAATTCATATATTTGTGCAATGATATATTCATTAGTTTCAACAAAATTGATTTATTGTGTTAAAATGGCTTATGTTGTAATAGTTAACTCACATTTTGTATATTGTGTATATTTGCATGCAGCGATTATGAAGTCCTTAAAAAATATTTAAAGGTCCTTAAAAATAGCCTGAAGGTCCTTAAGAACTCTTTAATTTCCATTTTCAAAAAAGAGTATGAACCCTGAAACAATATCCCCAGAACTTTTTATTCTGATCCTGCAGACCCCTATTAAATCCTCTTTTGCAGATTCGCAATAATAAATGCAAGTTTTTTGTCTTTCAAAACTTTTCAAAAACTGAAGGTAGACGGAGTGAAGATTGACCCATAATCGTAAATTTTTTTCTTGTGATGTGCTCTCTGTCAGGTATTGTTGTTAAATATTGTTTTGTTGCATAAATGTTTGTATTATAAATATTTAACGGGAATTATCGAGGATAAATTTATTAAGGTACTTACCTCTCAAATTTTTGATCTATACACTTTATCTTCGTCAGAAGTTCTTGCATCTTTGAGAGGTAATGTACCTTAATAAATTTATCCTCGATAATTTCCATTAAATATTTATAATACATTCACGTTAAATATTTATAATACTGAAAGTAATTAGAGGAAGTCATTAATTATTAAATGTTTGTGTTTCAGTTTAGAAATGAAGGCAACAAAATCCAAAAATGGAAGTTAGACTGAAGCTCTGTAATCTTAAATTAATTTTCTCGCAATATTTTCTGTCCCGTATGGTTGTTAAATATCATTTTATTTCATAAATGTTTGTATTTAACACTGAAAAAAATGGAGAAAATTTTTTGAAAACGACAGTTGGACGGAGCGAGAATTTCTCCTTTAATCGTAAAATGGAAGCAAATTTTCTACGACAGAAGCTAAAAGGCAGTGAAGATTTCTCCTGTAACTTTTTTTTTTTTCATGATGCCTTCCCTGCACTGTATTATTGTTTAAACATAATTTAATTACATAAATGTTCGTATTTAAGACTGAAAATTGAGGAAAAAGTTTTCTGAAAGCAGAAGTGGAATAGAGTGAAGATATTTCTTCTGTAGCCGGAATTTTTTTTTCTAATGAACCCTCTGTTTTGATTGTTGTTAAATATTATTTTGTTCCATGAATCTTTGTGTTGAAGCTTGAAAATGGAGTCAAAGTTATAGGTACAGAGGGCTCTGTTCGAGATCCTATTGCAATTTCTGTAGTATCTATATAGGAGGATGGGGGATCTGTTTTAGGTAGAAGAAATATAAGGCAGTCAGTTTCTTCCTTTTTTCTTAATCTCTGCCTATATATATATTTTTTTTCATTCAGTAATTACCTTGTCCAGTAACTACCCGCAGATTATTTTGTGACACCATGATGGCTGTCGCAGACTCATGAGGAACTTTCTGCTATGGGGCTTCAGATTTTCTCAATGTCTTCACATTTAGGGTGTGTGATTTTTTTTTTTTTTAATTTGCAGTATTTCCCTATCTGCTGGTATTTCCCTATCTGCTGGAAGCTATATTATGAGTTTACCTTTTCCAGCCGAGATGCACTTGGCCCTTTCCTGATTGGGTGAACAAGTGTTGTTGGACAAAGTTCGTAATGTGGCTAAGCATTGCTTCAGAGAAGACATCAGAGAATGTTCACATATTTTTAGATTTTTTTTTTAATAAGAAATTGCAGAAAAAAGTTCAAAGAATTGAAACTGGCAACAGTGTGTTAGATGAACACGAAAGAAACATCTGTTGCAGTTAAATATAGTCTGCTAAGAAAATGGTGCACGTAAACAAGCTGTGGATAAGTTATGTTTTTGCTCTTTACATAGAGAAATATTCGTATTCCGTAATTTAAAAAATTGAAAATCATGGAATTAACATTTCTAAATGTAAAATAAGCAATATTATTAAATAGGAGGGGGAATCTAATCCTGTTTTATCTGTTTTATTTCATGTGTTCCTTAATTCAAATAAAACAGGATTAGACAGGCACATACAAGAAAATGGCCACAAAATGGACTGGGACTCGTTAAAAGTGATCGAACATCAATCCCACGCAATTATCCGGAAATTAGAGGAATCCCTGGAAATTTACAAGACACAAGGTGGCAACATCAATGACCATACTGGATGGAAAATCCATCAGGCTTGGTCACCAGACCTGTGGAAGTAGTAAGACGCAAGAACTCCTGACGATGATCTAGTGTATAGATCGAAAATTTGAGAGGTAATTGTACCTTAATAAATTTATCCTTGATGATTCCCATTGAATATTTATAATACTGAAAGTAATAAGAGGAAGTCATTAATTATTAGCAATTGCTAAGTCATTAAAAATCTCTGTATCAACTGTTTTAGGCACGTGACTGATTGCAAAACATGGTTTAGACTTCTTTATGAAAATCACTTAGCCAGAGACAGATGGAAATTTATTGTGACTATTGATTAAGCATGGATCTACCTAAATGACCAGCACTGCCACTGATGTGCTGCCCGATAGCAGAAAGTCCCTGATCAGTCCGCAACAGATATCTTGGTGCCACAAAACTATCTGCGGGTGATTACTAGGTAAAATAATTACTAGATGCGAAAATCAATAAAAATTTGCAGATAAAAATGAAAAAAAAAAAAAAAAGAGAAAGAACTGACAATTTTATCTCTTCTACCTCAAAAAAAAAAAAAAAAAATGTCTAACCTAGGTATTACAGCAATTACAATGATAACTAGGATCAAGAACACTCTGGCTCACTGTACCTAGAATTTTGGCACAATTTTCAAGCTGAAACACACAGATTTAGAGAATAAAATATTTAACAACAATAAACGACAGAGATATCCCAAGAAAAAAAAAAAAAACGAAGGAGAAATTTTTACTCCTTTCTACTTCCATTTTCGGAAAAAAATTATCTATTTTAATCTCCAATACAAACATTTTTGTAAATATTTATTAAATGTTGATTAACCGATAAATACACTGCAGGGAAAACACAGCAAGGGGTGGATGATTATGGGAGAAATCTTCCATTGTGGAAAGTTTTGGCTCCATTTTACGATTACGGAAGAAATTTTCGCTCCATCCTACTTTTGTTTTCGGAGAATTTTCCACCACTTTCAATCTTAAATGCAAATATGTATCTAATAAAATGATATTTAATGACCATACAGGGCAGAAGGAACATAGCAAGAAAAGGAATTTAAGACTACTGGGCTCCTTCTAACTTCTGTTTTCTGAAAATGCTGCCTCTATTTTCAAACTGAAACACAAACATTTATGCAATAAAACGATATTTAACAATAATTTCGGACAATGCCCTCTTGGAATATCGAGGGAACATCACAAGAAAAAAAAACCCCACTGTTATGGGGAAATCTTCACTCTGTTAAGCTTCCATTTTCTGAAATTTTGAAAGCTGGAAAACTTCATTCCATGGGCCGGGAGTCTGCAAAAGGAATTAATAGGGTTCTGGGGATATAGTTTTTTTCTACAGGACCAAAATAAATCTGCAACATACGTCGCCCCTCGCCGCTTTTCTGCTACGGGGATGTGCTGTAGTGCATAAATTACCCAAAAATGAAAAAAGGGTCCATAATCACAAATTCTGCACTTCCTTTGGGACCCACATTTTATTTTGGAATTTAACATGCCATTTGGCAAAAATGAAATTCGAATTTGTGATGATTAGGAAAAGAACGAAAACCGCCAGCAATGTACCGTCCCTCAAGATTATGTAAATATACAATATTAATATGTAAATTATTAATATTGTGTAACACTCTTGTAAAAAGAGGGCATAAGTAAGTTAACTAACCCACAGTAACCAGAAGTAAGGCAAATGCAATAAATAGTATTCGGTGAACTTAGTAAATTATCGTTATTTCATAATCGAATCCTTCGTAGGGTCAGATCACTGTTTATACGAGTCAAGTACGGTCTTCTTTGACACTTTTGCCCAGAACATAATATAAATTGATGCTCAGTTACACACACGCACACAACTAACATGCTCAATGGTTAATAGTTAATACAACAAACTCTCGTACGCAGAATATGATTTCGTTCTGTTTGCCCAACATCTTTGATTTTAATTCTTCAGGTTCAGGATATAACTCCCAAAATCCAAATGTAACACAATTTTCCAATTGTTTTGCTCCTCGAACCTCTAATTTACCCAACCCAATATTCATTCATATTTAACAAAGCAAGTAGCAAATCAAAATTATAAAGACAGAGCCTAAGAATAGTTTACTAGCGCATATTGAAGCTTTAATTGATTCCTAATTTCTATAAATGCAAATCATCTTACGGATTACGGAGCAAGTGTTTTTCTGGTGTAAACTTCCAAAATAAATGGAATACGAATGCGAAGGGTAGTTCGATTGCCAAAGATCAAAGACGAAAAGACGTGCGAAATAAATAAATAAAAAAATAAAAAATAGCACAAGGCGGGAGAGAAGAATGATTGCGAGAAACAAGAAACATGATCACGGGAAGGGAAAGACAGATACTTCAAAAACAGAATGACCTAAATTTATCAACAACCTGACTACACGTGCAAGTGCAGGCCTGTCCAAGCCCGCGCTATGAAATTGTAAGCCCGGTTCGTGCAGGGCTCTAGTGTAGTTCCGTTATGATAAAATTGAGTTGAAAATGATATAATTTAATTGTCAGTACTTGATTTTTTTAAAGATTGCTTTCAAAGAGAGTAAAGTGTCAGACAATATACATTTAGTTTTCATTTGCTCATGTAATTATAAATATTCAATATCTCTTAAATGTTTTGATTTTTTAAAAGGACCCATAATATCTTACAAAGTACTCACGTTTAAAAAAACTGCGGATCCCCAGGACCCAACTTGATAAAAATGCAATGGCAGCTCTGAATGACTAACAAAAATGGGTCAATTTACAATTGCAAAAGAGCTGAAAAAGACTTACAAACTTGGTTCCAAGAATCCAAAGAAAGTTTCAATAAAGAATTCATGATTATTGCTGGTTTCTCTTACAATGGAAAATTAAAATTAAGAAAAGTTGAAAATAGTGTTAAAATTAATTCTTCAATACTAGACAAAACCCGCCAAAATCAACGGTTAGTTTTTTTTTTTTTTTTTTTTTTTTTTAGGAATAAACTCTTGAAACAGAAAATGTAAACTTTATTTGATTGGCAAATTCATTCAACCACTTCAGTAAAGACAATAGTCCAGGTTCAGGATGTTTTTTTGACTGAAGATTTAACGACCACCGTGAGCAACTCAATGGGCTATAAGCAGTCGCCCGTCCCTAATTTAGAGGCACTGGTTCCAGGGAAGGTAGAGAGCCAGTGCCGTAAGACAAACACAACATCCATGCCTCACCAGGATTTGAACCTGTATCCTTCATGAACAAATCATCATAAGCCAGCGCTTAGACCACTGAGCCACCGGGGCGGCCAGGTTCATGATGAGCATCACGACTGCACCCTTTTTCAGTCGTAGAATGTGAGGCGAAAGTCCTCGCGTCGATTGTGTGCAAAAATTCAACTGGATAGCGCACTCTTTCACTCTCATCTTCAGTCACAATTGTGTTTGTAAATGTTGTTGGAATGAGATTTGCGTTGCGAATACTCTACATTCTCTCTTGTCTTTCAATAAGCACCGCAGAGTCAGCTGCAGAACACATGAGAAAGTATCGGGAGCGAAAGAAAATTGTTGCGTCGCGAGCTTTTCGGCAGCAGCGACGCGTGAGCCCATTGACGTGGAGCATCAGCAATGAACCTCATAAAAACCAATAATTGGGCATGCCTGAATAGTGACACTTTAAACGACTTAATGATGACTAGATGCAATGGCACTTCAATTGGAAATTTTGATCCTCAAAATGCTATTCAATTGTGGTGGGCAGATACCTTTGATGGGAAGATCAAACACAGTGAGTGTGGATTTTCAGCAACGAACCTTATATAAACGAGTAATCAGGCATGTCTGAATAGTAACACTTTAAATGACTTAATGATGATAAGATGCAATGGCCCTTCAATTGAAGATTTTGATCCTCAGAATGCTATTCAATTGTGGTGGGCAGATACCTTTGATGGGAAGATCAAACACAGTACATATCAGTGGTAAACTGTACCAACATTATTAGTGCCACTTTATGTATTATATATCCTTAGCTTTTGTCCCTTTGTTTTAAATATTATTAATAAAGAAATTCGACATCTAAATTCAATGGCCTCTCAAAAATAAATTGTGTAAATTAAGATAGAGTAATGATATTACCGTATTGAAAATAAATTGTCAAAAAATCAATCATTTTGGAACAAAAGCATATGCAATATTTGCAGTCAATCTAATGATCTTATGCAGTAACTGCTCTGCATTTGTTTTTATGAAGTTCATAGGGGAGGGGTCTCTCATTAGAAAGAAAAAAAAAAACATTCACCCATTTAATTTCATAGAAACTTAAGTAGAGAAGTTACTTTTTTTTAACTTTGCATGGCCAGTAGATTTTGTCATTTGGCTAGTAAAATTTTTATTCCGTGAGCCACATTGGCTAGCAGAAATTTCAGCAGTTTCACAAGGGCTGCCTTGTATGGCTGTCAAGTATTTGCTAGAATTTATTCATGAACTTCCATGATATTTCCCGAAATGTGTGTATTAGAAATTCTGCTTAATTTCATTGGGGTTAGTTGCAAATAATTTAAAAAAATCCTATTTTGTTTTTAGGCTGAAAAACTGAAACCTACTTTAAGCTCTAAGGAGAATAGCCCAATGAAGACAAGGCGATCAAAAAGGAAGGCTGTTGTTTCAAGCTCTGAAGAAACTGCAGTCATATCATCTACTCCAGTTAATAATGATGCAAGAAGTGCACAAAATGTTGGTGTAAAGCAAAAAACTTTGACAAAATTCTCAAAAAATTTATTGAAAAATTGAAAGATGATGTCATTGGCCAAGAACAAAACACGAAGGAACTTTCTAACCATGAACAAATCAAAAAGGAAGGTTCAGATTATCCTGAAGTCAGTTTTTCTGGTATATCAGTTCAAAGTGGTTCATCTGGGTACTGCTCTGATGGCCAGGAGAGGCCTGAAGGGAATATTAATTCTGGTGAGATTTTGAATTTTTTTCATCTCATTTGTGTACTATGTATTTATGGGTCATTTCATGTGAAATCACCCAATACAGAATTAAATTGTTGCTTGACATTTTTTTATACTTTTTATGTTTTATATACAATATTCCCAATATATTGACACTTCAAAAATAGCATTTTTTTTTTCCAAGTCTTTTTCTGGTGGCCATTTTTGTTCGGCCCAGCTTGGTGTTTTTGACCAAAATCGCTGTAAATTCAATAAATGCTTTACTTACTACAGCTATCATGTTCAAATAAAGATCATTCTTTTCTACATGAAATGTTCTACATTTTTGACTAAATGTTTTAGCTACCTCTTGTGCAAATACTCACGGGCAATGAAATTTGCGCACCAAGAAGGAAGCATCGGATTGAACTGAAATTTTAGGGACTTAATTATACAGATGAATGATACACATGATGGCAACAACAGAGCTGCAGGACAATTGCAGAGGGATCTGTGGCACACCGTCTGGTCATCTTCAACAGCACGTCGCACCGCCTCATGCGGCGATAAATGCTGCAAGACGGTCCGGCATGGAGGCAAACAGACACCTGATGTTGTCCTGTGGCAGATCGTCCACACGTTTTGGACGGTGTGCTCCAAATCCCGGGTAGTGCGGCACGGCAGCAGCCGGCGTTTCAACTTGTCCCCACAC
Source organism: Macrothele yani (assembly GCA_039090855.1). Classification (NCBI taxonomy): domain Eukaryota; kingdom Metazoa; phylum Arthropoda; class Arachnida; order Araneae; family Macrothelidae; genus Macrothele; species Macrothele yani. Next base: position 70,783,370 of record CM077000.1, on the reverse strand, counting down.
ATGCTCGATAGGGGACATATCCGGGGAGCAAGCAGACCATGGAAGTGTCCGGACATGACGTAGGCAGTGCTGGGCAACCCGAGCCATGTGCAAGTGGGCATTATCCTGCTGGTATAGCGCACCTGTAATCCCAGCCAGGAATGGGAGCACATGGGGCCGTAGGATCTCCTCCACATACCGCTGGCCTGTCAATGATCCATGTACCACTACTAGAGCTGATCTGCTATCGTAGGCAATGGCTTCCCAGACCATAATGCCTGCAGTGGGGGAGGTGTGCCGCTCGATAACTAGGTTGGGTTTGTGCCATTGACCCGGGGACCATCCACACCCGGACACAATGATCTGTCCCCAAAACGAAAAGGCACTCATTACTAAACACCCCATGTTGCCAGTCTGTGGCGTTCCACGTTGCTCTGGCCTGGCACCACTGCGCGCGGATCCGGCGATGTTCCGGTGTTAATGGCAGCACACGTAAAGAGGCACTGGGATCGCAGATTCGCTTCCGTGAGGCGTCTGGAACTGGTTCGTGAGCACACAAGAGTCGCTCCATCTGCCTGTATAGTGGACCGGGTCCCCGTCGGATCCATTCGTGCATGGCGCGCAATCCGTCTACCTTCTCTACCGGTAGCCCTCCTGGTTCGTCCGGAGCCGCTCTGCAGTGCCGTCATGTGTCCACTGCTCCCAACACAGTTAGACAGTATGGTCAGAACAATCCATGTGGCGGGCTATGCGGTGATTTTGCATGTGGTTTTTGCTTGTAAATTAAAAAGAATGAAAATGTTACTTGCCACAATTACACGGGCTAGAGTCACATTATTGTGACCACCAGCTAATATCCTGGGTAACTGCCGTGTGCAGCATGGACAGCAGCTAGACGGGCTGGGAGTGACTCAGTAAGGTGCTGGAAGGTGTTCACAGGCATGTGGAGCCATGCTGACTGCAGTGCATCTGACAGCTGCTCGAGGGATGTGGTGGAGGTTCCAGCATGATCGAGGTAGTCCCACAGATGCTTAATTGGGTTTACGTCTGGGGAATTAGGGGGACAGGGAAGTACTTTGAAGTCTTCGTCATGCTCTCCCAACCACTCTCGGACATTTCTAGTTGTGTGACATGTTGCATTGTCGTGCTGGAAGATCCCATCTGCCCCAGGGAAAACAATCGGCATGTATAGGTGTACATGGTCTGCAAGGATGGATTCATAATGAATTCGGTCCATAGTGCCTTCCTCAGGTATGAGTGGACCCAGGGAATGCCATGGAAACATTCCCCAGACCATAATGCTGCCCCACCAGCTTGTGTTCTTCCAGCAATGGTTTAAGAGTGTTTTTTTTTTTTTTTTTTGATGTTTCTCTCCTTTATACGCCAATGTCTACGTTCAATGAAGCAGAAAACATGACTCGTTGGAGAAGGCAACCCTTTGCCAATCAGCTGAGGTCCGATTCCGATACTGCCGTACAAATTACTCGACCGTGTATACTTGTGTGTGACCATATACCACTGCTTTAGATAGGGATGGATATATACCTAACAATCGATGGATATAACATTAGAGATACCTACCTAATAACGTATTGGTCCTCCTCTAGCACAAATATGGGCCTGTACACATCGAGGCATCAACTCCACCAGATGTAGGAAGGTTTCCGGAGGTAATGCCAGCCATGCTTGTTGCAGAATTGTCCACAACTTTGCCCGATACATCACCAGTATCCATGGATCTGTTGTTTCACTCCATGGCATCTCAGAGAACTTCCACAGGGTTCGAATCTGGGGTGCCACTGGATGGTTCCAAACACAGATGAGTGTTCCTTGTCTGGGTGTTTGTGGCCCGACGAGAGTTGTGCATGGTCCTCCTAAAACTGACCATTGGCCGCGGGATGCCCGAAGGCCCTGAAAGCATGTAGGTGATAAGCTAACACATACTGGTAGCACGCAGCAGTTCAGGATCTCTCGAGACACACTAAGGGACGTAATGTGTTCCACGAGAAGGCTACCCATCGCAGAGCCACCACCGCCTTGAACAAAGCTTACCCTACACACACACACACACACACACACACACACACACAGTGTGGCAAATAATTTTTAAGACTGGGTCTGTAAAATGAAATAGAAACAAGAAATTATAATTTGTTTTGGTTTGTTATTCAAAATAAGTCCCTCCGGCTTCAATACACTTGTTACAGCGATTTAATAATGATTCGAATGCCTGTTCCAGTTCACTTTGCGGAATTGCCTCCAAAGCACGCATCAAAGCTGTTTGTTGTATGGTCGAAATATCATCAAAATAACACCCTTTTAACGTCATTTTAAGTTTTGGGAATAAAGAAAAGTCGCAGGGTGCTAAATCAGGCGAATACGATGGATGATTCAACACACGGACGTTATTTTTCGCCAAAAATCTACGAACAAGAAGTGAGGTGTGAGTGGGTGCATTATCGTGCAACAAACACTGACTGTTTTCATCCCGATATTCTGGACGAATGCGGCGAATTCTGCCCATCAAACGCCTCAAAACATTTAAATAAAACTCGCCAGTAATTGTTTGTCCACTTGGAACAAATACTTTGTGGATAATACCCTTACTATCGAATAATGTAATGAGCATTGTTTTGATTTTCAATGGAACTTTTCTTGTTTTTTTGGCTTGTGGTGAGTTTTTTGACTTCCATTCCGCACTTTGTCGCTTTGTTTTTAGGATCATATTGAAAACACCATGTTTCATCACCTGTAACAATCGATTTTAAGAAGTTTGGATCATTTTCAGCGGCTGAAATGATGTCTCTGCAATGTGCACTTATCCTTGATTTTTGTTCATTGGTTAACGTGTGTGGAACAAATTTAGCACAGACTTTTGTTTTGCCCAAATCTTCATGCAGGATGGTTCGAATCGTTTCTTTGTTGATGTTTAAAGACTCTTCCATCATTCTTAGTGACGCGCATCGATTGTTTGCCACGAAATCACGCACTTTTTCAATAATCTCGGGTGTCCTAGATGAACTTGGTCTTCCGGTATGCTTATAATCTTCTAGCGTATCTCTTCCGTCAAAAAAAAAAAACGTTTATGCCACAGGAAAACATTTGATCTACTTAAACAAAACTCACCATAAACTTGTTTCATCATTTGGTACGTTTCCAAGGCACTTTTACCAAGTTTTGCGTTAAATTTAATAACAGCCCTTTGTTCCATCTTAATAATTCAACATGAACAAAATTTTACTTCTCTAATGAATGGCCGTTTCGTTTGAGTTACTTTAACAACTGTGCAGTACTTTTGGCAGAAAGCACGCAGATGGTCACGGTTTATAACGCATTCGCGATTACACTGGTGGTGCCACCGTAGGATGAAATCTAGCGCCAGTCTTAAAAATTCTTTGACGCACTGTGTATATATTAATTAAATGCATAAATATAATCTAAAAATCCTTAGCTTCTCCATCAGGGATGAGAATGTTCCGTGATATTCAGAATCTTTGTGATCAAGCGGCATCATCACCCCCATCACTTTTCTTCCTGATTTTATATATATATATATATTTTAATAATGAAATGCATGCTTTTATGTCCTTCAAAACCACTTAGTAGAGCAACCTTTTTCAAAGTAAAATTTAATTTCAAAATCGGTACTTAAATCTGTCCGTGACGTGATGGAATCTGAGCAATTTCTGAGACCTGTAAAATTGTTTTCACAGCAAAGTAAACAATGCAGTACTGATTTTTTATATTTAATTGTGCTTAAAACTTGTTTTCCCATTACTTAGTAATTTTTTTTCAGTATCATGGGACAGAACAAGAATTTTGTATTTTGTTTAAAGCAAAATTAATGTTCTGAAATGCTACTGCAGTTTCATTGTGCAGAGGATACTATGGAGAGTGAAAGATGGCGACAAAAAGTTGGAAGTTCCAATTTTGAACTTGAATTATTTTTGTAGGGGGAAAAAAAAAAGGATGCCTTTTTGGAACCTAAACAATGCAACTTGTATTCCAATCTAAGCGTCAGCTTACAAAAGTGGCTCGGCAAGGCATGCTATGTACGCTACCTCCTTTTAGACCAACATTGCGCTGGAAAGTGGTTTGTGATTTCAGAATTCCATCAATCAATCCCCAGGTGTCAGTCTTTGAGCCCTAACTTCAACAGGGAAAAAAATAGCTTTCCCCTTTCTTGAAGAGTGAATCTGCCGCCCCGGTGGCACAGTGGTCTAAGCGATGGCCTCTGATCATTCGTCCGAACGGGGTCCGGGTTCGAATCCTGGTGAGGCATGGATGTTGTGTTTGTCTTACGGCACTGGCTCTCTCCCTTCCCTGGAACCAGTGACCCTAAATTAGGGACGGGCGACTGCTTATAACCCATTGAGTTGCTCATGGTGGTCGTTAAACCTCCAATAAAAAAACAAAAAAACAAAGAGGGAATCTATAAATAGATTGCTCCCACTTTGGAGAGGACTGTTTTTTCACATGTGTGAGGTGGATGATAAAAAATGCATTTACTAATTAATAGGAGAGTTTTAAAAAAATCCAAGTAAATTCTTACGTTACTAGCAAGAAAGTAATTTGGCTGTCAGTTCGTGTGGAAAAGCAATTTTTCAAGCTGTACAACTAAAGCAGCTTTTACTACTGGCCACTTTGTTTTACCTATTCACAATGTGACGAGTTGTGACTGCTAAATTTTTATCTTTATCATGTGCATCAATATTTTTATCTGTATTTTTTTAAATAGATGTATACACACATGCTGGAAAACACAGTAGTTTCTTGAGATTTTTCATTTTTGTCAAACCCCACTGCTCCTAAATTTAGGTTTAAAATTCATGATTTTAATTTAGGTGCTTTAGCTGAAAGTAAGTCTGTTAGTGATGCATCTGTTGCCAGCACAAGTTCAACAACAGCTGATCATGTGACTGCTACTGAAGGAGTACAGAACAGTTCTCCGTCCATGCCTCAAGATGTGTATGATCTCCTTATTAGTGGTATGTTAAAACTTTTTCTCATGATTATTTGTTTAGGTATATGAACTGTTACACTGAAACAATCTAAATTGTCTATCAACAGGGTAATATCTAGAGGGGTGAAGTCTTCGCTGAATTTATACAGGAAGAAACAAAATTTAAAGCTGTGATCTGTATATTTAATCTTGTTAAAGACTGCTGCTATTTGAAGCTGTTAATAAAGTAAATTACTTAAGAGTACAACTCAATCATGCTACCTCAGTGGTCTAAGTGCTGGCTTATGACCATTCGTCTGAGAACGGTCAGAGTACAAATCGGTGAGTCATGGATGTTGTGTTTGTCTTGCAGAACTGGCTCTCTCCCTTCCCTGGTTCCTCAGGACCAAGGAAAAGCTTCGATTTATTAGGTTTTAATAACAAATTGAATAATTTTTCATGAAAGAAAGTATTAAAAGTATATTACTTTCCTTAATTAATTGGAAGAATTTATAGATATACTAAGAACACTTTTTCATTTTGAAAAAAAATATCAGAAATGTCCCCGGTTATTCGCCCCCGCTCACGAAAATCGTGGACCCACCCCTGGCCTAAGTGTTTTTTTTTTTGTGAGCTTCTAATGTATTTGCAGCAAAATATGAGCTTCTGGAAATTCGATTGAAGAAATTCTTTCGTAAACCGGTACCGCTCACCTTGGAAAACCTTTTGAGTATATCTCCTGCTTAAAATAGTGCATAGTTTTTCCACCAGGGGGCGTAGATGCATATCTGTTTTTTGTTGATATCTGTGTTTCTATGAGTCCTATTTGAAAAATTATTTTTCTGTTGGAGAGCATTTTTGGTGCAAAATGTTTCTCATATAATTTCAAATTTTTCTTAATGCGCAAGTTTGCCACCAGAAAAGTTCACATTTTCCATTTACAGCAATATTTGTGGGACTAAAAACCCGATTGAAAAAATTGTTTTCAGTCAGATACTACTAACTATAAAAACCTCCTTACACTTCCTGCCCAAAATAATGCACAATTTTGCCACTAGGGGATGCAAACATTTAATCTATTTTTCTCAATATCGGTACCGATTTGAAAAATTATTTTAACACTGCAAACCATTTACCTTATGGAACATTTTAAGTTTGTATTTGAGGAGGTTTGTAGTCCACAGTTCTGCCACTAGGTGGTGTTTGTGTACTTCAGTTGCAGCTATATTCAGCAGTTGATCAGATTGTCATAAGGCACTGACAGCATTACAGACAGGAAAGTATGAACTGGTCAGGAGATGTAAAAGTGACCTCCTTGACCTGCAAAGAAAACTGTTTTGTTGGATGCATGCCTACATCAATACCTAAGAATATGTAAATGAATCTTTTGTTTCTTTTTTGCAGTTGCTTGTTGGTAAAAATCACTAAAGAAGCCTTTTCTTTTAGATAAAGTGCCAAATCAGTACTGGAAAGATTTAGCTGAACAAAGAAGACTGGCTCTAGAAGAAGCACTCCATGAAAATGAATTGGTATGGAATACTGAATAAATTAAAATTTCTGCCATTCAAACTTATCTTGCTTTTGACAAATTTTAAAATCTGTTTCATATGCATAATCAGGTGACTTTTAATACAGGGTTATTAAAAATGAAATACACAGCTTCAACATTATATAAAACCAAAACTGTACATATCTAAGATATTGGCACTCATGATGTACTGTTCAGTTGCCAATAGTAATGATTTTATTATATAGATGGCGTCACTAAAAGATTGTATGTTTTCACCATCATGTGACCAGTCGGGCAAGATGGCCACAAATGCCGCGGAAAAGGCATTGTGTGTGCTTGAATTAAGTAAAACTAATTCTGCTACTGTTGTCCAGTGGTGTTTTAAAACACATTTCAAGAAATTGCCTATGACTGGCACAAGAAATTTGAAACAACAAGATGTTTGTGTAAAAGTAAAAGCCCAGGGAGACCACACGTATCTGATGACATGAACAAGCGGAGCGTGTTCATGCTATTTACCAACATAACCCAATGAAATCCATAACGATGGCAGGTCGGGAATTACAAATTCCGTAACAGACTGCTTGGAACATTTTGGGGAAGCAGCTGAGAACGACCCCCATACAAACTGCTATTATGGCAATGTCTAACTAAGTGACAATGACAGAACTGCATGTTGTGATTTCTGTACAGAAACGCAGCATTGTGAAGAAGATGGTTTTAGTGAGCGTCTAATTTTCAGTGATGAATCAACATTCCACATAAGTGGTGAAGTTAAAAAACATAAGATTCACCAATGGGGAGACTGAAAATCCTAGAGCAACAGTGAAGCATGTGTGGGATTCCCCAGAGATTAATGTGTTCTGTGCTAAATCCCATAATAAAGTGTATGGCCCTGTCTTTTCCCAAGAAAACACTGTAACAGTTTTTATCTTGATATGCTAATTATTTCGTTGACGTCTCAACTGCACGAAGACAGTGCCAACTTCATTTTCCAACAGGGTGGAGCACCACCCCACTGGCATTGGGAAGTTAGAAATAATTACCTCAATGAAAATCTTCAACACCGGATTGGCTGCGCATCATGTCACTCACATGTTGGCCACCACAAAGTCCGGATCTAACACCCTGTGACTTTTTATGGGGCTATGTCAAAAACAAGGTCTTTGTCCCTCCCCTTCCCATTAATTTAGCTGATCTGAAACAACGTATCACAACAGCTACGACTACCACATTCATACATGCTGACTAAGGGTGCTCACTTCAAACATCTAAGTTGCTGTAACAAACTTAGATGTTTGAAGTTTCCCTACAGAATGGTGCAACATGAGTGTCAGTATTTTAGTTTTGATGTTTTATGAAATAGATGTTGAAGCTGCCTATTTCATTTGTAATAACCTTAAGGTGGGGGTGGAGGCAGCAGGCTTGATCATATTTCTTTTAGATACTTGCAAGGAGAAATTTCATGAATCATGAGAAAAATCTGTTCTTTCTGGAATATTCCTTTCATACCACTCTTCAAATAATGATGGTTTATTTGTGCCATTAAATGAAGTCAGTCAGGTGTTCTTAGAGTAACTAGTGCTTTGTAAATCATTGCACTTACAATGTACAGAGTGTCCAAATAATGGCTGTGCGGTGAATGTATAAATTGCAGTAATGTAATAATAAAGAAATTTTGAATGGAATTGCAGTAGAAGTGGCCTGCCACATGGAAGTCCTCTGTGTCTGGTAACCTTCAGGTCTCCCCACCCTGAGGCCCATGCAGCTGTCATTCCCGAGCACTTGTTCGATGGAGTCAGATGTGTCTATTGATCACTCTTCTTGGCACAAGGACAGTGGTGTTGATGGTTGAACATGCCTTTCACCTTGACAAGTACACGGACGAAGTGCAAAAACAGTTCGCTAGGAAATTTCGTGATTCAGACCATAATGCGGAACGTCAGCTCATAACGACACAAATCTGTGAGACAGCAGTCAAAACAAGGTAATGTGCCAAAGAGTACAGCCCATGATATCCTGAAAAGGAAGTTTCATTTCCACTCATACCATGTTGTGCGTCAGGTGAAAGAAACAGACTACAAGGCCCGTGTTCGATGCTGCAGGTGGTTCCAAGAGTTCCTGTTTGAAGAAAGCGAGGACATTCTGGACGTGACTTTCTGTACAGATCAGACATAGTTTCACCTGTCCGGATACATCAAAAGCCAAAACAATCATCTGTGGGGTACTGAAAATCCCCACGAATTTAAGGAAGTGCCTCTCCACAAACAGAAGGTCGGTGTTTGATGTGCCACGACTCATATGTGCATTACTGGGCCCATTTTCTTCAGTGAAACCATTAACTCAGAAAGGTACCATGCCCAGATTATCCAGCCACTCATATCCGAACTCACAGAATGGGAAATCAACAATGGATGGTTCCAGCAAGACAGTGCAACTGCTCACACTGCTGGTGCATCAATACAGCTTCTGGAGGAATTATTTAGAAATTGCATAATCTCCCAAGGACTGTGGCCTACCTGGTCACTCAATCTGACATTGCCTCACTTTTTTTCTGTAGGGAGCACTAAATGGGGAAGGTGTACGTGGGTAATCCGCATACACTTCAAGAGCTGCAGGCTGCAATAACAACCCACATCCAACAAATCACACCACTTACCCTGAGAAAGGTCATCACCAACATGTGGAAGTGTGTGCAGACATGTCTGGACGTTGGTGGGGCCCAATTCCAACACCTCCTGTAGGAACCAGTTCAACATGGCAAGTGTTACTTTCAGTGTACAGTTATTTTTCGGACACCTTGCATTAAAAGCTGATGAATAGTAAAAGCTTGATAAATACTTGTACTGTGGATTGAACTTATGGTGCTATCAACGTTAAATATGTTCCTAGTATTTGTAGAGAGAGATGCAGTATATTTCTTGCGAGTCCTGCTAATCAACAATTTAATCTGTAATTTTATATTTAAAAAGAATTTGATGTTTGAGTACTTTGTAACACACATACAAAAGTCAGGATTTGCACAGCTCCTGGAATCTTGGAATTTGACCCCCCCTTTTCCCCCAGGCCTGGGAAGTCCTTGATTTTTCATATTTTTATGAAAGATCCTGGAATTTTTTCCTGCGATGAAGGAAAAAACAGTTGGTCAAAATATTTGGATTGATCACATCATTTTGTTCTAGCTCCCCTTGGTGTCTGTTTGTGATGACATCAGTTCCTTCCGTGGAGTGTGGAGACATGTCATCTCTTTCATCTCATGTAATGCTGCAGTGCAAGATGTTTGAGTGTCATACATCCAGTGACCTTGGTTTGTGGTGTAGCAGTTGGAGTCACAACAGCATGTGGAAACCTTCCTGTGAGTCCAAAATGGCTGTCCCTTCTAGCACGCACTTTCCTTACTGAAGGAGATTGATATCTGGCATCCCTGCTGTCAGTGTGTATGGGAATAGATTACTGTGGAATATGGAATCTTCAGTGCCATGGCAAAATAGTTTTGTATTATCAATGTGCTAAGTTCTAGATTGCTTCATATAAGTTTGCATTTTCCTCACTGAAGGATGTTGATATCTGGCCTCCCTGCTGCCAATGTGTATGGGAATAGATGACTATGGAATAGGGTATCTTCAGTGCCATGGCAAAATATTGTTTTGTAGTATTATTATCATTATGCTAAGTTCCAGATTGCTCCATGTAAGTTTCATGCCCAACAATTATTATGCAGGGTGATTCACTTGGGACTGAACACTTATTGTTTTAATTAATTCATGATTGCAAAAACAGATTTGAATGGAATTAATGTAAAAACATACCTTGATCCATGACAGATATTCACCATGTCTTTAAAAAAGATTGGCCCAATGACATGGCGTCGAGACTCCTCACACCAGACACCGATTTTCACTGGATACAATGGCTCTTCATGGATGGCGTGGGGATTATCACTGGCCCACACCAGTGTATTTTGGGAGTTGACATAGCCAGATAAATGGAACCATGCTTCATCAGTTAACCATGTTATGTCAAACAAGGTAGGATTTTTGGCAAAAAAAAAAAATTGACAAACCATTGACAATATGCCAGTTGCTTTGCAAAATCTGTTGGCTGTAACTCGTTTACCGTTGTGATATGGTATGGCTTAATCCTCGCCTGTTTGGCTGTTCTTTGACATGTCAAATATGATCGTCCAGTCTCTTGGGATAGCCGGTAAATAGATTTTCGTGGGGATGCCAATAACCGCTGCTTCACATCCTTTATTGTGTCCTCCGCCATCTGGGGTCGTCCGGCCATATGTGGATCCACCAAGCTTCCCATTCGCTCTAGCTTCTGCGATTTCGAAGTGGTAACTCTGGTGGGTGGTTTACGCCCACCAAATTTCTTCAGAAACTCCTTCTGACACTGTTTGAAGGAACTAGTTGCCCAGTACTGACGCACAATGAACACACACACTTCAATTGAGTACATCATCTTCATTCAATCTCCTTGCTTAAACTGTCTGCAGAGACATGCTATTCCCCCACTATTACTAGACAGATGGCACATCAGTGCGATGCTATCCAGCTGCCGGTGAGACATTTTATTCACAGGTAATGCATGTCGACTGCTTCGTCAGGGAATAAAGAACCACTCTGTTCGGGTTTTACACTCATCATATATTCCACATAATAAGTGTTCAGTGCTGAGTGAATCACCATGTACAAGTTTGCCACTTCACTGAAGATCTAACACATATTGAAGAACTCTCAATAAGAGAATAAACCATGAGATTTGATAAGAATTCTAAATGCATAGTAAATTTAATCTTAGTTTGCAAAATATAAAACAAAGCACTATGATTCTAACAAAAAAAAATTTAAGCTCCTGGAATTTTTTCATGAACTGCAAACTGTCCGGATTTAGGCCAGAGACTCCGGATTTTCAGCCCTTCCTCTTTCTGGAGATTATGAATGCCAAATTCTCCTGATTTTCACCGAGAATTAGCCGTTAGGATGGTCAAAATTCCATCAACCACCACCATGATTTCGAACCACCTGTGGAATCTTTTTCTTTCTGTTTTGATGCAAGGCGGCATTACAGTCAACAGTTTCGGACATTTCCTTTCCACCTATCTGAAAAAAAAAACAAAAAAAAAACACCATGGTGGCACTGTGGTCTAAGCGCTGGTTTCTGACCAGTACTACAAGATCGGTCATGGAAAAAAATTGCTTTAAAAAAAAAAAAAATTCTCCCTGTCCGATTGTCCTATGATGCCTTGAGCAAAGAGCTCACCTACTCTGGCACTAGAATGCCGAGGAAGGTCAGTAATTGATTAACAGATCAGACTGCCATGCCTTCTCCTTGCAGTTCAGTCTTTCAACCCCTCGCATCAACAGAGCCACGCGCATTCTAAGTGATAATAAACAGTTGAGTTGCGGTGAGTTCACTTAACGACAAAAGGGAGTGTTTACAGTTGGCCACGCCTTGTAACAAAAGGCAATGTTAGTACAATGCTTTTTCTCGTCTTTGCCTTTGCGCACAACTTAAAAAAAAAAAAAAAGAAAAACAGTTAGCTGCTAATTTATTCGTAAAAAAACGTGAGGCATTTTCATTATCTTGCGGAATCAATGTACCTGAAAACAAATGGGGTGGGGGGGGGTGATTTTCACGCTGTTTTTTTTTCTCTCCAGAACTTTTAGTGGACCAATAATACTACTGGAAAATTGTTCCAGCGTCTGGAAAATGTCGATAAAAATTAGTGCTAGAGTGATTTTACGAGCTGTAAAAATCTCCCGATTTTCAGATTTTGTAGGTTGGCATGTCTGAACTGGAAAATCCCTGGAATTGATTTTTTGTAAATGTGTATGAACACTTTGTACAATTAGTAAATTGCGTTCTATAAATTAAATGCTAATTTTCTTTTTCTTATCCATTGAAACTGGTGAATTTAGATTTATATAGGGAGCAATAGCACATGATACAAAATAGGAAATCTGTCCCCTGCTGCTCTGCTGTGGTTGATTTATTTGGCTAAGAATGCTTCAGTGGGATAGTAATGCATTGTCCTGAATAATGGCATAATTCAATGTATCAGAAGATGCATACCCAGTTCCTTCTACAAGATGCAGGTACAGTTTTTGAGCTTCACAGAAGTGCATGTAAGAGAATAGTGAACAACGTGAGGAGTGTTTAGGAAGATGCAGGGAATTGGCCAGGACTGTCGTACGTTGTCCAAACTTGCCTCCTTGGGGATGATAAATGTGCACAGAGATACTAAAGAGGAGTGCTATCAAACCAGTAAGCAGACTGATCTGGAATGTAGATAACCCCAGACACTCACACAGCATACAGATTTGAAACAGTTAGGCTTATTGTTCTGCTCCCATTGTTGAACAATCTGGATTTTGTATGCGTTTAACTGAAGTCTTTTATATAAAATTTGCATCTTTTTTTCATGCATGACAATCCAAATTGTGCAGCAGCTTGTCAGGTTGACCTCCTCAGGGCCCCTTAAAATGTTTCCTGTATACTCGTTCCATGTTGTCTTCCAAAACACTGGGTTGTCCACTTTTTGGCTTTTTTAAACGCAGTCCCAGTTTCTAGAAATTTAGCTTTTCAATGCTTCGTTGTTTAGCATGAGGAGAATTCCCGCCAAAATGTGTGCAAGAATTTCAACTTGAATTGCTAATTTCATTTCAAATAACCATGCCACACAAATCGTTTTTTCTTGCACTTTTACCATTCTACAATGGCTTGCAGCTACGAACAAGAACTAGTATCATCTACATACAATGATAGACAACAAAATTTCAGTTGTTTGCCTATGAAATGTTGCAAATCTTATTTTTGTAAGAGGTGTGTTTATTTCTTTATTAATTTTCTAAAAGTAGGGCAAGACTTTTTGACCACCCTGTATATATACATACATATACACACATACATGCATACACCGATGAGCCATTACATTATGACCACCTACCTAATAACCTGTAGAAACCCCTTTAGCCTGCAAAACAGCAGCCACTCGGCAAGGCATTGATTTCATGAGGTGACAATAGGTATCCTGGGATATCTGGTACCATAATATCAACAGCAGGTCCTCCAGTTCCATTACATTTCGGGGTGGTAATGATTTAGTGCGAACCCACTTTTCCAATTCAAACCACAAATGTTCGATTGGGTTCACGTCAGGTGAATTTGGAGGCCAGGGCATTAACAGAAAGTCGCCAGCATCTTTTCCTCGAACCACTCCTTCATGATTCTGGCAGTGTGGTATGGCACATTATCTTGTTGGTAATTGGACACCACCAGCAGGGAACACAGTTGCCACAAATGGGTATCCTTAGTCCGCAACGATGTTCAGATACCAGACAGCTGTCGAGGATTGTGCTATTGGGATAATGGGGCCTAAAGTGTCCCAAGAAAACATCACCCACAGCATAACACCGCCGCCGGCCTGTTTCCACCCAACAGTGCATCCAGGTGCCGTAGCCTCCGTTGGCAATCGACGCATCCGCACTCTGCCATCTACGTGATGCACCAGGAATCTTGACTAGTCAGACCAAGCCACTTTCTTCCAATCCTCCATGGTCCAATCTCGATCTTGGGCCCATTTCGTGCGTTGTTGGCGATGACATGCAGTGAGCATGGGGACCCAGCTGGGCCTACGGCTACGCAGGCCCATGCACAGAAGGCTGCGATGAACTGTGTGCTATGACACGTTGCACTGATCACCACTGTTGTAGCTGCAGGTGATTTGTGGCACTGTGGCCCCGCGGTCCCTGTGAACAATGTGAGACAGTCTCCCCTCCTGGGATCAATGAGCTATGGACGACGGTTCGTTGTTTGGCCATCTGTGCACAAGTTTTTATATGTACTCACTACAGCGGCACGCGAACAACACCCAAGCTGCACCGTTTCCGAGTTCGTAGTTCTGAGGTGCCACGCCATTACAACTTGTCCTTTTTCAAACTCCAATAAATCGGAAACTTTTCTCATTCTGACTCTGAACACACTACTAAAGAGAAAGCCGGTCCTCGGGTTGTATATATACTGCTCTGTGAACTTCACCTGCCCCACTGTTTGGTCTCCAGGCGAGCTCATTTCTCTAGGCTGGGGGTGGTCATAATGCAATGGCTCATGGGTGTATATTGTGTTTCAAATCCCTGAATGTTTAATTTCTAAATAAGCACACTGGTGAAACTTTCAAAATCTTGCTAGAAATAAAGTGAAGACTTGAATTGTTTAAGGCTGTCTTTGAATGAGTGTAACGGAAATTCTGTCCTATATCTGTAATGCAAATCCTTTTGTACACATTTTCTCAAAAACCATTACTTTGTAGAGTTTGAAATTTTGAGCACAAATAAAAACGACTCGTAGCTAATACGTGTCGCAGTTATTTTCCGAAAAATTTGTTAGAATTTTTTTTTTAAATTCAATTTATCTGACTCGAAAGTATTCCAATTTGGCGCTAGATGGCGCCAGAAGTTAGTTTGGCAGTGTTTCTGTGTGGAAGAAGCGAAATCTCTCATTTCTGTCTTATTTTTTTAATTATCTAGGCCAAATAGAAATCAAAGAATGGGCACTGAAGTGAGATTGGAATCTTGTCTTCTATAGATCATCTTAAATTCTACTGTACGTTCATTTTTTGAAGAGAAAATGTGAAAACACTTGAATTGGAGGCAGAAACTACGCCTACCTGCCAAGCTCCTCCCACAAACAATGTCATTGGTTAAAACGTAACAGCGCGTGTTTTGTCCTTTCATTGTGGAGCCAACGAGAGAGACCGCTTCCATTCTGAATATGGTAAGGTCTTCAGTCATTCGCTGACGCCAACTTCTGGGACAGTCCCTCAAGACGTAAAAGCCACGCCCCAGGAGTGATATTTTGCGCCACCTATCGCAGAAGATGAAGCCTAACACTCATTCAAAGACAGCCTTAAGGTTCTTTTTTCTTTATTATTGTTCAAATCAACATTGGATTCCTTCTGTAATGCTTCTACGCATACTGAGTTTAGAAATCAAAAAAAAAAAAAAAAATTTTTTTTTAGCTCCATGACCAGTTGGAAGTGCTAGAGGCAGAAAATTCTAGGCTGAAGTCATTGGTAAATGATGCTGAAAAATTAGCTGAAGTTGTGAAGGTAAGTTTTTGTTATTAAGTTGTTTTGATGTGCATAGAGTATGTGTTTACTTTTTTGTGTGCTGCAGAATTTGTGATTTACATAATTCATGTTTTCTCTCTGCTGCATTCCCCCCCCTTTAGCACATCTTTTGTTAAAAAAAGTACAGGATTTAGTATTACTTTGATCATCAGTCTGTGGATACGAACTTTATTTTTCAGTAGGAAGCTTGTATTGTGAGAACAGTGACCATTGCTTTCCAGTTTTCCAATGCATAACTTTACTGCTAGAAAGCATAAATGCAGGTGCTATAGAATTTGAAATGTATTTTATTCCAAGTATTTACTTCTAAATGTCCAACTAAAAAATTCTTGCTGGCCTGGTTTCCTTCTTTGCCCCCCCCCGTCATCCTGCACGCCCTTGCGTTGTGTTTTTTCATCTCTGTCATACTTTTTTCCATCGTCATGCCCACCCCTGCTTTCACGTGTGTGTGTTTTCTCATTCTCATCAGTTTTTTGTTTCGGCATCGCTACTTTGCCCTGCTGATCTGGTATCCTCCCCCATCATTTCTTCTTTCCGTCATTGTTGTTGCATACTACTTCGCCCTGTTGTCGTTTTTCCATCCCGTTGTCTTTCTCCTATTACAGAAAAGCACCGGTTGGCCCCGAGAGCACCTCTCGCAAGGGCTTTGCTGCTGCGGATAAGCAAAGAGGCGTTTCGTTTGTTTCTTTGGTGGTTCGCCATAGACGTAGCACGTGCCATTTTGCTTCGGGTCGGTCAGTGTGTTATCGGTAGTGGCTTTGCTAAGTCCTGGTCTTTGTACATATTCTCACAAACTGTTTGCATCAGCAAATGTAAATACTTTTTATTAAAATTAGAAGTGTAAAAACTAGGGGTGAGACATTCGAATCATTGAATCCTGCAAATCTTGAAAAAGATTCAAAAACTCGAATCTTCGCGCTTTTTTTGTCATTCGAATCTTAACCTAAAAAACTAGGGGTTTGGGGCTTGTCCTAGAGCGATGTTTGTTCAAATTTTTGTCAGCATGACTTGCTCTGACATTAAAAACAATCGAAGAAGATTGTCTACAGTGTGTACACAGCTATTTGAAATAGCTCGTTGCTTCCAAACCAGACGCAACAGTGAAGGAATTTTTCAAACACAGAGGGCAACCGCCAAAGTGACTGGCATCTCCCATCGGACAGTGCCTTAGCCACCATTCCTCAAGTATAGTGAGAAAAGGGACTCGGCCATATTTTATCTCTTTTCCGATAGCCGTTACCATGGTAACGAGTGTGAGAACAGAGGGGGGAGTGTGTCCTTGAGCTACATCATGCACATTACTCAAGTTACTCTGTCTACAGCTCAACGTTTCTAGTTCTACTCAACTCTCCGCAGCGTTTCACTTGCACATGCTATCAGTATACACTCGGCATTATACAGTCTGTATTTTTTTTAACTCTTTTGGGAAATTTTTTCTTTCCCTTTTTTTTTATAATTATTCTTATATGAAGAATTTGAGAACCTTTTAGGATTCGGATTCAGATTCGAGAAAATTTAGGATTCGTCCTACCTCTGTAAAAGCCTATCTGTTTTTATTCTTGGAAGCTATTTAAAGTACAAAATTTTATTTAACCCAATTCATTGTACTCATATTTTCAAATGTGAAATAGCAAAAAATAGACAATAAATTTGGCTAATCTGCATAGCGTCTACAATTTTTGCTGAGAAAACATCCAAATTACTACAAGAGAACATTCCAGCTTAAACACTGCTAACTGCAAAAACATTTTATGCTCATTTTGTGCCCAATACAATGCATAGTTTTCCACCTGGAAAGGGCTGTAAATGTTTACTTGGTTTTTCTTGATATCTCCGTTTTTAAAAGTCCGATTTAAAAAAATTCTTTCAACACTGGGTACCATTCACCTTGTGGAACATTTTGCATGTACTTGTGTATGTGTTTCATTTTACAGTTCTGGCAGTAGGTGGTGTTAATGTGTTTTTCTGCTTGCAACTGTATTTCCACTTCTAAAAATAAAAAAAAAAATATTTCTACAGTGTATGTCATTTGCTACAGTAAAAATCGGAAACAACATTGTGTCTAAATAATGCAGTTTCCCTGCTAGGGAGCATAAATATCAAAACTTTTTCTTGGTATCTCTGCTTCCAAGACGTATTCAAAAGGTTCTTTTTTCTTTTTCGAGTAAGTGGATGTTTTCAAATTCCATTTTTATATTATCTTCATTGTTACAGACCAAATTAGCTCGGTGGATGAGAGAGAGACTTTAGAGCTGAAAATTTATATTGGTGGAAAGCATGAGAATTGAATGAAATAATGCTGTTGGAAGAAACTGGTTTACTGTAGACTGAGTGGATTCTAGATTATTATTTTTGGAGATGCTGACACCCAAGAAATTTATTGTGCCTTTAATTTCTTCATTAATAGTGAATCTTATGGGAGATAATTTTTCAGTATTGAGGTTTGTGAGTTGCAATAGATCTTTTTTCCTAAAAAAGATATGGCAAAATGAATTTGTTGGATGTCAGTATCTCCAAAAATAATAATCTCCTTTCCACTGCAGTCTACTGTAAACTAGTTTCTTCCAATAGTATTATTCCATTCAATCCTCATACTTTCCACCAATATAAACTTTCAGCTCTAAAGTCTCTCATCCACCAAGCTAATTTGGTCTGCAACAATTAAGATAATCTAAAAAATGAATGTCATAACATCCGCTTGCTTTGCTGCTCAACACGGCTTTCCCACTCACCTGGTTTTAAAACTCTTAAGAAGAAAAATTAGTTGTCGCTCTTCAACCTGTATCACCCAAAAAGGAACTATTGTTTGCTGGTTCTATTCCTTTCCATAAATTTTCTGCATCCAAGCTTTATCAGTATCTTCAAAAGCGAAGGATATGAACTTGCTATTCGCTTTTCTCCTTCAATCTCTGTACTACTTTGTAATGAGAGAGACCCTATATCGCCGCTTTCTTCTCCGGGAGTGTATAAAATTCCTGTCAAGACCAACGACGGATTAACAGCATGTGTAGGAAGTTCATTCCAAAAAAATATTTCAAGACTTCAGGAACACAAATCTGATGTTAAATCTGCAAAACCCTTCCTCTTCCCTGCCTAAACTTACCATGGCAGACACTTCTGCTTTTCCTAAAATTAAAAAAAAAAAAAGAAGTTGGCTTCTTTTTAAGATCGTTTTGCTCTGAGGCTCAGAGAAAGTTTGGAAATTTTATTTTCCAAAAATTGTAACTCTGATCTTCCCATTTACGTTCCACACATCTGGAAATCTGTCATTGCTCCACATCACCCGGAGTTATCGTTTAAAAACTTACTATTCCAACCTGGCAACACAACAAATTGTAGTCGCACTGATGAAGGCCATAGCAATGCCTGAAATACATTTGCCTTAAACAAAAAACATATGTAACTTTAAGGGTGCTTCCAACTACCATAAAAACCTACTGGCCGAAACCTCAGTTAAAGTAAAAACTAACTGCAATTGGAGTAATTTCACAGTTACAAATGGAATTTTTATCTGCATATACAGTATAGCCTTATGATAGTGTACTAAATCAGATAATTATGTATCGATTGCATTTTAATCGTTGTAAGCCTGCAATAGTGCCAAATATCTCAAGGCTGTCTTTGAATGAGTGTTAGAGTTTATCTTCTACCCTATATCTGCAATGTAAATTCTTTTGTACACATTTTCTTGCACACTATTACTTTGTAGTGTTTTAAATTTTGAGCACAAATAAAAACGACCCATAGCTAATATATGCCACAGTTATTATTCTGAAAAATTTGTTAGAATTATTTTTTAAAACTGACTCGAAAGCATTCCAGTTTGGCGCTAGATGGCACGATACGTTAGCTAGCAGTGTTTCAGTCTGCAAGCAACAAAATTCCTGCCTGATTTTTTTAATTATCTCAGCCAAATAGAAATCAATGAATAGAGGCAAAAGTGAGACTGGAATAGTGTCTTCTATAGATCATCTTAAATCCTACTGTACATTCATTTTTTGAAGAGAAAATGTGTACATTAGCAGAGAACTCCTGAATTTGAGATACTTTTATTATTTTTATATTTGAGATAGAAACTTTGCCTACTTACTGAGCTCTACCCCCAAATAACGTCATTAGTTAAAACGTAACAGCGTATATTTTGTGTTTCCATTGTGCAGCCAATGAGAGACTGCTTCCATTCTGAATATGGTAAGAACAGTAATTTTACCGTGGATCATTTAAAATACAAATCAGCTGTTGCATCTTTGTACGAGTCATTCTTAACTCAATTCTCTGATTTTGAATCTGGAAGGAGTAACATACTTATTCATGAATCCATTCTGTATTTCAGTCTGATGCACATAAATATTCCCCATCAATGCAAATTGAAATATTAGAAATTCAAAGCCACTCAGGACTTTGTGTTAAGTTTAAAGAACAATGTGAATCACCCACTGCTCCTAATTTAATTGAGTTCTGGAAATACGTCCCTAAAGAAAAGTTTCCCGAGTTTCATGACCTTGCTGTGAGGTTCATTTGCAGATTCGGATCCACATACATTTGTGAACAAACATTTTCATCCATCAATGTTGTAAAAAGTAAATTTCATTCAACTATCACAGATGCACCCCTTGGTGATCTGCTTCTTTTTAAGTACATTGAGAATTACACCCAGCATTGACAAATTGTTACATGAAAAGCAGGTTCAAAAATCACATTAGTGTTGCAGGTGTGTAAAATTCTTAGGAACTTTAATTTTGCCTCTTTAATTTCTAGTAAAAAAGAAAGTTTTATTATAACAGCTTGGTTTATTTTTTTGCATAATAACAATTTTAATATTATGTGAATGATTTAATAAAATGACTTTAAAAATGTATATGGATTTCAATACTTAACAAAAACATGTAAAATAACCTCATTTTTAGCTGATAATAGGTGTTAATACAGGGTGATTCATAAAGAAGTATACAGTTTCCAGATGCTGTAAAACAGTAACAGTTGAAGACACGGACCACAACTGCTAACAGTTAGGTAGATGTACTCATAAAGTTTGTGTCCCGCTACTGAGGGAAGTGACATAGGCAATAGCACACTTGTCACGTGACTAGTCAGTCGAACATCTTCCTCACCGATGGATTGGATAAGCTGCTGACTACAACATGCCACTGACCCAATGGCCACCTAGAAGTCCTGACTTAACACCTTGTGACTTTTTCCTGTGGGGGTACGTAAAGGACAAGGTATTCTCCCCTCCCCTCCCCGTTTATCTAGTGGTGCTGAAGCAGCGTATCACAGCCACTATCACTGCACTTGATTCAGATATCTTACCTCGTGTTTGGGCGGAAATGGATTACCGACTCGATGTGTGTCGTGTGACCTAGGGTGCACACATAGAACATTTGTGACTGTCTCTAAAAAAACTTGAAACATTCCCCTACAATTGTGTTACAGGTAACATAAAATATCTTACATTGTTCTTGTTTTATAGTCCGTTGAAACTGTATACTTCTTTATGAATCACCCTGTATTTAAGTTGGTTATGGTGGCCCTTCAAATGATTTCTAAGAATTTACTGGCCCAATTTCAAAAAGGTTGGCCACCCTTGCTCTAGGCAAAGATTAACTTGGTGGTTTCTGCATGGTTTGCAAGACCCCTGGAATCTGATTCCCTTTAATTTTCCAGGCATGGAAAGTCCTTGATTTTTCATATTTTCATGAAAAGTCTAGGAATAGTCCTTGAATATTTTTTTCTTTCTTACAATGCAAAAAAAAAAATTGTTTGCAATGTAGTTTAGGTTTGCAAATGTCATTTTTATTGTGTATAAAGTCGCATGTTCATAGTTTAGTCATCAGAGCTAAGCTCTGCACGTGTTACTTTGACAGGAACCACATGGCAAATGAAGTCATTTAGTTAGTATACGGGGCTCTCCTCATGATGTGGAGGTCACGTGATGGATGTGAACACGCGAAAAGCTTCATCAGTGGGGAGGGGTGTAGATTTCGAAGGAGTATTTAGCTATTATGTATGTAGTGTAAATTTCTCTTTATGTGTAATTATTGTAATTATTTTAATTGATATGTTTTAATTGTGTGAATTTGCATGTGTAGGTTCTTCACTTAAAAGATTTTAGTTAATGGAATTATTGTTAAAAGTTACTTGGTGGTGTCCTTGTTTGACATTTTGGTTGTACTTAGAATAAAATAATCACATATGGAGTTAAAATTAGTTCAGTATGATAGCTGAGTTATGGTCAGTCGTTTGAATACTCCTTCGGTAATTGTCGCACCTTCAAAATAATGTGATATTAGGCCAATAGTGCACGAGGTATGCAAATTTTTAATTTACTATTATCTCAATCTGTTGCTCTGCCTTAACTATTTTAGTTATGTAATATGGTGTCTGTTTTTATATTATACCGAGTCTAACCACTTAAGAAATTAATTTAGTGGAAAGATCTGTATTTAACAAAATCATTACTGTACATAATTTCAAAGTTTTCTCACTTCCTGATTAATATTTTTTGGATATACTTCTAGATAACTGCTATCTGACTCTTGTTTTTTGCAGGATATTCTAGGTGATTCGTAAGGATTTAAGAATAGACTTCTTCTCTGAAGAGGAATATGAATGTAATTAGAATAGCTGATTGTGGACTACCAGACTATTGTGATCACTCCAATTCTTTCTATATTGCCTTATATTTGTGCATAGTGAATTTTATGACTTATGAAATAAAAATTTCTTTTGTGTAATAAAATGCTATATTGTAGAAAAATTGAGCTATTGCTTTAATTTCCATAATGTCTGTAGTTTTTAAAGTACTTAGTTTGCACCACACAGTTGTTTCATCTTAAAAAGAAAAAATCTGTATCTCCATGACAGTAAAAAAACACATCACTTTTGCTAGATTAATTTTTCAACAAGTGCAGTTTTAATTTGAATTATCCACGGATATTTCTGGCTAAGTAGCAGCCCTGCTGTCAGTGTTTTCACTTTCCATTATCAAGCTGGTTACTACTGAATGCGGCCGCCCGGTGGCGCAGTGGTCTAAGGCGTTGGCCTCTGATCATTCGTCCGTAAGGGGTCCGGGTTCGAATCCCGGTCAGGCATGGATGTTGTGTTTGTCTTACGGCACTGGCTCTCTCCCTTCCCTGGAACCCTAAATTAGGGACGGGCGACTGCTTATAGCCCATTGAGTTGCTCACGGCGGTCGTTAAACCTCCGATCAAAAAAAAAAAAAAAAAAAACTACTGAATGCATTTGAATTACACACTTGTGTCCGAATTCTAAGGACGAACACTATTTCAAGAAAAGGGCACGATAGGTGACATTGTATTTGAAGGAAAATCTGGACTTGAAGGCATAAAGGTATGAACATGTAATTTACGCTTCGTTTCAAAAACACCATCTAGATGATTTCACACTGGGAAGAATTGTACGGAAGCTTGGGAAGAAGGCTGCCGAGTGAGTGATATTGCCAGGGAGTTTGGAATGACTCAGTGTGGTATCCACTGGGGTGACAGAGTTCCCAAAATTGATGCAGAAATGAAATAATTTGTGCATGTGGGGGGGGGGGGGTCCGTTTAAACTGTCGCAAAGCTGAAGGCAGAAAAAAATATTGCAGATCAAGAGGACGAGTCAACCCAGAGCAATGCCAGCTTAAAGTTCTACAGACACATCTGGGCTGGAGAACTTGACTGTGATTCTCTACAGCATGTAACTAACTGCAAAGGCAGTTGGTGAGGCTTCCCTGGTAAAGGCTTGGCACCAGAGTGGGTGTGAAGATGTCGCTGACTGCAGTTTTCTACGTGGCTATACAAAATCGGGTAACTGCTTTTCCAAGATGCAGTACAAAGTGTTTATTTATCATAATTGTTTTGTAGTCTAGTTGGCAATTTGCAACAAGCACATGTGTGGTTTTAGAAGTAAATTGGAGTTTTTTTTTTTTTTGTGATTATTTCACAGAAATGGCTGATTTAGTTGTAGTAACAGATGAACATAAAGCTCGGATATGTGATGACTGCGGGAAAAACAAGTTCCATTTTGATTGGCTTGAAAAAGTACTGGTTATTGATGAAATTAAATAACTGTTCGAGAAACTATCAAGAAAGTGGATGTAAGTGGGAAAATTAGATCAGTATAAAGGTGGGATTGATATTATTGGTTTGGTGTAAGCACATTGACTAAAATAAAATTCTTGCTCATCTCTAAAGGAATGTTAGACAATTTTATGGCTTTTATATGTGCATATATAGTGCTTAGGGTAGTTAATAAATGTTGAAAGGTTAATTATTTTTGCATATTCCTATGTGGAGAAAAGTTCACCCTTTTTCTGTCTTGTCCACTTTCACAAACCAGGCTCTGGGCAGCATTTCAAATCAATGGAATATGTTCCAGATGTATGCCACAAGGTAGTCCTCACTCTACTATGATTCATGAAGGCAGATTTTTAGTTGCAACAGCAAAACGTAATCACCACACCATGGCTTGTGAGTCACCTCCATTCCAGGACAGGAGCATGGATATCCGACAAACTGTGGCAAGATTGCTATGACAAATACAGCTACATGTCCAAAGGCATGTAGTCTGCACCCTCAATCCAGAGCTCAACATAGCACATTTTTTCAGTGATATATCCACAGAAATTGGACACTTCATCATAGTTTGCCCAAAAGAAAATTTAAAGGAGTATTTTTACTCCTTTGAAACAATTTAGTGAGTAATTGAAAAAAATTAGTAAGTGGGGAGTATTTTATAAAAATTAACACATGAAATAAAAAAAAATGGTGGGCAATTATGTAAAATAAATCTATTTTTTCATAAAAATATTTTACTACAACTCAATGTATTTAGAATTTGGATCCATTTTGCTTCTTGTTTCAGTAATAAAGGTAATATTCATATTTTAGAATATTAAATTTGTTTTGTAATGACCACATGCAACAGCAATGTGTTCAAGAAGTGAATACATTGCACTTTTGAGATTCTTATAGACATATAAAAATATCTAATAAACCTCTCAGCAAGTACCACAGCAATATTTGTCTTTTGTTGACTCTGCAGCTAAGCAGCATCCAGTGCTTAAATTTTCATTTTGTTAATAGATCTTTGTTACCCTTCCCATTTCTTTACTGTCACTTTTTTTTTTTCTTTTTTGCCCTTGAATGACTATTTTATCCATCATGCTGAAAAACTTTCAGTCTGTGAGGACAATGAATGCATGATAGCTTTCACTATTTTTGATAAGATAAAGTGTAACTTTAAGGATAATACTTTTGAACACCATGCATCAATTCTTACAAACTTTTCAGCTTCATCACTTTTGTTTTCGCCCTCCCTTATCAAGATTAAATGCAAACCTTTTTGGGGGAATATTTAAGAGCACAGGACACATGTTCGGAACATCGTTGGAAAAAAATACAGTTAAGGGAGAAATCTTTGCTTCATCTGATTTCCGTTTTCGAACATTTCCTCCATTTTCAAGATGAAATAAAATGATATTTAACAATTCTAGGCAGAGGAAACATTGCGTTAAAATTAAGATTACGGGAAAAATCTTCAATGCGTCCAACTTCCGTGTTCGAAAATTTCAGGTGGAAAGCATCCTTCACCAGCACCAATTGCCCCAAAATTTCTGTTCAGTTATGCATTGATAAAATTCAAGAAGCCGTGACGCTCTCATGCCTGAAGATTGCTGGGAAATTTTTGCGCCGTCTAATTTCTGTTTTCGGAAAATTTTCCTCCAGTTTCAAACTGAAATTCAAATATTTATGGAATAAAATGATATATGAACAACAATACTGGGCAGAGGCAACATCACGGGAAAACGAAATTACAATTACGGAAAAAATATTTATTTCATTTACTTCCATTTTTGAAAGACTAAATACCATCGCAATGCTATCTTTACACGTTGGTAAAGCTCTTCGGAGTGTATTTTACGCGTTTCTCGATGCATGATTGTCGCAAGTTTATGCAGTAAAAATTGGAATGTGTTAAGATTTATAGTTTGTCATATATCCGTATTTTAAAATGGAACCCATCCCGAAATTGAGAATTTTGTGAAAATTAAAAATTTAATTTAAACTAAATCAAAATTCAAGAAATGGGCGACGAGGCGCAAAAATTTGGTCATGACACTGCATGCCTACAAAGCTCCATGGTTCTGCTGCTGTTAGTGTGTCTGGAACGCGCCCCTATAGCACATTTTTTTATTTACCTTAACTTTGGAATACAATGGCTATAATATGTATCGCCAGAATAAAAAAAAATTAATTGTTTGGAGAACATGCTGAAATAATCTAGAAACGATGTAAATTTCATATTTTTTTTTCAATACATTTTGCACTGCGAGCTAGGAAAGCAAGAGTGTCGTGAAATTTCTAAAACAGCTGCGGCAATTACTTTTTTAGAATAAAGAAAAATTTTTAACCTTTTTACATATTTTGCATTTCCGTTTTAAGGGTCTGTATTCAAGTTCAATGCACAAAAGTGTGCATCTCTAGTTTTAAGATGCTGAAATGGTACGATGATAAAATTGGCATTTTGAGATATTTAGCGATTCTATCGTGTTCCTTTTGTTCAAGTTTTCACACTTTTGTCACTAAATATCGACGGCTAGTTCCATCAGAGTCATCGCTTAATATAAACAACATTTGGAGCAAACATGCACATGGTTCCGATTTCTGGACCTAGAGCATAATATAATTAAAGAAGTGATATTCTTCTGTCCTTGGCACTCTGTAATAATAATCCAACTTCCGAGATTACCAGTGAAATGAAACATGACAACTGTCTTTTTTCTTGTAGTAGGAACTTCTATTCCAGAGTTCTTAAAATTTAGTTGCCCGGATCGGGCAACTAGATTTTTTATTTACCTGTCCAGGCCAATAATTTACATGCTCCGGGCATGGTATTTTTTAAGCCCTGGGAGTGTATGCAAAGATCTTTACCATAAATAATTTGACTACCGCTAAATTAAAAAAAATGCTTTAGTATATTCAAAATAGTGTGAATTTTGCAGCTCGGGACACAAAATTTGTGCACGTTTTTCCGATAACAGCGCACACCCAACCTAAATGGGCGTGCGGCGATGCCACTGACATAGATTACTTCTGGATTTGAATTATTAGGTGTGCAACTTAATTCTATGCCACAGGCATGACATGTTGACAGCAAATTATAGCAAATCGAATACATACCAAACCGGGAAATAATCCGCGACGTGTTGGATACATTTGAGCCATCGGTCAGGGAGCTGCAGAATGCCACTGTGGAAAAAAAAAAGAGTGCTGTTTCGATTCAAACTCATTTGAGTGTTGAACTTCACTACGTGGTTATAATCTATATTGTATATACTTGTCAATCATTAGTTGACGTATTGTGTACCGTTTCTCACGTTATATGTCAAAGTGTCGCGGGAAACTTTCATCTTTGTTTAATATAGGGTTATTGTCATTGAATGCAATAGAATATTATTATACCAAGGTAAAAGACATTATATAAATGAAGACTGTTACTCACTTTTTGGTTTAATGGAGTATTTTGTAAAATTAAACTTTATTCGACGAAATCTTGAATTTCTTGAATTTGTCGATAATCATTTCTTGTAGTCACTTCGTGACAATATTCATCTTGTTAAGTTGCAAAATGCGGGCAATATTTCTTCTTAATGAACAGTGATTCGGTCTAACCATCGAATTGAAGTGAAACGATCTTGCAAGATATTCAATCTTGACAATGTCCCATACATAGTTTCTATTTGATAAGTTAAAACTGGTGGGTGAGTATTCTTCTTATTGAGTAGTCATTGTAAAAAATAATATTTAAAATACTGAACATTCAAACCTTTAAGTTGAAGGGAAGTCGATCAAGTAAGAAATGTTCTGTCTTGACGATAGCTTGGACTTCGTTTCCCACTGCACAAATATTTCCAGACTAGTTTCTACTATCATTTTCGTAGTTTGTGGGAAAGGAAGTCCAAGTTATTGTCAAGACAGAACATTTCTTACCTGATCGACTTCCCTTTAACTTAAATGTTTGAACGTGCAATGTTTTAGTATTTTAAATATTGTTTTTTACAATGACAACTCAATAAGAATACTCGCCCACTTATCAAATAGAAACGACGTACGAGACATTGTCAAGATTGAATATCTTGCAAGATCGTTTCACTTCAATTCGATAGTTAAACCGAATCACTGTTCATTAAGAAGAAATATTGCCCGCATTTTGCAACTTAACAAGATGAATATCGTCACGAAGTGACTACAAGAAGTGATTATCGACAAATTCAAGATTTCGTCAAATAAAGTTAAGTTTAATTTTCCGAAATACTCCATTAAACAAAAAAGTGAGTAACAGTCTTCATTTATATAAGGTTTTTTATTTTGATATTATAATATTCTATTGCATTCAATGACAATAACCCTACATTAAACGAAGATGAACGTTTCCCTGCGAGCACTTTGACATATAACGTGAGAAACAGTACACAATATGTCATCTAATGATTGACAAGTATTTACAATATAGGGCTGTTTCGAGTTGATAGTCATCAATACTTGTGTGAACCTCCTCGACAGAAGTGAAGTGCGTGTCACTCAGGTGATAATCCGACGGGGCGAAGTCTGGAGAATACGCCGGGTGGGACAAAATCTCCCATCCCAGGTTGGTTATAATGTTTAAAGTTGTTTTCGCTGTGTGAGGACGTGCGTTATCCTGAAGCAACAGGACCGACCTTCTGCCCTTGCCAGTGTATGGCCTTTTCACCTCCATTGCATCACTCACAAAATAATGAGTTGCTGACAATAACGCTCAGCATTGACCGTTTCATCAGGTTTGAGCAACTCTTAGTGTACGACACTGCACCGATCCCACCGTGTGCACAGCAACAACTTCTTGGCATGGATATTCGGTTTGGCAGCACGGGTGGTAGGCTGACCTGGATAAACTTACGATTTGCGCCACTTAGGATTATCGTAGAGGATCCACTTCTCACCCCAGGTCAAAATCTTGGAGGAAATCCTTCTTCTTGAATCTGGAGAGCAAGGACACAGCAACATTGTAGCGCCTAGACTTGTTCCCAACTGTGAGTTGGTGGGGCACCCAACGGCTCTCCTTGTGAATCCGTCCAAGCTTGTGCAGGCACTTTGCAATGTCTTGCCGTGTTACTCCGAGTTCTTGGGCAAGCTCCGACAGTTGTTCCAGTTCCTCATCGTCAACTTTCTGTGGCTGTCCCGGATGTTCTGCATCACAGAGATCGAAATTTCCCTGCTTAAACCACTTCTTACACGTACTGTAGGACACAGCAGCCTCACCCAAAGCAGCACAGATCATTTACTGGGCTTCCGCGGCACTTGCTTTCAGCTGAAACGCAAACAGGAAGCAGTGCCTCAAATGTTGCTGCTCGAACGACATTTCTTTCACCATCAACTTTCGTCCTTTCTGTCACTACAGCTGTGAGCGGTTACGGTTGCCTGGAAAGCTTTTAGATGGCGCTGCATCGGCCATTATCGCACACAGCTACTTGCATTCGCCGACATTTTATGATCGCTTGCAGTTAGGGGCCGAGAATTAAGTTGCACACCTAGTGCCATTAACTGTAAAATCTTTAGTGCACGTAAAAGCATTGTGAATTAATTTTGTTTTCTGCAAGTTCATTTTTAAGCCCATTTCTTAACTTGTCAGCAAGTTCCTGGATCATATTCTGCAGGTCTTAGGGAGTACTTGCAAAAATGACTTAGTAAAATGCAGGTGGGTTAAATAATTTCCATTAATTTATATGTCCTTGTCTCCCCTGTTTTATGACTGAAAAAACATTCTGCAATGTTGCATTGAAGAGCTTGGGATATATGGTGTCACTCCATTTCCACTTTTTATAGAGGTTATTAATGATATATATATACACACACACTTTTTTTCCTTTATATTGAAGAAGAATTTAAGTTTATCGCTTGAGATTAAAAAAACACTACCTGTGATGTGTAAAGAATTAAAGAAGATGCAAAAAAGAATACACTTATTCATCAAATGCTTTTTATTGTTCATTTTACCCTTGCAATGCTGGCAAATATGCATTAGAAGAACATTTCTCATAAGCCACATACTTTTTACTCTATAATTTTGAGGTACACTACTTCAAACCTGCTGTTTCAGTCTTCAACAATTTTAAGAAAATATATAAAAGCAAAGATGAGGGCAAAATACACATTATTATTCATACATGCAAGAAAATATTTTTAGGCTCTTTTTTTCTTTTTTAATCTGCAACAGAATTAAATATTATGCAGTGCACACTCAAGAAAAATTTTGAGGACATAATTTATCAAGCTACCTTTATAAAATACGCAAACCGTCACACATACTTTAAAACTGGTAAAACATTATTGTTGACGAGTCTGATGCCTCTGGTAATCAATTACATGTACTATAGTAACCAAAAATATATCAGTTCAGTTACTAAACACACTGCATACATTCTTTAAGGTGTTTGTAAAACAGCAGTTTTCAATCTTTGCAGCTACTTAATAAACTTAAAAACCCTTTTGATTAGAACTCCATTATTGCACAGTTATATTCCTGTGATTTACAACAATGCACTAAACATGCAAACACAGCCATGCTGTCAGTCAAGTCTTATTCACAATAAAAATTATCAAGTCTTATTCACAATAAAAATGATTCTTATTGTCAAGTCTTATTTCAGTTAAGACTAAGACTTATTTTTAGAAGTCTTAAAAGACAAGTCTTATTAGTCTTCTAGACTTGTTATAAGTCTTATAAGACTTGTTATTTCATTGTTATGTCTTATTCAAGTCTTATAAGACTTGTTATAAGTCTTATTCAAGTTGAGATTTATAAGACTTGTCTTATAGACTTATAAGTCTTAGACTCAGTCTTATAAGACTTGTTATAAGTATTATTAATTGTTATAAGTCTTATTCACAATAAAAACGATTTTTTTTTCTCTGGAAGTTACATTCTCTCCACACAAACAGATTCTCAAAATTAACAGTCTTCTAGATGAGCTTTAAATGTTGAATATTAATAGTTTTTATGAAACAATTACAAACAACTAGATAGATAAAACATTTCACACTACTAATTTAGTTCTACCAACAAGTTCTGCCTACTTGGGAAAAACCAGTTAACTGAAAAATTAGTTACTTTAAAAATGACAAGAATTCCAAAATTATTTTAAAACTTTGACATGTTAATTACAACAAACCACAAAATATTTTTAAAAAAACCTTATGACAAGTTTCCTAGGAGCACCTAAAATACAAGATATAAGAAAAATTTCAAAGGAATATTTTTTAATTGCAGCAAGTTTTCAAATATTTGAGCTTTGCAAATTCGTAATGGCCATGTGGTGGTTGCGAGAATGCAGATTTCATACTTTGTTAAAACGGTATTTCAATTGGTAAACTTTCTGGGAATTTTAAACTTAATGTATCACAGAACAAGGTTTGTACTCTCCCAAGCAAAATAAATTCAAGCATTTTTTAAAATCAAATTATCGTGTGTGTGTGTGTGTGTGTGTGTGTGTGTGTGTGTGTGTGTGTGCTGTTGGTCAGTCCGTAGGTAGGTAGGTATTTCAATAAGTTCAAACCATTAAACTTAGCTGGTGCACCTTCAATGATTTGCGTGTTACCCCCTGCCCTCCTGTTGGTTTATTTTATTAACTTTGAATTGCCCCCGTTTTGGTGCTTTTTGAAATCATTTTTATTTTGCGGAATATTTCGAAAGGGTGCATTATTTTCGAATTCACCCTCCGTCAAGAACACTTCCCTAACCCGAGTCAACAGAAGCTCATCATGATTTGCAAATACATCATTCCACTTATTTTACTTCCATGGCTGGCATTAGTGATGCCATTTACTATATTGGGAATATTGCATGCAAAATATAAAAGCCATTAAAAAATATTAAGCAACAATTTAATTCTGTATTGGGCGATTTCACATCGAATGACCCATAAATATTGGGTGTACAAATAAGTTTTAAAGCATTTTTTGGTGTGACACATAGCACTAATTTACATATCCCACATTCCCCCACGACCATAAATGGTCCAGAGTATAAAATGCGTCACAGAAGTTTGCCCAACAGTCAAATGCACTTGCACATCGGTGGGTGAAAAATGGTAAGCGATACTGCATTTATTCGACACTGCATTCGTTACAAATTCCATCAAGGAAAAAGTGCTGCAAAAGCATGTGCATTGATCTGTTCAGTTCTGGGGGAGAATATTTTATCGAAAAGCATGTGCGAGTTTTGGTTTAGACAGTTTAAAGCAGGTGATTTTGATGTTAGCGATCGAGAACGTAGCGGAAGGTTGCACATGAGGAGCTGCAAAGCACTGCTGGATGAAGATTCGTCTCAAACGCAAAAAGAACTAGCGGAACAATTGGGGGTAACTCAACAAACCATTTCCACTCGTTTACGCGCAATGGGAGAGATTCAGAAGGAAGGAAAATGGGTGCCACGTGACCTGAGCCAGAGGAACAAGGATGAGCGTGTCATGAAGTGTTTGAATCTGTTGAATAAACAACGCAGAAAGTCTTTCTTGTGGAAAATCGTTACGGGGGATGAAAAGTGGATACAGTACGACCCCGGTGAAGGAATGACTTCGACACCGAAATGCAATATTCACTCCAAGAAAGTTCTGCTGTGCATCTGGTGGAATATGAAGGATGTGTTCTATTATGAACTATTGGAACAGGGACAAACTGTTATAGGTGATCGCTACAAGCAACAATTGCTGCGATTGAACCAAAAAATCTGTTGGAAATGTCCTTTCACAGGTAAAGGATTGCATCCCGTGAAATTACTGCACGACAAAGCAAGGCCGCATGTCGCGAAATCGGTCAAGGAAACGTTATTGACGCTTGTCTGGGAAGTTTTGGAGAACCCGGCATATAGTCCTGACATAGCCCATTCAGCCCATCATTTGTTCCGATCGATGCAACATGGTTTGTCTGCTGTACGGTTCCGGACGTGACGAAGTGCAAAAATGGGTTGACGACTTCATCACGTCACACGATGCAGTATTCTTCATGGCTGGAATCCGTAAACTGCCTGACCGATGGTGGAAGGTGACAGATAATGACAGCGCATATTTTGATTCATAAAGGTATTGTTGTTTTCTCTCAAATTACAGGTTGCGTTGTCTTAAAATGCTTCAAGACTTATTTGTACACCTAATAGAACTCCTCGACATGAATATGAAAGGTGAGTATCCTACAGTAATTGTATTGGTATTGGCTTGCACGTTTTATGCAGCATGGAGGGATGAATATTCTCCTGACTTATTGTTATACATATATTTTAGATAAATGGCATAACTAACTGTAGTGCACCCAGAAATTTCCCAAGGGGGTTGTGGGGGATGGTGGCACACAGAACTTCCCCCCAAGATGGAGGTGACCCCCTAAATTTATCAGGAAAAATGGTCAGGTGACATAACAATTAAGGAGGTTGATTTTTGTACATTTACTCTTATCCAGTTATGAGTAAGTTAAATGATTAGAAGAAGCAGTACATGAAATTCTTTTCCTGGTTAGATTTTTCTAAATTTAACAGAACTACTTACTCCCTTATAATTATTGTATGTTATAATTATACAATACATGACTAAGAAGTATATGTAGATTGCGTATCGTGACTTTTTGTTTTAAACTTCGACATAATAATTTTCCGCTCAGTTAGCAGGTGGGGGGGGGGGGGCATAGGCTACCCCGTGGTTACACTACTGAACTTCTTTAAGAATATGAATACTTTTGAACACCATGCATTGATTCTTACAAATTTTCCAACTTAGTCACTTCTGTTTTCGTAAAATTTCCCCTCCCTTATCAAGCCTAAATACAAACATTTAGGGGGAGGGGGATAACATTTAACAACAACATAGGTAAATGGGAGAATTGCAGGGGAAAAAAGAAACCCGTTGTTATGGGAGAAATATTTGGTTCATCTGACTTCCATTTTTGGAAATGGACCTCCCATTTTAAAGCTGAAATACAAATATTTATAGAATAAAATGATATTTAACAATACTCGGCATAACGAACATATCCTGTAAATAGAAAAAAATTCAAAGAATCTTCAATTGAATGTGAAAATTACTTTTCTTATTGCTTTTTGGCAGATGTGCTGTAGATAACTAAAAAACAAAAACCTGAAATCTGTTAAAAATTCAAGTCTACTTTGAGCACCATGATAAAAAAAAAAAAAAAAAAAAAAAAAAAAAACAACTTCTTTGAATGTTATGTTTCCATTTGAAATAAAACTTTGCATAGGTTTTATTCAAAATTGTGCCCTATTTAAGAGTGCCTAATACATCATTTGGAATTTTGCTGACTTATTTGAACTTGCTACTAATTCAGAACATATATTTTAATAAAATTCTAGAAGGATATTGTAATGCATTAAAATAAAGACAGAATGAGAGCATTGCTAACAGACAGTGAAAATTTGTATAAAAGGAAGAAATGTCCACAAATTAACAATTTATTTCTGAATTAATGAAGTCATAACAATTCTATAGGAAGGGAAAAAAATACAATATATAATTATTACTTTCATTAGAGTTAAATTACAGGGACTTTTGGGATTGCTCACATAAACTATTCATAAAATTTCTGGTTGTAATCCAACTTGCCACTGAGACAGTACATGCTGCCACTCATGGTTATAAATTGTGGCTCCTACTTTTTATTTCCACATGGAAATCCAATTTGGAGTCAAAAAGAAGTCACAATTTATGAGCTAAGAGGCTGGTCATCACCACACAATTGGCAACACCTACTCCCTTGAATCAATCTAATGATGGGCTGAGGTACAGCCTGAAAATTTGGCATATAGTATTTAGATATATCTAGTAACCTACATAAATTCTAACTTCAGTGACAATTCAACAAATGCATAAAATTTCTGAATATTGTTTTTGAGCATTATGACACGAGTTGTCAAATTCTTTCTGTTCATCACGTTTTATTTTACCTTAAGAGCTACACAGGTTTTTGGTTGGTTCTTATTACTGTTGTGTTAATGTTGTAAATAAAGAAATGTATTTACCCGAGTCTTGCTTTTTGTTTTAAATAACAAGAAGCAAGACTCAGGATAAATACATTTTCAAAGAAATTGACTGAGACAATACATTTTCAAAGAAATGTATTTTGACGATTATGGGCAAAACACGTAACAATATTAACAAAGAAAGGTAACTTGATCACGCTAGTTACGTTAACTAAAACTTTTACAAAAAGTTCGTAAGTTGGAAGCTTTCGACCTTATACCATCCTTCCTATGCTTATAAGTTACAGATCCTTTTTAGAAGTTTTGGTTACCATCTTGCCATTAAATCTACCCCAAACATCTTGAAACTTCTACAAAGGGATAGGGACAAAGTTGAAAGCCTGAACCTCCCAGGAGTTTACTGCATTCCTATCTCTTCTTCTACTGGGGATAACTTATACATTGGAAGCACATACAGGAGCATTAGCCATAGAATTTTAGAACACAGAAAAGATGTTTCGAAAGGCAATCCCAACACTGCCTTGTCTATTTTGACAATGGAAGACACATCTGCAGTTCCCCACTGGAACGAAGCAAAACGAATTGCTTCGTTTGACAATCGTTTTGCCCTCCGCTACCGTGAAAGCATAGAAATTATTTTCAACTCAATGACTTGCAACTCCGAATCTCCTCTCTACATTCCGTTGATCTGGAGATCAATTCTAAGTTTTGGCAACAAAAATAGGAAAAATTCAAATGTAGAATCTGGCAACAATTTTAGTCCTCCATTGGCGTGATGAAGACCTAAGATAAGGTCGAAAGCTTCCAACTTACGAACTTTTTGTAAAAGTTTTAGTTA
Organism: Macrothele yani; assembly: GCA_039090855.1. NCBI lineage: Eukaryota > Metazoa > Arthropoda > Arachnida > Araneae > Macrothelidae > Macrothele > Macrothele yani. The sequence goes on along the minus strand of CM077000.1, from coordinate 70,747,945 downwards.
ACGTAACTAGCGTGATCAAGTTACCTTTCTTTGTTAGAAATGTATTTATCCTGAGTCTTTCTTCTTGTTTTAAACAAGAAGAAGAAAGGCCGAGGATAAATACATTTCTTTATTTACAACATTAACACAACAGTAATAAGGACCAACCAAAAACCTGTGTAGCTCTTAAGGTAAAATAAAACATGAACAGAAAGAATTTGACAACTCATGTCATAATGCTCAAAATCTATGTACCATGTAATAGAATTACTTGAAGAGATTAACAAATAAATCTCATAGAGTTATATACATTCTGAATATTGATTCTAATTAAGACATTAGAAAGTAATGAACAAATGGACATAGTACATGGCAAAGTTCCATGAGAGGATGCATTACAAATTCATGAAATTGCTTTCTACATGATGCATGGCATCTAAATTATGACAACCTGAATGTGGTTAACCACATTCAAGATCATGTCTTACTATATCAAATAAAACATGTGAGCTGCACACTATTGTTCAATGACTAGTACCTTAATATTTATAAAATTGAGTAAATTAACACTTCCACAACAAGAATCTCTTGCCCACAACAAGCTTGGAAGGCTTAAGTACATTGCCTGCTAAATGAGCTGATTGAGCAATGTGCAGGTACACTATGTTTAGAGCAAATGGTACAGGATGAGAAAGCTAATGCAGCCTTCATCCTGTAATGAGAACTATACCACATCCCATTTGAGTTGAAACTAGTATTCACACACACAAAAAGAAATAACCCATTCTCTGAACCATAAAAAAATCCATCTATCAGGGTAAAGAAATGATTGCAACAGAAATGCAATGCACAAGAAGTTCTGTTAGAGTACTTTCTCTCAAGAGGATGGTATGGGGAGGAGGAGTGAGGCGAATTACTGGAAGGTCTATCTAACACAATAAATAAACTGACTGAAGCTGCATGTTATAAGAAATAACAATGCTACACCACGCACAGCCTGCAGATGTTCTGATCTCTACACTCCGTGACTATGTTACACCACACATGGTTTGTAGATTAAGTAATGTTCCTACCACACACTAAGACAATGCTATTGGGTTGGTGCGAATGAAATGTCCGGCACAAACAAGCAGTGGAGACAGGCCCCCATCACAGCAGAATGGAACCACCCACAGGTGTTTCGGGTATTATGTCAGAGTTACTATAAATAGCTAGCACGTGTGTGAAGAACAAGGTCAGGCGCGGTTTGTTCGGACGTAACGTGGCTTGCAAAGGAAATGTGCAGAGGCCAGATTTGAGAGTCATCTTCCTGTATGAATTTAAACTGGGCCATTCTGCAGAAATTGACGCTCGAAACGTTAAAAAAGCGTCTGGGGAGAATACAGCCAACGGACAAACTATTCGGCGACGGTTTGTGAAGTTCGAAGCGAAGATACGGACCTGCAAAGCGAAGCACGTGGTCACCAACCTGTTGCTGCTTCTGACGATGTTCTGTTACGTTGGTTGAAGCAGACCTCCGAAAAACTGGTGAGATAGCGGCAGAGGTAGGTGTCCACCACGCGACAGTTGTTTGGCGTCTGGCTGCACTGGGTAAGGTCAAAAAGCTGGAAATGTGGCTGACGCACGAGTTGACAACTACCAATAAGACTAGGTGTTTGGAAGTCTGCACGTCGCTGCTTGCCGGGAATAAACAGGAACCTCTACTGCATCGAATCGTCACCTGCAACGAGAAGTGGGTCCTTTATGATAATCGGAAACGATCTGCACAATGGTTAAGCAAGGCACAGCCTGCTGGACGGCATCCTAAGCCACCCCTACACACCAAGATGCTTCTTGTCTGGTGGTCCACAGCCAGGATAATTCATCGGAGTTCCTGGCAAGAGGCCAAACCATCACTGCAGAACATTATTGTGCTGAATTACACCAGATGTACCGCAAATTGCTGCAGAGACAACCGGCTATGGTCAACAGACGTGGTGGTGTTCTGCTCCAGGACAACTCTTGCCCTCATGTCATACAACAAACAGTGCTGACACTAAGTGCCTTGGGCTATGAAGCACTGCCTCATCCTGCCGATTATCCGGACTTGTCTCCGACAGACTATCATCTGTTTCGTCCCTTGGATAACTTCCTGTCCGGGAAACAGTTCACGACAGACAACGAGGTTCAACGTGCAGTTGACGACTTCTTCGGGTCCCAGCCACAAGACTTTTTTTGTTCCTGGATCGTGGCCTTGCCGGACAGATGGCAAGTATGTGTCGATGCTGAGGGCGATTATTTTGCCTAGGTAAGTTGTCCTACTTTTCCGTTCTCGCCGTCCACGTGTGCTGGTCCTTTGCCGGACATTTCATTCACACCAACCCATCAGACATAGCCTGCACAACGTTGTAATGATTGTATGTCAAACTCCATGATAATGCTAAACCACACATGCACATAACCTTCAGACTATGCAATATTCCTGCCTCACAGTATAAACAGCAGATTACAGCTTTCTCCTCTTTGGACTCCTCAAATGTCATCCTTCTGCGTAGCAGTCCGGAGACAAAATATTCCCATGGTTACGACTAGTGTGCAAGCAATTGACTGGGACATCTGTGTTGAGCCTTAGTTTTTTGCTCTGAATATATGCATAAATAGTGTGGCGATCACACAGAAAATGTCTCTGCTAACTGATAGATCTAACAATATAAGTAAACCTTGCACGACTTACACTCACAGCATCCTTCCTACACTGCCGGAAAGTGAAAAAATAACATCCAGAAAGAATGCTGGCACGAATGTCATATTATATGTTAACTGTTAAGGGCAGCAGAAAGTGCGACCCAAGTTGGAAATCCTTTCCTTCTTGTCTATTGTATTTCTGTATGTTTATCAGCTAAATATGCTACTTTGTTTTCTTCTATAGTGGCAATTTTTATGCTATTCTTTATTAAATGTTTATTAATTCTGGTATTTAATTTTCCATAACTGGCCATTGGTATATACTTGATTATTTCATCAGTTTTTTCAATCTTTTCGTTGTTCCTTTTAGATTGTTTTTGTCTGACATTTTGCACAATATTAATGATAGTTTTTTTTGGCAAAATCATTGTCTATTAACTTTAATGCCATTTTTGTCATTGCTTCTACATGATTTTTATCATCAGATGAAATCAATCTTGATTTTTATCTGATTTGGCCTCTTGATTTTAATTGACTAAAATCAAGAGTCCAGAAACGTCTGTAAAAATCCAAAAGAACCCAGAGGGAAGGAAGATTAAACAAAATGTCTTCAACTAGAGCTATACAGTTTCCAAAATGTTTTTAGAATATTCCATTATCATAAAGAAACTTTAAACTGCAATTTAACCTTGGAATAAATGTTAATTTTAGCTTCAATAATTTTCTCATGCAAAGTCAAAAACCTATATAGGCCTATGCCAAGGCTTGAATTAAACTTCAAGTGTTAGAAACACACGATTTAATTATAGCATGTAAACAGAGTTACATTTGCTTGTTATGTAAATTAAGAATGACCACAATACAAAGTGAAAAAAAACCTTTCTTTTTATGAATAAAAACCTCTTTATGATGGGAACAAAACAAACCAGAAGTGTAAATGGACATACTTCTCACTATTAATGAAGTGTAATTGTAAGTAGAATGATTGGATTTATTGTACAATTAAATAACTTATCGTATTTTCATAATGTGACAGAGCACCACTACACTTGATTTTGCTAAAGTGTAGCTATGAAGTGCGGTGTTTAACTAAGTGCTGCTTATAACAGTTTTCAGTAACATCATAAATTTCAACCATTTTCCACTCCATTAAACAAACTGTTTCGTGAATCCTTTATGACAGACATAGAACTATAAAGGTAGTGTTCTCCCTAGAGCCTTTTTACTGGGCGGCCCGCCCAGCTAATTTTCTCTGCTGTCCAGCTAAATTTCCTTTAATGAACGTTTTCACAAGGCGCATAACAGCAAGAGTGGAAAAGTTATACCCACATGCACCATAAATATTGATCAAAACTGGTCAAAATCTGTTTTGAATATGATTTATTAGTAAGTACTCATTTTTTTTTTTTTATCACTGATGTACAATTTTCTAATGCTGCTTATCATGTTATGTTACATTAATACCTACCACACTGCTAAAGATGTTTAATAAGTATAATAATGTTAAGGAATACAACATTTTTTTTTTATTGGGGAAGGGATCATTAAAAGTACCATCCAGCTGAAATTTCTTGCCACCCAGCTATTAAAAAAATCTAGGGAGAACACTAAAAGGATTTGGAGTGCTGACTCTTCGCTGATTATAATAGCATGGCAGTCTAGTAGCTACACAAATGAAGTCTCAAAACCTGTGCGTTTGTTCCTAAATAGGTAACTTGCAGGAGGACAAGGACTCAGTCTAGCCTTTCATTTTGTGCACAAGTGGTTTACAACTTACTGTTGGAACATCTTTACAACTTACTGTTTCAGCACATAACCGGAAACAGCAAAGGTGAACATTGTGGGAAGCTTAAGTTCGGAGAGAAGAAACCGAGGAAAGTTCCTGAACTCCCCGACTCTTTCACAAATATCCGCCCTGCCTTATTCACCAAGGATATTTCACCCCCAAAGATAAATGTCACAGATACTACAGAGACAGACAAGACTATGAAATATACTGGAACATGTCTGTTAAGATCACAACTGGCACTGAAATATGAGTTGCTGGATAAGGTTAATGTGAGAGGGTAGAGGGATGTACTGAAGTGGCCATCAGTGTGGCCATCTGCCTTCAATCTAAAGTGGCCATCTGCCTTCAATGTACTGAAGTGGCCATCAGTGAGAGGGTAGAGGATGTACAGTGAAGAGTACTGCCTGTACTCTTCACTGCTGGCCACCCAAAAAGATAAATGTCACAGATACTACAGAGACAGACAAGACTATGAAATATACTAGAACATGTCTGTTGAGATCACAACTGGCACTGGAATATGAGTTGCTGGATAAGGTTAAGTGCGACTGATGGCCCAGTGGATGTTACTTGGTCAGCCCACCACGCATCAAAAAAGAGAAGCCCTGCATTTGAGGTCAACATTACCTCACTTTTACCTCTGCTTCGAGATCAGGCCCACTTAGTTACCACAGTCAGACATGTCATGGAAAAGACCAAGGACATAGTTCCATTCTTGAATCCAAGCCAGGTACCTGTTATTGCAGCTGACCAACCCGTCTATGCAACAGCCAAACAAATTCAGTGGCACTGGCCTGAGAACTATGGGGAAGACAAATTTGTCATAATGTTTGAAGGCCTACATAACACAGATGGCTGCATTGAAGTCACTCGGTATTATACTGAAGGGCAGCGGTTGGACTGGTGCTCCTGTTGAAGCAAGCATAACATCTCTCAGTACTGCAGAATCATTTCTAACAGCCTCCAACGTAACCAGAACACGGCAGACGCACCAAGTAACAGCATGCGCTTTGTACAAGACTTTGAAGGAATCTTACTCTGGCTACTGTAATGAAACAGTTGGCAACACTGAGGAAAAACTAAGCTTCGAAGATTGGTGTGAGAGTCGTAAACTACAAAGCCCACAGTTTCATTTCTGGACTTTTGTGTTGTCAATGGAACTGGTGATCTTACTATTCATTCATTCACTCAGGGAAGCCAATTTCAGCCTGTACTGTCACTCACTGTCTGAGCTGCTACCATGCCTTTTTAACAACAACAACATGAACTATGCAAGATGACTACCCATCCACCTCAGAGACACGTTGATATTGAAACAGAAACACCCTGAGGTGGCCCAGAAGTCCCAGAATGGAAAATTCATGGTGCACAAATCAATGCGAGAGTTCTCAGCTATAGCCCATGAGCAATCAAATGCTGTTGTTCTGATGTATGATAGGTCAAGTGCATTTCAAGAGGTTAATGCTGCAAGATTGGACATGTTTGCAAGGAAACAGAGGACATACCAAGCCATTCCTTCTACTAGAGCTTCTCTACTGCAGCACGTGAAGCGTGCAGCCTGCTAGGCTGGCTGGATATGGGGTCTGTCAACATTATGCCATCCAGATATAGAGTCCTGTTGAAGGGGATGGACCAAAAATGGTGATTTCTGGCAGATCGTGTGGAGTGAGCTTTCACCAACTGCAGAAAGTTGTCAGCAACTTACTAAGTTCAGATGCAAGTTTGAATGCAGTGGAAGACGCAAGTGCTTATGGGCACATCATTATGCAGCTGCCACTGCGAGGACTAGGTGCTGCATACAGCATAACTTTAAATGTCACTAGATTTGCATTAGACTTATCCAAACATTTCATTTCATCATGCTTGGTGAAATTATATTAGTTTGTGCAATGCTAAAATTAGTGTATTGCTAAAAATTTAACAAAGAAGGTGTTTAATACGTGGTTGTACATTTAACTTCCCCATTTATGTGATACACAAAGGAGTCAATAAAAGTAGTTGAAACAAGTCCAGTGGGTTTAACCTCTTCAGTGGCTAATGGAACGGTTGAATCTTTGAATTAACTGTTCCATTAACCCCTTCATTCGGCCAACATATGAACTACATTCAAATTAGTAAAATGGACCCAGAAATGTTTCGTGCGTGAACGCATTGAGCACTAAACAGGCCACGGAAATGTTCCGGGATAAAACGGTGCGGGCAGTAGAGCTACCCCTGGAATTTTTCGGGCATACCACTTAAGAGGTTAATTCTGTGGCAGAAATACTGGGAATGGCAGCCATGTTGGAATATGGTGGCCATCTTGGAAATTCAAGTGGCTAATGTGATTTTGCAAATTATTGGACCATGACTGATAAATCACACCAATTTTAGTACTTGTATCCACATGTGAACAATTTTATCACTTATCTGCCCCTCTGGCATCATTAGTGATTGGGAGCACGGAAAGTCTTCGTGTGGGGTAGAATTTGAAGTGCATGTGAGATAGTGTGGGGGACAGAGCGAAGTACGTACCTCAATTGGGGCATAGACAAAAACTAGTATGGGTGAGCTTTGTTCTGTTTGTATAGTATTGTCTGGCATCATTAGTAATTGGGAGCAGGGAAAGTCGCCGTGTGGGGTAGACTTTGAAGTGCATGGGAGATAGTGTGGGGGACAGAGCGAAGTACATACCTCAATTGGGCCATTGACAAAAACTAGTATGGGTGAGCTTTGTTCTGTTTGTTTAGTATTGTCTGGCATCATTAGTAATTGGGAGCAGGGAAAGTCGCCGTGTGGGGTAGACTTTGAAGTGCATGTGAGATAGTGTGGGGCACAGAGCGAAGTACGTACCGCAATTGGGCCATAGACAAAAACTAGTAAATTTACGAGCTGGAGTTTTTCTACTAAATTAACCCACCTGAATAGAAAGAATCAAACTTTATCTTGAAAGATTTCATCCAGACGCGAGATTTAAGAAGCATCAAGTTGGTTTTCTCGAAAAGCGGGCAATTGAATGCCATGAAAATAGTGCTGACTTTTCGCTTCTCATGCGCAGTTTACGATTTAAGAATTTAGAAGATTTTTCTTTTAATGGAAAATTTTGAAAAGCCTTGTGATTCTACATCCGACTATGTTGAAAAGATCGTTTTGGGCAAAATTTCACGTTTTAAGAAATTCCTTCATTTTAAAGTCCCATTCTTAAAGATTCCAAAACTGCATTCATTTTTTTTGTCTGTGATGAATAGCTACAGAAATTTTAATATCAAAACACAGCTGTCAAAAGAACCGGAAGTGACACTTTAAAGGCCAGAAGTTTGAAAATTGTCCCACTATTTTTGCATAAAATTACAGTTAAAACCAGCAAATATTTAATTCTATGAAGGTTTTACAGGTCTAGTAACACTTTGGTTGCAATTATTTGATGCAATTTATGTTTGCAAAAAAAATTTGCATTTTAAAACTTTTAGAAGTGTTTTTCTGGAAGAATGAGATTTTTGTTCCGAACTCTTATTAATGAAAAACCTAATAACGGGAAAAGATATGTTTAATAAATTGATGAAACTTTGGTATACTTCATTCTTTTAATGCTGTGCATGCAATTAACTAATTAAGTCTTGTTGTGTATAAGTTCAAAGTTAGGTTATAGCAAATTTACATTCAAAACAGTGATGAAATGTCAAAAATTCACACTAATAAAATGAATGACTATCTAAGCAGTATTTGGGAATATCACCTAACTTTTAGTTCATTGTATAGATAACAGTCATACACATATACTGATGAAAAATGGCTATCATATATGTGTAACTTTTGTATTAGTGTTTACAAATATATATTGTTTCAAAAATTTCCCAATTTCCTGGAAATTTATATTGATATAATTTCTTTTTTCATCATTTATGCGTTTGTGTGTTAACCTTTGTAAAAACAGTCAAAACACACATTCTTGCATTTTTTTTAAAGCGCCCTCAAATGTAGTCAGATACCTTATGAAAAATTAAAAATATAGTGACAGAAATTCAGAACATTAACTGTATTTGTTCTAGCCTTGTCTTATAATCAAAATTGGCTTATCCAGGCTGCCTACTAAACCTTGGAAGTACAATTTCATGATCAATTAGCAATTTTCATGACCATTTTCAAAAGAGTTTCATGCGTGCGAGTCTATATACATGTATATAATTTTTATATGTGGACTCAGTCCCCCCTCTCTCTCTCTATATATATATATACCCCTTCAAAAGCAAATGAACGGATCCGCTGCATTGTTAAGATGCTTGGTACAGCTGCAAACTGTATAAAAATAAGCCTGCAGCTGACCGCGATCATATCGCACTGTGAGGTTGAGTGAAAATGTTGCGGCAGGAGAGAACCGACTTTGAGAAAAGAAAGATTCTTGGGTGTTATATTAGTGGGTTGTCTGTCCATCAGAGAAATTGAGAGGCGTTTAAACATATGACACTGAAGTCCACTGTTTTGGATGTACTCAATAAGTGGAAGACACATGGTGTGCCTGAAGCAGCAAAACGTACCGGCAGACCAAAGCAAATCAGTGATGGAGGATGTCGAAGCCTCCGGAGAGTAGTTACAGCTAATCGATGGAGTACTTATTGCCCAAGACCTCAGTGTACAGGTCAGTAAAAATGCTGGAACATTTGTATGTACACGTACCATTCGCAGAGAACTTCCTTCCATGGGTTACCGTGGTCATGCAGCTACTCATACGCCTTTCATCTTCACTCGGAAGGCTACTTGTCGTTTAGCATAGAGTAAAGAACATTTATCGTGGGCCGTAGATCAATGGAAACGGGTCCTATGGACTGATTAATCCAGATACATAATCCATCAGTCTGATGGCCGTGTGTGGGTATGGCGGCAGCCAGGGGAACGCTATTTACCACAGTGTACTGTTCCTATGGTCAAGTTTGGAGCTGGCAGTGTACTCGTGTGCAGGTGTTTTTCGTGGTACAGTCCCGGCCCATTGGTTATCGTGGACAAACCTGTTGACCAGCACCTCTATCTTGATATTCTGGACAATTATGCCCTACCAACTGTGTGGCATTACTATGGAACCAAGCCTTGTTGGTACCGGCAAGATAATGCACCAAGCCATACAGCAAGGAATGTTACGGCAGGGTTTGACTATAATTCCGTATTGTGCGTGGACTGGCCGGCAGAGAGCCCTGATCTTAATCCCATAGAGTACCTATGGGATGAATTAGAACAATGCATAAGACGTTTGTAACCAAGGCCTACTACTAAGCAACAGTTGGCAGCAGCATTATGTACTGAATGGAAGCGCATATCTATCGCTGTGTTCCAAAACCTTGTCGAAAGCATGTCTTGAAGGGTCAGTGCATGCATTAAGGCCAAAGGTGGACCAACACCGTACTAATGTATGTCAATAAATGCTATGTTGTGTTTCTTCTAGGTGTCCGGTGACTTTTGTCAATATAGTGCAAATACAGAGAGTCCCCTCTTTAATATGTAGAGCCATATGCAAAACAGTGTTAAACACAGACACATACTATAAGAGAGGAGACACTTGTTTCTCACACTCTATGAGGGGAAACTCGTTTCCCCCTTGTTTCTCTACAGAAAAATTGCCCTCTGCCCTTCTGCTAGCAACAAAATCCAACACCTCATACTTCAACTGCACCTAAAAGGGAGTTAATACTTAACATTGTGCGACACAATTGTATTGCACACTTTTCTTTACAATTCATACCTTAAAAAAAATCTCAAGACTTTATAAGCAGAATGAATTGATTGCAAACAACATTCTGTACATATTTCTATGCTAAAATATTTGCTTCAATTGTGTCTTTTGTAAAGAAGGGCACAAAAGCCCTCTTTTTGATACATAGTTGGAAATCACATTTCAGTTTTATATTGTCGGGGCATGGAGAATTACTTAGATTGTCGCACGAAAATGAAGAATTACTAAAAGTACAAAAAAATTCATGACCCCAAAGCAAAATTCGTGACTTTTTCATGACCCTTTTCTGAATTCGTGACTTTTATGAATTTCATGATCAATCGACACCCTGCTTATCTACACATGAAGATAAACTGAGAAATTACATCCATTTGACATACCTACCATAGGCTTATAAAGCCCAAAAAATATGGTAATCCATGCAAATGTTTAAGAAACAAGAATGCAAACAGGTGTGGTATCACTGACACAATTTTTATGACTAGCTTGTAAGTTATGTGTGTCTAGTAGCTCCTATGGAAGAGTTTGTAGAATACAAGGGTTGTACTGTAAGTACTGCAAAAGTGGGCATAACTTTTTTATTAACTGACAGAGGTCGTTCAAATTGCACATGTTGGTAGAGTAACTTTTCCTCTATAGCAGTGGTCTCAAACTCAGACCCTTGGAAGGGCCACTTTCCAGTTTTGGAGGAATTTAGGGGGCCGCACGAATATTAATAAATTTCTCATAAATATCAATTTTACAAAACTGCACCAATTGCTTGGCACTACAGAGGAATATTATTTCTAATTATCGGTAAATAGTAAAAACAAATGATTCGGCAATCGTGGAAAACAATCACTTTTACGTAACAATTATTTTTCACTTAAATCTTTAAACAATCGCATTTTACCAACTGAACACAGCACAGAAAATATTACATGTTCTGACCAGAAACTTGGGCTCACTTTTCTGTCACTAACTTATCGCGATATTCAGAATAATGTCATTTGAACAGGCTACTTTTAAAAGTGAGCATAAGTGACTGTCACTTAACCTATTCCTTTAAAGACATTTTACTTGGTGCATTCTTGAAAACAACTGTTCTCATGAGTATGTTGTTCCGAACATAGAACCCACGCAGCTAGGTTATGAATGTTTACGTACTTGTCCTTTGAAACTAACTCTTAAATTTCTGTTAGATTGCAGCTGCTGAATTTTTGTTCTAGGAAAGAATCACATGAAAGTCTACTGATTCACGCTGATGTTCTTCAGGTGCGTTGTCATTATAGGAGAACAGAGACTTGAATATATTGAAAATATTTTCTATGTCTTTGAACCATTCAAACTGCCATACAGTTATATTCTTTATAAATAAACTTGTTTCTTATAAAGCTGATGGTTTTGCCAAGAATTACCATGTTTATATTATATTTAATATACACTGACTGAAAAAAAATCCCAACACCAAGAAGGGGTTGTGTTAGATAAACGACAGTTGGTGGGCGGTGAGAGTACATCTGTAAGATGACGTCTATGCAAATTTCGCGCTCGGCGCATACGTGTGGCGCTAGTAGCGTCCCTCGGAACATGCAAAGCAGGTTTGCTGTAAATACGCGCTGTAACGTTCGTAAGCGTTAGTTATCGTTGAGATTCGACGTAGTGTGTTGATGTTAGTCAAGAATGCCTTTAAGAAGACGAAGAAGTCATTATCAACAGCTCACGGAGTTTGAACGAGGTTGTGTAATAGGGCTACGAGAAGGTGGATTTTCTTTCCGCAATATTGCAGAACGACTTGGCAGGAATGTAGCCACTGTGCATGATTGTTGGCAGCGGTGGTCAAGGGAAGGTACTGCCTCAAGAAGACCGGGTTTCGGCCGGCCACGTGGCACTGCTGAGAGGGAAGTCCGCTGTGTACGGCGTATGGCTGTGGCGCATCGTACTGCGTCTGCGGCAGCAATTCGAGCTGCGGTTGCCACCACAGTGACACAACGAACTGTTACAAACCTGTTACTTGAAGGACAGCTCCGAGCCAGACGCCCTGTAGCGTGCATTCCACTTACTCCAAACCACTGCCGTTTGCGACGTCAGTGGTGTCAAGCTAGAGCTCATTGGAGGACGGAGTGGAGATCTGTTGTGTTTTCTGATGAAAGCCGGTTCTGCCTGGGTGCCAGTGATGGCCGTGTGTTGGTTAGAAGGAGGCCAGGTGAGCGCCTGCAACCAACCTGTCTGCGGCCGAGACACACTGGACCTACACCTGGAGTTATGGTCTGGGGAGCAATTTCCTATGACAGCAGGAGCACTCTCGTGGTTATCCCACGCACCCTGACGGCACAGTTGTACGTCGGTCTGGTGATTCAACCTGTTGTGCTGCCATTCATGAACAGCATTTCAGGGGTGTTTTCCAACAGGATAACGCTCGCCCGCGTACCGCTGTTGTAACCCAACATGCTCTACAGAGTGTCAACATGTTGCCGTGGCCTGCTAGATCACCAGATCTTTCACCAATCGAGCACGTATGGGACACCACTGGACGACAACTCCAGCGTCACCCCCAACCAGCATTAACCGTCCCTGTATTGACCGACCAAGTGCAACAGGCATGGAACTCCATCCCACAAACTGACATCCAGCACCTGTACGACACAATGCATGAACGTTTGCGTGCTTGCATTCAACATTCTGGCGGGTACGCCGGTTATTAATGTACCAGCATTTCACATTTAAAATGGCTCTTCTCGCGCTTACAATAAGCTGTGATCTTGAAACCTTAATCGATTAAATATGTTACCTATACAAATGTATTGCCGCCATTTCATTCCTCTACAACTATTTTTTCGTGGTGTTGGGATTTTTTTTTCCCCGTCAGTGTATTATAATATACTAGTAAAAAGGGTGATTTATTTTTATTTTGTAAACATTCATGCGGGCTGCGAAACAGTTGGCGCCGGGCCACTAGTTTGAGACTAATGCTTTATATAGCAACCCTTCTTCACTGCAGGTAAATAACGGATTTTAAGCGGAAGCAATGTGCCGTCATTGAGTTCTTGACGAAGGAAGGGTGCAGACTGTGCAGCGTCCACAGAAGGCTACAGAATGTTTACGGAGATGACACCATTGACAAGTGCAATGTGCACAGATGGATGAAGAAGTTTAAAGAAGGGAAACCAGCATCGAAGACAAACCACGCAGTGGGAGACTGTCATCTGCAACCACCGACACAAAGTGAGTGGATGAAGCGATTCATGAGGAGAGAGGAGTCGCAATCCGCGAGTTTAACTGGACTATGGTCACAATGCCATACAGAAGATGGTGGAAGACTTTGGGTATAGGAAAGTGTGCAAAGTGGATACCTCAGCAGTTGACACCCAATTTGATGGAGAGAAGGGTGGAAGTCTGCTTTGATCTGCTGGAAGCATTTGAAGCCAATGAAGACACAGGGGATGAAACATGGGCGTATTTTTACGATCCGGAAATGAAAAATCAATCCATGGAATGGTGTCGCACCTCTTCACCAAGGCCTAAGAAGTTCAAGAGCCAACAATCAGCACAGAAAGTCATGGTGACTGTTTTATGGGCTGACAGGGGTGTCATTCTCCTTGATTTTCTGGAACATGGCCATACCGTGACCAGCAAGCCATACATTGAGACACTCAAGAAGCTTAGAGAAGCCATAAGGAGGAAGAGACAGAAAAAATCTGAAAAGGATCCACATTCACAACATGACAAAGTGAGACCACATACACCTTTGCAAATCAGGTGATCGGCAAATTAGGATGGTTTGATGTCCCCCATTTCTTATAATCCCATACGCAAAAAAACGTATGGCGCGATATTACGTGGCCAAAGACTTCAATATAGAACTGCTATATTAAGCAGCGATAATACTGTTCGTCACGTATATTTTGTTTAAGTATGCAGGGTGGAGTAGCTAGGTCCATATAATGCTATGAAATACATAAACCAACTTTAATGGTAAAAATTTTTTTTACTTACTCATAGTAATTTCTGCGTTTTTGTCACTGTTGCAATTCCTCTGCTCGTAGAACGGACATTCGCTTATTTTGACGAGATACTAGATCTGCCTGAACGGAAGATTCACAGATTAAAAGTACTATTTCAAGCTAAAATTCTATACCTTTGTATAGGTGTTTGCAAGGAATGATGATTAAAAAATGAAAGTTAAAAACCCAAATGAGGAAAGTCTGGTGCCCACGTATAACTTGATGTTCCACTGAAGAAGGCAAACATTCTTGTTGAAACATGTTTGGAAGTGTGTTGCGGTGGTGGGTTGAGTTTGGGTCCATCTTTTGTTCCTTTGGATTTCAACTTTCCTCATTTGGCTTTTATTCCTCATTTGGGTTTTTAACTTTCATTTTTTAATCATCATTCCTTGCAAACACCTATAACAAAGGTATAGAATTTTAACTTGAAATAATACTTTTAATCCGTGAATCTTCCGTTCAGGCAGATCTAGTATCTCGTCATAATAAGCAAATTTCCGTTCTACGAGCAGAGGAATTGCAACAGTGACAAAAACGCTGAAATTACTATAAGTAAAAAAAAAAATTTACCATTAAAGTTGGTTTTTGTATTTCATAGCATTATATGGATCTAGCTACTCCACCCAGCATACTTAAACAAAATATACGTGACGAACAGTATTATCGCTGCTTAATATAGCAGCTCTATATTGAAGTCCCCCCATTTACTGCACAGCCCGGATCCGGCACCCTCTGTCTTCCACCTGTTTCAGTCCAATGAAGGACAGTCTGAGGACAATGATTTGATGACACAGATGAGGTGAAAAGTTGCTGTGAAGAAGTGAGTACAACAGTCCACACCTGAATTTTTTCAGAGGATTCAAGAGTTGGGTTCATCGATGGCACAATGCATCGCTTGTGATGGAGAATATGTTGAGTGGTACCTTTGTATAGAGAAAGAGACACTCTACCAACATGTGCAATTTGAATGACCTTTGTCAGTTAACAGAAAAGTTATATCCACTTTTGCATTACATTTTCAGTACAACCCACATATATTTAACAAGTTCAGGCTAAGTTTTAGTTTTCACATTAAGGTTTGAAGACACTAAATTTCCAGTACCTAGAAGGATTGAAATTATATTAGATTTCAAACATAATATTTCAAAGAACTGTAGTTTTATACTTTTAACATCTACTGCACTTAGCACAAGGGTACACTAGCATAATTCTCTTATTACCAAATCACACACTGATTTAGGCAAAACCATAGTCGACATCTTATATGTATTTTTTCATGCATTATGCAGATATTCCCCTTTTCAGACAATATAAATATTTAAAAATCCACAATTTATATCAAATTTAGCACAAAAACCTCAAACAAGGTTGTGCCAAGCAAACAGTATTAAAATACTGAATTTGGAAGCACTGTTAATCTGCCTGTATGCATTATATTGTTGCAATATATAATTTCTAATTAGCAATACTAACCCACACAAGCACATTCAGATGCTATATCTACTTAATTGATAAGCTTAAATTTATAGTTTTTAGAAAAAAAAACAAAAAACAATCTAACTGGAAAAAATATTGCCAAAAATAATATTCTTTTTTCCTTCCAGTTTTTTACATGTGAGGAGGGATGCCAGAAAAACTGTAAAATTCTCCTTTTGGTCTGCAAACTGCACATGCAGTAAATTATGTGCTCAGGCATTGCAGCGGAATTATCTGAGAAAAGACTGTTTATAAACCTGATTAATTAAAATATTTAAATACTAAAAACCTGTACCCAATCAGGTACTGGCCGTCTTCAACCACTTCTATGGTCACAAGAGCTCACATGAGAATCGGGGAACAAAAAGCATTACAAAACAGGTAATTTTTTTTACTGCAAATCATGGAACAATTATGTCACTATGATAAACAGTGCTCGAAGTGGGCCAGTACGTGCCAGTATGGCATACAGCCATTTTCCCCCCTAGTATTTCAAACCGGCAGTTTTTTTCAACCGGAATTTACATACCGGCACTAACTTCATTAGCAACAACTGCAGAAATTTTTTTTTTAATTCATTAATTGATTGATTTTGTCCCTGAGTTACAAGTGCACATTCTTAACCCTTTAAGCAGCCGACGTACTTTAACTAAACGGTGCCCAAAACGTTTGCTCTCTCCAAACAGAAATGTTCACATAGCGAAGGTGTTTTACAAAAGCTATGGCAAAACAATTTATCTTCACCACCTCTGATCTCCGCAGCACCGAAAACAAAGCTATTACATTTGATAAGCTCTCCCTTCCAGTCTTATATTCCATGGCCCAAATTATGTGAAAGGGGCTAGTCTTCGAACATCATTCAACTGGGTAGACATAAGTGATTCCAACATGTTCTCTCGCCTTCCTTAAATTAGTCTCTATTGTCATTTGTCAGTTAATTTGTCGGAGAGTAGTCGTGTCAATCATAAGCCTGAATGACCAGTCTGAATAACAAATCTAAGGGCGAAAGCAACTTTTTTTATGTTCTAGTTTTTAACGTAATTCGTATGAGCAGAGATTTGGGACCACTAAACATACCCTAAATGAATTCGTCCGAGTCGTGTTCAACCCACTCTTTAGACAACAAATATATTCGTTCGAGTTGATTTCAGCCCATTTTGTTAAACCCGAGTTAATTTGTTCCAGCCGGTTAAAGAGTTAAATATAGAAACCGTATGTGCCTCATGCCCTTGAGAAATAGCTGTGTGGAAATCTTAAAAGAGTAGCAGAGTGCAGTGTTAGAATTAGAAATAAATATTCTACTGGCCAAGAGGACCACTAGAATTTGCAAAGCACTGGTCTGTGAAAAAAAATAAAAAAAAACCCCTTAAAGACATTTACAATATAAGTAGAAAATAACGTATCATTTTAATGGAATTATTTCCAATATTTGTTTTTAAACCCATCATTAGTTTGCAGCCTAAAAAGAAAACCATACAGCAAGGAAAAAGAAATAGAAATTCATTTTTTAACTTGTGACAAATTAGAAAAACAAACCAACTTACTAGCCATTTAGGCCAGTAAAATCAATAGTTCAGTGGTCTGGTGGAAGTTTTACTGGCCAATTGCCAATGGACCACTGGGTAATTCGGATGCTGGGGAAGTGTGTGAATTTGGAGGGTGGTGAGATTGCAATTAATTTAAGACTAAATATTCATTCTGATTGTGAAGGTTCTAATTGCCCAACTCCCTACTTTTTGAAAATCCCTATTGGAAGGGAAACTGCCTTCTCGGCTCGGGACCTTAAAGATTCTGGGCTCAAGTCTAGCTCAATTACTAATGATTATCTGAGGTTCGGAAGTCTCGTTAATCCGTAAGTCCAGGGGTAGAGATCCTCGTTATGAACAAATCTAACCCCAGTCCTCAGTATAGCTAAGTAGTGCTTGCTGGGGTCCACAAACCATCCAACTCTAATTGACACCCATTGTTTCTGACTTATGGTGCAACAGTATTCCATGGAATTGTCAATTACACTTTCAAACAAAGGAGTTTTTCATACAGGGATTTTCTTTTTCAGTTTTAAATGTTTTCTGGTGAAGGTATTTTTTTCACAGGATTTTTACGCTAAATACGAACATATTGGCACTTCAAAATTCCCATTTCGAGCACTGATGACAAAGCATATTTTGCAAACGCACACAATCAAATTCATATAAAATATTAGCTTTGCTTAACACATTCAATATACACCATGCATTTAAAAATGACATCAAGCATTACTTCTAGATTTGACTAATACACTGCACTCAAGAACAAAATGCTTGAAATGCATAATGACAAACTTTTAATCACTAATACATTGTTTTATACGAATCTTGAAAATCATAATCAATTATTGCACTGCCAGTTCTACATGCTACACAAGTATAAATATCTTTAAATTATGTTTCTGTTCTTCAAGTATTGTTTCGGTAATAAGTTTCACGAGTCAGAGCTTTTTGTTATGATGTTTAATAGCAAACACCATCCTGTATATTAAATACAGGATGGTGTTTGTTATTAACATACATGAGACTGATGACAAAAAAAAAGCTGAACTCTTACTGGGTGAAAAATCGGAAAGCGCGGCGAAACAGTGAATAAAAACACAGCATGAGCAAGACAAAATTGTTCACGTTAATTTATTTATGTAAATATTGAACTGGACCACATTACTTTATTTAAAATATAAAATTAACATTTAACACCACAAGATAGAGGAAACATTGCGCGGAAGGGGGGGGGGGGCGATTACGGGCGAAACATTCGCACCATCTGACCCGTTTTCAGAAATTTTTTGTACATTTTTAAGCTGAAATACACATCTATTCAATAAAATGATATTTAACAACAATACTGAGAAAAAGTATATTGCAAAGAAAAAAAAAAATTACGATTACGGGAGAAACTTTCACTCCATTCTAACTTCCGATTTCGAAAGTTGTACTTCCGTCCACCGACGGAAAACGACCTTCCCTCAAATTCTGTTCAGTTATGTATCAATCTTGAGAACCACACAAACGATGATGAAAACGTCAAAATACCTCTAATCCGCCGAAAAGTCTCATGCCTGAAGATTAGAGGAAATTTCTGCGGAAGTCTTACTCCCATTTTCGGAAAATTTTCCTCCATTTCCAAGCTGAAATACAAATATTTACGGAATAAAATTATACTTAACAACAATACTGGGCAGAAGAAGCATCGCGAGAAAAGCCCATTACAATAACAGGGAAAGTCTTTTCTCCGTTTAACTTCAGTTTCCGAAAGTTTAAAAAGATGAAATATCGCTTCCTGGTGGGAAAGAATCCCTCCCCCAACTAATACCCCCCATTTCTCTTCGGTTTTGCGTCGATCTCGAGAATGACCCAAATGACGACAAAAAAAGCGGAATCCGCGGAAGAATCTCATGTATGTATTAAACATCTTATCAATGACTGCACTGCCAGTTCTACAATCACACAATCTCACCAATTTCCAATTCCAAGGGTCTGAAATCCCATGACCTCTTGTCCATCTGCTTTCTTTCCTCCAATGCAAAGTCAGGAACAGATCCATAAACACATCTTGCTTGGTGGTCTCCATCGGGGTTGGGATAATTCTCCCTTCCAATGCAGGCTCCATTCTAGAACTTGATAAAATTACCTGTATGCATTTCTGCTGTACCACACCAGCCATCATCTGTAGGGGATTTCTTCATACGACCTTATGAAGAAAATCTTAAAACTTATGATAAATGTAATCATTGGTACAAATGTGCTGTATCTTCACTGTTTCCATGTAGCAATTTCCTCAGAAAATTTGAAAATTACATTGCCCTGGAGCGGGAATTGAACCCGCATCTCCCGATCTCCGTTCTAGTAGGCTAACCGTTACACCATTTAGGACAAGGAAGTTCCACGCAACTGAAGCTAAGCAGATGTAACTTAGAAACCTGAGAACATTTCAGATTTGCGCTAGTCGAAGCTATTCTGTGCTTCCTCGTAGCGTCCACACGACCTTTCCTCACATCCGGGGTCGGATGCAGGTCACAAGTTCCAGTGCTTCAGAAAACATACATAAGTGGAAAACAAATTTACTTGAAGAAATCATTCTTCACAAATACCGGAATTTTCATCATGCACCGGCATATAATCTGCAGACTGAAATACACATAAAAAAGTTTTTTCCTTCATATAATCCGCAGACTGCAATATTCACAAAAAAATATTGCCATATAATCTGCACATCATAGATGTTGAACCAGAAGTGGAATTTCTGACAGGAAAATCGGTCACATAAAGATCTAAGAAGTAAGAAAAATTAAGATTTTATTAAATGAAGAAACTAATTTTTAAAGGTTACTTTTTCATATTTTTATCTCCGGACATACAAAACTCAGTGGTGTGGCATCCATAGATAACACCGATGCAGCTCTAGAGTATTGATTACACCTTGTCAATGACAAAACACTGACACAGAACATGTTGTAGAAATACTGTATGTACCCATGTACAAGTTGAAAGTTTTGGAGGAACACCTGCTTTTAGAGTTGGGGAATCAGCTTATACATGGGCCAATAAAAAATAGGGCTAGACATCGGCAAATTCCCCAGCAGAATTTACCAACAGATTCATTTATGTTTTAGACCGCAGCACAGCAGCTTCCCACGCGTTACTGCACAACTGTTTTCTGACCTTCGCAAAACTATCGTGCAGTGACACGATTATATCTTCAATTGTGTCCACCACTTTAAGATTATATTCGGCAGTGCAACTGAAACGTTTCCTTTTCAAAGACATCATGAATAGCAATGAAGGAAAATATCAGCAGCAAAGACGTTGGTCAAAACGGCGAAAGACGAACTAGACACAAGGTAGCACATACGAGATCTGAAAGGAGGAACACATAGGTTTGTGCAGCAAGTGCATACCTTTTCATTGGCTGGTTGACTAAAACCAAGATGGGACAACAGTCAGAGTTGTCCTTGATACAAAATGATCCCCACCGTCTCTCCCCACAACTTGCCCGATCTTTCATTACGACACCCCTCCTCTCCCGAGGAAAAAGTTTCCTGAGGGAGTTCCTTTTCCAATTACACCCCCTCTCCTGCACAATTACCCTGCAGAGATTTTTAAAAATCAAAGGGCCTTTAAAGTTTTTAAATTGGCATATTATCCGCATCGGCGAATAATTTGCAGAACTTACTTTTTTTAGCAGTTGATCCGCAGATTACACGCCAAAAATTACAGTACATGGAAGGCAATACATATGTAATCGTTGGCACAGATGCGCCGCATTTCACAGTTTCCACGTAACAACAACTTTGTAATTTGCAAGCTTTCTGAAGGAGTCGCTACACAGAAACAGTGAAAATATGGCACATTTGGTATTGCCTTCCATGTATTTGAATAATAAGTCGGAAACTCGTTTCCCACTTATGTATGATGTTCTTATGATAAATTTTCTAAAACTTTAAACTTGATAAAATTACCTATATGCATTTCTGGTGGATAAGAAAGACCAGCCATCATCTGTAGGATTTCTTCATAAGACGTTATGAGGAAAATCTTGCAGATGATAGCTGGTCTGATCCACCAGAAATGCATACAGGTAACTTTATCAAATTTCAAGTTTTAGAATAGAGCCTACAATGGAAGAAAGAATTATCCCCACCCTGATGGAAGCACCCAGGCAAGATGTGTTTATGGATCCATTCCCCTCTTAGCATCAGAGGAAAGAAGGTGAATGAATAAGAAGTCACTGAATGGCAAGCCCTCGGGATAGGGAAATTGGTGAGATTGTGTTCTGATTTAATATATAGGATGGTGTTTGTTATTAAGGGGACTAGGGAGGTTTGAAAAAAAAAAAAAAAAAAAAAACGATTTTGACTCAGTGCTTCTTCCCTTACCTGAGTAGAATAGAATGGTCCTGTAGGCTTTCAATCAAAGTGCCAGAATTCAGTATTGGCCGCCCCGGTGGGGCAGTGGTCTAAGCAATGGCTTCTGATCATTTGTCCGAAAGGGGTCCGGGTTCGAATCCTGCTGAGGCATGGATGTTGTGTTTGTCTTATGGCACTGGCTCTCTCCCTTCCCTGGAAGCAGTGACCCTAAATTAGGGATGGGCGACTGCTAATAGTCTATTGAGTTGCTCACGGTGGTCGTTAAACCTCCAACCAAAAAAAAAAAAAAAAATCAGGTCTGCACTGATGCTCGTGTTGTGCTAACGTATTGGAAGTGCGTTGCAGTGTGATCGGTTTAGTACAAAAATGTCTGCGTTCCAGAGCGGAAAGAAAAGTTCTTCGCCATATGTTCGTCCAGCGCGACTGTGAAAATGCCTTAGTCGTTAAAGCAAATTTGAGAGATGTTCTTATACAAGAATTGACACTATACTAATGCAACGCCATCAGAAGTAATGATGCTGTTGAAAGTATGATGAATGCTATATGGGCGACATTCCATCATAAATGTTCTAAGGATGATGCGCCATCATGACCACTGCCCCTCTGGACCAGACAGCTGGTGCACATGGCAAAGAGCTGAAGTGGCTGGCACATTGGCAGAGCATAAACACAAGCCAGCACTTCACGTCGATGTACAACGAGCAATAAAGCCAGTATATGAAGCATTATCTGACAAAGAATTATTGGAATGATGGGTGGGTCACTTTACACAATATGCCAACGAAAGTTTCCATTCGGTCATGTGGAAAATAGCCACAAACGAATCGTTCAGTGGCATTAAAATCTTAGAGACTGCTACATATACTGCAGTTGTAATCTTCAATGATGGCTACATTCGTCTGCTGGACATAATTGAATGGATTAGATTTAGAAGTGGGACTGCGTGCTTTCGAGATGTCCAGCGAGCAAGACGGTATTCGGCTTAGCGGGCGTGGATAAAAAAGAGCTCGGCAGTACAAATCAGGCTCGACAAGAAAAAAAAAACAGACATTCTACAGCTGCTACTGAAGCCGAATGTACTTTGGAAACTGCATTCTATAATGCAGGAAATTTTTAACGCTTAAGTACGGCTGTTCTAACATAAATATTGTACCAAATATTTGAACACGAAACTAAACGTTTTGGTGATTTTACCCCAATATCTCGGAAACTGCTGGAGATATCAACTTGAAATTTATACCGGAGTTGTAAAACACGATGACACATTAATTACACCTGACATCTGATTGAATAAACATGTTTTCACCATTTTATAATAACGAATAACTCACATTTTTCTACATTTTTCGTTATCTGGGTGCCAATTTTTGCATTTTGTTTTCATTTTAAATTTTTCAGATATAATCAATAGAAAGAAGCCTAAGAAGAAGAAATATCCCTTGGATCTACCAAAATCTTCATCCATTTGACTGTAATCATGGTAAAATTGGATTTTACATAGTTTGCCTCATTACATTGAAGCACCAATATTATTCACCTGGGAACAAATATCGCGACATTTTCTTGTTTTATCGTTTTATAACTAAATGCCCCTACACAGAAACATTTTATATTTTATTTGCGGCCTTGTCATAAACAATTAAACGCAAGCCACTTTTTAAAATGTCAAACCTCCCTAGTCCCCTTAAACATAACAAAAAGCTCTAATCTGACTCATAACACTTGCTACCGAAACAATACATGAAGAACAGAAATGTAATTTTTAAGATATTATTTTAATCACCAATTTTCTGATTCTGTTGCACCCAATTCTAATACAATTTCTTAAACTGAAGGTGAAGTTCGGTTATTATTTTTACCTGGAATGTTTTCAAACAAAGCAGTACTTTCATAACCACGTTAACTTCTACAAAATGCATTTTTTTTATTTGTCTGAAAAAATTAAATGGAAATTAATTATGTACAACACATTTTAGCATGCCAAGTCATGTGAAAATCAGAACACTGCAAAAAGAGCAAATGCCACTCTTAGAATTTCATAAACTGTATTCAAACTATTAAAAAAAAAAAAAAAAAAGACTAGCACAAATAGCATAAATTTTTCTAAATACATTTGAAAACACGCAAAGCTGAACCCCAAACAGCACACAAACTTTTCAAAATCCAATTTTCTTAATTTTCAAAACACAGAAAAGTGCACAAAATCATATCCCAAAATTTTGTCTAAAACATGTCATAAGGAAGTATGAATGGGCTACATAAAGTTTTCTGAACCTGTTCTAGAACTAAAAAAAAAAAAAAAAATTACTGTATGCACTAGTGTATAAGCCGAAAATTTTTGAAAGACTTTTTTTCAAAGCACAAAGGTTGGCTTACATGCAAGTCAGTTAAAAATATAAATAATGAAACATTTCTGAACACACCATATGATTTTGGAAAACGACCCACTCGCTGTTCTGTGAGAATAATTGCCGTTAATATGTTTTGCTTATTGCAGATCTCATTCCTACCCCTATTGCTAGCTATATTTTTTAATTAACAAGTACAGTGAAACATGTCTACCAAGGTCATTCCCGGTTCGGTGAAAAAAGGACCGTTTTAACAGATGACTGCCAAATAGAATGGTCCAATTTGCCAAAATATCTCCCGTTTCCATTTGAAAAAACAAAACAAAAAACTTGCCTTTTTAATGCAACCTTCTACCTTTCTTTCACTGAATTTCTCACTAAGAGCTAGAAGTATCACTGAGGGGAATGAGGTAAGGTGCTCAGAACACACATACACTGTTGCACATCGGGATCTCTTAACCCACATTCTGCTCAAGGAAATGGAAGGTAACGAGATGCTGAATACAATAGCAGCACTATAGCGGTTCTAATTACTGATAATTAGGTTTATCTTTGAAGCCATTTCTATATATCCCCCCTCCTTTCTTTTCCTTAAATTCAGCTATATGATCTGCCATCTGGAGAGGATCACATCAAGCCTGCTCAAACAATGTGGTTGCTATGTGAGAAGGTTAGGTTCATTGGGATAAAATCTGGTGTGGGGTTTTACTCTCTCATTTAAAGCAATTACAGATCAAACATACATACCCTATTTATTGCAAAGTCCAAAAAGCTACTTTTGCTATTGAACGAAAAATATACGTGGTACGTTACTTATTGTATTTACTACATATAACGTGTAGCAGGAAATCGCTGTTACACACGTTTTTATTACATACGTAGTGGTTGTTGGACCAAGACGCATTTAGGGATATGCTATTGTTGTATTTGATAAGGAATTCAGTCTTACCCCATACGGCCTTGGAAGCTCGGTATTTCTTGGTTAGGTTACGTATAGCGTTTTAATCGTTGTTCTGACTTCGCTATTTAAGTCTCCTTTTTAAAAATATCTTGTAGTAAATGAAATTATGTACAATAAAAGCACTTAGGCTTGGAACGTATTTGACTGCCGGGAATGCAATACGCAGATTCTAAATGCTGAGGCTTTAGCTATTGAAAAATGTAAAACAAAATGCTGTAACAATAATACACTAACAGAAATACTATATGCATGGAAATGTCTACTTCAAAAAGATAAAACGACGACGATAAAAAAAATAAAAAGAGAAAGACAGAACAAATAGATACTGCGACTATGATGCAGGCCATGGCTGATAGTGAATCTGCACAATCCTATTGTGCTGCAAAGATCACATATTTCGAACGCCAAAGTACTCCATTGAAGAAGACTTAGCCTAATGTCGAAATATGTTTGGATTGTGGTAGTGATGTTAGAGGATGATTTCGTTTGTTGATTTCTTTTAGGATTCAGGTTTCAATTTGGTTTTATCCTTCATTGATTTTATGTATATTTCATTGCAAATTTCATTCCTTTTAACGAGACAGAGTGTTGTTAACCTTTTATTGCATTCCCAGCAGTCAATACATTCTAAGCCTAAATTATTTTATTGTACATAATTCCGTTTACTACAAGATATTTTTAAAAAGACTACTTAAATAGTGAAGTCATAACAACGATTTGAATGCTATACACAACCTACCCAAGAAATACCAAGCTTCCAAGGCTGTATGGGGTAAGTCTGAATTTCTTATCAAATACAACAATAGCATATCCCTAAACGCGTCCTCGTCCAACAACCGCTACGCATGTAATAAAAACGTGCGTAACAGTAATTTCCTGCAACACATTATATGTAGTAAAATACCATAAATACATACCCTAGTTAACAGAAACCACCATTTACGATCTTGTAATGGGTGCTGATGGAGAGAGAAAAAGGAACTGGTATTTCATATTCGTAAATTCACAGCCATTTCATTATCTTTCTAGAACTTCCTAAACTTTATGTTTCTATAATTTTAGTATGTTGGCGACTACAAACTGCAAGCATACACTCAGTAGACAAAACATTAGATAGGAGTGATGGACAGTTGACATGGGCATCCCCCACGCAGAGAGGAACAGACACAAACTGAACGCAGGTGATAAATGGGTAGACACCAGACTTCTCAACAGTGTACCGCAACTGATAAACATGGTGATCCGAGCGATTTTGATTGCGGATGCACTGTCAGTGAAAGATAGATTAGGCCATTCTATCGCCCAAGTGGCAAGAACCCTAGGGTTCTCGAGGGAAACTGTGTCAAGGGTGTACTGCGAGTATGCCAATGACGGACGTACCAGTACGCAGACTGCAAGCAGTGGCCGACCACACACCATTGATGACAAGGGTCAATGTACACTATCCAGGTGTGTACAGACCAACCACTTGCCAACAGCAGCACAAATCACATCCAGGTTAAATGTCGTACAACCAAGCAGCAGCAGCGAGTGAATGGTACAGCGCAGACTGGGCTACGGGAGCGACACCGTATTCGTGTGGCACTGTTGACTGCTCATCATTGGACATTGTGCCTTGCCGTTTAGAAGTCCGGTTTTATTATCAAAACTGTCAAGATTACCAAGACTGTTTGATAATCTTGAGATATGTTTGCTGAGTCCAGGTTATCAAAACTAGACTTCTGTAAAGTGGTGCCACGTCGTGTGGTCTGATGAATCTCATTTTCAACTGTACCAAGCTAACAGGAGGGTGTGGGGCCATGACTCCGTTGTGCCACGTCTGCTCTATTCAAGATGGCAGTGGCTCTGTGATGGTTTGGGAAGCCTTCTCATAGGACACATTAGGTCCCTTAGTGTAGTGTGTCTGGAGAGGTCCTCAACTACATCCTGTAGGTGGTCACCAAATAAAGGTCTCTTATGCACTGTTTCTATTGGAGATAACATCCACATCAGACAAGCACAAAGCACATCCAGGTTAAAAGTCATACAACCAATCAGCATCAGCGAGTGAATGGTACAGTGCAGGCTGCATACCCTGGGGTACGGGAGCGACACCCTATTCGTGTGGCACTGTTGACTGCTCACCTTTGGATATTGCGCCACGTCTGGTGTCAGGATTATCAAAACTGGACTTCTGTAAAGTGGTGCCACGTCGTGTGGTCCGACGAATCCCATTTTCAGCTGTACCAAGCTGACGGGAGGGTGTGGGCCCTGACCCTGTTGTGCCACGTCTGCTCCGTTCAAGATGGCGGTGGCCTGCGATGGTTTGGGGAGCCTTCTCATGGGACACATTAGGTCCCTTAGTGTGTCTGGAGAGGTCCTCAACTGCTGCGCATTACCAGCATGTGCTGGCGGATCACCTAAACATTTTCATGGCTGGCGCGCATCCTGCTGCCGAAGATCTATTGGAGCAGGAAAATGAGCTGCCTCACCAGGCCGCAATCCCCCAGGCATGACTAGATGAACGCTCATCTGAGTTTGGAACCATCCAGTGGCTGGCGCCCGGATTTAAAGCCTGTGAAAGGTCTTTGGAATGCTGTGGAACGGAACATCGGATCCATTTATCCTGGATTGATGTATCGGGCAGAGTTGTAGACAATGCTGCAACACAGGCATGGTTGGTAGTACCTCCAGAAACCCTCCGGCACTCGGTGGAGTTGATGCCTCAGTGTGTATAGGCTGTTATTCCCACTAGAGGAGGACCAGCTATGTGGTAGGTATCTCTAATGTTTTGTCCACTGAGTGTATTCTCTTATATGTTTCAAAAATGGCTGCCCCTGGCTACATCCTGTAGGTGGCCACCAAATAAAGGTCTCTTATGCACGGTTTCTATTGGTGATAACATCCATGTGAGACAAAACTGTCTGATTTAGTTTCACTGTAATAAGTTAATTGATAAACATATCATGACTATTTAGTTTTAACCTGACATGTAATATGCCCGAAATTGCCATTTTTTGAGGCATTGGGTTATAACAAAATTCACTAATATTGAATGTTTTAACTCCATGACTTTGTTATAAATGGGTTCAACTGTACTAATGATATGAAACAAATGGATTTACAGAAACTATTTGGGAAATCTATGATGAAATGAAGTATAGAAGGTCTTGTGTATGTCGTGTGATGAATTTAACTGAAGCCCATGTTGTGTGTCAAGATTGCTGTAAATGGAGAAGTTTGATACGGAAACAGTAAGTAAATAATCAGTTAAAAATTTATCTGCTGGTTTGTATTATCTGTTTAATGTTCATTTGTCAGATGGTGCTTTTTTTTTTTTTTTTTTTTTTTTTTTTTGAGGAGCTAACCTCTGAATATCAGAGAACAGCTTAATGATATGTGTGTATGTATGTATTTGGAAAATCCGATAGCAGGCAAAGGTAATTTTTAAAATTTGAATTTTATTTTAACAAACATCAAGGTTGGTTTATAGGCAAGTACATACAGTAATACAGTTAGTTCTATTGGCCTCAATTTATACCCAATGGATGATATACTTCAGGGTTTCCACTGAAAAAAATTTAAAAACTATAAGAAATCCCTGACTTTTCCAGATGGTTTTGTGGAAGTTTGACTCAAGTGATCTAGCAACAAACTGTTACATTTCTTTCCACTCTTGCATTTTCTCACCAAAGCACATATTTTTAAATTCTTTAAATATCTGATCTTTACACAATTATTTTCATTTCATTAATATGAGCATCACAAAAGTTCTGCACACGTTAACCTAAACTGGAAGCAGATGATGCAATTGAGAAAATGATTGTGTCATGTCTCTTAGCAATGCAGTAGTGTCAGAACAATGCACTATCATTTGCTGTGTGGATGTGGGAAGGTTTGGAAATGGAAACGTGCAGCTCCTCGGGTCAAGCCACAGTGTTAGACCAGCACTCGTATGTGAAAATAGAAGCTCTGTGGGAGAAAACTCTGACACAGGTCCACACTGCCTTGCAAGAAGTTTGTGGGGAAGCAACTCTTGGTTGAAGCACAATTTTTCACTGGGCATCATGCTTTCGGGAGAACTGAAGCACCATCGAAGACGATCACCACTCAGACTGACCTCTAATGGTGACAGACAAAACATCTGTCGCCACTATTGCAATGCTTCTCGAAGAGAATCGCCGTTTGACAGTCGAAGAGACTGCTCATCAGGCAAATTTGTCCACCATGTCTGTTCACCAAATTTTGACAGACTCACTCGGAAAAAGAAAAATCGCTGTGCACTGGGTTCCCCATCAACTCACCCCCGAGCAGAAGTGAGCATCGTACAGGATCACCTCCACAGGTTTGAAAGGGAGGGAGGGAGACACCTTCCTGAACAGAATTGTCGCAATTGACGAGACTTGGACTCACAATTTCGAGCCTGAACTGAAGTCACAATCAGTGGAATGGAGTAATACAAGTTCCCCACATCCCTCAAAGTGTCGTCGGGAACACTTCAAAGTGAAGTAAATGATGATTTTGCATACGATGCCCAGGGTGTTGTGGTCTCTGATCGAGTGCCGGTAGGGGAAAAATGTCAATGCACAATATTATAGTGACTTTCTGAGGACAAAGTAGAGACCAAAAATTCGTCAAAATCGCCCCAACTTGTTGGAAGCAGAAGCGATCTTGTTGCATGATGATGCATCGTGTCATGGTGCAGTGTCGGTACGAGGACTTTTGTCGAAATATGGCTGAGAAACTTCACCCCACCCACAATACAGCCCTGATCTCAGTCCACCTGACTTTGATCTTTTCCCAAAGTTACAAAATCTGCTCCGTAGCGTCCGCTACGAATCGCTGGACAAACTGTCGTTGGACGTGGCTCGAGTGATATGACAGCTGAACAAAGATGGCGTACTACAGGGCATCCAGGACCTGCCTCACAGCTGTCATTAGCAGCAGAGGGGAGTACATTGAATGGCAATAAAGAAGTTTTGTCCGTTACTTCGCACTTTTCTCAAAAATGGACAGTGTGCAGAACTTTTGTCAGGACCCCCATAATATCAACTAAATGCAGGAGGTACTTAAATAGTATAACTATATTAGTGATCGAAAATTTCTTGGCGTAGAATGCAGGAAGTAAGTTATCTTTGGTACCATAATTTCTTGATCTTTTATGAACTTGAGTGATATACTGCCAACATAGAATTTGTTAATATATTTTCATAGAAATAGTACATGCGCAAAAAAAACCTGTCAACTGATTAGTTTCAGTTTTTCTTTTTCCTATAACATGATGCAGCTAAGCTTAATGACCAAATAGGCTTGTTCCGAGAAAGATGTTGCAAGAGAATTAAACCAAAAAAAGGCTCCGATTCATCGGTTGGTTGGTCCTGTCGTGAGGTGTTTCTCCTGAGACCCACATAATAGATGTGGCTTGTTCACGATGCAGATCAGCTTGTCTGCTATCCAACGTAAAACTGTCCCTAGGTGGTGCTAGTGGCCGGACATAGAAAATACGAACTCTGCGGTGGTAACCATTAGGAAAGCATTGTGTGCCGACATAAATTCCTGTCCTTGTCATCAATTGTTGGTAGCGTATTTCACTTAAATTTTTTTATCAGTTATTTTAAGAAAATGAAGAAATGACATGCAAATCTTACAAGCTTGTTGTTTCGTAACCAAGATTTAGTACAGTGACTAGAGTCCTTCAAAAAAGAAAATGTAAAATAATAAATATAGCATCACATGTCTATAACTCTCATGAGCCATACCACAATTTACCTTACAAAATCATTAAGGTAGTAGAAAAGCTACCAAAAATCTCAAGTTTTGTGTTTCTGTTGTGAATGTTTACATCTTTGCATTTCAATGATCACAAAAATAAAAGATCTCTATTGTGATAATACTGAGATAAAATTAAATAGCTATCTCCTTTTATATTTATTTCATATTGTGTGTCACTTATATCAGTTCACTTTTAATTAAAGTGCGGGTTTATTTAATTTTGAACAACATATTTGTTGGCGAAACCACACCTGCTATCACCGTTGTTTACATTTTTAGTAACGGTCTCTAGCGGTCAAAACTTTCAACAGCGCGGACACTTTTTCTCATCAAGATCTCCCTATTGGTTAGGTCATATCTATTAAGTGGGTCTCGATTTCTCCAAACAGAAGTTTCCAGGACAATGTGCCCAATTGCTCCACATTACAAGACACGAAACTGCCTGCAGGAACCGAATAAAAACTTAGACAATCTCCAAGATCCAATATTGATAATTTTTTATGCAATTAAGGAATAATGTATTATGTATTTGAAGTACGACCTATCAAATTATAAGCAAGCAGTAACTGCAAACAGAAGTCTGAAATCTGATTTTCTTTTTTATAGCAATATAAAAATTCCCTGATTATTCAAGAAAACCCCACTTTTTTGTGACTTTTAGAAACATTTTCAAATTTCCTGAGAAGTTCAGGTTTCCCAGCATGTGAGGGAACCCTCTAATTCAACCCCCCCCCCAACTTTGACAGTCCAAATTATTACAATTTTTTTTTTTTTTTTTTTTTTACATGTCACTGCCAAAAACCTATCCATTTTGAAAGAAAATGTTTCAATTTTTATGCAAACCTGTTCTAGAGCAAACATGAAAATAAAAGATTAAAAAGGACAAATTTTGATTTCACAAGTAAAAGATATCATGCCAAACGTTATGTGTGCTATAATTTCAAATTAAAATTGAGGATTGCAGTATGTATTTCATATTATTCTACGTTATGTTTTGCTTGGGAATCAAGAAACCCTAATTTTCTCCCTAGAAAATAGTACTCATTAGTCTATCAAAAGTTGTTGAAAATGCCAGCAAAGTGACCGAGCGAAACATATCTAAAGTGACAGGAGAGGATGTTATCAGTACAATAAATGCTCTACACCTAAAAATCTGTTTTTATCTTTTCAAAAGGCTTTTATATTTCGTTCAATTACAATGAATCTTATCTCTATAATATTCTAAAGTATCCTAATTTTTGTTTTAAGGTAGACTCATTAATTTTTGATTTTAATGGAATCAACACTTAAGTTAATAGATTTGATAATCTGGAACGTTCAGAATGATTTTAGCCACTTGGATTAAATTTTCTGACAATATTAACAGAACTTTAAAGTACTGCTCATTTTTAATTCCAAAATAAACCAGCAAGCTCTGCAAAATTTTCAGCTAAATTATTATTAGAAAATTTAATCTAAGTAACTCAACCAGTGTTGGTTCCATTCTGAAAATTAATAAAATCATTGAAGAAAAAAGTCCCATGATTGCATTTAGCTAGTCATATACTGTATTGTGCATGTGGCACCATCTACTTGCAGGTCTGAACACCACCAAAGGAAAAATTGTTGATTCTTAATATAAGTAAGGTTAAGTTTTAGAAAATATTAAGTATACTAGACTATAATGTAAAGTTTTTTTTATCGATGTGCAAATTTTCATTGTTAGGCATTGGCCTACATTAATTGCAAAGAAAATGCACGCAGAAGTTTTTACCATTTGAAACATAGGGCAGAGTTTTTAGGTGGATCCACCTTAATCTTTTCATCCTTGGGAATACATTAATTGCAAAGAAAATGCCTGTAGAAGTTTTTACCATTAGAAACATAGGGCAAAGTTTTCAGGTGGATCCACCTTGAACCTGAACTTTTGCACAATTAATTTCTATTCATCTTAAATAACCAGAAGAAATACTGACATGAATTCAAGAAACTGAGAAAGCATAACCAAACCTAATTCTTCTAGCTATCTTGCAATCTTACAGTTAGAATTATTCTGATATAAATAGTACCACATTCGGAATGTAACATCTTTTTTTCGAAGCAAAATAAAATGTGGAGAACACAAAAGAATACTATAAGAAATACATACTGAAACCTTTAATGAAAAATAACACATATTTTAGATATTTGAACAATTAACCTTAGGCCTCATTAAATATTCAAATAAAAAGTTCATCAGCTACGAATTTTTAAATTCATTACTTAAGTTTATAACTATCTTGTACATCTGAATAAAAAATCTGCCTCATCTTGCCAATACTGAAAAAAAAAAAAAAACTATTTACTGATCAATACCAATGTTAATTACCTTATATTCCAATAGAAATATCCTGCATGCAGAATGTATGGCCTAATAAGTATATTGAATACTCAAATATCAGCTATGAAAAATTTTAAAGTTGTTACTGAAGTCTATAATTATCTGCCTTATTTTGCCAATACAAGAAAAAAAAAAAAAAAAGCTGTACTTATTGACCAATATTGATGTTAATCACTTTATTCCCATAGAATAAATACTATTTTCCATAGTTCACATATTTAAATAATTCTTGTACTTTAAAGTAATGTGCTTGAATTCAAATGCACTCTATAATTTCTTCTTCACAATGAAAAAATCATGGAAGTTCTAAGAACTGTTATTTTTATCCCTCTCTTCAAATTTGCAGCACATCTTTCTAGTAAATTCTATGAATCAGAACATATATAGCAAACATTTTATTGTAGCAAGTATAACTGAACAATACTTCTTACGGAAAACAGGCACCAACACAGAAGCTCACATTTTTTTTAAATGCAACCTTGAAATATTCGAGTTGTTCTCTTAAATATAACTCATAAAATGAAACTTAACGAATTCCACAATACTATAGAATCGAAATGAGAGTTTGTTAGTAATTATAATTAGATAATGAATTTACAAGCTTAAACTTAATATGCTGTATGAATTTATTATTAAATCCCACATTGTGACACTACTGGAGAAATATTATTCTACCAAATTGATGAAATCCAATTGTTTTTATTTAAAAATCATTTTATGCCTGGCCAGAAAAACTTAATTTGAAGCCTTATTCCTAACACTGAATCTCAAAAGCCTGATATACAAAAAATGTTTAAAATTTACACAGAGGAAAATTATTCCATTGCATCATTTAGCCAAAAAAAAAAAAAAGTATCACCTGGATCTATTTCAATTTCGTAGTTTAATTGTTAAAAAAAAAAAAAGCCCTAGTCTACGGCCATGTAATTCAAACAATAGAAATACATTTTGTAAAAAAAAAAAATTTAAAAAAAAACTGCAACTCAATGGCATTAAAAAAATTGAGAAAGTGATGCAAATTTTAAAAAGATATGTACATTATGACACCAGTTTTCATACAACATACTATTTAAAAATTGATTAAAACTCTCTTCTATACACATAACCAGATTTTTGGATAAATTTGTCTTTTTGACTATGATTAAATCTAGAATTTTCCACTTAGTCATGACAAAGCTAACAAGAAACTGGACATCCAAAAATATACTGCTGTGTAGTTTCAAAAGAGGAAAAATATTGTTTCTAAATATGCCTAACAACACTTTTTTTTTATCTTTTCTTTTTTCTGGGAAAAGATCTCTAAGGCAACAACTTGTTCAAAATATCCCCATAAATACAAAAGTTTCATAAAACATCCGTACTGTATATATAAACACTCACAACCATAAGAAGAGATGCATGTGGCTTATAAAGAATGTTAAAAGGCTACACCCTTCTTGTACTGAGGTGAGCAAAAGTAAGAAAACCAGAACTGAAATTGCACAAAGCAGCAGCAACAAGTGTTATCATCTGGGATGACATATTGCCTAAGTCTTTTCTTTTCTTTCTTCACATTGCACTGACTGCTAAGGGAATGAAGGGAATGCTATAGAGAAGTGAAATCAAAATTATTTTACTCTTATTAGCACATAAAGGTAGTAGTTTTAATACTTTAACATGTCAACAAAGAACAACCTTCATTAACATGATTTGACTCTTTATAACAGTTCTCAAATAAGGTCTCTTTTTTTCTCTTTGTAATAAATATTCAACTACTAATTGCAAAAAAAAAAAAAGGGGGGGGGGAAATCCTCATTAACAACCAGTATTAAATGGGCCATTGCTGACAGGAAAAAAAAATCAGCAATCTAAAAACCCTAGTAAAGGTACTTCACAGAGAATGCTTTTAAAGTCAGGCTTGATTCTTTTGTCTTCAGTTTCACCGCCAAAGCTTATCTCAGAAATACTTACACATGTTGAGGCAGTCACAATGTACGTCTTATATTTACTGTCAAAAATCACAGTGCTGAGCCCAACAGGCTTAAATAGATCACATAAGGATAAAGAAATCTTTGAAGGCAGTATGTAGAAACATCAACACTTAAGTCTTGAAAATATGCACCAGTTTGAAAATTTACTAGGCAAATACTCAGCTTTCCAGTAGTGTAAGAACAGAGTCCATGGGGAAGGGGGGACAGAAAAAAAAATACTTTCACTTTTTGAAGCGATCCACAGGTGGAGCTACCTGCTGATAATTCAATCGCAAAGCAATAACAGGAACAACGAGACGGCCAACTTTGTGCATTCATTCATATCTGCAGTTTGCGACAGTTGGACCCAAATTCGCCACTTTCAAAAAAGTTCTTGCTACTCTGTCCTTGCTGATATTCACTCTTTGTAAACTTTGAAGTTTTTTTCTCTTTTAATCCTTTCAAAATCTGTAAAAAGAGAAGATAGCAATTAAGAACAGCAATCAGGTCACCAGAACTGCTTTAAATTCTCAAATGTATAAGATGAGTTCAAGAAATAGGTGGAATGCAACTTGCATGTACTAAATAAACGTAGGTTATAAGAACTAAGCATGCTTTAGTTATGTAAAGAAAATTAGAAATGCTTTACGGGGTAACTGTCACTTCACCTATAACAAATTCTATCTTCAGCAACAAGAAGTCCTAATGGGATCTCCACTTTCACCCCTTCTTGCAACATACTGAAAATTTTGTCATCACTGAGTACTATCTTCAACCCACTGTCTGGCTTTGTTATGTGGATGATATACACTGGTTTCCATAAATTAAGCAACAAATGGAAAAATTTTGATAACTAAAAAGTATGCACCCAATTTGGATGAAATTTGGTGGTAAGCTTTTTCAAACCATGCAACAACAACGTAAGAACATGTGATACAAAGAATTTACATTTTGTATGAGTGGTGTGAATATGAAAATACAGAATTATGCACTGAAGAGCAACTGAATTAAAGACAGCTGGCATTATGCAAATGTGGCGCTGTGGGCGGCCCTGTAAACTGAAACGACATGACATATGCAGCGATCTGACAATATAAGGAGTGATGCGACAGGAATCGGTAAGAGTCGGACGCAGTATGGGTAAGACGAAGGATCTAAGCGCATTTGATCGTAGGCAAATTGTCGGGGCCTGACGAATGGGTCACTTCATCTCGCAAGTTATGCAGGCAGTGGAATTTTCACGAGCCACTGTGTCACGGGTGCACTGTAAGTACATCGAAACCGGTAAAACCATACCTGCAAGGGCCAACTGCCGTGGACAACAGCGTGTGGATGAGCGGGGTCATCGTCAGCTAGCTCGCATTGTAACAGCGGATATACATGCCACAGTGCAAGAAATCACTCGGCAATTTAACGCTGGTGCACAAAAACGTGTAAGCAGCCACACCATCCAGAACCATCTATTCGCTATGGGGTACAGAAGCCATCGTACCACGAGGGTACCGTTGCTGACCGCACATCACAGGGTGCAAAGATTAGCATGGGTGCGGGAACATCATCACTGGACTCTAGACATGTGGGAAAATGTTGCCTGGACTGAGGAGTCGAGATTCACGGTACATGCGGATGGCAGGATACGAGTACGGCGCAAACCACATGAAGCGATGGATCCTTCTTGCCACCAGGGTACTCTTCAAGCTGGTGGGGGTGGCATTCTCGTCTGGGGGCTGTTTACGTGGACTGAAATGGGACCCCTGGTACGTGCGACATCGTCCCTCACAGGTCAACGTTACCGGGATATCCTGGACGACCATTTGCTCCTGTTTGTGCGTCTTCAACATCCCACTGGGGACCTCATCCTGCAACAAAACAATGCAGCTCCTGAATCGTATCCAAATAGTTGGATGAACACTCCACCAACGTGACCTCGCTTCCTTGGCTAGCTAGGTCACCTGACCTCAATCCCATCAAGCACATCTGGGATGCCATCGAGAGAGATGTTCGAGGCTCTGACCCCCTCCATCAAATCTTCGTGAACTGTGGGAGCTTGTTCAGGGGTTGTGGATCCGTATGGCTTCCCAACACTTCCGGTGTCTTGTCAAGTCCATGCCGAGACGAATCGCTGCCGTCATCAGGGTGAAAGGTGGTGCTACACGTTACTAGACAGGTATATCTAATTCAATTGCTCTTCAGTGTAGGTATCAAGATGAAATAGGAAAAGGTACTTCAATATGGAGTGTGGTTACCCCGAACAGCAATACAGGCCTGACAGCAATGTTCCATACTGTAAATTATAGCGTCTAGCAATTCCATGCTTAGCTGCATCCATTGCTCAAGCAAAGCAGTGCAGGGTTCAGTGAGGGAGCAGGATGCCAGCAACATGCTTTCCGAGAGTATCCCAGATGTGCTCAATGGGATTCAGATTGAGAAAGCATGCTAACCACTCCATACTAACTATAGTCGCCTGTTCCAGGTGCTGGTGCACGAGGCGAGCTGTGTGAGGGCGGGCGTTATCCACCTGCAGTACAAATGTATCGCCGATTGTGGCCGCATAAGGACGAACAATAGATTCCAGGATGCAGTCTCTATACTTCTGAGCATTGAGGTTTCTATGCGGTAACGCATAGAGGTCAGCACAGTACCTATTAATATGCCTTCCCACACCAGAACACTACCACCACCATAGGTGTCCGTTTCCTGAATATTAGAGGGAAGATGGCGAGTACAGGCCTCTCTCCAGATCCAAACTCGGCGAGTATCACTCTGTAAACAGTATCGCGACTCATCAGTGAACAGAACGGACCTCCACTGATTTCGAGTCCAGTTCACATGCATTTGCGCCCAATTGAAACGTTCCCTCCAGTGGTGGGGGCGAGTGGCACGCATAACACCTGTTGCCGAGCATACAGTCCTCCTGAATGTAACCTTCTGCATACCATCCATCTGGTGGCTGCTGCAAGCACAGATCTGAGATAATTTGGAGTAGCCGTCCTGTTCCAAAAGCCGCAAATACCGGTTATATGCAGAGGTCGTCGCCCTTGGCCTGCCTTTAAGAAGCTGCATCCGTTGCTTGGAACGGCTGCCAAAATCGACGTTGAGCCATCTTGCGACGTCCACCTGCCGTTGCCCTGCTTCAAGTCGGCCTATCACTCTGTAGCGTAACTCCGCTGATAAATGACGTCTCTTTTGACAAAAAAAAACAAGAGTCCTTCAAAAGAAAGTTCCCTCCGTTTGTGATAAAACTCTCTGCATGTTGTCTCCAGGTCTCGTGAAAGTGGCAGAGTGAGTTAGTTTACTCGAAAGTGGCAGAGTGAGTGCGATCACAAAGGGCACAGCAGACATTGTCCCTGAAGATGACAATGCACACATTACCGAAATGCATAGGAAGAGAGTATTGGAAGGACACCATTCCTTATGCTTAGGTCACCGTGATTTGGCATTTCGAGAGGTTTTATGTTATCCAGTATCACTTTCCACTTCGTTTTAAGGCAGTGTTTTAATGTTTCAGCTGTGTTTTTACGTGGTACAAGACACAAGTTCGACTATTTTCGTACTCGAGAATTTTAGTGTTTTACGTTGGTGCTTTTGTGGGTTATTTCACATTCTTTTTCGTGAAGTTTGGTGATATACTGGGTTGAGAATAGAATTTCAGTGTAGTGTGTACCTTGAAGGAATCCAGTCCTATCAAAGATGTGGTTGGAACAACGTACGGGTAACAACATAATCGCTCAATGAATTACCCTACGGTGAAAGGTATGTTCTCCCAGTTCGTTTTTGATGTATTATATTTCATTTTTGTAGGAAATACAGTATTTTTAAGGATTCTAGAGTAAAGTTTTTATATATTGAGATTTTAAAGTTATCGAAGAGTTTCCTCCTGATGCCATACATGGAGAGCTGGAGACAACATGCAGAAAGCTTTATCACAAACAGAGATAACTTTCTTTTGAAGAATTCATGGTTTTTCGTCAAAAATGACATTTCAGCATGTTACTGGAAACTCAGAATATCATATAGGTGAAACTCACATACTTGGGTTGTCACTAAGGATATTTAGAAGTCTTTCTGTGTAAATGATGTCTCGAAGCCATGTTAACAAGATCTCTACCTCGAAATCTTGTCATTCACTGCCGCACGTGAATTGGTGACTACCTCTGAAACAGCTGGTTTTAAGCTAATGCGCATTTGCATAAAGAGCTGCCAGCACCACTCATTTGCCTTCTGTACATCGATGCTGTTTGCCTTCGCTGGCAACATATGCAAATTCCGTGCAATTTGAACCATATTTCGCCCAATTATCGCAATTTTTCAGTTTCTTGCTTAATTTATGGAAACCAGTGTATTTGTTGCCGGGCCTCAATCTTCTCAGGGTTTACAGAGGATGTTCACACATTTTTAGAACAATTTTCCAGCAATATAATTATTGTTTAAAACAAAATTATTTCTTTCTTAAATGTTCTACCTGATAGCCCTTTCTCTGGACTATGAATGATTTTCCACCAATATAATTGTTTAAAATAAAATCATTTCTTTCTTAAATGTTCTACCTGATAGCCCTTTCTTCTAGACTATGAATGATTTTCCACCAATATAATTGTTTAAAATAAAATCATTTCTTTCTTAAATGTTCTATATGATAGCCTTTTCTCTGGACTAAGAACGATTTTCCAGCAATATAATTAATGTTTAAAATAACATTATTTCTTTCTTAAATGTTCTATCTGATAGCCCTTTCTCTGGACTATGAACCTACATCTAGATTTTCAAGATAACAGGGCATTTCTTAAAATTGGTAGTGGTCAAAATAGTATAACTATACTAGTGATCTGAATTTCTTAGCATAGAATAGAAAATCAAAGTTTCCAAGCTTTCACACATCAACTTGATAGCTTTCTCAAGGAAAGTAGACAGCAAAGTGAATGAACACTTCAACTTGAACGCAGTGACTTGACTAGACAATAAATGAATAGATGCGAATATAATTATTCATTTTGTAGAAACGATGTGTCATGTTGACTGGGCACGCGGTATTGTGAAAGAAAATGCAGCATTATTTGACAAACTGGTTCTAAACTTGTGGCAATTCTAGAGAGATGCTATCATTGCAAGCCTCACAGTTGGTAATGATCTCTAAAGTTTTGCAAATGGCAGTAGATTTAGGCATGGAGTAGGAAGGTAATTTCTTTATATCATCCCACATAGGATCAATGGATTTGAACTTTATTTCTCTGGACCGGACAATAAATGAATTTTTCATGGTTACTTTTCCATCTGTTGCATTTCTTTTATATTCATTGAGCCTAATTCTAAAGGAACGCTTGGTCATTCCGATGTAATCTCTTGGAGCCGTCCAGATATTGCAGTGGGATGGCATAAATGCCTGCCTCATTGAGACGCGGGGGCTTGTCAATATTTTTCTTGAGCATGGAATATAAAGATGCCAAAGACCTTATATGCCAACACCGAAGTTCATCCTTTTGAGTACGTTCTTGAGTCTATAGGAAACATTTGGTATGTAGGGAATAAAGCCCAGGTAGCATAGTTGTGGCACAACAGAAGGATTAACACGACTGGATCTGGATTTTTTTACACAATTTTGTATCTGGTTTGAGGTGTATCCTGCCTCAGTAGCCAATTCGGTTATGTTTTTTAGTTCACATTGTCTAGACTGAACATCGGAGACGGCGAAGGCTCTTCTAATCCAAGAATGGAAGAATTCTGCTCTTTTGTGATCGGATCACTAATACAGTTATACTATTTTGAGTATAGTTGGTGTACAGTTCCTGTTTATTAATTGGTAGTGGCATTTTATTCCACTGCTTTCCATAGGCCAATCATTGTTTTAGGTCTGTGTTCAGAAAGTGCTCTTTTTAGAAATCCGAAGGCACAATAGTCCATTGGTGAGACATCAGGAGAATTTGAAGGAATGTGAGCAAAAAGTATTGACTTGATACCCATCTCTTTTTTCATTTTTTCAAAAAACAGAGTGGTAGATTTGGATGTATGACTGGTAACCTTATCCTGCTGGAGTTCTACTCTTTGAAGGCTCTGTGAATAAAGAAATGGTATTTCTTCTTTAAATATTGGAGTTAAAACATTATTTTGGTACTATGCAGAATTGATGTTAACATTCTTTTCAGCTTTTCTTAACTTTAATTTCCCACTGAACAAGAAACCACCAATAATCCTGAATACACCTCACTGAAACTTCCTTTGGATTCTTAGAACCAAGTTTGCAAGTCTTTTTCTGCTCTTTTGCGAGAGCAAATTGACCTTTTTTGTTAGTCATTTTGGTAGATCCATGCTTCATCGATAGTCACAATAGATTTTTACACGTCTCCAGCTAGGTGATTTTCATAAAGTAGTCTACAACGTGTTCTGCCCTCTGATCGGCCACATGCCTAGGCAGTGAACATTATGTTTTTTTTTTGTTTTTTTTTGGAAGGGGGTGTCAGATTCAAACCTCTGTTTATTTACAATGCTGGCTACCCAAAATGCAACACCAAGAAGGACACGAGATAGCAAGGCCAGATTTACTGGACACATAATAACAGATACCAAGATGAAACGATTGAGCTTACAGGCCCGTGCGACTTGCGGAACACAGACATCAATAGTTCGTGTGGCCTCAACCGCTGGCAATAACGGCCGCTACACGCCGCGGCATCAAACGAAAGAGACTTTTGGATGTGGGCTTGGGGTATGTCGGTACAAGCTGCTTCCACACGTTGCCACAGTTCATCAGGCGTAGCCACGGGTGGTGCTTGCTGGGCCACTCGGTTGCCGATCAGTGACCAGACGTGTTCGATGGGCGACACATCGGGAGAACAGGTGGGCCACGGCAGCAGTGACACCTGGTGGGCCGTGAAGAATTGCTGCACGATGTGTGCCACCTGCAGGCGCGCATTGTCCTGTTGAAACGTGGCCACTGGCAGGTCCTGCAGGTAAGGGAGGACTACAGGCTCCAAAACGTCGGAGATGTAGCGGTGGCTGTTGAGTGTACCAGAGGGGTGCGGGTGTCATATCCAATTGTGCCCCAAACCATAACGCCAGGCTACGGACCGGTATAGCGATGCATAATGCAGGCGTCATACAGTCTCTTGACGTGGTGCCACCACACGGATCAGACCATCGTGGTGTTGCAGGCAGAAGCGGGATTCGTCGGAGAAGACAATGTCGTGCCATTCCGTAGTCCAGGTGCGGCGTTCAACGGCCCACTGCTACCGCTCTTTATATGATTGGAGGTTTAACGACCACCGTGAGCAACTCAATGGGCTATAAGCAGTCGCCCGTCCCTAATTTAGGGTCACTGGTTCCAGGGAAGGGAGAGAGCCAGTGTCGTAAGACAAACACAACATCCATGCCTGACCGGGATTCGAACCTGGACCCCTTACGGATGAATGATCAGAGGCCAGCGCCTTAGACCACTGCGCCACCGGGGCGGCTGCTACCGCTCTCGCTGGTGGTGTAACGTCAATGGTAATCGGAGCAATGGGAGCCGTGGAACAAGTCCCCGCTCCTTCAGACGACGTGAAACGGTATGTGCTGACACAGGTTGTTGCGCAACACACCCTAATTTCTGCACTAACGTTCGTGATGTGGCGGTGCGAGACTTCAATGCCCGCCGCACAACATGCAGGTCCTCTCATTCGGTGGTGTGCCGCGGCAATCGCTCACGTCAGTCGGTCCGTCCCTCCTGCACCCACTGAATCCATACTTGCCTTACTGTGGCTGGATTTCGTCCCACATGGGCAGCGATGTCTCAGTACGATAAACCGCTGTCGTGATAAGCCACTATTCGTCTTCTGTCGAACTCCGAAACGTGCTGGAATGACTGCCGTATTCTGCGACGAGGCATCAGGAAGCTTCCCACGCACAGGTCCGGCAACACAACACACTTCCACTACTTACACCCCGCCTTCTGTGCACCCTTCTTATAGTGCTTCTCTGTGGCATGCCGGGCGTACATGATTTGCATATGCCCTGCAATGCTAATCGTTTGCATGTCCTCTCGTGGGCAAAGCATGCTACG
This sequence comes from Macrothele yani, assembly GCA_039090855.1. Taxonomy (NCBI): domain Eukaryota; kingdom Metazoa; phylum Arthropoda; class Arachnida; order Araneae; family Macrothelidae; genus Macrothele; species Macrothele yani. Next base: position 70,705,057 of record CM077000.1, on the reverse strand, counting down.
AATTTCAGGCCGATCGGATGCTTCCTTCTTGGTGTTGCATTTTGGGGGGCCAGCAGTGTAGCTTGTTCACAGTTGATACACAAATTTTTAATCACTTAGCAATTGCTCTTTGAGTTGGTAGATTTTCTCTTAAGACCAGATACCTTATACTTTTGAAAGTTGTAAAAATACATACCTTCTTTGGATATTTGTTTGTTCTTTTTCCTGTTATAAAAGCAATGTTTGATGATTTTTCCTTCTTATTAATAATATTGCTTATTTTACATTTAGAAATGCTAATTCCATTTTGTGTGCAAAACATTCCTATTTCTACTTCAGCTGGTACCACAGTATACATAGCCAGCACATTTCGCAACATTACTAAACACCACTTGGCTGAGCACAGAAAGAATGTTGCCCATCGTAGACGTAATGCCTCCTTGGCTTTACTACTTTTCTCTCTGATATACTTCAGCAGTGCCCTTCTGGACAAATAATAATAATAAAAATAAAAAAAAAATTGCTCGTTTTGTCAACAAAAAGGGTGAAAATCTTCCAAATACGTGGCGTCAAAGAATAAACAAAGAAATCGCTCTTTCCACGTTATAGCAACACACAGCAACAGAAAAATTGTTATTCAGCCAATGCTGGGGAATCAAACCCTAGATCTCTTGATATCTAGCCAAGTGCGTTAACCGGTTAAAAAAAAATTCAACTGGATTAACGCCAGGGCGCAAAATTTGCAGTTGCCAATGGCGACCAGAAATTTATTGTTGGCGAGCAGTAAAAATATTAGATTGTTTTCCTGTTCAGCGTTTGATGCTGTTGGGCGGTATCTTCACAAAAATATTTTTAGCTCAAACAGTATGTTCACAAAAATAATTTGAACTGTGATGGTGTCTTCACTTTCAGTAAAATGTTATCTTAAAAATATTTCAGTGTGAGAGGCATCTTGAGTATTGTACTTAATTAAGTGGGGTTTCTTTTTTTTTTTTTGTCGTCATGAAATGTTTTCAGTAAAACGGTCTCCAACTGAGGCGTATCAATCACTGCATCATCACCAGCAGCCCAGCGAGCCAACGAGAGCCTCTTCTGTGGGCTGCATAGCGACAGCTGATGCGAAGTTCGCTGAAAGGAACCCCAAAGCATTGTGGGAAGCGTTTCTTCCCCGCGTGCGTTTCTAGGTCTAACTCAGAATGGGAATGGGCATATCGGATATTAATTTCAAAAAAACATTAACGCATCTGTAATATGGGTGGAAATTTTCAATGTATCAGCGGAAACCAAGACGTTTTGTTGAAGAACCAAAGAATTCCCATCTGCAGCAGTTATTGGCACATGGATGAATAAATCGCTGTTCAATATATCGGTGATAGCTCACTAATTCAACGTCGAGTAACCATAATATCTGTTAATATCTGTATCGTAAACCTCGATGCATTGGTTCCAGTAACAGTGAGGATAAGAACTCAATTTTCGGCGACGAAACATCACAGGAAAGCGGCAAAAACATTGCTAATTCAAGACATAAAGAGGTGATATTCCCTTTCTCAGAATAATAATAAGAAAAATATAGGTGATATTTCCTTTCTCTGCATAAGAACACAAAAAAGAAATTAATTTACTTATCGCAGAAAATTTTTTAGTTGATTGTGCTATTGCAGTTTCAAACATTGGTCGTGAAACCTCGATTTTGGGGAGAGGACTTATCGGTTCCTGCAACATCAAGGAAAAGAACTCTATTTTTGGTGATGAAACGTCTAACAAAACAGCGAAAAAGTCCCTAATTCATGACCTAAGATTATATCTAAAAGAATGCAGCAAAGAGAAATTTGTTTACTACACGTAGAAAATATTCTTTTGTAGTTTCTAACGTCGATTACCACTTGGAAAAACGTTGATTCTTAAAAAACACTGATAATTTTCCCTATCCATACTCCAATTAATCTTTGCTGTACCTGCTGGGATTCCGGGAAACATATTTATGTACATATGAGGAAAAGGAACATGGTGGTGGAGGTGCTGACAATTCGCTTTATGAGGGGATTGGGTTGTGGTGTATGACCGACATTTTTTAGAATGCTATTTTAGTTATTTCTTTTCCTACAGCACTCAAAAATATTGGCCTTTGATGAATTTCCTTTTATTTTATTATTACTATTATTTTCTGAGATCTCAGCTGCAGCACAATTGCAGAGTTGTATATACACTATCTACCAACAAGTAATTGGACACCCCTGCATTCGACGATATCTGCGGTCCTGATACACGTGACAGCCGCCGCCTTTAAATGTTGTGTGGGAAACAACAACGCAACCAGTCGCATGCAAGATGCCACGCAGTTCGGAGCTCTCCGATTTTGAGAAAGGTGTAATTGTCGGGTATCACAGAAATGGCCGATCCATACGTGACGTATCCAGCGAGTTGAAATACCCAAAATCGACGGTTGCCTACGTGATTGGCAAGTGGAAGGTGAGAGGTGACTGCCGGAATGTGCCCTGACCCGGCAGACCCACAAAACTGGGAGTTAGAGACCGACCGGTGCTGACCAGAGACATTCGGAAGAACCGCACCAAATCGATGGCCCACATCCACGAGGAGTTTCAACAGGCATCCGGGAGTGTTCTTTCGACGAATACCATCTGTAAGGAAGTCCATCTGCTCGGTTATCATGGACATGCTGCCGCCCACAAGCTTTTGATCACCAAGTCCAATAGCGCTGCTCGGCTAACGTGGTGCAAAGAACGTCGACAGTGGACCGTTGAACAGTGGAAACAGGTTCTCTGGAGTGACGAATCAAGGTACACCCTCTACCGTTCGGATGGCAGGGTCTGGGTGTGACGTCTGCCTGGAGAACGCCTCCTGCCGGAATGTATTGCGCCAACTATGAAGTTCGGTGGTGGTGGAATTATGCTATGGGGGCGTTTCTCCTGGTATGGCACGGGACCCTTGGTCGCAATTCCTGGTAGACTCAACGCCGAGACCTACTGCACCATTTTGGATGGCCATGCGCTTCCTGCGTTGTGGCAGTTTTACGGGGTAGACCCATGTTACTTTCAGGATGATAATGCCACCTGTCATGTTGCAAGGTCCACCATGGCTTGGTATGGTGACAATGGGGTTAATCGAATGGACTGGTCTGCGCAGAGCCCGGACTTTAATCCTATCGAGCACCTCTGCGACGAGTTGGAGTGTCGACTTAAGGGGTGCCCCCCCCAGTGTCCGAAATCGGTGAAGGAACTGACCTGTCTTCTCCAAGCAGAGTGGAAGAAAATACCGCTAGCCGTCGTACAACGCCTGGTTGAGAGTATGCCCCGGAGGGTCGCAGCTGTAATCGCCGCTGGTGGAAGCTCCACTAACTATTGAAGGTGAATAAACTTCGTTTTCCTTTGCTATCACAGGTGTCCAATTACTTGTTGGTAGATAGTGTTTCAGTATAGTACTTGAGGATATTTTTACATGAAATTGGATCGTGCAATGACTTAGGTCTATGTTTTTTATACGTTACAATAGGTGCATCTCACTTATCTTGCAATGATTAAAGCTCTGAAACATGTAGCTGCCACTAAGACAATTGGCTGGCAACAATTTTGCAGACAGCAGGTGGTGCAAGTGCTTTGAGAATAACAATGTGACCAGCTACTAAGGAAGGCATTCTTTTTTCATTCTGCCAATCTCTCAACTGAATTAAAACCAACTTTTGCTTTCATTTATTATGCTTATCTTAATTTACTTCAATCTTCCAACTGAAATCAAAAGCTTTTGATTTCTGATTTCAATCTGACTGAGAGAAAGTAGCGAACTGTAACTCACACTGCAAACCTTACTCTGATCTGGAACACGCGTGTGACCCCCCCCCCCCCCCCCGCACACACCCTTTTGTGTAGCGGTTTTTCTGTCTGGTTGGTCAAAGAGAAGGAATATGGTAGTGCCGGATTACACCATACAACACAAATTTCCAAGATGACAATCTGTTTTTTGGTGTAACTATGATACGGATGGCAAGTCAGATAATATCCGAAAACTTGAAAATTTAGTCTTCCTGGAGCAGGAAGCGAACCTGTGTCTCCCAGATAGCGCCCGGGTATGCTAACCACTACCCCACCGAGAACGACTAAGGATCAAGTTTCCGATTAATTTGAATATAACGATCACAGGATTTGCTAGACGAAGCTACAGGCATTCATTGTTTAGCGAATCTGGAGGTTTCTATCCCGTGATTGCCCGGAGGAGCAGATAAATCATGAATTGAATATGGGATTAAACTATACAATACAAATTTTGAAGATGACAATCTGTTTTTAGTTTTCGGATATTATCTAACTTACCATCCTTGTCATATTTACACCAAAAAAAACAGATTGTCATTTTCAAAATTTGTATTATATGGTGTAATCCCGTATTTCATTCATGATTTATCTGCTCCTCCGGGCAATCACAGGATAGGATTCTTGACTTCCAGATTCACTAAACATGAATGCCAGTAGCTTTGACTAGCGAATCCTGTGATGGTTATATTCAAATTAATCAAAAACTTGAGGCTTGGGTGGTGCAGTGGTTAGCATACCCTAGCGCTATCTGGGAGGCGAGGGCTCAATTCCCGCTCCAGGACGATGAAATTTTCAAGTTTTCGGATATTATCCGACTTACCACTTTTGTCATATTTACACCAAAAAATGGACTGTCATCTTCAAAATTTGTATGGCAGCGTCAGTGCGTAAGAAAATAAAATTATGAATTTCAATTATTTTCCAAAAAGAAATGCAGAAGTTTTCACTTTCTCTTCCTTTTAATATCTACTGAAATGTTAAAAATAGTAGCTACAGAATTTTGGAACACTAACTGTATTTGTTCTAGCCTCATCTAATACTCAGGAATTACTTATCAATGAATATAAAGAAATTTAACCCATTTGACTTATACTTCATATTGACTTATAAAGTGAAACAAGTTAGTAAAATCATGCAATGCATTGATTATGATACGCTTTCCAACATACCAGAAATTATTACTCAAGTTATGAGGATAAAGGCTGTGGAATAAATCTCGCTCCTGTGCCCTGACCTTTGACCCCATTTCGATGATATTAAACAGAACCGGTAAAGTATACTTCTGGAACAACATGATAAAAGTTTTGTCTCAATCGAAGCATTTTTACGAAAGTTATGACGCATAAGGGCAATGGAATGGTTCCCACTCCAGTGTCCTGACCTTTGACCCCATTTTGTTGATATTCAACAGAACTGGTTCACTATACCCCAGGAACAACATAACGTTTTGTCGCAATCTAAAATTTTTTAGGTAAGTTATGATGCACAAGGGCAATGGAATGGTTCTTACTCCAGTGTCCTGACCTTTGACCCCATTTCCAATAGGGTTCGTCCCCAGTGGCTCCCTACCACATACTAAAATTTCATTGAAGTCGAACCATTTTTACGCAAGTTATGACGCATAAGGGCAATGGAACAAATCCCGCTCTTATGTCCTGCCTGACCTTTAACCCCATTTCGCCCATTTTCAATAGGGTTTGTGCCCAGGTGGTTCCTTACCACACACTAAAATTTCATCGAAATCGAACCATATTTATGCATGTTATGACGCATAAAGGCAATGGAATGGATTCCACCTTTGTGCCCTGACCTTTGACCCCATTTCCAATACGGTTCGTCCCCAGTAGCTCCCTACTACATACTAAAATTTCATCGAAATCGAACCATATTTATGCATGTTATGATGCATAAAGTCAATGGAATGGATTCCACTTTTATGCCCTGAGCTTTGACCCCATTTTGCCCATTTTCAACAGGGTTCGTCCCCAGGTGGTTCCTTACCAAATAAATTTCATCGAAATCGAACCATTTTTACGCAAGTTATGACCCCTAAGCACAACAGAACAAATCTTGCTCTTATGTCCTGCCTGACCTTTGACCCCATTTCGCCCATTTTCAATAGGGTTCATGCCCAGGTGGTTCCCTACCACATACTAAAATTTAATCGAAATCGAACCATATTTACGCATGTTATGATGCATAAAGGCAATGAAATGGATCCCGATTTTATGTCCTGACCTTTGACCCCATTCCACCCATTTTCAATAGGTTTTGTTCCCAGGTGGTTCCTTACCACATACCAAAATATCATTGAAATGGAACCATTTTTATGCAAGTTATGACACATAAGGGCAATGGAATAAATCCTGCTCTTATGGCCTGCCTGACCTTTGACCCCATTTCACCCATTTTCAATAGGGTCCGTGTCCAGGTGGTTCCCTACCACATACTAAAATTTCATCGAAATCGAACCATATTTACGCATGTTATGACGCATAGAGGCAATGAAATGGATCCCGATTTTATGTCCTGACCTTTGACCCCATTTCGCCCATTTTCAACAGGGTTCATTCCCAAGTGGTTCCTTACCATATACTAAAATTCCATCGAAATCGAACCATTTTTACGCAAGTTATGACGCATAAGAGCAATGGAATGGATCCCGCTGTTATGTCCTGACCTTTGACCCTGTTTCACCCATTTTCAATAGAGTTTGTCCCCAGGTGGTCTCCTACCACATACTAAAATTTCGTCGAAATCGAACCATTTTCACGTGAGTTATCGTGCAGACGGACGGACAAAGCTGGAACATATACGCTTCTTCAACCTACGGTTGGAAAGCATAAAAAAATAGGGTATATTGAAAAATATAAGATGACACATTTTCTTATCATACATCCAATTCAAAGCCTTAAATATACTGGTATGAAATCCAGGCTTGGTAACCTTACTTTCTGATGAACCTACATACAATGAAAGAAAGCTAATGAGCAACACACCCGCTGGGTCACACCGGAACAACATGAAACGTATTGATTTCATTATAAGCAGAAGTGATCAGAATTTTTTCAAATTCGGTGATATCTGCCACTCGCACACATAATGCAATTCCCCAAATACAAGGTTATTCAAAATGATTCAGTGATTTCAAAAGAGCATAATTCTATACCTATCAACCGTGTATGACCTTGGCACACATCAAATGAAAGAGATCTCAGAGCTTTACTATGTCCCCGCAAGAGGGCTCCACTGTCACTGTGGCTTTGAGACAGAGAAAATGGTGACCAAACAGCAAAAGGTTTTTGCGTGACAAGTTTTTTAACATGTGAACTCGTGGTCACAGTGCAGCGCAAGTTTCATAAATGTTATGGAAATAATCCACCGGGAGCTCAGAGTACCCAGTATCAGCAATTGTTGTACCCGGTATCTACCCATGGTATCAGAAATTTGAGGAAACAGGATGACCATGCGTGTCTGAGGATGATGTGCAAAGAATCAGAAAGTTCCCTATGTAGCACAAGGAAATCAACCAACTGTGTCAACTGAGAACTGGGTTCTCAGACAACTGTTTGGCATGTAGGACAGCGGAACCTTTGTGCTGTAGAAACATTTAAAATGGTGTATTTCCTTATTACATGATATATTAAAATCTTAAGGTTAAAAACCTTCAAGTTTAAAAGATTTAATGCTAAACCTCCTCCAAGCACAGCATCTATAGTATTCCTCTACAACCAACGGATCCAACGCTTTCCCCAAAAGTCTACATAGGAACCACCAAACGATCCCTAATGACCAGAATTAAGGAGCACTCATAACATTTGAGTGGGCTCTACAGCTCTTTCACTTCTGGTCAATGAAGGCCAATATTTTCCACTTTGGAGTGCAGCTACCATTCTTACAACACTGAGATCTCAAGCTCAATTACCTATGGCACAAAGTTTATATATTTATCACAGTGGTGACAATTGCTGCAATGACTATCTTCTGCTTGATATCCCTACACTTTGGAAACCATTGCTACAAGATTTTCAAAGAAAGTGTCCAATAATGAACTCTCATGGACATTCCACCCTTGGCCCAACCTCTAATGAAATCATGCAATGATGACCTTTTTGACAAATCACACCAACGTCAAACCTGCATATCCCTTAATGCCTTCATAAACTGCTTGATCTCTGTTTTGTAACCTTTTATTACACTGAAGATGAGCACTAATGTGCTCAAAAATGCTAATGTAATTTACTATATATTTTTAGCATTAAATCTTTAAAACTTGAAGGTTTTTAACTTAAGTTTTTAATATATCATGTAATGAAGGAAATACACCATTTTGAATGTTTGGCATGTTTTTAAGATGATGCTCAATGATGAGGACATACAGGTTGCAACTGTTTAATGCTCTAAGGTCAGGAGACAGGTTAAACCGATAGAACTTTTGCTAACTCATGCGGGATGCTATAGAGGACTTCAAATAACTACCTATGCCCATTGTGCTCACGCAATGCACTATGACTCATCTGTCCTGGCCAGCCGCTTATATATGTGTGGGGTCGACCTTGTCACATGCTCTGTGAAGCGCCTGGGCGAGTAAGAGACAAAACTCAGACAGTTTTTCTTTTGGTTGATGTATCATTACTTACTCTGTATTTGAAAACTTCGAAAATATACCGTATATACTAGTGTATAGGTCGATCCCCCGATTTTTATATGAATATCTGCAGTTTTTGTATACCTGCCTATCTTGTGTATAAATAAAAAATATTTTCCGAGGATGCGCCCGCACAAGGAAATGTGAACTTACTATTTATTGTTGTAGCTGGCTCTCGCAATGTTGCTTGCGGCAGTTTCCCCGCAAAATGTGGGTGAAACTGAGGCACAATTCTGGGAAGATGATAAGGCTCACCACCCTGGTTAGAGAGTTTTCAGAAAAGGTTACACACTTTAATAATATATGAACCCACTTTGGCACAGTCCAGTCCCCCCTATCATCTTTCTCCCACATTTTGCGAGCAAGTTTTCTGCAGTTACTTCATTCATGGAGATAAAAGCATTTGCTCCCGCAGCAAATGAATTGTGATGCATTTACCAAACGTTATAAGGCACATCGTTATTTAAAAAGAAAAAGAAAGAAAAAAACTTCCTGAAACATATTTGGAAAGCGTAAATAGGTCTTGATGTCAACCTGATAGTTTTTTTATCCCATAAAGAATATGCATGCCGTAAAAAATAAATGTGTAACTTTTGGAGTTTTCAATGGATCTCTTCAAAATTTAAAATGAATCTTTATTTTGATGTACTGGACTGTAAAATTTGCACGCAACTATTTAAAAAATTGAAGAAAATTTGTTCTATAAAACTTTCTCCCACACCCTGTGCAACGCAGCAGCTGTCGGTCAACTGCTGAGCTGGACGAGTGTGTGATTGACAGAAAGGGCGTTTATCTACTCCCGAGTTTCATCCCCCTCTCCACCATGTTTATGATAAACAATCGGCTTTAGTGACAAAACCAAACATCACCCCATTCAGTAAAGGTGCAATCCATTTTGCTCGTTCTTAGTCTTCAGAAAAGCTTACTGTTTGTTTGTTTTAGAGCCGGGGCACACTCAATTTAATAACAAACTTAAGTAGGTTGTTTAGCTGATGCACTTTTTACTATCAGTGGCAATGTTATTCTGAGCGATCGGCCAGGAGTTTAAACCCTTTCGTTTTTGGGATGCATTGATCAAGTTACCGCTGTTCTGTAGATTGTCACGCCTCTCTTCTCCGCCGTCGCCAAGCAGGGGTCTCCTTTTGCAATAGTCTGTTCTTTTCTCTCTTCATTCCTCCTGTTGAGAATTGAGCCCAAAACTCCTGAAGTCCAGGGGTGTTTTAATTGAGCACGGTCGTAGGTCATGGCACGGTGCAACTTAAACTACTGGCTGACGCTTTCACCTCTTTCCTCTGGGTGATTTACCAGCGGGGCAGTCGAGGCCATATCGACAGATCTAAAGCGAAGTTTGAGAATCCTTGCAAAATGAGTTTTTCTATTAGTGAATAAAAAAAACTCATACATATAAAATCAAGAAAATTCTTAGCAATAATTTTCTTCTGTATCAACACCCAGAAAATGACTGAATATACAACTGCAAATGAACTGATGGCGCAAAGGGCTAAGTATGCACATTTTCATAAGGCATCAAAATTTTGGTTTTTAACCTATCAGAAATATTTTCCGTGTATAGGTCGACCCCCTAATTTTGACCTAAATATTTCATTAAAAAAGTCTACCTATACACGAGTATATACGGTAGCCATTTGAAATTGGATGAATCATTTTGAATAACGCTGTATAACAGTATTGAAATTAATATGAAATCAGCCTCTGAAGCACACAGTGGCAAGCACCTAAGACCAGTATTAATGGCACAGAAATATCTCCATTAATTATTATATTAAACAAGAAACCAACTCAGAGAACTGGAGAATTACATCACCCTGATGTATACTGCCAGGCAGAAAGCTCACTGGTATGAAGTAGTGGCATCCTAACAGGTTCCATATTTCATCTCCTTCAAAATGCACTATCCTTCATAATGCAGCATCAACACTTTGGACAAAACTTGGGAGAAACCTAGTATTAATCATGGGTAGAAAAAAAACCTCAAATTTCCAAGAGCCAGTAAATTTCTCCATCAGCTATGAACAGTAAGCCACTGTCGATCTAAACAAAAACCACTCGTACATAATTGCGATCAACAATCGGTGCAACATCCAGAACAAAAACTAGAGAACGTATTTTACACATTTGTATTAGAAGTTGCATTTCAAAATGGGTTTCCATTTCAGAAAGTTCATCTTTGTCTTCTGGCTTAGGACATTCAATAAAACTTTAATCAATAAATACACTTATAAGCACACCATGTCGAATCAGTGCCATAGCCACCAGACATCTCTAATACCTACTCTGCATGCGTAAACACTGAAGTGCCAGAAGTCATGGGATAGCAGTATATAAAGTTTTTAACTGGCGCTGCCATTGTATAAAGGCTTCGACGCATGCCACGATTTTTATTAGTTGCGAGGTGTAATTTTGCGAGTCAGGTTGAACAACCGCCAGCAAGATTATATGGCAAGCCAGCGTGAATTATCGGACTTTGAACAAGGCATAGTAGTGGGAGCCAGACGGACGGGACATACAATTTCCAGAGTTGTGTGAACATTCCTCGATCCATGGTGTAACATGTGTACCAAGAATACCTCATCAAAGGCATACCACAAACCATGGACAGTGCAGTGGCTGACCATGGGTGCTGAACAACTGTGACCAGTGGTATCTGACCAGGATTGTCCATGCTAACAGAGAATCGACACTGGCTCAAATAACATCCAGATTCATTGAAAGAGGCATCAGAGATGTATCCATCAGGTCAGTGCAGCGTAATTTAGTGTCCATGGGGTACGAGAGCAGAACAGAAGACCCACTAGAAAGCCTTTGTTAACGCCACTGCATCGGACCCAGTGCCTCACGTGGGCTCGTGAACACTGTAATTGGACCCTGGAAAACTGGCAACATGTGGCACGGTCCAATGAGTCATTCTACCAGTTGTTATGAGCTGATGGTAGAGTGCACAGTGTCTTGTTGACACCCAAATTGTCAACAAGACACTGTGCAAGCTGGTGGTAGTTCCATACATGTGTGAGGTGTCTTTATGTGACACGGTTTGGGTCTTCTGGTCCTTGTAAACATGTCATTAACCAGTAATCACTTTGTTGCTCTGCTGGGTGACCATTTGCAGCCCTTCATGGATTTCGTGTGCCCCAACAATGATGGGATTTTCCAGGCGGTCAATGTGCTATGTATTAGGTGTGCAACTTAATTTTCGGCCACAGGCACAACACGTTGACAGCAAATTATAGCAAATCGAATACGTACCTAATCAGGGAAATGATCCCCGTTGTGTTGGATACATTTGAGTCATCGGTCAGGGAGCTGCCAAATGCCACTGAGGGGAAAAAGGGCTGTTTCGAGTTGATAAAATACTTGTGTGGACCTCCTCGATAGGAGGGAAGTGCGTATCACTCAGGTAATGTTCTAGGAAGCGAAACAGGTGATAATAATCCGACGGGCCGAAGTCTGGAGAATACTTCGGGTGGGACAAATTCTCCCATCTCAGATTAGTGATTGTGTTTAAAGTCGTTTTCGCGGTGTGAGGATGCGTGTTATCCTGAAGCAACAAGACTGACCTACTGCCCTTGCCGGTGTATGGCCTTTTTGTCTCCATTGCGTCACTCACATGAATGAGTTGCTGACAATAACGCTCAGCATTGACCATTACACCAGGTTAGAGCAACTCATAGTGCACGACACTGCGCTGATCCCACCATATGCACAGCAACAACTTCCTGGCACGGATATTCGGTTTGGCAGTACTGGTGGTAGGCTGACCTGGATAAACCCACGATTTGCACCACTTAGGATTATCATAGAGGATCCACTTCTCATCACAGGTCAAAATATTGAGGAGGAAATCCTTTTTGAATCTGGAGAGCAAGGACACAGCAACATCGTAGCGCCTAAACTTGTTTGCAGCTGGGGCACCCAATGGCCTTTCTTGTGAATCCGTCCAAGCTTGTGCAGGCGCTTTGCAATGGCTTGCCGTGTTACTCTGAGTTCCTGGGCAAGCTCTGACTGTGTGCAATAGAGATCCGCATCCAACAGTTGTTCCAGTTCCTCATAGTCAACTTTTTGTGGCTGTCCCAGACGTTCTACATCATGGAGATCGAAATTTCCCAGCTTAAACCACTGGAATCACTTCTTACATGTACTGTACGACACAGCAGCGTCACCCAAAGCAGCACAGATCATTTGCTGGGCTTCCGCGGCACCAATTTGCCAAGTATTTGAAGATTTAAGAAAACAGAGAAATCAGCTCCCATTACAATGTTTTTCCCAAAGGTGGCACAGAAAACATCAATCGATGAATCGCAGCCATCAACTGCAGCTGTCGACACTAGTGCTGATTAGGTCCGTAGAAGAGTTTAAATTACAGATACTGTGCTGTAATGTGCTTAGTCAAGTGTAGATCATAGACTATATAGTGAAAATAATAATACAGTACCACACACACTGAGGTGCCAGAAAAACTAGCACAGACGAGCTTATGCAAAATACATAGCAACTTCACCTATGTGCATTCTCAGCTGCGTCAGCCAGTGCGTATATAAAGCGATAGACATCCTTGCCAGCTGTCAGAGCTGTTTTCGGCATGAGAATGACAAGTAATGACGTTTTAAGCGATTTTCAACGCAGTGTCATAGTTGGTGCTCTTGAGATGGGCCATAGTATTTCGAAGGTAGAAACGAAGTTCGAATTTTCACGGACGACCATTGCAAGGGTGTACTGTGGCTACAAGAATTCCGGCAAAACCTCCAACCTACGATACAAGTGTGGCCATAAAAAGACATTGGGTGAACATGACCATCGTCGGCTGTCAAGAATCGTTTCACGTGATAGGCGTGCAACACTCTCGCAGGTATCATCGGAATTCAATGCTGGAGCCTCAACAAGCATCAGCGTCCGGACTGTGCAACATACCCTGCATTATATGGGCTTTGGAAGCCAGCGCCCAACTTGAGTCCCCTTGATAGGTGCACAACACAGAGCTATGCGCTTCGCTTGGGCATGGCAACACCACAGCTGGACACTTGATGACTGGAAACAAGTAGCTTGATCTGACGAGTCGCGTTTCCACCTGTATCGGGCAGATGAAAGGGTTAGTGTGTGGCGTAAACCCCATTAAGCCATGGATCCCGCCTGTTAACAGGGAACTGTACTGGCTGGTGGGTGTCCTTAATCGTATGGGGTGTGTTTAGCTGGACTTCATTGGGACCCCTGGTACGTCTACAAACATCTGTGACCAGCCAACGCTATGTGCGCATCCTTTCTGATGAGGTACACCCGTTCATGTCCTGCATTCATGCTGATGGGTTGGTCCTGTTCCAACAGGACAATGCACCTCCACACAAGTGTTGGGACCCCACATTATGGTTAGAGGAGCATTCATCTGAGTTTGGGGTGTTGCCATTCCCACCCAAGTCCTCAGATCTGAACGTGATAGAACACATTTGGGATGCCATGCAACGCGCTATCGAACTCAGGAATCCGAGACCTCGGAATACACCCAAATTGTGGAACGCTCTGCAGGAAGTATGGAGTGCATTGCCTACAGTATATTTCCAGAAGCTAGTGAAGTCTATGCCCCATCGTATTCCTGCAGTCCTGCGCTCTCGTGGGGGACCCACCAAGTATTAGACTGGTGTACCAGTTTTTCTGGCACTTCAGTGTGCATAGTAAATATATTATGTATCATAGATTGTCAAATGTAAATTATGGATAGTACTGCAATGTGCTAAGTGTACAGTACACATATAATCAAAATACATACGTACGTATGTGCTGTGCAACTGGAAGAAAAAGGCTGAATACATAATAGCAAAATAAGTACATAATTAATGTATTCTTCTCTCACTTATTTATTTTTTGTAAATTTCATTTTTGTCCATGTCATGTAAATAGATGTTTTTTTTAAGTTAAAATTAATTAGCCTACATGTTTATTTATTATTTATAGTTGCTAATAGTCTGAACACTCAAATTTATGAATATAGAGCTAAAATGATGCTATATTCCAAGTAATAACCAGTAGATTTTGGCCTTCGCTATTATCTGCGGTTTCACGTATCTGCAGCATATCTTGGAATGTATCCCCAGTGGATACGAGGGTCTTACTGTAATTGTACAAAGCTAATGCACAAATAAAATGGTTTCAGAGCTTTCTCCAAATGCAGAATGTTGGGTAAAACTCAAAATAACAATTCACAAATTCATGGCGTAGGGGAATTTAGGAAAGTGGTGACTGACCCATTGTCTTAAAACTTCCCCTGGAAATAGCAAGCTAAGAGGTTAAGCGTAGGGTATGCTAAGGTAAAGAAAAACTTTAGGCAGAGAAGTCGAACTGCACAGTTAGCTGGCTGCGAGCCGATAAATAGGAACAGAATCCACAGGAACCAAACAAAGATATACCACAGCCAACAAAAAACGTTTCAGCACACACTAAACATTTCATACATTTTCTTACACTAAGCATTTCATACATTTTTTACACTAAACATTTCATACATTTTTGGAGCAACAAAATGCATTTTTGGAGCAGGTAAAATACATTTTTGGAGCAGCAAAATGTGTTTTCGGAGCAGGTGAAATACATTTTTTGGAGCAGATAAAATACATTTTTGATGTAAGAAAACATTTTTTCGGAGCAGGTAAAATATTAGTAGATAGAACAAACGCTTAAGCAAAAAACGTTTTGGAACTAGATGAACCCTACTCAGATTTAAAACATCTTGCGTTGAAATACACACACACATATATGCAAAGATTTTAGTTTTCAAATAGATTAAAAAAATTGTAACTATAGCCGGATTTTATTATTAATCATTTACTTTACAAAAAGTGTAATTTTTTAAATTTTTTGCTGCTTTTCTCAATATTTAGTTGATCTCTTCTATTTTTTTCTAATTTTTTAAGATAGTTAGATCACAGCCACATGGATTACAAAACGTGATTCGGCAAAGCTTTAGATGCTTCATAAAAAGACCATTCTTTACTACATATATTGCGATACACTTGACAATAAGTTTTATTCGACTTCGTTCTTTTTGTTGGCATAGCTGTTTCACTGCAATGTTTCATTTCGTTTTAATCTAAATTAACCTATTCCACTCGAATAACTTTTCACCCATACTCACACAGCACTCGTTTTGTCGTTGTTTTTGTTGTTTTTCTGCGGCAGAAGCCAGAACTTAGCAGTGAAAGCTCAGCTTTGGCTCGCCAGCCCCGAAATACGAGATATAGAGACATCGGTGTGGCAGGTGATACCCGACACGTGAGCTATTCGGCGAAAAAGAAATGTCTCGCGAGCGTCGCCATGCGAGCTATAGAGATGTCATCGGCATGGAGGGTGAAACCCGACATGCGCGATATTTCACGAAAAAGAAATGTCACGCAAGCCCTGACACACAAGCTATAGTGGCGTAATAGGTGCGGCGGATGACACCCGACCTATTCGGCGAAAAGAAATTCCTCGCGAGAGCCGACATGCTAGCTATACAGGCGTCACAGGCAGGACTGATAACACCCGACATCTCAGCTATTCAGCGAAAACAAAATTCCTCACGAGCGCTGCCACGCGAGCTATAGAGACGTCATCGGCATGGCGGGTGACACCCGACACGCTGATGGAGTTTCTTTTTCTTTATTGGTGAAAAAGAAATGTTTCATGAGCGCCGACATGCGAGCTATAAAAGCGTGCCGTGCACACTATTCGGCGACTTCATAATGTCTGGTGTCACCCGACAGTCGACTGGCAAGGGTTAAAACGTTTGCACCAAAATTTTCACGAACACAAAGCCACATGTAATCAATGTAAAGAGTTCGCAAAAGGTGTTTAGCTGAGCTCCCACTCTGCTTTTGTGCACGGCACACTCAAATGGTTGTACCTGGAATCATGTGACAAAACTCCGCCTCCATTGGTGGGGGAAGTCAGAACATCGAAGGCGTATAAGGACTATTTGTAAAGTGTGTTTTTTCGACCAAAAGACTGTAAAAAAACCCAGAAAATTGCGTGCAGGGATCTTGCAAGGGCTTTTCCGTAGTTTTTTTGAGTGACTTCCGTAAAACCGTAAGATGGAGTGAAAATCCGTACAAACTTCGGAAAATCCGCAAAAGTTGGCATCTTTGAATTCCCTATGAATCCTTTAGAAACAGAACCATCATATCCTGCCACGGGAGAGCCATTTTAAGTCGTCCTCTGTGTCAACGAAATAGCTAACGACTGACTTACACTGTATTTACGTAATCGCACATCTTGCCCAGAACGAAATAACTGCACCATCCCAAAGAGCAGGGAACGACATATAAACAATCTCAATTGCACAACACTCCAAAAAGACCACCAAACCATCTGTAAACAATCATCAGGATTTTGTAACATACAGAATCCTTTCTCCTACATACCACATGATTACAACAAAACTCCTCCATAAGCTCCATCTACATCGTGAAACCTATTCGTCACTTATGCCAGAAAAACAATGAATTAAAATTGGCGGTACATGTTAATTAAGTGTCGTTATATGTTTAACCAAATTATGTGTAGACCTTAAAAAAGCGTCATTCGATTCGCCGTTTAAAATAGCATTTTTTGCCGTGAATTTTTTTTTTCGCTCGGCAGTTTTTGCTGTGGATTGCCATTTTGGCGCAAACTTTCTATCACTGCATTGAACTAAACTTTAACTAATTTCTTTTCATTTAAGCAGACCATTGTATCTTTAATAATCCAACCCATCCTTCTCACGACATACTTCCTTTAGCAGTAATAATGTCCCTATATTATCCCTCTCACCGAAGTACTGAAAGAACTCCAATTCTAAAAAGGTTATCCATTAATTCGGGACTGATTAGGGTGTCCATTGGCCACTGTTGCGATATTTCATTGTTCGGAGGTTATCGTTAATGGAGATTTCACAGTACTACAAAAGTTTACTTACAAAAGCAGAACTCAAAATTTGCATACCTCAGTTCACGTTTTTATGAAAAAATTACATTTAAACATAGCTTGAGCCCAGTGGTGTAACTAGCACAACTTATGCCGCCCCCCCCCCCCGCAAGATTTACTTCAGCACGATTAAAAGCACAGTAATTTTCCCTAGGATTTTGAACATGAAGGAGGATGCATTTTTTGCAGTGTGTGTGTGTGTGTGAGAGAGAGAGAGAGAGAGAGAGAGAGAGAGAGAGAGATGAGGAGGGGGAGGAAGTCCAGGAGAGTGTATCTGCAAAAGTACCGGTAGTGACTAGAACCCAGTAATTTTAACTTTTTAAGTAATAGATTTGACAATACGTGTAATTGCTGTGTCCAAAACTAAAATAAATCACTTGAAAAAATCACCCTCTTACATATCGCAGATCTGCTGCTGCTGTGAATAAATATAGACACCTGTTGTGCACGTAGTCCTAGGTAACCGACTGTTTTCTCACATCCTCCAGAATCCCACTGTTGCATCGCGCTTTTCCTCAGCAGCACAGAGAGAGGCGGATTGGGAAGCGATTGTATTATGTACAACCCACTGCAGAGCAATTATAATACAACCCGAAGCCAAAGAGCCGAACACTTTCAATCTGTACGACATTCAGTGTTTTAAAAGTAAAACTAGGCACTTATTTAGGCAAAGCTAGATATGCCTTAAATCACAATATGAATCTTTGGGTTAATTATTGTGGGTGTTCGAATTTTTTCATAAAACTGTAACTGGCAGTTGCAGTACGCCTTTTCGTTACCTGTGCCTCCCCGCAGCTGTGGGGTTGGTTAGTTACGCCACTGCCCGAGCCATAATTGGTCGGAATATGAAAACCTTACTACTTACCAGGTGAAGTGTTTAGAACTTAGTGACATCTTTTCAGAATTAAATAACAAGATTTTAGTAAATGAACATGAAAATACCATACTCATATCATTCCTTACTTACCAGTAGAAATATAATTTACTAATTCTGCATAAAACTTCTCCTCTATACCATATTCTACTTCTTGAAACCGATAGGACTGACCAGACAATTTCAAACGTGGACTAGATACTGTATGTAGAACTTTCTTTTCAGCTTCTCCGTCACAGAGAGCGCTGGCACGAAGTTCATTATCACTACCTGAGGAACCTGTGGTTGCACGGGTTGATGTAATATTTGGAAATTCACTGAAAGCGCTTTCCTTAGAGGACTGTTCACCTGACACCATGTTAACACTGGAAGGCAAAGAGGCACAGTGGCTTGTTGAGTCAGCAGTTGGAGAAGTATGACGAAAGTTTTCGCCCGAACTTCCTGTTAACACTTCATTTAGATCAACGCCAAAACTTATGTCACACACAACGTTTGATGATAAGTAGCTGTCCATCATTATCACTGGCGGCCTCTTGTTCTTTGCTATTTTGTGTTCGGGAATGTTTTCGTCACTTTTTGGAGTACAGTCACAATTGCCATCTTTATAAGTACAGTGACATATAGTACAAACATTTCTGTCTCTTGCTAAACGAGCACGACTTAAGTTCTGTGCAACGTCTTTTGTTTGCTTTGGCCTAACTACGTTCTTTTCCTTGGACTTATCATCTGGTGAGGGACATGGATCTGTCTGAGTGTTATTCTCTCTAGTAGATTTAGCAGTATTATTAGATATTCTCACAGAGGAAACAGAGGAAGGCTCATTTTCTGCAGACCCTGGAGAGTTACTCTTGGCAAATAATGGGAGGGTCTGTGTCTGCACCGTTTTTGATTGTGTTGTTTCCAATTCTGACATTAATGGGATCTCACTGAAGTCCGAGTTTTTCGAGTTAGAGTCTTTATTAGGAGATCCTGCAGAAAGGTTTTCACAGAAAGGAGGGGGACTTAATTTAGTCGAAACAGGCATCTTTGCGATATCTGCATAAGAAGCTTGAGGCGTAGAAGACGAAGACGAGGGGAGGTGTGAGGTTGAGGCTGGGTAGGATGCCGGGCGGAACCCTTTACTGGCAAGGAATGCACGCTATCCAGGTCGGAATTATCGGCTGACGACTGTTCCGAGTGAGGAACGCTGCTGGTTGATTTCCGCCTCGAATCCTGTTTGCCGCACTGGTTTCTTTGGGAAAGTTTCATACCAGGAAGAAGCATAATGCTACCCTTATTTGGTGATTTCTCTCTGGTGTAATAATCACGTGTATCAGATGGGCTCTGTCCTGCACGGGCAGCGGCACTATGCCACCTATAGGATTCAGTTCGTTTCCCTGCGTGCTTTTTTCTCTGCTTCTTCTTCACCTCGCAGAACCCAGTGTCTTCGTGAATAGCATGTGGCGGCACTTCGGCCGAGAGATAGAAGTCTGCCGCAAAACTAGAGATTCCTTCCCTTGCCGCAACAGAGGGAATCGTCACAGATTCAGGTTCTGAAGAAAAATCGGCTGGTTCATCTGATTTTTCTTCTAAATTATCTACAGTAATGTTACTATTCACATCTAAATTACTACCTTCAACAGTTTCTGATGCTTTCATGTAAGATACATTCGACTCAGAACTGGTAAACTTCACAGTAGTGTACACAGTATTTATAACTTCTGATTTTTGTTCATGGATAGAAACATATTCTTCTTCAGAATTTGGAGGGGATGACGGTTTCTTTTTGGCTGTATTGATTATGTTTTTGTTGTGACAATTTTTTAACCCCTTGCCAAACATTTTCTTTTTCTCCGACTCGTGTGCTATTGTACTTCTACTAAGGATAGACTGGTTCGAGTTTGCTCCTTTACCGTTTTTGCTTTTCTTGTCGGACGAGTTAATGAATTTCAGGAGAGTATCGATGTCTTCCTTGCCACGATGGCCGGCGATGTTTTCCGAAAACACAACGTTCTGACTTTCCACACTGTTCCTTGTTCTTTTGGTTTTGCGATGGGGCCAATCCAGCTTCGCCTGCTTGATTATCAGACACCAGGGCGTTACTACCAGGATAGTCCAAAAGGGTGGCAGACACAAGCTGTGTGATGTTGGCGGCACGGGACGTTTTGGAGAATGGATTTCCATTAACATCGGGCCCAAACAACTGTTTGTCCTCTGCAAAGAGAAAGAGATTAATAGGACTTTCAAGTCAACAGTGCTAAATAAATAACAAGGAATTATAACACTGTGAAAATACGTTTAATTCACATTCTGAATAAAAATTGCTTGAAACATTACGAGGCCCGATCAAAAAGTTCCGAGATTCGGCCAATACACAACAAAGTACTTACGTTACTCCGTCAAAGTAGTCTCCTTGGGCAGCGATATACCGCTGCCAGTGCTTTTGCCACTGTTGGAACGCTCCCTGGAAGTCCTGTTTGCGAATCGTGTCAAGCACCATCTGCGATTCGCGCTGGATCTCGCCCACTGTTTCAAATCGGCGACCCTTGAGCTTTAGTTCATCTTCGGGAACAGAAAGAATTCGCAGGGGGCCAAATCCGGTGAGTAAGGCAGGTGAGGAAGGGTAGTCATGCTATTGCAGCTGCAAAACTGGCGTGTTGCTAATGCCCTATGAGCTGCTGCATTGTTCTAATGGGGCAGGAAATCGCTCTTGAGCCACATTTCAGGTAGTTTGTGGCGAATGTCCTCCCTAAGATGCCGCAGAACATCACAGTAAGAAAGGGCGGTGACTATCTGCCCCTAGGAGACGAATCCACAATGCACAACCCCACAAATGTCAAAAAACACGATGAGCCCGCTTTTGGTTATGCTCCGTACCTGTCTGGCCTTCTTCGGTCATGGAGATGCCGGGCTCTTCCACTGTGACGACTGTTGTTTGGCCTCTGGGTAGTAACTGTAGACCCAAGTCTCGTTCCCAGTGATGACCCGCGACAAGAACGTTGGTTCATTCACCACCTGCTGATGAAGATCTTGATAGAGTTCGACACTGAGCTATCTGTTCAGGGTTCAGAATCCTTGGCACAAACTTTGCAGCAATTTGGTGCATGTTCAAAAACCGACGTCAGAATTTCTTGCACTGTTCTGCATGGCACATTGACGATGGTAGCAATGTCTTGAATGGTTCTCCGATGATTCTCGTGCACCAGTTTCCTAATTTTGTACACATTTTTCGGGGGTTTTGCTCGTGGACAGTCGCCCTGATCTCTCATCATCTTCCAGTGCTGCTTTGCCGCTCTTGAAGCGCGAGTGCTGCTCAAAACACCTCGCATGACTCATTGCTTCATTGCCATAAGTCTGCTGCAACATTTCATGTCTCTGTTCTCGACTTGCAGAGTTTGACCCAAAATTTGATGTTCGTTCGCTGCTCTAGTTTGCAGTCCATACCGAAATTGCGGCTGTGTTCTGCACGTGGTCACCAAATATCGTGTAGCACAGCTCCTGATGTTCACAGAACGACGCCACTTGGCACAATGACTCAGGAAGGTCACTGCCCTCGACCGCATCCGCGTACTGCCATCTGTTGGCACGCTACATACCTAGTCTCGGAATTTTTTTTTTTTTTTTTTTTTAAATCGCACTACGTATATATCAGTTCAGAATGCTTCCTTTAGAAAGCAAAAAAAAAAAAAAAAGACTGGTAACTTGGTAACTGCGAAAATTTAATTACATCTAACAATCAATGAAATTCAATGGAAAAATGCTATAAAAATCTGATTTTGACATACTGCTACCAGAGAGAAGTTACAGCTTTACATTATTTTACTGTGTTTAATGTGGAAAATGTTGCACCTTGTTTCAAGCTGCAGATAAACTTGTCACACAGGAATTTTTATTTGACTATCATTCTAATATCACCTGTTCCAACATGGTAGGAGAGTACATTGGATGACTTTCATTAAAGATAACTTTTGTTGAAGATCAAGGGAATGCAATGAAGGGAGGTAATGGGGAAAATTTTTATTTCTAATACAATTCAAATCGCCCACGCAACTCACATCTAATAACAGTGGGTTAAGGCGACAGCGCTGTAGTCATGCATAAAGTTATACATTAAATGGCAGAAGTCATCATTAGTCCTTCTAATGGGCACAAAACCTTTATACTGTCTAAGGGAGAGGGAGGGTGTGAAAGACCTTTACACCATGTCTACAAAATAGAGAGGGGTGTGAAAGACCTTTACACCCTGTCTATGGGAGAGGGAGGGGTGCAAAAGACCTTTACACCCTGTCTATGGGAGAGAGAGGGGTGCAAAAGACCTTTACACCCTGTCTATGGGAGAGGGAGGGGTGCAAAAGACCTTTACACCCTGTCTATGGGAGAGGGAGGGGTGCAAAAGACCTTTACACCCTGTCTATGGGAGAGGGAGGGGTGCAAAAGACCTTTACACCCTGTCTACAGGACACCCTGCCTATGGGAGAAGGTTGAAAGACCTTTACACCCTGTCTATGGGAGAGGGAGGAGTTTGAAAGACCTTTACACCCTGTCTATGGGAGAGGGAAGAGTTTGAAAGATCTTTACACCCTGTCTACGGGACACCCTGTCTATGGGAGAGGGAGGAGTTTGAAAGACCTTTACACCCTGTCTATGGGAGAAGGAGGAGTTTGGAAGACCTTTACACCCTGTCTATGGGAGAAGGAGGAGTTTGAAAGACCTTTACACCCTGTCTACAGGACACCCTGTCTACAGGACACCCTGTCTATGGGAGAAGGTTGAAAGACCTTTACACCCTGTCTATGGGAGAGGGAGGAGTTTGAAAGACCTTTTCACCCTGTCTATGGAAGAGGGAGGAGTTTGAAAGACCTTTACACCCTGTCTATGGGAGAAGGTTGAAAGACCTTTACACCCTGTCTATGGGAGAGGGAGGAGTTTGAAAGACCTATACACCCTGTCTATAGAAAAGGATGTGTGAAAGATCTATACATATATTGACGTGCTTTAAACAGTTCTCAGCCAATGAAAATCTATTGGCTGACTACTAGAGCCAATTTACTCAGCAACTGACATGCATAAGAAAATAAAGTACTTACAGGGATGCAGCTTTTTCGATAAGGTATATCTGCCTACTAGCAAGTACCCAACTTACGTAAGTGGATCATTCCTAGACTCATTACATAACTCAAATTTTGGGTAACACTCTTAAGGTAATGCAACTTACCTCAAAATATAGCACTTTACTTCAAAATTTAATAAATATTACATGTTGCATAATATTGCATATTTATTTAAATACATATTTATGTTACAATAGTATTGAGTTCATCAATATGTATCAGACTCTTCAGAAGCTTGCTACGCAGCAGCAACAGGTAAGGGAACAGCTGATTCATGACTGGTGGAAGGTGTTTTAACTTTCTTCATAAATCTATCCAGAGTGATTTGGACAGCATCTCTTTTCTTCATAAATGTCTTTATAAATAGCAAGCATCTTCTACCATTCTTTGCAACTTTCTTCATAAATCTATCCAGTGTGATTTGGACAGCATCTCTTTTCTTTTCTTCACAAATGTCTTTATAAATTGCAACAGCATCATCTACCATTCTTTGTAACTTTCTTCATAAATCTATCCAGTGTGATTTGGACAGCATCTCTTTGCTTTTCTTCATAAAACGTCTTTATAAATAGCAACAGCATTTCCAACCATTTTTTGAACTTTTAAAAAACGAGAGGTATTTAGAGGTCCATTTGCTCAAAACAAGACAAGGCCGAATTAATTTCTGTAAATGCTTGTGACATTTCTTTTGTTACGAATGATTCTGGTTCCTCTTCCAAAGCTTCAGCATTTCCTTCTTCTGCAACTTTTGCAGCTTTTAGCTCGATAAGATTCGCGTTGGATAGCTGTTCAGAATGAGAATCAATCAGCTCCTCAACATCATCCACTTGAAGATCTAGCTGCTTTGTAAGCATCACAATAATTTCAGTTATTGCTTCAAATCCTTCATTAACACCAGTCAGTGAAATTAGGAAAGAACTGTGGACACATTTTCTTTCAAACACCTCTCATTAACTTGTATTGTCACTTTAATCCCATGCCTTTGCAATATTCTTTATTGCATGGTAAATATTGTACGTCTTCCAAAAAATCTCTTAGTGTTAGTGATAATTTAGTATCCAGTGCATCAATTGCTTTAGTGAATGTTTTCCTTAAATAATATGCCTTGATATTAGCAATTGCTCCCTGGTCCATCAGTTGCAGCAGCAAAGAAGTGTTCGGAGGAATGAAAACAACTTTAACATTTGGATTAAAATCATCCAAATGCATGGGATGGCAGAGAGCATTGTCTACTAAAAGTATTATTTTAAAGTGAATGTTATTTTCTTTGCAAGAATTTTCAACTTTTGGAATGAAATGGTTCACAAACCACCAGTCTTGGAATATTGCTGCAGTCATCCATGCTTTTTTATTCCAATAGTAGTGTACTGGCAGTGTTACTTTCATAATACCCTTTAATGCTCATGGATTTTCTGATTGATGAACGAGGTTTCAGCTTTAATGTTCCAGATGCATTAATATGGTTAATATCAAATACGTGGAGATAATGTAAATGGACGATGTCGTCGCTCTTTCCACGTTATTTTTTAAACAACGCATAGCGACTGAATAGCAATAACTGAAATTCCAGATGCATTTCCTCTTAATAAAAGTGTTACACTATTCTTTGATGCTTTACATTAAGGCTTTGTTTTCTCTTCTATCAAAATATAGGCTCGAGATGGCATTTTCTGATAAAAGAGGCCTGTTTCACCCCCATTAAAAACTTGCTCGGGTGAGTACTGACCTTTGTCTAACACTTCTTGCAGTCATGCAGGATATTTTGCTGCAGTCTCTGCATCTGCAGCTCCTCTGGTCATTTTCATATTATGAAAACCAACAGGACGTCTAAATCGTGCAAATCAACCATTGCTTGCAGCAGACATCTGCGTTCCTTCAGGGAATTTTCCTTTAATGTCCTCAAACATAAGTGGAATATGTTTTTGCAGGTTATCTTCAATCCACAATGTTAGTAACTTTTCCATCTCTTCTATTGCTCCTTCAAGTTTCTTCCTTATTATATTTGCTTTCATGCTAGTTCCTTTCAAATGCTCTTTTATTCGTGCAGCATCCTTTACAATCGTATTCACTGTCAATGTTGCAAAGCCTAATTCACATGCTTATCACCGATAACTTTTGTCCAGATTCATATTTCCTTATTATATGCAGTTTCTGCTCCAAATCAACTGCAGTACGCTTGCGAGATGGTTTTCGCTTACACTCAAGAATACCACCATCCATTGTAAATATAATGATTAAATCTTAAAATTAACCTCTACGCTGAAAAGAGAAACCCGTTTACGGTGCAAAACACGCGGGAACCGACATCAATGCCGTGGGAATTCCCCAGCTCACCTGACCGAGTTGCCAAGACTGACGAGAAATGTCACTACGAGTTGCCAACTGACGAGAGATGTCACTACAAGGGCTATTAGCGACATGCGATCAGGGCTGAGAGCTTTGGAGGGGAAAAGCTGCATAAATTGCTTTTACTTTAGTGCTATCTGTAAATATTTTGTAGTGAGAATTTTTTTACGTAACCAATAATGCTGAAAATTTCACGCAAGTTTCATTTCGTATTTAACTTTAGAATAGTCAGATTTGCAAGATCTTTCGGCTGCAGCATCAGCCTTGTTCACACAAAAAAAACAAGCACTCACATGGTTGACATCGTTTCTTTAGCTGTTGCCAGTAGAGATTTCCAAATTATCGGAATACTGAAGGGTGCATCCGAACTGCAAGAGTTTTTATTGAAGAGAATTCCAATGCTTTCTCTGTAGCGTAATGAAAATTTGTTTGAATAGGGTGCAATCCCTTTGGTACAACTCCAGTTTGGAGAGGCATCTTCAATAGTCAGAAGAGAAAGTGCAGAAGTCGGATGACGTTTTCTGGTATCTCTTATGTTCCACAATTCTGCAGTTTATTGTATGAAAGGTACAGGGGATGGACAAAAATATGGAAACACCTGGTATAAGAAGGGAATTCCATACCTAATATAGTGTAGGACCGCCTTTTGTATTCAAGACTGCCTGGATTCTCCTGGGAATCGACAAATATAAATGGTGGATAATGGGATGTTATACCATTCTTCCTGCAACAGGCGTTCAAGTTCCTGTAAAGATGATGGAAGCGGATAGTGAGCTTGAATCTTGTTCTCCAAAACAGCCCATAGGGGCTCTATTATATTGAGGTCTGGTGATTGAGAGGGGGCAGGGAAGATGGGGAAACCTCATCAGCAAACCATGATTGAATGATATGAGCTGTGTAAATTGGGGCCTTATCGTCTTGATAAATGGCATCGCCTGCAAGAAGCATGAACCATGGGATGGACTTTGTCGCTCAAAATGCTTAAATAGTCCTTGGCAGTGACACGACCTCGCAAGGTAATAATGGGGCCGGCAGAATACCATGATATGGCTGTGCAAACCATGACAGACGCGCTGCCACGCTTCAACTGTCGGCAAAAGGCACGCTGGATTGTAAGTTTGGGTGGGTGTTCACTCGCCCACAGGTTGGAAACAGTGTAAAGGTCGATTCGTTGGACCAGACGACAGTCTTCCATTGCTCAGCAGTCCACGTTTTATGAGTGTTGCACCACTCTCTCTCTCTCCTGCGTGCAGCATTCACGTTATTAACCAGTGGTTTAGCGATTGCAGCTCGACCATAAATTCCCTGCCTATGGAGATCTCACCACGCTGTTTTTGTACAGACAGGGTTTTAAATCACGTTATTCAGC
This sequence comes from Macrothele yani, assembly GCA_039090855.1. NCBI lineage: Eukaryota > Metazoa > Arthropoda > Arachnida > Araneae > Macrothelidae > Macrothele > Macrothele yani. The sequence goes on along the minus strand of CM077000.1, from coordinate 70,677,975 downwards.
TCAGCAGTAACTTTTGCAGCTGCTTTCTTGTTTGTGGTCACAATCCTCCGCAATGTCCTTCTCTCTTTATCATTCAACACACACTTTCATCCACGCTGGTGTTTATTGGATGATGCTTTTCCAGAAGCACAATATGCGGTCATAGCTTTCGATACAGTACCTCGCGATACACCAAATAAACTTGCTACTTTGGTCATGGAGGCACCCACCATACGGGCCCCAACAATTTGCGCTCTTTGAAACTCTGTAAGCTCAGACATAATTCACTTTTTTTTTTTTTTTTTTGGTTGGAGGTTTAACGACCACCGTGAGCAACTCAATGGGCTATAAGCAGTCGCCCGTCCCTAATTTAGGGTCATTGGCTCCAGGTAAGGGAGAGAGCCAGTGCCGTAAGACAAACACAACATCCATGCCTGACCGGGATTCGAACCCGGACCCCTTACGGATGAATGATCAGAGGCCAGCGCCTTAGACCACTGCGCCACCGGGCGGCCATAATTCACTTGCAACGCACAGATCAATGTCTAGACAGCAACTGCGGCTACAGATCAATGTCTAGACAGCAACTGCGGCTACACATCAATGTCTAGACAGCAACTGAGGCTACAGATCAATGTCTAGACAGCAACTGCGGCTACACATCAATGTCTAGACAGCAACTGCGGCTACACATCAATGTCTAGACAGCAACTGCGGCTACACATCAATGTCTAGACAGCAACTGCGGCTACACATCAATGTCTAGACAGCAACTGCGGCTACATATCAATGTCTAGACAGCAACTGCGGCTACAGATCAATGTCTAGACAGCAACTGAGGCTACAGATCAATGTCTAGACAGCAACTGCGGCTACAGATCAATGTCTAGACAGTAACTGCGGCTACCTGCGGGTTTGCCACGTTTCGTAGCACACATTCACTATCAAGACCTCCGGCGCCATCTACATTTTCACATGGAAAACATTGGTCATTTTACCCATACTCTTTTATCAGGTGTTTCTATATTTTTGTTCATCCCTTGTACTACCAATATAAAAAAAAAAAAATTTGCCTGAGGAAGTAGACACAGGGACGAGTATACCCCAGGACGGTCTAAAGGATCTCTGTCTTTAGATATTGATGGATGGTAGTGGGAGGAGAATTGATTGCAAGCTTGTAACCAAAACTTTTGAAAATTTTGACAAGTTTGCAAGAACAAGAATGATGGTAGGGCATTGAACCTATAAAGGAAAGGGGCAGTTTCTGTAGAGAAGAAAGGTGACGAATTGATTGGCATCAAACTTTTTGAGAAGTTTGACAATTCCAAGGGGAAACTGATGGTTCGTGGCAATTTCTTGGATGATTTCATATTTATTTTTTTTTTTTTTTTTTTTTTTTTTTTATGAGTTTGGTTCATTGCAAATGACATTGGCATGGTGAATGAGTGATTTTAGAGCCGCAAGCTTATAGGAAAGAGCTGTGTGAGAGTAAAATGGGATGATGTTTGTGGAAGGGGTAGGTTTTCTGTAGACAGATGTATGGAGTTTGTTATTGATTCTAGTTATTTGTACATCCAAGAAATTAATAGTTATTGTTTTCATGATTGAAAGTGAATTAATGGTGGGGAATTTTCTAGAGATAGAAGAGGTGAGATTGTGCAAGTTTTTTAGGTCATGAGGCCAGATTATAAAGATATCGTCCACATAACGAATCATAACTTTGGGGAACCCAAACTTTGGATTTGCTTGCTTCTAGTGCGAACAAGGCTGATATTTCAGCCGAAGGACCTTACTACAGTAAAACCTCAAAAATCCGGCATCGACGGGACCAGACGAGTGCTGGATTTATGAAAATTCCGGATTTCTGAAGCTATCCAAAATTTGTGCAACGGCCGTTATGTAAACACGTACTTATGCGTAACAAGTTCCTTTAATGTAAATTTCCGTGTCTACGCCTTATAAATATGCAGGTGTCGCACTGCCAATGACATTCTTTGCAATTTGCAAGAATAAAAAAATCGTTTTGGTCAGGCAAAAACTTGAAAAAAAAGCCAGAGCAACCGATAGGGCTGGGCGATGTATCGATATATCGCAAAAACCCGATGTGAAATTTACATCGGTGTTACGGTTTTTCAACAGACGAAACTACGATACGTCGTGAAGGCGATTACCGCGATGCATCGCGAAGGCCGATGAAGATATCATTACACGATCGAATCCACATACTGCCACCACAAGGCACAGATCATCATTACACGTTCGACATGCATTTCAGACGTACACGCCGATTCATCGCCTCATTGATCCGTGTCACTTCAGCGCAGCCCAATGAGGCGACGAATTTGAGAAACCTCCTGATGTTACACGTAGGCAGTTATCGGCAATTTGCACGCTGAGATCGGATGATCTCACGATGTGTTGTTGAGATGGCACATCGGGAGATTTCCATGGTGATTGGTGAAACATTGGATGTTCTCACGAGAACGAAATCCGAAAAGTGCCAGATTTCTGAAGTTGGCGGTTTTCTGGATGCCGGATTTTCGAGGTTTTACCGTATATCTCAAGTTTAGTACATAATAAATCTTGCACGAATTTTTTGCTTCATTATTGGTTTCTTCATATTACGTTAAATGGCCTTACTACCAAAGACAGACATTGAGGTACAAGTTTGACAAAGCTGTAACAGGGAATCAGAAGCTTGATGCATTCATATCAGCAAGCACAGAAAAAGTGGAGACTAAAGGGTTTTATGAATCTGAAGAAATTTTGGTACATTGTGTTATAGTTAGTTCAGAGGTTGTTGCAGATGTAGCCTTTGAACACATCAGAGGTTTCATAGCCTGTGTGTATGCTGCCAATTAGTGGGTAGGGTGTGTATTTTCGTAAGCTGACGTAGAAAGTGAAGTGGAGATCTCTTCTTACATCTTTGTGGGCTAGCACCCTCATTTAGTTATCCAAAAGAATTAGATATTCTTACAATGCCAGGAAACTTCACCCTTTGTAAGGTGAATCCAGTAACAGACACCAGTAGAATGTATCGTCTGAAGCAAGAGATGACACAAGCATCATACATTTTATCAAAGAAGAAAGAATTTCTGTATTAGTACTATTTGTTCATTCATTGTACCAATATTTCTGTTTCTCACAGTTGATAATGTTCTATGGATATATGGGAAAACAGCATCCTGATTCTGCTATATGCGTATATTATACATTAAACTGCGAACAACAAATGTCAAACTTACCCTTTCATTGTTCCCTGAAGCAAATCAATTTGTACTTTCTTCTTCTTGCTTGCTGAATTTTATCTAAAATTTGCATTCCTTTTACAATTGTTCATTTGTGATGATGTTTTTGCAAAATGGTATTAATTTGTTGCATATAATGACGAAGTTTCAAACGGACTTAAAGAATAAAATTTTGTTGTAAATAACTGAACAAAAGTCACACAAGAGAGTAAAAAATGAGTGAAAGTTAAAAAACTTTTTTGAAACCGAACCACAAGAAGAACGCAACTCAAACTCTTAACATTCCAGGGCTTGGCATTTCCGCGTTGTTGTCCAACACTGTGCGACGATGATTAGGCCTAAGTTACAGAATACTGATGATAAACATATCTTCAAGAACAACATCCTCCTTTCCACAGTCATACCCAGACTAGCTTCGACTATTATTCTTAGTCCTCATCAGTGGGAATTAAAGTAACTCTACGTACATGTTATGTTGTCTCAACTCCAGAAGTTCAAAGCTTCAACTTCTGCTCCACGCCTTCAGCTGTCCACGAGATTTCTTTTGGATATTTGTTTGCACATTTCTTGGTTGTTGTCCAACTCTGTATGCATTGGAACACGATTGGTTACATCGTGTTTCATTCGATACATCAATTCTGATCGCTCGTGCCATCTTGTTGCTCCTATTTCAAGTTATATCGGAAGGAGATTTTAACGATGTTTATTTCTTTTTTGCATTTTGTTTCTTTTCCTTGTTTTACTAGATGCCGCCATCAATATGGCATATTTTCTGGATCATTACTATTGCAGTTATGCTCTTTTGTGTTTCCCACCATTATAGCTTTAGATGTTAAAATCTGTCTGTGTGTTTTATTAGTAGTTATTTTCGAGTTTGTCCAACCAGGGGCAAATCAGTTAATACAGTGCTGTATTCAGGATACTTTTACATTTCTTCTTATTCCAATTGGACATGTGTTCTTTTAATCGTGTTTGAAATATCCTTTTTGTACTCCCAATACATAGTGCAATCAAAAAGTTCCGAGACTAGGTCCATAGCGCGCCAACAGATGGCAGTATGCGGATGCGCGAGGAACGGTTTGTGCCAAGTGGCGTCGTTCTGTGAACAGCGGGAGCTGTGCTACACGATATTTGGTGACCACGTGCAGAACACAGCTACGATTTCGGTATGGAATGCAAACTAGAGCACTGAGCAAACATCAAATTCTGCGTCAAACTCGGTAAATCAGGAACGGAGATTGCATGAAATGTTGCGGCAGGTTTATGGCAATGAAGCAATGAGTCGTGCAAGGTGTTTTGAGTGGCACTTGCACTTCAAGAGCGGCAGAACAGCACTGGAAGATAACGAGAGGTAAGGGCGACCATCCATGAGCAAAACCCCAGAAAATGTGGACAAAATTAGGGAACTGGTGCACAAGGATCGTCGGGGAACCATTCAAGGCATTGCCACCGTCATCAATGTGTCATACGGAACAGTGAAAGAAATTCTGATGTTGGTTTTGAACATGCATTGTATTGCTGCAAAGTTTGTGACAAAGATTCTGAACAGCGAACAGGAGGCGCTCCGTGCCGAACTCTGTCCACATCTTTGTCAGCAGGTGGTGAATGAACTAACGTTCCTGTCACGGGTCATCATTGGGGACGAGATCAACATTTCTAGGGTTGTACACCATGAATTCTTCCCTTAGTACCAGCCGCCACCGCCCTTTTTACTGCGATGTTCTGCGGCGTCTTAGGGAGGTCATTCGCCACAAGCGGTCTGAAATGTGGTGCAGGGGCGATTTCCTGCTACATCACGACAATGCATCAGCTCACATAGCGTTAGAAACACGCCAGTTTTGCAGCCACAACACCACGACTACTTTTCCTCACCCGCTGGATTTGGCCCCCTGCGACTTTTTTCTGTTCCCGAAGATGAAGCTCAACGGTCGTCGTTTTGAAACCGCGAACGAGATCCAGTGCAAACTGCAGATGGTGCTCGACACGATTTGCGAACAGGACTTCCAGGGAGCATTCCAACAGTGGCAAAAACGCTAGCAGCAGTGTGTCGCTGCCCAAGGAGACTACTTTGAGGGAGATCATAGCCACACTTAAGTAACATAAGCACTTTGTTGTATATCGGCCTAGTCTCGGAACTTTTTGATTGGACCTTGTATTGACCTTTTTTCACGATTACAGATAAACGTAACAGTACTGCTGAAAACCCACATTCAACAATCACTTAAAATTAATAGAAATCTTTCACAGTAACACAATACACAAAATTATCCAAATACTTACTTTTTCCAGGGTAGGCTTCATGATCCACAGGTAAGGAATTCAGGAATGTCTGAACTGGCGAGGTTCCGCTGTTCCATCCCAAAGGGAAATTCACCTGTTGGCATGTAATTTTGTCATTCACAGCTTCGTTCACCAATCCAAATTTATTTATTTCTCCATTAACAGAAAGGAACTAAAAATCAAAATTTCACAGGCTGCGGCATAACACAAAATGTTTACAACAAACATAAGTAAAACAAATTATTGAAATTAGTTTAACCCCTTTGCTTTGTCCAGTAGAAAAACTCTTAGCTGCAAATTATTTTCCAGTTTTTCGTGGGAACATATACAGTGCAATCATGAAAGAAATATAGGATTACACCATACAATACAAATTTTGAAGATGACAATCCATTTTTTGGTGTAAATATGACAAGGATGGTAAGTCAGATAATATCTGAAAACTTAAATTTTGTCGTCCTGGAGTGGGAATCGAACCTGCGCTTCCCAGATAGCTCCCGGGTATGCTAACCACTACACCACCCAGAACAACTAAGAATCAAGTTTCCAATTAATTTGAATATAGCCATCACAGAATTCGCTAGTCAAAGCTACCGGCATTCATGTTTAGTAAATCTGGAGGTTAAGAATTCTATTCCGTGATTGCCCGGAGAAGCAGATAAATCATGCAAGAAAAATAACGGGATAAGATTCTTAACCCCCAGATTCGCTAAACATGAATGCCGGTTGCTTCGACTAGCGAATCCTGTGATGGTTATATTCAAATTAATCGGAAACTTGAGACTTGGTCATTCTGGGTGGTGTAGTGGTTAGCATACCCGGCTGCTATCTGGGAGAGGCAGGTTCAAGTCCCGCTCCAGGACAATGAAATTAAGTTTTCGGATATTATCTGACTAACCATCCTTATCACATTTGGACCAAAAATCGGATTGTCATCTTCAAAATTTGTACATACAGTGAAACTCACTAAATCTGAACTTTGTTAAATCGAATTTGTGATTAGAAAATTTCTTTGCAATTTTGAATTGCAAAGAAACTTTTTTTTTTGGTAAATTTATTCAAATTTCAAAATTTAATCACTTTGGTTAATTTAAAATGTATAGCTTGCTGATGTGAGTTTTGGCAGTTGAATTTTCTGTGACACTTTAAACTTCTCCAGTGGTGACTGTGAGATGCAACAACAAACCCTGAACCCAATGCTACGCGTATAAATAATACATATTATTAACATATTATACTGTATTTATGTAACTGTACAACACAGGTACACATTGTTTATATATGTATTACATACACATTAACTAGCTATACAGCAGTTAACCACTAGTGTCTGTAAAATTTAATTTTGCACCTTTTTTTGTACCAATTTTTTCCCCAGTATATTGGAAATTTTTCTTACGTTGTATTTTTGAACTTTATATGTGATGCCAGTGATCTCTCAAAAATTATGAAAATTTTCAAGTCAAATTTCAGTCTTCAGAACATTTAGGCGAACTACAGAGAACACTTCAGCTATGGATGCTCAAGTCCTGCTGCCATAACATCCTACAGTGAGTTTTGTCGATTCTGCAGTTAGCTCAGTGGATTCATTGAATCTTACGTAATGAAATTTGATATACAGGGTGAGCCAAAAGTAACTGTGCTGCTGGCAAGACAATACAAGTACATCTACAAGCATACTTGCTACAATAAATGCTGGAAATGGCCCCCGCCTGTGTGTAGACATGCATCCACGCGTTTGAACATGTTCTCAAAGACACGACAGGTCCAACGGAGAAATGTTCCGCAACTTCAAACATAACGACATTTTAGTTCCAAATCTGCAAGTAATAATGAAGTATATCTTTTCTATGCCAGGAACTTCAGTTCCAGTAGAAAGAGTTTTCTCACGGATGAACAATGCTTGGTCAGATGACAGGGGCTTAATGGATAAATCTACTGCACAAGGCCTGATGGTTTGCAAGGTAAACTTTGGACTAACCTATAGTGAACAAAATCAAGGCCAACGAAGTATTTCTACGACAAATTCGCTCAAGTGAAAGTATGACAGGTCAACTGGTATTACATTGCAAACAATAGATTATTGTATTGGCATTGCAAGTGATATTTAATTATTTTTTTCCATTTAATATTTCTTTGTACAGCTTTTATAATAAATGTGTATATATGTTTGTTAATGATCACAAATACTACTTTTGTTATAATAACCTCTGAAACAATATTCTAAACAATTATATTATTATATAATTTATATTTACTGATTATTATTACTTATTATAAGCACAAAACACACGCTGCACGTAAGGCGTATGCTGTAGTGTTTAATTTGTGGAGGGGTGGGGAAGGTTTGGTCAGCTCAAAAAACATCCTGGTCTGGCTTTTCCAAAATCTGGCAAGCCTACAGTTGAAGAATGGTACTCTCTGAAACGGATTTCAAAATAAGGTATGTAATGAATCAAAATAGTTACTGATACACACTATATTGACATAAGCACAAAACACACGCTGCACATAAGGCGTATGCTGTAGTGTTTAATTTGTGGAGGGGTGGGGAAGGTTTGGTCAGCTCAAAAACATCCTGGTTTGGCTTTTCCAAAATCTGGCAAGCCTACAGTTGAAGAATGGTACTCTCTGAAACGGATTTCAAAATAAGGTATGTAATGAATCAAAATAGTTACTGATACACACTATATTGACAAAAGTCACTGGACACCCCTTAAAAAGCAAATGAACAGATGCGCGGTACAGCTGCAAATGGTATAAAAACTAGCCTGCAGCTGACTGCGATCACATCACACTGTGAGGTTGAGTGAAAACGTAGCAGCGGGAGAGAACTGACTTTGAGAAAGGAAAGATTGTTAGGTGTTATAATTAGTGGGTTGTCCACAAGAGAAACTGAGAGGCATACCCAAGTAAACTGTTTTGGATGTACTGAATAGATGGAAGACACATGGCGTGCCTGAAGCAGCAAAACATACCGGCAGACCAAAGAAAATCAGAGAGAGGACGTCGAACCCTCAGGAGAGTTGTTACAGCTAATCGCTGTGCACAAGACCTTGGTGTACAGGTGAGTAAAAATGCTGGAACCTCGGTATGTACACGTACCATTTGCCGAGAACTTCATTCCATGGGTTATCATGGTCGTGCGGCTGCTCGTAAGCCTTTCATCTGCACTCGGAATACTACTCGTCATTTAGCATGGTGTAAAGAGCCTTTATTGTGGACCGTAGATCAATGGAAACAGGTCCTATGGGCTGATGAATCCAAATACACGATCCATCAGTCTGATGGCAGTGTGTGGGTATGGTGGCAGCCGGTGGAATACTTTTTACCACAGTGTGCTGTTCCCTATGGTCAAGTTTAGAGCTGGCAGTGTACTCGTGCGGGAGTGTTTTTCGTGGTATGGTCCCGGCCCATTGGTTATCGTGGACAAACCTGTTAGCCAGCAAGTCTACTTCGATATTGTGGACAATTGTGCCCTACCAACTCTGTGGCAATACTATGGAACCGAGCCTAGTTGGCACCAGCATGATAATGCACCAAGCCATAAAGCAAGGACTCTTACGGCGTGCAATTCCGTATCGTGTGTGAACTAGCCAGCACAGAGCCCTGATCTTAATCCCATAGAGCACCTATGGGATGAATCAGAGTGTCGCGTAAAAAGTTTGGAACGAAGGCCTACTACTAAGCAACAGTTAGCGACAGCATTATGTACTGAATGGAAGTGCATACCTATTGCTGTGTTCCAAAACCTTGTCGAAAGCATGTCTCGAAGGGTCAGTGCATGTATTAAGGTCAAAGGTGGACCGACCGTACTAAAGTATGTCAATAAGTGCTATGTTGTGCTTCTCTTCTAGGTGTCCGGTGACTTTTGTCGATATGGTGTATATATTGACTAGACTCAAAGGTTGTTTGCGACCCTGAAAAAACATATCAAACAAAAAAGCCAAACACTTACCTAAAAGTCCTCGGCTACTTTCTTGCTGTACACTTCATGCACGTCAATTAGAACATCCTGTTATGTAGCTGGCTTTCAAAGGTTGAAAACTTCTTGCTTATTGGGCACTATTTTATATTCATTCTTCCGGTCATGAAACTTTTTTTTTTATTATTAACAGGACAAAAAACACTGACTTCTGTCTGCCGTCTGAGATGTAACATAGCTCATCATCACAAGGTGTATACTCACTATAATGTGAGTGTTGTCAACTTTCATTACGCCTTTTTTTTTTTTTTGTTTCCATCATATCCTCTTTCACTCCCCCATATGCAACATGGCCTTAAAAAACTCACAATTCAAAATGGTACACACTTCGAAAACACTTATTCACCCACCTAATAAATACCCAGATACAGCACTCTCAAAAATTTACACTCCCCTTAAAATCCACTCTAAGGTACACTATATACAACACATTCATCTGGGTATTTATTGGGTGGGTGAATAAGTGTTTTCGAAGTGTGTACCATTTTGAATTGTGAATTTTTAAGGCCATGTTGCATATGGGGGAGTGAAAGAAGATACGATGGAAACAAAAAAACCCCACAAAATTCCTTAGAAGTAAACCACAAAATTGATTTCCTGGATGTATCTATCTGCAGAAACGCTGATCTCTCCATTACTCATTCCGTCTATCGTAAACCTTCTGCGGCCACTAACATCATTCCCTACAAATCTTTCACCCTGCATCTCTACAAGCTTGCAGCATTGAAGTCCTACATCCACAGGGCTCATATCATTTGCAACAACCAACTCTCTCTTCAAGAAGAACTCTCCAAAATTTCTACCATAGCCCTCTCTCATGGTTTCCCTGCTCTTACAGTCAACTCCCTCATAAAGAAATATGAAAACCATTCGAAAATCGAATGCCTCCTCCTTCATAAGAAAGGAGACCTGAAATTCTGTGGTTCTGTTCCTTACCATCCTTCCTATGCTTATAAGTTACAGATTCTTTTTAGAAGTTTTGGTTACCATCTTGCCATTAAATCTACCCCAGACATCTTGAAACTTCTACAAAGGGATAGGGACAAAGTTGAAAGCCTGAACCTCCCAGGAGTTTACTGCATTCCTATCTCTTCTTCTACTGGGGATAACTTATACATTGGAAGCACATACAGGGGCATTAGCCATAGAATTTTAGAACATAAAAAAGATGTTTCGAAAGCCAATCCTAATACTGCCTTGTCTATTTTGACAATGGAAGACACTTCTGCAGTTCCCCACTGGAACGAAGCAAAACGAATTGCTTCTTTTGACAATCATTTTGCCCTCAGTTACCGTGAAAGCCTGGAAATTATTTTCAACTCAATGACTTGCAATTCCGAATCTCCTCTCTACATTCCGATGATCTGGAGATCAATTCTAAGTTTTGGCAACAAAAATAGGAAAAATTCAAATGTAGAATCTGGCAACAATCTTAGTCCTCCATTGGCGTGATGAAGACCTAAGATAGGGTCGAAAGCTTCCAACTAACGAACTTTTTGTAAAAGTTTTCATTTAACGTAACTAGCGTGATCAAGTTACCTTTATTTGTTAAGCTAAAATATATGAACTCTTCTTTTTACATGTTTTGCATTTCTGTTTTAAGGGTCTGTATTCAAAATGTTCAATGCACAAAACTGTGTATCTTAAGTTTTATGATGATGCTGAAATTGGTATGAAATGATATGATGCTGAAATTGGTATGAAATGATATGATGATGAAATTAGCATTTGAGAAATTTAGTGATTCTGCCATGTTCCTTTCATCGAAGTTTTTACCCTTTGTCACTAAACACCGGAGGCTAGTTCCAACAGAGGCACGCAAATCCACCATGGACTATAAACAACAATTGGTGCAAAACTACATATGGTTCAAATTTCTGAATTTAGAGCATAACATAATTAAAGAAGTGATACACTTCTATCCTTTGCACTTCATAACAATAATACAACTTCCAGTGATCAGTGAACTAAAACACGACATACGACGACTGACTTTTTTTCTTGTAGTAGGAAATTCTATTCCAAAATTTTTTTCTATTTCTAAATTTAGTTCCATAGACTTTTTATTTGCCTGCCCACGGCATCTCTGGCATGGTATTTTTTTAAGCTCTGCCTCAGCAATGTACTTTAGTTATCTGTTTCTATCTATAAGATTTATTTAGATGGGCAATTCTATTAAGCTTAAAATAAATCCTGAGGGACTAAAAGATAGTCCCTCAGGATTAGAGTGATGCTATCATTCTTCCCTTATCTAAGGGAAAGGGTTATTGACTGAATGCAAGAATATCAGTTTGCTGAGTGTGCCAGGGAAAGTATTTGGAAAGATTGTCATTGATAATGTATGGGGTCTTAAATCAGAGAAAGTGTGGGATGTGCAGAGAGGTTTTATATGCCTGGTAATGGCTGCATAACCAAATTTTCGCATTACACTTGATGATTGAAAATTATCTGTGTTGGTAAGAAAGTTTTTGCTGCCTTCATTAACTTAGAGAGCTTATATGAATGAGTAAATAGGACTCTTCTGTGAAAAGTACTGAGTAAATATGGTATCATTGGGAATCTATTCAAGAGTGTGCAAGCCATGTATGGTGGCAGTAGAGCATGTGTACGAGTAAATGGTGTTGTATCGAAATGGTTTTCTATTGGAGCAGGAGTCAGACAAGGTTGTGTAGTGTCACCATGGCTGTTTAATATATTTATACATGCGTGCTACCAAAGTGGACAATAGTGGTTTACGTCTTAGTAATGTCCATGTGTGTAGCTTGCTATATACTGATGACACAGTCCTGTTGGCAGAGAGCGAAAGTAAGTTGCAGAGTAGGCTGGCCTGGATAAACGAAGTTTGTATGAATTTTAAACAGAGTATAAATAAGGGAAAAACCAAAGTTATGGTTTTTGAGGGAGGAACTGTTAGTACTGAATGCAGGATAAGTCTAAATGGCACCGTCAGGGGCAGATTGGCCCACCGGAATACCAGCAGGACACTTTCCGGTGAACCATTCGAAAAATGGCCCACCTCTTTTTTTTTTTTTTTTCTGAAATTTTTGTAACGAATAATTATTTTGGTACGTATGAATAATGTAATGGTAAACTTCATTTGAGCTGTATTTCTATCTAAAGGTCCAGCAGGACACTTTCTGGTGGACCATTCACAAGAAATGGCCCACTTTTCCTATTTTTATTTTTTTTTTTTCTGAAATTTTTGTAATGAATAATTATTTTGGTACATATGAATAATATGATGGTAAACTTCATTTGAGCTCTATTTCTGTCTAAAAGATAATTTACATTAAAAAAAAAAAAAAAGAAAGAAAAGAAAAACTTCTATTTAAATTGTGTGTTGGTTCCAAAATAAAATGGCAAAGTTCTCTGCACGCCCATGAGAAAAGTGCCTCCTGACAAAACAAGCTGTTATAAATTAAACTAAGGCTACCTACAGTTACACATAGGCTGTTGGACTTGGGACCCCAGGGGCATTGGTATGTGTTACTCTCCTTTTGTAATTTTTGAGGGACCAGTGCTCATTGTGATAGTCTAGCGTCCCCACACACTTATCCACAGAATGACACAGAGCACGAAGTGTTCTTCGGCAGAGATTTTTTCGAAATCTGTGTCACACACACAGCTGTGTCATAAAAGAAACACCAGTTAACCAGTATTAGCCCATTGCTCGGTAGGCCATCAGTGATGAAATAAATGTAAAAATTCATTGAGTAGGAAAATTGCTATGTTGCTGTGCACATTTTAACTTTTAGAATGACTTCACAGTGATTTATTTAGCTGAAGGTCTTTAGAAGGCTATTTTCTTTTTTTTTTCCCAAAACTAAATTTTTTTTAAAGCAAAATAAATATCTGGTAATACACCCCTTTCTGAGTGTGTTTTGATGCTAACATTCAATCACGAGAAGATTTTTAAAATCATTTCATTAAATTGTTAAAATTTATTATTGACAAGATTTTTAAAATTATCACAATTCAAATTGTTTTACAACGCATATTTCAACAGTTTTTTTTTTCATCCAGGATCTAACAATTTTCTTTCACAAGGGGAATTTATTATTCCTCTGCGATATGTGTGCTTTTATAATAGACTGCAAAACCAAAATTCCCGACCTCGTTTGGTCGTTCCTATCTGCCTCTGGGCACCTCTATTGATCGGGTAAACGAGCTTGTATATTTGGGAAGCATGTTTGACAGAGAACAAATTAGATGGTGAAATTAGTAGGCAAGTGAACTCTTCATTGAAAGTCATAGCTAGCTGCTTTAGGAGGATTTCACAGGAATGATGGGTTCTCAAGAAAGTTCCAAATGGCTGCATACAAAAGTGTAATTATTCCTACTCTGATGTTTGGCAGTGAAACCTGGGTTCTACAGAAAAGTCATATGAGTCGATTTTGTGTGCTGGGGAGATTTGTTACTTACGGGGGGGGAGTTATGGTAAGACATGCTCTGATCATGTGAGGAATGAAGATGTGTTGCACATGTGTAATGTGAGGCAAAATGTTGTTAGTAAGGTGGAGACTAATATTCTTAGGTAGTTTGGCCATGTTGAAAGAATGAGTGATGAGGTGCTGACTAAGAGAATTTATTCAGCCCAAGTGGCAGGAAAGAAAGGTAGTGCAAGGCCAAGGAAATGATGGGAGGACCAGATTCAGGAATGTCTGCATGAGAAAAAGATAACGAGTATGAAGTACAAAAAAGGTCTTGTGTGTGGCACGTGATAGATGTCAACGTAGCTCGAACTGTGTGCCAAGATGGCTGTAAATGGAGACGTCTGATACAGCAACAGTGAGTTCTTTCTATGAGGAGCTAACCTCTGAATATCAGACGACAGCTTAGTGGTATGTATGTATGTATGTATGTATGTATGTATGTATGTATAAAAAATAACACTCACACAGATGGTAGCCATTTATTTTTGGCAAAAAGGTGTCCTATTATACACTGACTGAAAAAAAAAACCCAACACCACGAAAAAATAGTTGTAGAGGAATGAAATGGCGGCAATACATTTGTATAGGTAACATATTTAATCGATTAAGGTTTCAAGATCACAGCTTATTGTAAGCGCGAGAAGAGCCATTTTGAATGTGAAATGCTGGTACATTAATAACCGGTGTAACCGCCAGAATGTTGAATGCAAGCACGCAAACGTTCATGCATTGTGTCGTACAGGTGCTGGATGTCAGTTTGTGGGATGGAGTTTCATGCCTGTTGCACTGGGTCGGTCAATACAGGGACGGTTAATGCTGGTTGGGGGTGACGCTGGAGTTGTCGTCCAATGATGTCCCATACGTGCTCGATTGGTGAAAGATCTGGTGATCTAGCAGGCCACGGCAACATGTCGACACTCTGTAGAGCATGTTGGGTTATAACAGCAGTATGCGGGCAGGCGTTATCCTTTTGGAAAACACCCCCTGGAATGCTGTTCATGAATGGCAGCACAACAGGTTGAATCACCAGACCGACGTACAACTGTGCCGTCAGGGTACGTGGGATAACCACGAGAGTGCTCCTGCTGTCATAGGAAATTGCTCCCCAGACCATAACTCCAGGTGTAGGTCCAGTGTGTCTCGGCCGCAGACAGGTTGATTGCAGGCGCTCACCTGGCCTCCTTCTAACCAACACACGGCCATCACTGGCACCCAGGCAGAACCGGCTTTCATCAGAAAACACAACAGATCTGCACTCCGTCCTCCAATGAGCTCTAGCCTGACACCAATGACGTCACAAACGGCAGTGGTTTGGAGTAAGTGGAATGCACGCTACAGGGCGTCTGACTCGGAGCTGTCCTTCAAGTAACCGATTTGTAACAGTTCGTTGTGTCACTGTGGTGGCAACTGCAGCTCGAATTGCTGCCACAGACGCAGTACGATGCGCCACGGCCATACGCCGTACACGGCGGTCTTCCCTCTCAGTAGTGCCACGTGGACGGCCGGAACCCGGTCTTCTTGAGGCAGTACCTTCCCTTGACCACCGCTGCCAACAATCACGCACAGTGCTACATTCCTGCCAAGTCGTTCTGCAATATTGCGGAAAGAAAATCCACCTTCTCGTAGCCCTATTACACGACCTCGTTCAAACTCCGTGAGCTGTTGATAATGGCTTCTTCGTCTTCTGAAAGGCATTCTTGACTAACATCAACACCAACGATAACTAACGCTCACGAACGTTACAGCGTGTATTTACAGCAAACCTGCTTTGCATGTTCCGAGGCGCTACTAGCGCCACACGTATGCGCCGAACTCGAAATTTGCATAGACTTCATCTTACAGATGTACTCTCACCGCCTACCAACTGTCGTTTGTCTAACACAACCCCTTCTTGCTGTTGGAAATGTTTTTTTCCGTCACTGTATGAAAGAGCTATATAAGCAGTGGTGGCTCGTGGCAACTGAAACAGGTGGGGCCAGTAGCCGAAGTCAAACAATGAAATAAAAAAAAACTGTCATTATTAGACCAACTATTCAGATCCCCACCCTACCCCCAAGATTCCTTTACTCTGCCTCTGTTTACCCCCTTGACTCACAATAATGCCCAAATCAGGCAGGAATGTGTCAACTATTGTATCACACACGAAAAAAAGTTCCTCAGAATAGAATGCATAACTACTAACAGAAAAATGTTAAAACTCCTTAAATAAAATTTTTACCTTAAAACATATGAGCATTAATTTATGTTAGTTGTGCTTTGTGTTTCTTCAGATTTCTCAACTGAGGAACAATCACAGGATAAAAAAATGTAGTGAAAAAATAATAACTCCAAATATATGCAGGGAGGGAATGTTTCATGAATTTTGTCCCATATAGAATGAGTACAATACTACCATTTGCATTATTTGAAAGGTTTAACCTTTTTTTTTTAAAGAACTTGTGAAACCTAAAAACATATATGTACTCATGTGCAAATTATACTTAGAGGTTCTCATTATTTTATTTATTTTTAACATAGAAAATCCTCTTAGTTAAAACTGAAATTAGTTCTGCAAAGCGCTAAACTTCATACTCTTGGAAACTCAAATTCTTGGGTTGATAAGCACAGAGTTTTTTTAAGTGAAGCTTTTCGACTCAAATTCTTGGGCTGATGAGCACTGTGTTTTTTTAAGTGAAGCTCAAACTAAAAATTCTTGGGGTGATAAGCACTGAGTTTTTTAAGTGAAGCTTTTCTTCCAGATTTAAAGCAAAGAACAGAGATTTTAACAAAATATCCACTCCATTCATTGTAATCGACAAGCAAAAAAGTCAAGACACAAATGAACAACACATCACCGAGAGAGAGAGAGAGAGAGAGAGAGAGAGAGAGAGAGAGAGAGAGAGAAAACAACTAACTGACTTTAAGCTTGGTCGGGGTAAGCTTCTCTGTCAACCCACGGCGTTAAGGAAATCTATACTCTCCTGGCCAATCAAATTAGCGCAGGGCCAGATAGATTTAGCTCCACAGCTTTTTTGCATACGCGTTAAGGCAGTGTTGTATGTAGGTCATCATACTGAATGAGACTGGGAGGAAATAGTTTCCTCTTCGCTTGCATAGTGATGTTACTGGGGCCTGTTGGAGCTGGCCCCAATAACCTCACACTCTGAACGTGATCTCTTTCCTCAGGGAATAGTTTTTTGTGTTTTGAAGGAAACTTTTCCTTTAGGTAATGGTTTTTGAAGGGAAAGGTTTATCACCATGTAGTTAAGAGAGAGAATACGAATCAGGGCAAAAAAATATATATATTTTAAAAAATAGAATTTTTTAGGTGGGGCCAGAGACGAACCGCCCCTGGTGTCCAGTATTCTTGTTAAATATCATTTTATTGAATAAATGTTTGTATTTCAGCTTGGAACTGTAGGCAACAATTTGCGAAAACGGAACTTAAGACGCTGCAGAAATTTCCTCGTAATCTTCAGGCATAAGATTCTTCTGCGAATTCGAGGAATTCTGTAATTTTCGTTATTATTTTGGTCATTTAAAGAGAACAATGCATAATTGAACAGAAACAGGGGGGGGGGGGGTCGGAGGACGAAATTCCACCTTCACGAAACTTGGCAAAACAGAAAGAGGACGGTGTTCAGAGTTTTTCTGTAATCGTAATTTCTTTTTCTCGCAATGTTGTCTCTGTCCATTATTATTCTTAACATTTTGCTGTATAAATATTTTTATTTCAGCTTGAAAATAGGGATAAATTTCCAAAACTGGAAGTCCAACGGAGCAAAGATTTCTCCCTTATCACACCCCGCCCCCTCCCTCCTCGCGATGTTCTCAACTCTCCTGCGATGTTAAATATTCCCTGTCTCATAATTTTTTTCTTTTAAGCTTGATAAGGAGTGGAGAAATTCCCGAAAACGGGAGTAACGAAGTTGGAAAATTTGTAAAAGTTGATGTATTTTTTTACAAATTTTGGATTTCTTACCTATCAAGCGTTGTGGAATTCTGAACGCACCAGGCAGATTTCTATTGGTGGAAGTTCCGAACATAAATCTCGCAATGTTACCTATCGTGCCCTCACCAGGGGAATCAGCTTTGTGTTTTGCATGTGTTAAGTTATTGTCCTTGTTTGTTGTAATGTTTTGTTGTGGTGCGTATTTCCTTTTTCACAGAGAGATGGATCGTTTTGTAAGAAAGCGTCTGTGTGCCGTGCATTAATACTAGTTACTACTGACAAGGTTCTTGCCAATGTTGGCAGGTATGGATATATAACATGCATTGTTTTTGAGTAAAAAATATGCCAGTTTCTAAAAGAATTTTGTTTAATGGTTTCTAAAAAAACACATTTTTAAAAAATTTCAAAAAGTATTCACACATATTGGTACACATTTACTGAAGGTTCAGCAAAAATTTCAAGACCATCTCTATGGTATCATGAGTTACACACACTTAAAAGACAATAGTACACAGGCATTCTCAAGTGTGAGTAATCTCTTTCCTGCAGTGATGTGTTCATTCATGCTCTCTCCCACTTCTTTGCCCAAGTGGTTCAGTTGTGGTGAAGCTCTCAGTGTGTGCATCTCCATCAACACATGTGTGGTGAATTGTTTATCTTACAAACTTGATCTATTTATTAGTGCCGTCAATTTTTTTTTAAATCATACTATTTTTTTTTTTTTTTAAGTTTTTCTTTCAAACATGGATGGCAAGAAGTGGTCTATTTATTGTTGTAATCCTTTCAATAAAAGAGGGGGTAGTGAGCACTGGGTTAGCAAAGATCTGAGGATTGTGACAGCTTGGGTAATCTCTTTAAATTATGGAATTTAAGAAAACCTGCAAGTGTGCACTTCATGTAGATTGCAGTTAGGGAAGGAAAAGTGACATGAGATGAGTATTCCTGAAAAGGAAAATTTTACAGAGCGAGTAACAATGCTGGTCCTAGTTGTAGTAACCATGATTCAGAATTTATGGATGTAGATATAGGCTTAAGCTACTTGAATACCTCTGACTTAAGAAAATTAGGAGTTTCTAAAAGTATTGCAGAGAAAAGATAGAATAAAAAGTGCATATAACAAATCATTTTTTCAGTGCAGGGGATGATAAAGATGAAGAAAATGAATCGCTAACAATTCAGAATCAGAAATTCTTTAGAAAAATGCAAATAAAAGTGATAGATCAATTATTTTGACTGTTTAGCTGAAAAGCTGGTCATGCAGAAGAACTGAAAATGAGTTTGGTGTGAGTCATTACATTGCTCAGAACAACTAGAAGAGAAGGTAATTTTGTCCTCATTTGACCCCAAACCTGGAAAAACTTGACCAGAAGAAACCGCCTCTTTAGTTAAAGTTTTTTTTTACTGTAGTCATCAAGTTAGCATGCACATGCCTGACAAGAAATTCTGTTTCGATGAAGGGCACAGATAGTAAACATATCAACATTAAAAAAAAAAAGATTGATTCTGGGAAATCTAAGAGAAAAAAAAATCACATATATATATATCTCATCACTGTCAACCATTATCAATCCACTGCTGGACGAAGGTCTCCCCAAGTTTCCTCCACAACGGTCTGTCTTGTGCCAGTCTCCTTCATGTCACTCCTGCATACTTTCGAATTTCATCCACCCATCTCCCATGTGGTCTTCTTCTTGGTCTTTTCCCTGTCCCTTGGAATCCAATCTAAAATTTCGACTGTCCATCGATGATTTGTCCTTCTGGCAGTATGTCCAGCCCATTGCCATTTCAGGTATTCAACTCTGATCATGAGGTCTTCCACTTCTGTCATTTTTCGAATCCACGAGTTCCTCTTCTTATCTCTCCTGGTTACACCAAGCATGCACCTCTCCATGCTGCTTTGAGTTGTCTGCAGCCTTTGCATGTCTCTTTTAGTTAAG
This sequence comes from Macrothele yani, assembly GCA_039090855.1. NCBI lineage: Eukaryota > Metazoa > Arthropoda > Arachnida > Araneae > Macrothelidae > Macrothele > Macrothele yani. The sequence goes on along the minus strand of CM077000.1, from coordinate 70,658,182 downwards.
GTCCACGTCTCTGCACCATACGTAAGCACTGGAAGGATGCATTGATCAAACACTTTTCTTTTAAGACATAATGGCATATTGCTCTTGAAAATTATGCTGTTTCTTCCAAAAGCTCTCCAGGCAAGTTTTATACGCAGATTAATTTCTTCATCAATGTGACCCTCACTTGATATCTGCTGTCCAAGATAAACATACGTGCCTGTTATCTCTAGCTTTTCTCCATCAATTGATAAATCTTCATTTTTAGTAAAAGCATTGAACATCACTTTTGTCTTCTGAAAGTTCATTTTTAATCCCACTTCTTTACTCTTGTTAGCAAGTTCTTCGATCATACTCTGCAGCTCTGATGGGATAGTTGCAAAAATGACTATGTCATCAGCAAAACAAAGGTGGGTTAGAAAATCTCCATTAATCTTTATCCCCTTGTTTTCCCAGCTCAGCGACTGAAAGACACCCTGTAATGTGGCATTAAAGAGCTTCGGAGATATGGTGTCACCTTGTCTCACTCCCTTTCCAATTTTTATGTGTGTTGTATTTTCAAACAGCCGAATCTTTGCACTTGCATTTTCATAGATGTTATTAATAATATTGATGTATGCATCTTCAATACTGCAGGATTTCAGAGCCATTGTAACTGCTGATGGTTTCACCGAATCAAAGGCTTTTTCATAATCGATAAAAGCCATGCACAATGGAAGTTCATATTCCCTCGCTCTTTCAATTAGTTCTCTCAGTACGTGGATATGATCTATAGTGTTGTAGCCACTCCTGAATCCAGCTTGTTCTCTCGGTTGAGCCATGTCCAGTGTTACCTTCAAGCGGTGTGAAAGAGCTTTAGTGAAGATTTTATAAACCACTGATAGGAGGCTGATAGGTCTGTAGTTCCCGAGATCCTCAATGTCACCTTTTTTATGTGGCAGGTTCATTGTAGCGGTGTTCCAATCCTCAGGAATCTTCCCTTCATTAAGGCATCTAGTGAAAATTTGGGCGAGTACTGTTTCGATTTCTCCACTTGCTTCTTGTATGATGTCTACAGTAATTCCATCTTTTCCTGGAGCTTTTCCCCGCTTCATGTTCTTGATTGCATATGCAACTTCTGCTGGGAGGACTGGAAGAACTCTGGTACTGGTACCTTTCATGATGTCTGGAGTAAATGTATCATCCCTTTCATATAACTTGGAGTAGAAATCTTTCACTCTTGTCAAAATTTTGCCTTTATTTCTTGTTACAGAACCATCTTCTTTTCTCAGTGCCATAATATGTTTTCTTCCCTTACTGAGATGTCCCTTTGATATCTTTAGGCTTTGGTTGTTTTCAGTTGCTTTCCTCACTAGTTCACAGTTGAATTTTCTTACGTCTTCAGTGATACTTTTTCTTACTGTCTTGCATAGCTCTATATATTCCACTTTGGAAGTCACATCTTCTTTAGTTGTCCTCATCTCTCTTCTTTAGTTGTCCTCATCTCTCTTCTTTAGTTGTCCTCATCTCTTCTTTAGTTGTCCTCATCTCTCTTCTTTTTTGCATCAACATTTTGGTTTTTCCTGATAATTTGTTCACATGCAACTTGTTCTTAGACCCAGCTAATTTTGTTGCTGTTTCCATAAGAGCTTTGGTTACTTTTCTGTTAACTTCAGAAATATCCACTTCTACCGATGTTAGGCCTTCTAAAGCAGAGAATCTGTTCTTCAGTTCCAACTTGAAGGTAATATGGTGTTTTTTAAGGTTGGTTATGTCAATAGATTTTGTTTGTGTGTGTGTATATATATATACACACTATCTACCAACAAGTAATTGGACACCTGTGATAGCAAAGGAAAACGAAGTTTATTCACCTTCAATAGTTGGTGGAGCCTCCACAAGCGGCGATTACAGCTGCGACCCTCCGGGGCATACTCTCAACCAGGCGTACGACGGCTAGTGGTATTTTCTTTCACTCGGCTTGGAGAAGACAGGTCAGTTCCTTCACCGATTTTGGACGGTGGGGACACCCCTTAAGTCGACGCTCCAAATCGTCCCAGAGGTGCTCGATAGGGTTAAGGTACGGGCTCTGCGCAGGCCAGTCCATTCGATTAACCCCATTGTTACCATACCAAGCCATGGTGGATCTCGCAACATGACAGGTGGCATTGTCATCCTGAAAGTAACATGGGTCCACCCCGTAAAACTGCCACAACGTAGGAAGCGCATGGTCATCCAAAATGGTAAAGTAGGTCTCGGCGTTGAGTCTACCAGGAATTGGGCCCAAGGGTCCCATGCCATACCAAGAGAAACACCCCCATAGCATAATTCCACTGCTGACGAACTTCACAGTTGGCACAATACATTCCAGCAGGAGGCGTTCTCCAGGCAGCCGCCTAACCCAGACCCTGCCATCAGAACGATACAGGGTGAACCTTGATTCGTTGCTCCAGAGAACCTGTTTCCACTGTTCAACGGTCCACTGTCGACGTTCTTTGCACCACATTAGCCGAGCAGCGCTATTGGACTTGGTGATCAAAGGCTTGTGGGTGGCAGCACGTCCATGATAACAGAGCAGATGGGCTTCCTTACGGATGGTATTCATTGAAAGAACACTCCCGGATGCCTGTTGAAACTCCTCGCGTATGTGGCCCATCGATTTGGTGCGGTTCTTCCGAATTTCTCTAGCCAGCACCATTATTTAGAATAAAAAGAAATACATAAATCATTCTTTCTTAATTTTTACCAAGGAATCCATTGGTGCAATGCACGCGTTTCTATCTGCTTTAAGTTTTTGAGTTATGAGCAATGAGAGAGCTTTTCTTCAATGCTTAAAAAGGCAATGTAATACAGTACTTAGAAAGCTGCTGTTATTACTCTTGGCAAAGAAAGGTTTAATCTATCAAATGAAGGGGGGGGGGAAACCTTGGGCTTTTGCCTGAGCACCGAGAAAATAATTTTTAAACATGGTGCATGGCCAGTGCATTGCCACGGTGACAGCACAATCGGCGAAGCGTGGCCACGGCTGTGCGGAGATTTGGTACCAGAAGAAGAACGGCATTCCTCCCGCACTCAAGAAGCGATCCCACCCATCACTCATACTGCATGGGCGCATGTATTGTTAAACTCCCATTTTGAAGGAAAGGAATTCTTTATTTTAAAAAAGCATGATTAGTTCATGAACGATGTTCATATTTCGATGTCTCACAACGCTGTGTTCAACTTTCATGTCAGGTTTTGATTATATTTAATCAAATCAGACAAGAGGAAGTTGAGCTTCCATGAAATGCACCCCCTCCCCCTCCCCCAATAACGAATAATTTAACATCTAAAAATTTTACAGCGTTCGCGAGATTTTCCCGCGTTTTGTGTCATCTGAATCATTTCTTGAAATATCGATGCAAAACCAAAATTATTTTGGGGAAGGGGGGGGTGATTGCTGCCAATGCTTTCGCGCTCTAGACGAGAGATCGTGGAGAAATTTCTTTGGCTAATTTTGGGGATCATCGTGTAATTTTTTTTTTTATTCTGGCAAGTATGCATTAGAGTGGGCCGTTGGGATAGGTAAATAAAAATATTTTAGAATTTCAAAATGCAATAGGGAGCAAAAGGTGCCCCATTTTGTAACAAAAAAACTTTTGTTAAGGAACTTTTTTTTAAATACAATCTTGAGGCCTCTACCAGGTGTTGTAATGTGCAAAAAATAAGTAAAATTTTCAAAAAAAAAAAACACATTTTTTAGAAAGAAAAAAAAATATCTTGTTTGACTTATCTCATCATCATTATCAATCCACTGCTGGACGAAGATCTCCCCACGTTTCCTCCACAACGGTCTGTCTTGTGCCAGTCTCCTTCATGTCACTCCCGCATACTTTTGAATTTCATCCATCTCCCAATACCTTATTATATCATAACCATAAAAATAATTTGCATGTTTAAACCATTTTATGAAAATCTACCTTAAACATCCTGCAAAGTTACACATAAAAGAAATTCTCTGATAGTGTTATGCAGTGAAACAAACTTTTACATTTGTGTATTCAAATTAAAATGTCTTCTATTTTACATTTTACTATACTTTAATATTTACATATCATAGTAAAATATTTTACATTATTGTACTATACTATATGTAAATATAATATGTAAATTACTGCAAAACACTAAAAATTCAATAACAGAAAAGAAAAATGAGAATCATAGTTATAATACTGAATTTGTTTGTGTATTATATTGTTTTTTGATGTCAAACTTTGGCAGAATTTGCATTGATTTTGATGTTGCTCTGAAGAATTCATCTCTGGCTTTAGGCCCTATTACACAAACGGAGGCTTCAGACATCAGTTTTACATACCGTTCAACAGCCTGCGTGTCACATGGGTATAAAAGGGATATCAATAGCAGGAATTTCCTACATTTCAATGAACTCTGCTAATTCAGTATCCGAGATTGCATCAAGAATTGGCGGGCAAGTGATGTCACAACCAGACCAAAATAAGAGATCGTTATAATCTTGGGCTTCAAAATTTATAGTAAGAATTTTGAAAATTCTAACTGCATTTGCACTTTGACCCTTTTTTGCCCTAGCTTTCGAAATGCGTCTCAATCCTTATTCTCTGATGTGACGACGATCGTCTGCTATCAACGTAAGCAGTAAATTTTCTGGATGACAAAAGTAAAAATTTCTTTGTATTACTGGGTCAACTATTGCCTTGAGACTAGAACTGAGGTATCTTGAAGATTCTACTAACCTATGAAAATGACAAGCCCCATATTTACAAGTTGAATATTTTTTTTATATAGAACCATGATGGTGCATAAACTCTGACAATAAATTCTGTTATAAGCTTTAATTCAGGGGATGGATCCTGATTTCCTACATAAACTCTTAGTATTGTGTTGGCTGTTGTTAGCCACCTTGAATGGGACAAATTTCCTGGATGTCTGTTAGCAAGGGCCTCTGAGCAAGAGCCCGCTAAAAAATTGCTTGGCAAATTTCATACAGGTATTTTTGGTCTGTACTCAGAATAACATCAACGTCAGGCAAAATGCATGGTATAGGCATAAAGTTTGCAACAGATTTCTTTTCGCAATTCACCAATTGCTTCCCAATTGGACCACTATGTTCTCGAGGCCCTGATGTTGCTCCATCAAGATGTCAAAATAGGTGTCGAAGAGGCAGTTCGTTGCTGTGCAATTGACACACAAACCATTGTAGGGGACGATTTAACTCATTTTCTAAACATCTGATAACACCATTCGTATGTCCTGTGTTGATGTTAGTTCCATCACAGCCAATAGCTTTTACGTCATTTAGGTTGAGGTTTGTAGATGCAAAGTAATCAATTATAAACGTTGTTATACTTTTACCGGTACCAGAAGATGGTGTATGACCTAAATATGAAGATCCAGGTTTGGCTAATAAAGTATAATGTTCTTCATTTTTGCTTCTCCTATGATTTTTTCCCACAAGCTTTTCTTGATAAAGAGTTTTGTCCTTCCTCTCATCGAAGTACAGTCTTCTTACCACATGATCTTGACCAGGATCACTACTCTAGCTTTAAAATTATCATTGAGTGTCTTACGTTTATGTTGCAGAGTTCTTCATACCTTATTTTTGTCAATTACCAGTGTTTTGTCTGTCGCAGTAATAATACCAACGTCCTCTAAAACCGCCGATGCCACTGCCGCTCTGTGCGATATTTGACATTGGTCACAAATACCTGCTACTGTGGGAATTGTCACGTCATTTGTTTTACAAGATGAACAGGATGGCTCCTGTGTGCTAAAATTCTGGCTTTCTTCACAGACTGCGCATACTTTTAACGTTGTAGGAATATCGCATTCTTCTTTTGAAATATCATTAGCTGAGGCCATTGCATGTTTTGATGTTTCCTCCCACAATGTACATTTTTCCTATTCTTGCATATTTCTTTGCTATTCTTTCTGTTTCTACTACATCAAATATTTCCTATAATCATCTTCCTGCATGTCCTCTGATCCATCAGGAAACTTTTCTCTTTAGCGGGAACTTTTCGCGCCTTTTCACACTTGCATTTATGAATTTTCAAACACTTGCAAGTTCCAATATGTAATAACTTTTTTTGTGTATCTTCTTTTAAGTCATGGGCTTTGAGTTCATAACTATTGTTTCTTTTGGTTTTTGGATAACGAACTAACTTGAGGTACTTGTCATGGTATGCTCGAATCAGTTGTAAAAACACAATCGTGAGAAACAGTTGGAATTGATGCCCGCATCCAGATGTTTTGGATTTTTTTGGCAACTATCTGACTGATGTCAAAAACACTTGGATCTTTACTAGATGATGTATGTTTTAGGTCACGTTGAACAAATAAATAACACTTCATAACGTCTTCGTACGTGGGTAGCACACAATGACGTACATTCGATGGTGCACCAAAAATAGGACATGAATTTATACTTCTAGTACTTACTTTACTTAAGCTCATTGTTGTCGCACAATTTGAAAAGACTTTTATAGCACATCCAACAAACACTGTGCTGCAAAAACGTCGTTTGAAAACCTGCCCTCCCTCCGAGGGGAGCTCACTTTCGACTGCTGACTTCTGTAGTATTGCAAAATTCACACATTCTAGCAGGGAGCTTGCAGTGCCATCTGTTGGACAAATTTGGGCATAAAACATCAAACCATTTTTTGGAAAAGTATTTTCATTTCAAATTTTTGCAGTTGAATTATTAAATTAAAATTGCATCCGCTTGCAGTGCTAAAACGTTAAATTATGAAACTTTATGGACAGGTAGAGGCTTGAAGGTAAGAAAATATTCTTTTAAAAATTTATACACTAACAAAGGATCAGGTAGAACAACTTTTGGTCACTATTGCGTTAATGACTTCAAAAAAAAATTTTTTTGCCCTCCCTAGTATGTATGCATGTATGTATACATGGATAAAAGTTCCGTCGTGCTTTGTTTTCAGACGTATCATGCCGGCGATGAAATGAAGTCTCTCCTTTTTAGATGTTGTTTATAGAAGGTTACTGCAAATGACCTGATGCTCCAGACCTTTTGCGCATTTTGTCTGATCAACATCCCGCAAATTTCTTGCTCCTTGTAAAGATATCTTTAAGTATAAACTTGCCACCCCGGTGGTGCAGTGGTCTAAGCAATGGCTTATGAATGATCATTTGTCCAAGATGTGTCCAGATTCAAATCCCGGTGAGTCATGGATGTTGTGTTTGTCTTACGGCGCTGACTCTCCTCCCTTCCCTGGAACCAGTGGCCCTAAATTAGGAAGCGGGTGACTGCTTACTGCTTATAGGCCACTGAGTTGCTCATGGTGGTCGTTAAACCTCCAATTAAAAAAAAAAAGACAAATTTGCCATTCACCGCAGGATGAAAAATGATGTTGACAAAAAAGTGTTAGGAGAATTTTATACGCGCATGCAAAATCTCCGATTATTTTCTGTGAAGGTAATGCGATACTTTTTCTGTTGTGCGAAAACTAAATATGACCAGCGGGAAAATTTAATGTTCGTGTCACCGATATAAACCAATCCATTCTAAACTTTCGGCTTTTTGAAGTTTATGAATTGTAGCCTCTTAAATAAAAAAGCAAAATGGCATTCCACATGGCTGTTAGTTTTTGTACTTATGGGAGGGAAGAGAGGGGGGGGAGGGTAGTCCTCTGAACGAATTTCTAAGAGCGCAGCAGAAACAAACACACACGTTTTGGAATTATAGTTTAAAACGATCAGAGAGAGAGAGAGACCTAAGTAAGCTAAAATTGCGAAGAAATAGTAACTTGCCATAGAGATTCGTATCCATGGTTCCCATACTGCATACGTTGAATTATACTACGTACAGTATTCACTTGAAAACTTTTTTTGACTAGGGATAACATTATCAGCGTCGAGTAAAGTGCACATGAACGGAATTTTTGCCAAAATTTCCGAGTGTGTGCCTCCACTCCCAACACGTTTATCCCCCTCCCCCTTCCTTAATGGCCCACCCAGTTCTGAGCAGCTAGCGTTGCCACTGCCCTGCATTTGTTAACTTATTTGCCATTATCATGGCCATTATGGTATGAAGACGTTTTCTGTTCATCACAGATGTAGAAATGTTTATTTTTCTTAGAGACGATTTACTCTTTTTATCAGTGTTATAGACGACATTCTTGCTTCTAGTTTTTTTTTTTTATTCTTCTTTCTCTCTTTTAAAAGACAGTATGGTCCCAGACCTCGAACCCCTCAGATCCTAATTTACGACCTCTGGCAAACAGAGGTTTTTTAGCTCACTGCAAGTGGAAAAGCTCCGTAGTGTATTTTCTCAGATCACTTTTATTCTCTTGCGATTTGAAAGTTGCTGCCTAGTTTTTCAGCATCTTTGTGCATTGCGATTGTGGCTAAATGCGTTAAACAAACAAAAACAAAAAAACTAATTCTTAATTCAAAAGACAGCTAAAGTAACTTGTCAATATGAGGACGATAACTGCGTTGTTACTGATAAAGAGAAACAGAAGCTCATAAAACAGAGCGGACAAATTACGATCGCTAAATAGTAACACGAGTTCCATACTTGTTTTACAAAAATTGATAATCAATAATTGCGGTACATATTGGGTATTACGTTAACGAAAACATACTCATACATTCGAAGCCTGTTAATGTTTCCCATTATTTCTAAATTTATTGGCATGATTAATAAAAAATAATAATAAAATAATAATAATGGAAATAAATCCAATTGCTATCACCCTGGCACCGGGATGTGATTAGGAGGCATAAAAATTTTCATTCAGTGTAACCATCAAACTGTATTTCTTTATTTTTGGGCGACACCACGAACAGTTGAACTGTGTTTTCCTCATTTTAAAGTACTGTGGTGCGAGTTTTGTCTCATACGAGCTCTCACCCGACACGTAATCTTTAAATAAGCAACTGAAATAAAAAATAAATACAAAAAAAAAAAACAAAAAAAAAACAGGCAAGATGACAACTGCTAGATATACTCGTTAATTTAAATACCAGATCTACCAGAAAATAATCGATAAAATATTTTCTAACCCGACGCTGAGCCTTGCTAATGCCATCATTTGTGATCGTCAAGTATCAGACGTTAACTAAAATAAAGTATATATCCCCTCTACTTCGCAAGAATAGGCACCGAGATATATAACCCCGATTACTTTATTTCTCAATCTCAAGCTGTCATTCCTTGATTATTTCCTCTCGTGGCAGGCATGGACAACTAGACAATTTATTAATTCCTGAAATAGAACTATTTCATGTCTAAAAATTCTGTCGGATATTGTGTGAGCTGTAGATATTAATCAATTTTCCAAAAACTGTATTCAATGTCAATTGCATAATTTATAAGCATCAGTACTATATATTGGTAAGCTATACAGAAAGAAAAAAAAAGTTTATATTAGTTTTTCTCGTCATTGAATGGCAAAGAATACCAATATATTTTTGACGTCTGTTGCGTAATTTATATGCATTATTTGTGTGTAACTCTTTTTCACGGTGTAGCTCACATTGGTAAGCTGTACGGAGAAAATTGATATTAGTTTTCCTCATCATCGAATGGCTAAGGATGTGGTGGATAGCATCTGACAATATGGCATGAAATGACCCTTTAGTAATATTTTACAGTTATATTATTTGAAATGTCTTTAAACATAACATTAATTCACTATCCTTCCTCCTCCAAGCATCGCATCAAATGATCGTGAGATCTGACCAACGCATGCAATGGTATCTTGATCTGCCGCCCATCCAAAGGCCAACATCCACTGCCGCTTGGCTGGCTGACAACACTATTCGCCGTGTGTTGTTCCACAGTGGCAAAATACGAGCCACGCACCATATTTAAAAATTATTTTCTCAGCGCGCACACGAAAGCCCAAGCTTTTTTTTTTTTCTTCATTTGCTAGACTAAACTTTTCTTTAAAAATGAAAAACAATTGCGATCTTCTAAGTGCTGTACTACGTTGCTTTTTTACGTTTTGAAGAAAGGCTCTCCCGTTGCACGTAACTCAAAAACTAAAAAAGATAGAAATTTGTGCATTGCACCAATCGATTCCTTGGGGGAAATTACAAAGGAATGGCGATTTTGGTACTTTTTTTTATCCAAACAATGGAGATATTTGTGTTTTTACACAATTAAGGCCCGCCATGCACCAGAATTCAAAAATTATCTTCTGATCTATTGGAAATAGAAAATTTAAACTTTTGGGATTTTAATACATTGGGGTGATCTATTCATGAAAAAAAAATCTTAAGAATCGGAGATGGTGTGGTGGATAGCATCTGATGATTTGGCGTGGAATGACCCTATAGTTAGTTCAGAGGTTGTTGCAGACTTAGCCTTTGAACACATCACAGGTTTCATAGCCTGTGCGTATGCTGCCAATTAAGTGGGTAGGATGTGTACTTTCGTAAGATGACTTAGAAAGTGAAGTGGAGATTTCTTCTTATATCTTTGTAGGCTAGCACCCTTATTTAGTTATACAAAAGAACCAGATATTCTTACAATGCCAGGAAACTTCATCCTTTGTAGGGTGAATCCAGTAACAGACACTGGTAGAATGTATCGTCTGAAGCAAGAGATGACACAAGCATCATACATTTTATCAAAGAAGAAATAATTTCTGTATCAGTAAGCAGTTGCACAATGGTACATATGCATCTTATTAATAATGTAGCTAGGTATGTAAAATATGTTAACTTAAATGGATACATGCGTGTAAAGAAATTCAATTTTCATACGATACCATCCTGAAATTCTGACTCAGCTTTCGATAAATGTGTACCAATGCAGTGTTAGAATTAGAAATAAATTTTCTACTGGCCCAGCGGACCACTAGAATTTGCAAACCACTGATCCACCAAAATGCCCACTGGCCTGTAAAATAAATAATAAAAAAATAATTAAAGGCATTTACAATATATGTAGAAAATAACGTACCATTTTAAGGGAATTATCTCCAATATTTGTTTTTAAACCTATTATTAGTTTGAAGCCTAAAAAGAAAACCGTACAGCAAGGTGAAAGAAATTAAAATTCATTTTTTAACTTGTGACAAATTAGAAAAAAACCCTAGCTATCTGGGCCAGTAAAATCAATAGTTCAGTGGTCCGGCAGAACTTTTGGTGGCCAATGGCTAGCGGACCACTAGGTAATTCGAACGCTGCCAATGTGTGTGCATTTTCGTGTGAAAATTTTTAAAAACTCATTTTTTGGAAACTAAAATATTTTTTTTTAAATTGGCAAACTTTTTACTCAAAAACAATAATGGATGTTATATATCAAATGCTCTTTTCATAAGTTTTAAAATGAGACCATGCCCAGCTTGTAGCTGATACAGGTCACTTGCAAATTGCATTTAAAGTTTTGGTGGCAGGCAATTTTTGGGAAATTTATGCAATTTTGAAAATTAAAAAGCTCAAAAATCAGCAACAGGATTTTTTTTTTTTTTTACCTTTGAGATGGCAATAAACAAATATTCCCAAAATTAGCCAAATCCATGACATCAAATTCCAAAATTTATTTTTTCTTGTGGTTGATTTCATATAGAATTACCCTATTATACTGTATAATTAATGCATTACAGAAAGCCAGAATCTAAACAGAGAAGAAGTACTGAAAAATAAGATTTCTTACTTTTAAAGGAAAGGTCACTGTAGAATCAACATCAGTGCAGTTGACATAAAACTTGCTGTTGCTCTGCTGGTCACCTTTGGTATTTTGACTCTCAATCTCATCGTTTGTATCTGTAACACTAATACTACTAATGTCTTTCATTTCTATTTCCGTGGACTCAGTGGGAGATTCGGGTGAAAGAGTATTGTCTTTTTCAGCCTTAACAGGACAGTCCGCATGGCCACTACTGTTAGTTAATGGTAATGTAGGTAGACTCTGGGTGTCAGGGATTTCAGAAGTGCTCAACTTTCTATTTCTGGACTTCGTTTCTTCGCTATCGTGCTTTGAGCTACTGGGAGTTTTGTTTTTGTCAGGTGAATTGGAAGCAGACTTGCTGACAGCACCACAAGATGCAGAACTATGCATTTGTTGTTTAGTTCTTTTACTGGATTTAAATGAAGTCCTAAATGACTCAAATTCTAACTCACTATCCTGATCTTCTGGAGCAGATGAGAACGATGCTGCACGCTGTGCCCTCTGAAGTTTTCTATAACTATGGCCAGTGTTTTTGACTACATCAGAGTTAACCAAGTCCTGCAGTGACTGTGACTGATGTCCACTCTTTCCCAGTCCTGAAGTAGTTAGCGCATTGTTTCGAATGTTGGGATATTCCCTGGATTTTCCTAGTTTATCGTTTTTCTTCGTGCACTATAGTCTAAAGTCCTTTGAGGTAGTGAAACTGCATCACTGTCAGTTGCACCTGACCTGACTAGTCCAGATTCACGATTTTTACAATAACCACTAGGATGCTTTGAGCGTTTGCTATGGCTTCCGTCTGACACACGGGAGGGTTTAGTTCGACTAACGTTATCACATGGATCAGTTTCTGCGACTTCTTTCCTCAACTGCTTTAGTAAAACACTTTCTTGGTTGTTAGGTTTGTTGAAAGTACTAGCTTCTTCAAGCAAATGCAAAAATTCGTCATCTGAAAGTTTATTTAAATCACCTGGCTGTTCTTCTGGCTGGAAAAGAAACGGGGAGGAATCAGAAAGGAACAAAAGTACCAAGTCACAAATAACAACAGCTATGGATTATCAATAAAACAGAATATTCAAATCATATAAAGAGAACTATTCAACCATTGAATGCAAAATTACTGAGTTATTAGGTGTGAAACTTAATTCTCAGCCCCTAACCGCTAGCGATCATACAACGTCGGCAAATGCAAATAGCTGTGTGCGATAATGGCCGATTGCAGTGCCATCCAACAGCTTTCCAGGCAACCGTAACCGCTCGCAGCTGTTTGAGGCACTGCCTCCTGTTTGCGCTTCAGCTGAAAAAAAGTGCCGTGGAAGCCCAGCAAATGATCTATGCTGCTTTGGGTGAGGCTGCTGTGTTCTACAGTACGTGTAAGAAGTGGTTCCAGCAGTTCAAGCAGGAAAATTTCGATCTCCGTGATGCAGAACGCCCGGGACAGCCACAGAAAGTTGACGATGAGTAACTGGAACACCTGTTGGACGTGGATCCCTGTTGCACACAGTCAGACCTTGCCCAGGAATTCGGAGTAACGTGGCAAGCCACTGCAAAGCGCCTGCACAAGCTTGGACAGATTCACAAGGAGGGCCGTTGGGTGCACCACCAACTCACAGCTGCGAACAAGTCTAGTCGCTACAATGTTGCTGTGTCCTTGCTCTCCAGATTCAAGGATTTCTTCCACAAGATTTTGACCTGTAATGAGAAGTGGATCGTCTACGATAATCCTAAGCGGCGCAAATCGTGGCTTTATCCAGGTCAGCCTACCACCAGTACCGCCAAACCGAATATCTATGCCAGGAAGTTGTTGCTGTGTATATGGTGGGATCAGCGCGGTGTTGTACACTATGAGTTGCTCAAACCTAGTGAAATGGTAAATGCTGAGTGTTATTTGTCAGCAACTCATTTACATGTGAGTGACGCAATGGAGGTGAAAAGACCATACACCGCCAAGGGCAGAAGGTCGGGCCTCCTGTTGCTTCAGGATAACGCGCATCCACACAATGCGAAAACGACTTTAAACACTATCCTCAATCTGGGATGGGAGATTTTGTCCCACCCGCCGTATTCTCCAGACTTCGCCTTGTCAGATTATCACCTCTTTCGCTCCCTGCAATATCACCTGAGTGATATGCACTTCACTTCTGTCAAGGAGGTCCACACAAGTATTGATGACTTTATCAACTTGAAACAGCCCTCTTTTTTCACAGTGACATTCGGCAGCTCCCAGACTGATGACTCAAATGTATCCAACATGACTGGGATTATTTCCCTGATTAGGTTCACATTCGATTTGCTATAATTTGCTGTCAACGTGTCGTGCCTGTGGCCAAGAATTAAGTTGCACACCTAATACATGATAAAAATTTATTTCTTTTATCATTTAAATTCTCTATGCTTTTAAGTTTTACATTTTTTAAAATATGCTACTTAAAATTCCATCACATACTATTTATATTACAACAATCTCCGTAAGAGCTACATATTATTCAGTTAACATTTCTAAATGAAAATTAATATTTTTAACTACATCACATGAATTACATGTTACAGACATCTTGGCATATCCCAATTTAGAAAATATAAAAAGAATTACTCAATCTTTTGAATGCGGAATTACTGAATTAAATGATAAAAATTGACTTATTTTATCCTTTAATTCTCTATACTTTTAAGTTTTACATTTTTTTTTATTTTTTTTAAACACACTAATTAAAATTCTATCACACACCATTTACATTACAACAATCTCCCTCAGAATCGTATTTATTCAGTAACACTTCTTAATGAAAATTAATATATTTAATTATATCATCAATTACAACACATTTCAGATATCTTGACATAATTCCATCAAAAAGCACAAATGTGCTACAAAAAGTCACCCCCCACCACCACCACCATTTAGAATACCACACAGAAATGTATAATTAAATGTATTGATATAATTTATGTACCTACACAAAAATAAAACTTAATAAAATACTGATTCACTTTATGTGTGTGTTTGTTCTAAACCCTTCAGTAGGATGTATCTTCCTTATACACATGCTGCCATCTATGACATCCACACTTGATGGTTCTGGAAGACTTTTTAAGGTATGGTCTTTTCAGAGATAAGTTAGGTCCCATGCTGAAGTTTTGTGTGTGTTTCGGTAGCCCACGATTGTAGGCTTAACAGGAGCTTTTGACTAGTAACTACAGTCTTTGTCAGCCTTGTGACAGATGGATGGGGATTTGGCAACCACTGTCATCAAAGTCATACATTACTTTTTTAAAAATTGACTTCTATATTAATGGTATAATGAAAGATTGCTTAGATTACTGCGCCACCAGGCGACAAAATTTTCTTTTTTTTTTTTTTTTTTGATTGGAGGTTTAACGACTACCGTGAGCAACTCAATGGGCTATAAGCAGTCGCCCGTCCCTAATTTAGGGTCACTGGTTCCAGGGAAGGGAGACAGCCAGTGCCGTAAGACAAACATAACATCCATGCCTCACCGGAATTCGAACCCAGACCCCTTATGGACGAATGATCAGAGGCCAGCGCCTTAGACCACTGCGCAACCGGGGCGGCCGAAATAAAATGGGTGGCCGAAATAAAATTTAAAAACAACACAGGACCGTGGGAACATCACACACACACAAAAAAATTACAATTACGAAAGACACTTCTGCTCCATCTGACTTTCATTTTCAGAAATCTTAATTCCATTTTCAAGCTGAAGCACAATCATTTATCGAATAAAATCACATTTTACAACACTGCTGGACCGAGGGAATCACCATGGGGGGAAAAAATTATGATTATGGAAGAAGCCTTTACTCTAATTTCAGTTTTTAAAAGTTTTGAAAGGCAGAATTATGTCCCTGAGGAAAATGTCCCCCTTCACCCCACCCCACACACCTCCCAATTCTCTTTAGTTTTGCATTGCTCTTGGGAGTGAAACAAATAATGACAATAGAGGCAGAATACCTGGATTACAGGGAAATTTTCGCCACTGAATTTCCGCTTTAGGAAATTTTGGTCTACAATTTCAAGCTGAAATCATACATAAAGACTGACGAAGAAAAAAAAAAAAACTTTTTGATCGGGGCGAAATATCAGAACACACTACGAAACAGTGTGAATATAACATAGCATGAGCAAGACAGAATTGTTCACTGAAATTAGTTCTGTAAATATTAAATGGAAGCACATCACCCTGTTCGTAATTTTAAATTACAGACATTTAACAACAACACATAACAGAGGGAAAATTACAAGGGGGAAACTTTACAACTGTGGGCGAAATCTTCTCTCTGTCAGACTTCCATTTCCAGACATTTTCCCTCCATTTTCCATCAGAAACACAAATACTTATGGAATAAAACCATATTTAACTACAATATGAAGCAGAAGAAACATTGCAAGAAAAAAAATTATGATTACAGGAGAAATCTTCACTTTGTCTAACTTCCGTTTTTGAAAGTCGGAATTCCGTTCTCAGATGGAAAACGACCCCCCCCCTTTTGTTCAGTTATGCATCGATCTCAAGTACCACCCAAATGATGATGGAAGATTCGGAATTCCGCGAATATATGGAAGAGCAAGAATATCATGCCTGAAGATTAAAAGGAAATTTTTCTGCTGCCTAGCTTCTGTTTTAGAAAATTGTTCACCATTTTCAAAGTGAAATTTACTAATATTTATCAGAGCTTAAAAAATATCTGAAAAGTTACATGCTCAGCTGGGCATGTGCAAAAATTATTTACCTGCCCAGGTAAGTAAAAGCTGGATGTCCAGGAAAATTTATCTTTTAAGATGGCAAATCAGAAATCCCATTTTTTAAGTTAAAAAACATGAACTTTTTTTTTTTACATGTTTTGCATTTCCATTTCAAGGGTCTGTATTCAAAATGTTCAATGCCCAAAAGTGTGTGTCTTAAGTTTTATGATGATGCTGAAATTGGTATGAAAAGGTATGATGATGAAATTGGTATGAAATGGCATGATTAGTATACAAGAAATTTAGTGATTCTGCCATGTTTCTATCGTTGAAGTTTTTGCCCATTTGTCACTAAACACCGGAGGCTAGTTCCATTAGAAGCATGTATCCAGTTGCCAGCTAACAACGTTAGGTTCCAATTTCTGGGCCTAGAGCATAATTAATTAAAGAAGTGATTATGGGCCGAGAGCATTATTAATTAAAGAAGGGATTCTGGGTCTAGAGCATAATTAATTAAAGTGATATTCTTCTGCTCTTAGCACCAGAAAGTAGACGTATGCTGTATGTGGATAGTTTCCAAATTATTAGCAGATTTTACAGATAGTTTTTGCCTGTAGATAAAACTATAAAAATGTTATTTACAGCAATTAAAACACTTACTCAAGGCTTTAACTCAGATTTAATATACTTACTTCTATTTTAACTTAAACAACTTTCAATTATTTTTCACATCTTCTGAGTTTTGTTTTTACAGACCTTTCTGGCCTCTAGATTTTTATCAAGGCCTGTTTTCTCATTGTATAGAAACTGCATCAGAAGTTTTGTCTACACAGAATTTAAAATTTCGTTGCCAGGTTCCTCTTGCAGTTGTCAGTTATTAAATTAAAATATTTTCTTTATGTATTTTGTAAGTCTATTATTTTTGAATTAAGGTGTTAAAAATGCTATTCATAATTTTTGAAGGTTCATTGATGGAACTGTTTTTCTGAATGTAAGAACTTTCTTCAATTAGCTTCTTGTTTTATGAGGTTCACAGTCCAATATTTTAATATTTTACCATAAAGGTTCATATTTCACACACATTGCTGCACATTCAATTGTAATGTAGTTATTTTGCACTCATTGGATCTGTAATGTCCTAATAATAATTTATTATTTTATTAATTTTTCTTCAGATTATCTCATATTGTTATTGTGATTCGCAGATTTGCAGCAAGATTTCTCTTTCAATGGTTGTGTACGCAGATACAATTTACTGTTATACTACTCTGCTAAGCACTCAGTAGCAATAATAAAATTTCTGGTAATTAGCAATGGACTGAGATTAGACATGCGACGAATGTCTTTTTTTCTTGTAGTAGGAAATTCTCTTCCAAACTTTTTTTCTTTTTTTTATTACATGCCCAGGCCAATAATTTACATGCCCCGGGCATCTCGGGCATGGCATTTTTCAAGCCCTGTTTATGGAATAAAGTTACATTGAACAACTACTAAGAAGAAGGAACATCATGAGAAACTGAAATTACAATTACCAGAGAAATCTTCACTTTGTTTAACTTTTATGGTTTTGAAAGACGAAATACCGTTCCACCCCAAACGACTCTTCCCAAAACTTCTTTTTTTGGTTTTGTATCGGCCTCGAGGATGCCCCAAATGATAAAAAAGCGGAATTCTGTGAATCCGCTGTAGAATCTTATGTATGCGAAATACAAACATTTATGCAGTAAAATGGTATTTAACAACAACACTGGACAGAGGCAGCTTCGAGTAAAAAGGAAATTACAATTATGAGAGAAATTCTGCACTTCGTTTAACTTCAGTTTCCAAAAATTTTGGACAATGGAAATTGTCCTCAGATGGAGAGAAAAAAAAAAAAAAAAAAAAACACCCTTACTCCCACCACCACCCTCCACACACACATTAATTCTCCCAAAATAGAAAAATTTTTTTTTTCATTTTGCATTGTCAGTCGGCGATACGCAAAACGGTACCTGCTCATGCGGCGAGGCATGGAAGCCAATTCACGTGCACATAAACTGATTATATTCCCACCATGTACGATGTATTAGACTGCAATTTCCGGAACTCTGTGGGAAAGTCCATTTCTAACACTACATTTCCCGTAAGTACAGGGTGTCCCACTTGCTACCAAATGTTGCAATGTGAGGATATTGCAACGAAATTTGAAGTGGACTTACCTCATTTCATGCGAAATGTGATGACATCAGAACATGCGCTGGAAGTGCCCACCACTTGCTACCAGACACGTTGCAATATGAAGATATCGCAACGAAATCTGAAGTAGACTTACCTCATTTCATGCGAAATGTGATGACATCAGAACATGTGCTCGAAGTGCCCACCACTTGCTACCATACGTTGCAATATGAAGATATTGCAACGAAATTTGAAGTAGACTTACCTCATTTCATGCGAAATGTGATGACATCAGAACATGTGCTGAAAGTGCCCACCACTTACGTCCAGACAGCATTGAACTGATGCACCATATTGTGGAAAGTCCTTGCCAGTATGTCCGCAGTCACTGCCCGAATTTCTTCGGTGATGTTTGCTTTCAAGGCATCTGTGGTTTGCGGTTTCTTTCGGTAAACTCTATCTTTTAGATATCCCCATAAGAAGTAATCAGGAGAGAGACGCAAGTAGTCGCCCGTTTACATTCTGGATCGTTTCTTCGGACATTTGTGGACGACCTCCTGCATGGTCATTTAAAAGACCCCTTGGTTTCCAATTTCTTCGACAATGCCCAAATGGTGGACTTGCTCGGCGGATGTCTTCTTGCAAACCTCTCCAGGAATTGCGGTTGACAAGACTTTACTGACATATATTCATACAGCATTGCAAATGTCAAATGTCATCTAGCTGCTTTTACAGATTCTGTTTTCCAATAAGTGCGAACAATAAACACTTGCTCCTCTACAGTATACCGATGCATTTTCACACGTATGCGAACAGCCACGAGCACTCACTATCAATAAACGTATTGTGTAGACACGCTCAGCGAAATGCATAACAAAGCAGCAAACAGGAAAGTCCAGCTAGCTGGTGGATTGCTCCTCAGTAGTGCCACACTTAGGAACGTGTCTGCCACTACCACTAAGGAACACTCCGGCTGGCTAGCGGACAGCGCCAGGTATAATGCTGTCTGGGCACAAATGGTGGTGACCGTTGTGATGTCATCACATTTCGCATGAAATGAGGTAAGTCAACTTCAAATTTCGTGGCAATATCTTCATTGGTGTTAATATTTTTAAAGAAATACCGGGTTTGATAGTGAGTGGGACAACCTGTACAAACACTAAATTTAACAATTTCATTTTCATTTCATTTCATTTCATTTATTTATTATCATTCAGTTGCCACTACAGCAACTAGGAAAAGGAGGGAAAAGGCCGTGAGGCCTGACATAGCCCTCCTCTCCCCAGAATACAAAAAACAAAGTTTAACAGAAAAGGCAAGCCAACACATATATGGTAGTTTAATATGTGAATATACACGTACTAGCTCACAACCAACACATATATCAATGTGTTCCATAATCAATAGCCTTCATTATATCTAAACAAACAACAAGTGCCATATACACTTCACTATATAATCACATATATATTTATAAATAAACAACAAATAACATTTGCAATTATTATATACGTTTGCAATTTATTATATAACAAAATTTCAGTGAATTCGAGAAATTCATATACATTTATCCAAGTTCCATAGAATCTCAGATGGTTGCACTTAGAAGTCTGCACAGGCCTAATATGGTGAGCCGAGCCTGGCCCCGCCCATTTCAAATATCAGACACTCGGCCCGGGCCCGTCAATTGCAGCTCTTATTTAGGCCCGGTCCATGATGTGCCATTTAGTATTATTTTTGTCTTTCTATTGTATTTTATTAAAATGTGAAAATTAAATAATGAAATGAGATATTATTGAAAATATTTAGTTGAATGTAAGCCTAAAAATATTAACTAAATTTTGACAATTACCGAAAAATATAACCTTTAAAAAGGGAGAAAAAAGCAGACTAAGCGCATTCAGAATCTCCCTTTCTCTGAACTAGTAAGAGGCAGCACTACAAAAGTCAATACCTATATAGATTAGCAAAAGGAGAAAAAAATCCATGACATCCCACTCTCTCATACAAACGCACGCACGCACACGCACACACACACTCGGGGTCGAATGTTTTTTGTCGTCAACAAGCCCCAAAATGGTTTTACCATCTTGATACCTACAGATTGGTAAAAAAAAAAACACTGAGTGCCTCTCCTTGCTTTTCTGATTACACCCTGGGCTATGTCATGGAAGTAAGTAAAGCCAGCGAAACAGTTAAACACACCAGGAAATCGGGGAACAGAACTTTTTCCTTCTTTACCATGGAATTAACTTTTTTACGGGTCTTATAGAGGTTATTATTCAAAAAAGTTGGTGATCAAATTTTCGAACTAAAACCTAGTTTGTCATCAGGACTACGTCACTGGAGTAGTTGCTGCCACTCGGTTGGAAGTGTCCAACCGCAATTATCGTTAATTGTGGTACTTCTTCTTGCTATTTCGATCCCTTCTATACTACTAGCCAGATATGAACTGCTGCTGTTTTCTTTCAAGAATAATTTCTTCCAATTTGGAAAGAAATGTTACAGGCAGACTTCAGGACTTGCAATGGGTTCTCCACTAGCACCTCTGCTAGCAAATTATTATGTAAGTAAACTAGAGGCAAAAATCCTTGTACAACCTTCAATATTTGCTCTCTATGTAAGATACATGGATGATGTCCTATTTATTGTATATAATGTGGAACAATCTCTACCCTCTCAGATTCTGGAAGAATTTAACTCACTAGAAAATGCCTTGCAGTACACACCCTGGAACTGGAAAATGACGACGGCATCAATTTCCTTGATTTAACCTTGACCTCAAGAGAGGGGAGAATATTCACTCAGCTTTTTAGAAAACCCACTAACACAGGGAAGATGTTAGTCTTCTGCTCATTCCAACCTGACTATATTAAATCAAATACGGCAAGACAATATTTGGAAAAATTTGAAGTCCAGGTCTCTTTAGATGCTCAAAAAGATCTTCACAGAGTAGAATTAAAAGAAATATTGGCAGAAAACCATTACCCCTCCCCATATGTTGAGGAATTATTTAGGCAAGTGCCAAAAAAGAAGCAGGAAATAAACAACTTCAAATTCCCCAGCAAAATTACGTACCACAAGGGACTTTTCGAAAAACTGAAGAGGATCGGAGCAAAATATAATATCAGGCTTGCTTTAGATCTAAATAACAAATTAAAGACATTCCTGTTAGCTTTAAAGCAGAAAGAAGTGGACATCCAATTGCAAGGAGGAGTAATATATTGCATCAACTGTAACTGCGGACTCAGCTATATAGGAGAAACAGGGAGAAGTATTAAAGTCCGAATGAAAGAACACCAAGCAGCTATTAGGAACATTAGTAACAAAACAGTGCTAGACAGACATATACAAGCAAGTGGACATTCCATAAATTGGGACTCGCTAAGAATAATCGCTCACCAGTCAACTTAATGAACAGGAAACAAGAAGAAGGGATCGAAATAGCAAGAAGTACCACAATTAACGATAATTGCAGTTGGACACTTACAACTGAGTGGCAGCAACTACTCCAGTGACGTATTCCTGATGACGAACTAGGCTTTAGTTCGAAAATTTGACCACCAACTTTTTTGAATAATAACCTCTATAAGACCCATAAAAAAAGTTAATTCCACATTACACTATGAATAGAGGTGCCATAAATTCACTTACAACTAGGATTCTTTACCATTGCGATAAAAAGAATGGGCCGACTTGGCCAAGCCTGGCTCGGTCGTACATGTCTGGGGAAAAGCCCGGCCCGTTGCTTTGTTCTCTAAAACTAAAAAAGGCCCGACCCAGCATTTGCAGACCTCTAGTTGCACTTGCCATATGTTCCAACTGCTTAAATATTTGGGAAGGGGTAGGGCTAAAGGGGTGGGCTCAAAGAACACCCCCCCCCGCGTCACACCTGGGACACAAGATGTTCTATGGTACCCGCCTCAGACTTTCCGAGTTCATAACTGTCCCACATTTCAGTAAATTTGCTAATTCTACAGCTGATTTCAAATTCTTCAGATAACAGCTGTACTTCCGAAGTGCTACGTGTCAACAGGCTTGTTTAATTTCCTGCGTGCCACTATGTGATATAAGCAAGGTTTGTCTAACCTCAGACAACTGCCCAAAAAAACCCACCCCAAAACACCCACCCCAAAACACCCAGACGGTTTGGTTTTTTAAAACACCCATGTCAAAAGTGAGTTTTTGCTTTCTTCAAATATTGGGTATATAATTATTTTGTTCTAAAAAAATATCTTTACCATTCTAGAGCACTATGCTCAATAAACATTCAGCAAAGCATGATAAATGCAGTGAAAAAATTTTACTTTGTCATCATCATCACTAAGTTTGTTCTCTGAGATTCAGAGGTTAGTTCCACAAAGAAATACAAACTACCAGATAATTTTTACTTACTGCTGACGTATCAAACTTCTCCATTTACAGCAACCTTGACATACAACTCGGGCTTCACTGACATCCATCACACGCCGTAACATAAGATATTCTATACTTTATACTCATGATCTTTTTCTCATGCAGACACTCCTGAATCTGATCCTCCCATGACTTTCTTGGCCTTCCTCTGCCTTTCCTTCCTGCCATTTGGGCTAAAAGATTTTTTAGTAAGCATCTCATCACTCATTCTTTCAACATGGCCAAACCACCGAAGCATATTAGTCTCCACCTTGCTAACAACATTTTGCTTCACATCACACAACTGCAACACATCTTCATTCCTCACATGATCAGAACGTATTTTGCCACAACCCCATTCATAAGTAACACATTTCTCCAGCACACAAATGACTCCTATGCTTCTTCTGTAGTACCCAGGTTTCACTGTCATACATCAGCGTAGGAACAATTACACACAGCCACGCAGGACTCTTGAGAACATCATTCAGCTGCGAAAACCTCCCAGATCAGCCATGACTTTCAATGAAGAATTCCCTCACCTACTAATTTCACCATCCAATTTGTTCTCTCTGTCAAACATGCTTCCTAAATACACAAACTCATTCATATGGTCAATCACTGTGCCATTTAGACTTATATTACATTCAGTACTACCAATTCCTCTCTCAAAAACCATAACTTTGGTATCTCCCTTATTTATACTCAGTTTGAATTTCCTGCAAACTTCGTACATCCGGGACAACATACTCTGCAACTCACTTTTGCTCTCTGCCAACAGGACAGTGTCATCAGCATACAGCATCTGCACACACGAATATCACCAAGACAAAAACCAGTATTATCTATTTTGGCATCGCACATCCATAACTATATTAAACAGCCATGGTGACATTACACAACATTGTCTGGATATTGATTTCTTTGAGTCTTTTTAATTGCTTGTAGATTAAAAAATAAAATAAAAATGTTTGTGGAATAACTTTTTTACGGGTCTTATAGAGGTTATTTTTCATGAAAGTTGGTTGTCAAATTTTCGAACTAAAGCCTAGTTCGTCATCAGGACTATGTCACTGGAGTAGTTGTTGCCACTCAATTGGAAGAATCCATCTGCAATTATCGTTAATTGTAGTACTTCTTTTTCTTGCTATTTCGATCCCTTCTTCTAGTTTCCTCTTTACTAAGTTTGACTGGTGGGCAATTATTTTCACTGAGTCCCAATTTATGGAGTGTCCACTTGCTTGTATATGTCTGTCTAGCCCTGTTTTGTTCCCAATGTTCCTAATAGCTGCTTAGTGTTCTTTCATTCGGACCTTAATACTTCTCCCTGTTTCTCCTATATAGCTGAGTCCACAGTTACAGTCGATGCAGTAAATTACTCCTTCCTGCAATTGGATGTCCAATTCTTTCTGCTTTAAAGCTGGCAGGAATTTCTTTATTTTGTTATTAAGATCTGGAGCTAGCCTGATATTATATTTTGCTCCGATCCTTTTCAGTTTCTCGAAAAGTCCCTTGTGGTACGTAATTTTGCTGGTGAATTTGAAGTTGGTTTTATCCTGCTTCTTTTTTGGCACTTGTTTAAATATTTTCTCAACATATGGGGAGGGGTAATTGTTTTCTGCCAATATTTCCTTTAATTCTTCTTTGTGAAGATCTTTCTGAGTAGCTGAAGAGACCAGGATTTCAATTTTTTCCAAAAATTGTCTCGCCATATTCGATTTAATATAATCAGGGTGGAATGAGCAGAAGTCTAACATCTTCCCTGTGTTGGTGGGTTTTCTAAAAAGCTGAGTGAATATTTTCCCCTCTCTTGAGTTCAAGGTTAAATCTAGGTAATTGATGCTATGGTCTTTTTCCTGTTCCAGAGTGTACTGCAAGGTATTCTCTAGTAAGTTAAATTCTTCCAGAATCTGAGAGGGTAGAGATTGGTCCACATTATTTACAGCAACTAAAACACTTACTCAAGGCTTTACTCAGATTAATGTACTTAATTCTATTTTAACTTGAAAAATGTTCAATTATTTTTCACATCTTTTGAGTTTTGGTTTTGCAGATGTTTCCAGCCTATTTTATCAAGGCCTGTTGTTCCCATATATTGAGAATGACTGCATTAAAAGTTTTATTAATGTACAGGAACTGTATTAAAAGTTTTACTTGTGCAAATTTTTTTTTAATTTTATTGCCAGGTTCCTCTTGCAGTTGCCAGTTATTAAATTAAAATCTTTTCCTAATGAAATTTCTTAGTCTACTATTTTTTAATTAAATTGTTGAAAATCCTATTTATAATTTTTGAAGGTTCACTGATAGAACTGTTTTTCTGGATATAAAATTTTCTTTAATTAGTCTTGTTTTTATGAGGTTCATGGTCCAATATTGTAATATTTTACCATAAAATTCCATTTCACACACATTGCTGCAATTTTAATGTATGTATTTTGTCCTCATTGGAATCTAATGTTCTAATAATTACACAGGGTGCACAGGAAACTTCCTTTAGCCTGGAATAACTTGCAAACAGAAAGAGGTACAGTTATGCAAGTGAGATAACGGTATAGTAAAGCGACTACGCCCAATCGAATGCAACTGATAGCAGCGCCCCTAGTGGAGAAATGCAGAAGTTAGCCATTGCAAATCGAAAACGAAAAGTGATAGAGCAAAATTTCCAATTACAAAGTTGTAGAGCATCAATTAATTAGTACAAAATGACATTTGTTTCACACGGATAAGATAAATTGTCGCCTGAATACCCTACAATGTCCGAAACGAGGCGCGGCGTGGAGACTCGAATCTGCATATTCACATTTCGCAAATGTAGCCGCATGCAAATACAAATTGTGATGTTGTACCGTACCTACGTTATAAAAACCAGTAGCAGGATGTACCCTGATCAGAAGTTTAGATCGACGTACGCTGTGTGAGAATGGCGAGCTTGGATTTCTGGGGTTACGTAAAAAATCAGGTGTATGCAACAGCGCCTACAAGTCTGCTGGATCTACGTCGTCGTGTTACAGATGCTTGCAATAGTGTGGCACCTTCCATGCTGAGGAATGTGCACGCAGAGTTACTTTCAAGAATACAAATGTGTATCGTGGGCAATGGCGAACTCTTCGAACATACTCGGCATTAACTTTTTATCACTGTGCGCCAGTTTGCCTTTTTTGTTTTGTCTGACGTCATCAAACTGTATTGACTTAAGTACGCATTTATGCAATAAATTGTGTGTATTTGCTCATGCCTGTGCCTGTTCCCTTCAAACCTTCACAAAAAAGGTTGCGCATTGATTTCGGACATTTTAGGGAATTCAGTCTACAATTTATTTTGTCCGTGTGAAACAAATGTCATTTTGTACTAATTAATTGATGCTCTACAACTTTGTAATTGGAAATTTTGCTCTATCTCTTTTCGTTTTCGATTTGTAATGGCTAAATTCCGCATTTCGCCACTAGGGGCGCTGCTATCGGTTGCATTTGATCGGGCGTAGTCGCTTTACTATACTGTTATCTCACTTGCATAACTGCACTTCCCTTCGTTCGCAAGTTATTCCAGGCTAAAGAGACTTTCCTATGCACCCTACATATTGTTTTATTAATTTTTCTTTAAATTATCTTTTTCTATTGTTATCATGGATTACGCTTTGCAGCAAGTTTTCTGTTTCAATGGTTGTATATGCAATTTTTGCAGCAAGTTTTCTGTTTCAGTGGCTGTGTACGCGATTTGATTTTTGTACAACTTTGCCTGTCCCCTTGAGGATAAAGTGAAACTTTTACATGATGTTGATAAAAAAGAAAGCTGTGGCTATAAAGTATCAAAATGGCAGCAGCTGAAACACAAAGGAAGAAAGTGCAGAGCTCTCCGATTTTAACATTGATGAAAACATTGTGATCGGCAGAGTAGCAGAACGTAAACTTACGCGGCTAGTTTCCAAATTAGCAGATTTTGCAGATATTTTTTGCTTGTAGGATTAAAAAAAATTACTTACAGCAACTATAACACTTACTAAAGGCTTTATTCAGATTAATGTATTTAATTCTATTTTAACTTGAAGAACTTTCAGTTATTTTTCACATCTTCTGAGTTCTTTTGTTTTACAGATGTTTCTGGCCTCTAGATTTTATCCAGGCCCTCAATGTATAGAGACTGTATCAAAAGTTTCGTTTAAACAGAAAGACTTTAAATTTTATTACCAGTTTCCTCTTACACTTGTTAGTTATTAAAAT
Organism: Macrothele yani; assembly: GCA_039090855.1. Classification (NCBI taxonomy): domain Eukaryota; kingdom Metazoa; phylum Arthropoda; class Arachnida; order Araneae; family Macrothelidae; genus Macrothele; species Macrothele yani. The sequence continues at coordinate 70,631,088 of CM077000.1, read as the reverse complement.
CATTTCCTTATGTATTTTGTAGGTTGTTAATTTAGAATTAAGTTATTGAAAATGCTAGGTTCATAATGGAACTGTGTTTCTGGATATAAATACTTTCTTTAATTAGTTTGTTGTTTTTATGAAGTTCATAGTCCAATATTTTAATATATTGCCACAATAAAATTTGAATTTTTTCTGTGTAAACAGAATTTTTGATACAGTCCCTATAACACTGAAAACAGGCCTTGATCCATTTTACACACATTACTGTAAACATAATCTGTAATGTTTTAATAATTATTTAATATTTTACTTATTGTTTTATTAATTTTTCTATAAATTGTCTTATTCTATTGTTATCGTGGCTCATGCTTTGCAGCAACTTTTCTGTTTCAATGGATGTGTACGCAGATACATTTTATTTTTATACAACTCTGGTTATCTGTGATTATCTTACAGACAATTTTATTCTTATACAACTCTGGTGATCAGTGATTATCCTACAGAGAATTTTATTCTTATACTCTGGTGATGGGTGATTATCCTACAGAGAATTTTATTCTTATACAACTCTGGTGATGGGTGATTATCCTACAGAGAATTTTATTCTTATACAACTCTGGTGATGGGTGATTATCCTACAGAGAATTTTATTTTTATACAACTCTGGTGATCGGTGATTATCCTACAGAGAATTTTATTTTTATACAACTCTGGTGATCGGTGATTATCCTACAGAAAATTTTATTCTTATACAACTCTGGTGATCAGTGATTATCCTACAGAGAATTTTATTTTTATACAACTCTGGTGATCAGTGATTATCCTACACAGAATTTTATTTTTATACAACTCTGGTGATTGGCGATTATCCTACAGAGAATGCCATCTTGGAAAGTGTTATAAAATGTAGTGAAAAAACTATATAGTAAATTATGATGAAGAGGCTATCAAAGATCTTCACATGAAGAAATGCTAAAAGCATTTGATATGATTCCATGAGGAAAACAGTTTCAAGAAAGTGTTGTAAACATTGAAATAAAAATTTTTGTAAACATAGGAAGGTTCCTATGTTTACAAAAATATGAACCTTTTTTTGAACAGAATTCTTATAGGAAGTTTGTGCAGAGCAGAATTACGAAATTTTTTACTGTTTAAAATAAGTAAACATATTATTAGTATAATGAAAATGAGAAGTAAGCTTTATTCTTCGCTTTTCTCTTCATTAATTTGTTTATTCAGACAATGTATTCTACTTCTATGTACACAGTCTAGTCATATTATTGTGTCCACCTCCTACTTTTGACATCAACAGCGCACGGCCAATGAAAGAAGGTACGTGTCATGAGCTGGCTTCAAGGGTATATAAGGTGTGCTGTAGGCATTCTGAAAACATAACACTCGTTGCCGTCGTGGATAAAAGTAGTGATTTATCAGATTTGCAAATAGGGATGATTATCAGCTTTAAGGCCAAGGGTGGCATGGTTAAAGTGTATCGTGATTGGAGAAATGACACCATTGCGAATAAGCGACGTGGAAACTGTGAACACCATGTGCCATGACGTGAGAGGTGAACGTCAGCTTCAAAGGTGCACGAGGGCCGATCGGCACGCTACAGTGGAGCAACACACTGGCCGACTGGATGAAGTTCATCTAAGTGAGGACACAAGACTGCAGAAACTTGTGATTAAACTGGATGGTGCCAGCATAACGTCCCGTTAACACAGGGCTTTGTGCTGGTATTGTTGCACTATTGAAAAAAAGATATCTTACAGATCATGACTATCCACTGCATTGCCCACAATCAGGAGCTTGCTGTTATGGATGTGGTAAAAAATAAGTGCCTGAAGAAGGTTTTGAATCAAACATCAAAGGTGTGATTGAGTTTTACAGTCAATCCCCAAAGCAACACAGACAGCTTACTGCCATGTGCAATTTTTTGAAAGATGCTTCTGTGCAGATGGGTAGCTCAACTGGAAAACTAGAATGGTAAATTTTCAAGTTAAACATAAGAAGTATGAGCACAACTACTTCTACATGCTGCTTCAGTATGCATGAAAATGTTTTTGAAAGGAAACTGAAAGATCAGATCAGATCGTATGTAGAGGATTTTAGGAAGTGAATGTCTGACCCAAGGTCTTAAACAACCCTTAGAAATAGGAAACTAGGAGATTTGGGCTAGAGTGCCCGATAGGAAAGTGACACGGAAGCGAGGTAGAAAGAGAGAGGAGGATGCCCTTATTTATTAATGGGGGTGGGGCATACCTGAGGCAAAGAATATCTAACTGAGAAGAAGTTAAGGCTCGGCGAGACGTAATTAGCGCCGCCATATCTTAAGATTGTGGAATAACTTTTTTACAGGTCTTATAGAGGTTATTTTTCATGAAAGTTGTTGTCAAATTTTCGAACTAAAGCCTAGTTCGTCATCAGGACTATGTCACTGGAGTAGTTGCTGCCACTCAGTTGGAAGAGTCCAACCACAATTATCGTTAATTGTGGTACTTCTTCTTGCTATTTCGATCCCTTCTTCTAGTTTCCTCTTTACTAAGTTTGACTGGTGGGTGATTATTTTCATTGAGTTCCAATTTATGTAGTGTCCACTTGCTTGTATGTCTGTCTAGCCCTGTTTTGTTACTAATGTTCCTAATAGCTGCTTGGTGTTCTTTCATTCGGACCTTAATACTCCTCCCTGTTTCTCCTATATAGCTGAGGAAAGAATTATTGATTCACCTATTCTTGTCTTGCCTAAAACTTTCACCTGCTAGAGGGGAGAGATTCACCTGGAGCACTAAATCTTTCGTGCGTTAAAAAAAAAAAAAAAAAAAGAACATTTTTTTCTGTGAAAAAAAAAAAGCTAGAATATCATTGGAATATATATTAGTTTTTTTTTCAAATTTTTAAGTAATATGCTTTAAGGATAGTTCTTGATCATCGACATATACTCTAATAATCGTTTAAACTTGTACGGGAATCCGCTACAGTTTTGGGGGAAATTTCAGACAAAAAAAATGTGTTCTGGGGAAATATTGGGCCCTGAACATTTTCTACACCCCTGGTGGCGCTGTTGTCGCCTGTTTTACGTTATCTCTATGAGAGTTAGCATTCTTCAAGCTTTATATTCTTGCCAGAGGTCCAATGACTTAAAGTGCCCATCCGCGCACGGCGGATTGGTTCCAGCCTGCTCAGGATCAAACCTGAGGTTCCTCCGTGGCAGTCGCGAACATTGACACTAGGGTATCCACGCCCCATGAAACCGAAAGGCCTGACCAACATCCTTTTATTGTGGTCTTAGTGAGAGACGGGTTTGCACCCTCGGGGCACTCCATGGGCACAATGACACACAGAACAGCAACAAGGGCCTCTGTGAATCTTGGGGAAGTACCAGCTAATTCTGAGTGGCATTGGCAGAAAGACCCCAACTGGGTTTTTTTGTTCCAAAATCCTAAGGTTGAATGACCAACTGGAATCATCAGCTCTCTATTAATCCCCCACACTGGTATACTTAACTGATTAAAAAGACAAAGAATATTAAGTTTTAATATGCTCCATCTAGTTTGTATTTCTTTGTGGAACAAACCTATGAATCTCACAGAACCGCTTAGTGATATGTACACTGAAGAGCAATTGACTTAGAGACAGCTGGCGTTATGCAAATGTGGCGCTGTGGGAGGCCCTGTAAACTGGAACGACATGACGTATGCAGCGATCCGACAATATAAGGAGTGATGCGACGGGAATCAGTAAGAGTCGGACGCAGTATGGGTAAGACGAGGGATCTAAGCGCATTTGATCGTGGGCAAATTGTCAGGGGCACGACAAATGGGTCACTCCATCTCGGAAGTCGTGCAGGCACTGCGATTTTCACGAGCCACTGTGTCACGGGTGCACCGTGAGTACATTGAATCAGGTAAAACCATCCCTGCAAGAGCCATATGCCGTGGACAACGGCGTGTGGACGAGCGGGGTCATCGTCGGCTAGCTCGCACTGTAACAGCGGATAGACGGGCCACAGTGCAAGAAATCACTCTGCAATTTAACGCTGGTGTACAAAAACGTGTAAGCAGCCACACCATCCAGAACCATCTCCTCGCTATGGGGTACAGAAGCCATCGTCCCACGACGGTACCGCTCCTGACCACACATCACAGGGTGCAAAGATTAGCATCGGCGCGGGAACATCGCCACTGGACTCTAGACATGTGGAAAAATGTTGCCTAGACAGATTAGTTGAGATTCACGTTGGTACATGCGGATGGCAGGATACGAGTACGGCGCAAACCACATGAAGCGATGAATCCTTCTTGCCACCAGGGTACTCTTCAAGCTGGTGGAGGTGGCATTCACGTCTGGGGACTGTTTACGTGGACCGAAATGGGACCTCTGGTACATGTGACATTGTCCCTCACAGGTCAACGTTACCGAGATATACTGGACGACCATTTGCTCCCGTTTGTGCGTCTTCAACATCCCACTGGGGACCTCATCCTGCAACAAGACAATGCACCATGCCATCGCTCCCAAATTGTATTCAAATGGTTGGATGAACACTCCACTGACGTGACCTCGCTTCCTTGGCCAGCTAGGTCCTCAATCCCATCGAGCACATCTGGGATGCCATCGAGAGAGATATTCGAGGCTCTGACCCCCTCCATCAAATCTTTGTGAACTGTGGGAGCTTGTTCAGGGGTCGTGGATCCGTATGGCTTCCCAACATTTCCGGTGTCTTGTCGAGTCCATGCCGAGACGAATCACCGCCATCATCAGGGGGAAAGGTGGTGCTACACGTTACTAGACAGGTATCTCTAACTCAATTGCTCTTCAGTGTATGTACAGAGTTGCAGAATGTACACCCATACGCGGATAGTTTCCAAATTATTAGCAGATCTCGCAGATAGTTTTTGCTTGTAGATTAAAAAATATATATATTTGCTGGGAGGTAAAAACACTTACTCAAGGCTTTACTCAGATTAATATATTTAATTCTGTTTTAACTTTAAGAACTTTCAATTATTATTCACATCTTCTGAGTTCTTTTGTTTTTACAAACGTTTCTAGCATCTACATTTTATTAAGGGCTGTTTCTCAATACATAGGAAATGTATCAAAAGTTTTGTTTATGCAGAACCAGTTTTATTGCCAGGTTCCTCTTGCAGTTGCCAGTTATTAAATTTAAAATCTTTTCCTTATGTATTTTGTAGGTATACTATTTTTGAATTAAGTGGTTGAAAATGCTATATAATTTTTAAAGGTTCATTAACGGATATATTTAAAAAAACATTAAAATAAGCATATTAACTATGCTATATTGCATGTATTAACTACACTATATCGCATGTATTCATTCATTAACGGAACTGTGTTTCTAAATATAAAAACTTCAATGTCTTGTTTTTATGAGGTTTTTTTTTTTTTTGATTGGAGGTTTAACGACCACCGTGAGCAACTCAATGGGCTATAAGCAGTCGCCCGTCCCTAATTTAGGGTCACTGGTTCCAGGGAAGGGAGAGAGCCAGTGCCGTAAGACAAACACAACATCCATGCCTCACCAGGATTCGAACCCGGACCCCTTACAGACGAATGATCAGAGGCCATCGCTTAGACCACTGCGCCACCGGGGCGGCTATGAGGTTCATAATCCAATATTTTACCATAAAGGTCCATTTCAGACACATTGCTGAATATTCATTTGTAATGTACTTATTTTGTCCTCACTGGAATCTGTAATGTTCTAACAATTATTTATTGTTTTATTCATTTTTCTTTAAATTACCTTATTCTTTTTTTAACGTGATTCGCTGGTTTGCAGCACATTTTCTGTTTCAATGGCTCTGTACGCAGATACATTTTATTTTTTATACAAATGTGTATGTAATTATGTTTTGCTTTTCTCTCGGTGTCTCCCCATGTGAAAGAGGCTTCAGCAGCATGAATAGTGTGCAAACTTACCTTCGTTCCCACCTGTTAGCTGAAACCATGAACGACTTGATGCAGATAAGCATTGATGGCTTTAACAGCTGTGATTTTGACCAGTCACTAGCCATTGAATATTGGTTAGCAGCTGTCAAAGGCACAAGGCATATTAGTGAACACTCTTCAATCATATCATGATGAAGAATGTGAGGAATCCTTTTAGGTGAGACTGCACTTCATACACTGCTGGACAATTGCTAAGGATGGATCATGAACGGCTATATAGCGCACAAAAAGTAAGTGTGGTTGGATGCCAAGTGAAATAAAATAATGTCAGAATGCCAGGACATTACAAGAAAGACAATTTATTGAGCTCTGAAATCCAGAAGGCTTTGGAACGTGTTCAAGGGACAAACAGGCCATTTTGTGCAGAATACGTAAACGTGAAAAAAATGCAATTACCGTCCGCAGGCGTTCCGGCGTAAGATGTCAATACGGGATATGGCCACCATGGAGGGCGATGCAAGATTCCACACGTCATGTCATGCTTTGCACAACTTATCAAGCAGCTGTTGGGGTAATTTATCCCATTCCTCTGTAATTGCACGGATGAGGGTGTCCTTGTTTATTGGAGGGCATTGGCGACCAGCAAGACTCCTCCCCAAAGCATCCCACACATTTTCAGTGGGATTCAGATCTGGAGAACGTGCTGGCCATACGAGGCGTTAAATATCCTTGCTCTCAAAGACACTCCTGGACAGCGACTGTTCGATGACATGTTGTGTTGTCGTCCATGAAAATGAATCTATCACCGACAGCACCACCGAACATGAGGTAGCAGAACATCATTAATGTATCGTTGGCCAGTCATAGTCCCAGTTGGAAGCACATAGAGGGACGTACGGCCATTGATCATGATGCCAGCCCATACCATGACACTACATGTCGGATATCAGTCCCTTTCCTGTATGTTTGCTGGACAATATGCAGTACCACTATCACGCCAGATCAGTTGTCGTCGACAATCAGGCAATAGACTGTATCTACTCTCATCTGAGAAGAGGACAGCAGACCAGTCGTTATCAGTCCAATTGCGATGTTGATGGCACCATTGCAAACGGGTGGTACGGTGACGTCTGGACAATGGGATGCACACAACAGGACGGCGGGTGTATAATCCTCCTTCATGCAAACGTCTGGCGACAGTTTTTCGTGAGATTCGCTTGCCAGTAGCAGCCATAAACTGATTTGCTACCTCACTAGCTGTGCTGCGCCAGTGTCTTTTTGTTGATAGCACTATGTACGGATCTTCTGCAGGTGTCGTACTGCGAACACGACCTCCCCCGTGACGTTTGCTACACTCTCCATTTGTTTGAAATGATTTCCAAAGCCTTGAAACAACACTGTGGCTGACGTCAAACTCCCTGGCAACATCTGTTATTTTTCGCCCTTCTTTAATCTTGCCAATAATACAGCCACGCGTAAAATCATCTAGGTGATGTCGGGAAGACATACTGAAAATTGCAAGTTCGTCAATTGATTCTTTCCCTTTCAACTTTGCGTCTGAACAACAACGGTCAATACGCGTCAAATCCTTTATATCTCTTATCAGCGCTATGACGTCACGAACAAGTTCGGCAATCCAAAATTTGCATACGCACAACACGTCTTACTGTATCCCGCACTTATGCTAATTTCCACATTTTCCTGCCTTCCATTTTATGGTTGCTATCGTTGCTATTGTCATCCGTCCTTAGCAATTGTCCAGCAGTGTATTTGACTGCAATAATTGAAAATATTAAAAACAATTGATTTCTTACTTTTGATATACAGAGTGATAGTACACTCCTTCAACAAAACAAGAGACTGCAATAATTGAAAATATTAAAAACAATTGATTTCTTACTTTTGATATACAGAGTGATAGTACACTCCTTCAACAAAACAAGAGGGGTGATAACACATCAAGACAAACAATATTTTAAATGGAACCTAGGGCCGCATTCCACTCCTAGTGCCAGAAAAGAGCACGTTCAAAAACGTCCAGCAGACACAGAGTTCCAACCAGTGAGAAGCACAAGATGCAAATCAGTCAATAATACGGGGCGATTGTAAACTCCTTCAAAAAAACAAGAAGGGTGATAGTACACATCAAGACCAACAATATTTGCAATGGAACCTAGGGCTGCATTCCACTCCTAGTGCCAGAAAAGAGCATGTTCGAAAAACGTCCAGCAGACACACGAAGTTCCAAACCAGTGCACGAGAAGCACAAGATGCAAATCAGTCAATAATACAGGGTGATTATAAACTCCTTCAACAAAACAAGAAGGGTGATAGTACACATCAAGACGAACAATATTTGCAACGGAACCTAGGGCAGCATTCCACTCCTAGTGCCAGAAAAGAGCACATTCGAAAAACGTCCAGCAGGCACACGGAGTTCCAACCAGTGCATGAGAAGCACAAGATGCAAATCAGGTGAACTGAACACGTACATAGACGATGAAGAGCAAACATTTAAAAATGCAGCTGAACCCATTCAGCGATATTACTGTATGAACAGCAGGAGAATTGACGTATACATCTGACTGGCGCAGCGTACCATGTGTTCCTGAAGCAAGTGCTTCCTGGTCTGTTGCACAATGTTCCGCTCACCACATGGAGGGACATGTGGTTTATGCACGATGGGGCCCCAGCACACTTTGCCAACGAGGTCCAATACTTCCTAAATGCGACATATCCCGGGTGGTGGACCAATGACTTGGTCTCCACGGTCCCCGGACCTTAATCCACTGGACTTCTTCTGGGGGCACATGAAAACATTGGTGTACAGGACACCTTCAGACTCCCTGGAAGATCTCGTCGCTCGAATTGCTGCGGACAAGATGAACACCACACCAGGAGTCTACGAGAGGGTGCGACACACCTTCATTCGCCGGTGTGGGCTGTGCAACGACACCAGTTTGAGCAGCTCCTTTGAGTCTTTCTCTGATGCGATTGGAATTGTGCAACTCATAAATTAGGTATGAGTCTTTGTTTTTACTGTTGAAGTCTCAACGTGGATATGTAACTTAACTCTTTTCTGGCACTAGGAGTGGAATGCGGCTTTAGGTTCCATTGCAAATATTGTTCGTCTTGATGTGTACTATGACCCCTCTTGTTTTGTTGAAGGAGTTTACAATCACCCTGTATTAGGTATTTACTTCATTAAGAGTAACTGATTTTTTAGTTTTGATATTGAACTATAGGCTATGTGATTTCATATTATATATTTAACGTATTTCATTTCCTGTGTTCCACAGCTTTAAGCAATATAATACAGGGTTCCCACTCAAAAGTAATAAAAAAATTCCCTAACTTTTCCAGGTTCTCCAGATGGTTTTTAAAGTTTTCCCGAGTGACATGTTGCAAAGAATTTTAACATTTCATTCCATTCATTTTTCTCACCAAAGCACACACTTGTAAATTCTTTACGTAATTTGTCTTTATAAAATTACCTGCTTTTCATTAATAACAACTAACTGTGCACATTAGTTTCTGTACCAAAGTTCTGTGAACTTTTGTGAATACTACCCACACAGAATTTGTAAATACATTTGCATAGAAACAGGTCATATGTAAGAAAAAATCTGTCAGTTGAATAGTTTCAGTTTTTCTATAACACAATGCAGCTAAGCTTAATGATAGAATGGCTCTGTTTAAAGAAACATGTTTCAAGAGAACCACAGACAAAGGACTTTGATCCATCATTTGGTTGGTTCTCTTGTGAAGTGTTTCTTCAAGCAGGAGCCATTGTGCTTAATTGTTCCATGTTATAACAACTGCCTGCAGAAATTAAACAAAAGCTTAATAACAGGCAGTTTTAAAAATTCAATTTTGCATCTTTTTTTAGAGAATAAAGGAAATACTTAATATAACTGAAACTAAGATCTACCAAATTCTAGGCAGGCAGTAATTGGAAGCAAAAATTTGAAATCCTGAAAAAATAAGGATTTTTTAGGCAAAATAAAGTATCCACTGATTTTTACAAAAAAAAAAAAAAAAGGGGGGGGGGGTAATTTTCCCTGAGTTTTCCCTGATTTTTGGAACCATTTTCAAATTCCCTGAGAATTCCAGGTTTTCCCCTTGTTTTCCAGGTTGAGTGGGAACCCTGTAATATTTCATCAGCAAAGTGTTGGGCATGTAAATTTTTGCCTTGGGCATATACTTTTTTTTTTTTTGGACAACATGCCTGATAGGGCATGTAGTAATTTTCTGATCTAACCCCCCCCCCACCTCTCCTTCATAAGTAACGCATCTCCCCAGCTCACAAATAACTGTCTTTTCTGGAGCACCCAAGTTTCACTGCCATACATCAGGGTAGAAACAATTACTTTCATATACAGCCATTTGAAATCCCATCATTCTTCTGAAATCCTCCTAAAGCAGCTATAACTTTCAAAGAAGAATTCACTTGCCTACTAATTTCACCATCTAATTTGTTCTCCTTGTCAAACATACGTACATATCACTAAGCTATTCTGAGATTCAGAGGTCAGCTCCTCAAGGAAATACAGCAGATAAATTTTTAACTGATTATTTACTTACTGTTGCCATATCAAACTTCTCCATTTACATCGATCTTGACACACAACATGGGCTGCACTGACATCCATCACATGACTTACACAAGATCTTCTATACTTCATACTCTTTTTCTCATGCAGACACTCCTGAAACTGATCTTCCCATGACATGACTTCCTTGGCCTTCCTCGACCTTTCCTTCCGGCACTTGGACTAAAAATATTTCTTGGTAAGCATTTCATCACTCATTCTTTCAACATGGCCAAACCACTGAAGCATATTAGTCTCCACCTTGCTAACATTTTGCTTCACATTACACAACTGTAACACATCTTTATTCCTTACACGATCAGAATGTATCTTGCCACAAATCCCCTGTACGTAACATATTTCTCCAGCATATAAACAACTCCTATGTTTCTTCTGTAGTACCCAGGTTTTGCTGCCATATATCAGAGTAGGAACAATTACACTTTCATACTCAGCCATGCGGGACTCTTGTTGAAAACCCATCATTTCTGTGAAAACCTCCCAAAGCAGCCACGACTTTCAATGAAGAATTCACTCGCCTACTAATTTCACTATCCAAATTTGTTCTCTTTGTCAATCATGCTTCCTAAATACACAAGCGCATTCACCTGGCCAACCTCTGTGCCATTTGGACTTATCTTGCATTCAGCACTAACAGCTCTTTACTCAAAAACCATAACTTTGGTTTTTCCCTTATTTATACTGTTTGGATTCCATACAGACTTTGTGCATCCTAGAGGGTCAACATACCCCGCAACCCACTTTTGCTCTGTGCCAACAGGACTGTGTCATCAGCAATCTGAACACACACACGGATATTACCATTAAATGTCCAATTTTCCATAATTTGTATTTTTTTTTCCTTTTGCAGCTCTTTTTAAACGTGATGTTCTTTTTGTATTGTTTCTATCCAATATGTTGCACAGTGTTAATGATAGTTTTCTAGGAAAAATCTTTATTGCCATTTTTGTCATAGCTCCCATTTAATTTTTTTCTGATTAAAGTAATCTAGCTCTTAGGTATTACAGTCCTTGCTGTATTAATTTTTACTGAGTGGTATGATCTATAATTCAATGATATATGTTAGCTTTTTCTTTCTTAAAATTGTGATTGAAATTCATATACAATGTTTCTCTGATGACTGTTACTTCTAGATATAATTTTTTTTTTGTTCTTTTCTTCCAACTCAAATTTCATGCTAGATTTTAAAGCATGAAGAAATCCAGTACATATTGTGCTGAATGCATGCTTAAATCATACAAAATAAGAGTATCATTTGCATATCTGACATAAACCACTTATTTTCTGCAAAAATCTGTTGCCCTAAAGAACTTAGTATTCAGCAAAAATTAGAGAAATTGCAGATCCGATTGAAAAACCTTATTTTTTTCATAGACCTTTCTCTTGAGAACTCAAATGTGAAGAATAATTGAAAGTTCAAGTTAAAATACGTTTTAGAATGGTTGACTATGATATTCATTAATGTAACATTTTTCAATGTCATCATCATCCCAACATACCTAAGCTGTAATCTGTACTATGGAAAAAAGGGTAGGGCAAAAATATCTTAATTTATTTGAATCATCATCATCATCATTGTCAACCATTATCAATCCACTGCTGGACGAAGGTCTCCCCAAGTTTCCTCCACAACGGTCTGTTTTGTGCCAGTCTCCTCCATGTCACTCCAGCATATTTGTCGCACTGGCCGCTGCCTTGGCCAGGTACATTCCAGCTGCCGGAGACTGAGGGCCAAGATTTAAGTTGTGGAGTCATTTTGGAGGTGTTTGGCCATAACTCACCACGCTGGCCAAGCGGGTTGGTGAGTGTGGGATAGCATTTCCTCTGATCCCGATGGTATAGTTATACCGCTATTGGCGGTCGTCAGAGCCCCTTTAGTGGGAACAGGATGCACCACGAGAAGGCGGGGTTGACATTTGTCAAGGAGAGGCTGTGATGTTACGCATCACCTGACCTTACATCCTTTGAATAGAAGTGGTTAAGTAAAAATTTCAGCCATTATTTGAATAGAAGTGGTTAAGTAAAAAGACCCTACATTAATAAAAGCGTATGTACTAACATAAAGTCCATATTTTTCACAATCGTCACAAACACCCAAGGTAAAAAACCTCAATGGAAATTTATAAATCTAATTAAATGCATTAATAACAGTTACTTTCTAGCACATTGTGTAAAATTTAAGTGATTCCATGATCTACAGATATTATCATACTAGACATTTAAATATGAACTAGGGGCACTTATAGGACTATATAAAAACGAATATACATGCTAAAAGGTAGATGCGTGCTAGTGAGATCATAGGTTTTCAGCCATTTTTATGCCATAGACTTCTTTAAAGATTCTGGTGAAAACTAAAGATACTCTCCAAGAAAAATGTCCATAAATAAACAATATTAGTGCTATTTTTAAAGCAAGTCTACACACTATAGAACCCCAGAAGATTATCCACAGAATCTCTAGCAATCCAGTGGCCATGCTTCAGATTAACATACAATAGGTACTAGAAAAGTCTGCACGTAATTTTAAAGATGCTGTGTGAAATGCAGAAAAGAAGGCAATTAAAAATGGCAGAACCTGAAAATTTTCACTCTGGCATATTTAGTAATACAATGGCTATGAAACTTGAAAAAAATATGGCCTGACACACTCCAATTAGTCTTAAAATACCAGCAATTGATAACACACAACTTTCCTCAATAATGGTCTATTAAGAGTGAAATAACATCCTGCCTAAAATAAATATTTTACACCACCTTTTTTTGATGACTCTGACACATATTCCATAATAACTGATGGATGGTGTACAAATATTTTCTCACTATGATTTAAAATTTCCTGTTTATATATGCAAATGAAAAATATTTTGACATTAAAAGTGCATTCACACCTGCAGAAAATGCACAGGGGTAACTTCTAACTCTAAACAGTAGAAAAAGTTGCAATTAGTTTTTCAATGTGAGAATTGTAACATGCAGTCTGTATTATGTATATCACCGAACACGACGAAAAATTTAAAAAAAAAAAAAAAAAGACAAGAAAAACGATGCGAATTTGGTGAAGTGTATCAATGGTAATATGATTCAGCCTTTCTGCTTGAAGTTTCCTGCACATTATGCAATACCCCACGAGCCACAAAGTCTTACTAATGCACCAAACACCTGTGTGTGTGTGTGTGCGTGTGTGTAACCCCTTTTTTCTCTCCTTCCCTCACTTCGTTTTTCGGTACATACGCATTTTAGGGGGTGGACGTTGCATAAAATCATGCTACAAACATATAAAGGTCGCACGGGTCTCCCGATCACATGGCGCAGCACTAATGTTCACAACATAAAACACGCAAAGAAAGTAACAATGATATATAAAAAAAATTGCACATACATGAAATATCCTAAGCGTCCGCAAAAAAGGGCCAAATTAGGAAGAAAACTGCACTCTGACAACAAATTAGAAAACAGCAACAGCTGACTCCCCTTACATTTTCTCTCTTCTAAAAAACCAGAGCATAAATAAGACAAGAGCCAAATTAATTAAACTGAAATAAACGTGAAAAAAATACCACTACATCATTGAATTCGATACCATTCCTCCTCCTGCAATATTACACTGACGGGCGTAGAGCTAGCTTATCGAGGGCCGTGCTAGTCAACGAGGGGTGTTATGTTGTGAACCTGTTAAAGCCTAATGATAATGCAGACGATAGATCAGTACCTGAGGGCTGTTTTCGGGTGATCTGTAACTACTGGTAACTTCATTACAACTATTTAAATCAGCACTTTGTGACATAGCATCTTCAGTGCGAACTGGACGAGGTAATCTTTCTTCAGAGGATTTTTCCTCTAACTCCAAATCTGAACATGCTGCCATCTTGAACACTACTGATTCTACGTGCCACGGGATTGGTGGAGAAGATTGGAAAATAGGTTAACATAATTCGATTGGTTTGCTGATAGCGTTTTGCAATGAATATTTGGTTTCTTTTCTTCTTATTTTATGACATGAAATTACGAAACACTTCGCATGCAATATAAGAATTTGTAGTTACTAAAACATAAATAATTGAATGAACTTTAGTTTCGCAAGTTCCACCAGCATTTCTTATAGAGACACGAATTGTCATCTGTCACTTTTATTTGGCTTTCCATGACCCTCTATTTCCTAATCAGTGTTCCATAAAGGTATGTAATAATAGCTGCAAGTCTATTTTATATCGTCTTCCTCAAATATTTGTGTCTTCCCAAACGATTAAATACTATAAGTCCTTTCAGAAACACCCAGTTTTTCAAAGAAATTACATCACCTATTTCCAAAGATTGCTTTTCTTTCACTTTTTGTACCACTAAGGCCATGTTTTAGAGCTTCAAAAGAATTATAAAAATTCATAAGAATAAATCCACGGCATTAACATAAACAATAGTTTTCAAACATAGACTGTAAGCAGGGTTGGACTGGATACGACTAATCGGCCCATATATATGCATGTACCTGTATATAGGCCGATCTGGATATTACAAACACACACACACACACGTGTGTGTGTGTGTGTGCGTGCGTTTATTATGTTGACATAGACACTGCCGCTCCCAACTACGCAAATTTGGACGAACATAAGCATCTAAAGCTTGAGAGAAAAGTAAAAAAATCAATTTAGAACATCGGATCCATGTGAATATCATCTGCCGAAATCGCGTGCGCCGTGTCTTTACATATAGTTTTGCCTGTCAGGCGCCGGTATAGCAGACACCCCACCATTCGATGGGTACTGCTGGTTTATAGAACAGAGAGAATTTGAGGTAGCCGGTTAGTCATAACAGCATACCACTACAGACGTTACGGAGTGTATGAGAATGAAATCGTCAGAGGGGAAACTCCGTATTAAGCATCAACAACCCAGCAATGGAATGGGGGGGGGGGTATCTCACATTTTCAGTAACCTAAATCCTTGATTGCCATAATATAATTTCAAGTGATTGCCTGAAAAAACTTTCACCGACGGTCTGAAACCCGGTGAGGCATGGATGTTGTGTTTGTCTTATGGCCCTAGCTCTCTCCCTTCCCTTTAACCAGTGGCCCTAAATTAGGGAAGGGTGACTAGCCCATTGAATTGCTCACGGTGGTCGTTAAACGTAAAAAACAAAAAAAAAAAAAAGCCTACATACACACGCGTTGTGATTGCTGTTTTAATTATCACGACGTTTTTTTTTTTTTTTTTTTTTTGGAGGTTTAACGACCACCGTGAGCAACTCAATGAGCTATAAGCAGTCGCCCGTCCCTAATTTAGGGTCACTGGTTCCAGGGAAGGGAGAGATCTAGTGCCGTAAGACAAGCACACAACATCCATGCCTCACCGGGATTCGAACCCGGACCCCTTACGGACGAATGATCAGAGGCCAGCGCCTTAGACCACTGCGACGTATTATGAGAATAACATTTCTTCAACTCTAAATATTCACATCCATCGTTCTAATTGACGCCATCCACTTGGTAGGCACAAAAGTGAATGTTTACGAAGCGTTTAAGATTTGTTTTTCCGATTCCAAGCTAATTAGCATTCTTAAAAAACGAATACTTCTGCCCCTTCCTCCAAAAAGAAAGCATATGTTGTCTATAGAATAAAGTTTATACCGTCTAGACACGTTAGAAATATTTTATTTTTCGCCAGAACACACGAGCGCTTTTGAAACTATTTAATCGTTTCATCACCAGGTGTACTGAATAAGATATAGATCCTTTCAAATACACACTATTCAACACTGAGGCCGCCGCTCCGGTGGCGCAGTGGTCTAAGCGATGGCGTCTGATCATTCGTCCGAACGGGGTCCGGGTTCGAATCCCGGTGAGGCATGGATGTTGTGTTTGTCTTACGGCACTGGCTCTCTCCCTTCCCTGGAACCAGTGATCCTAAATTAGGGACGGGCGACTGCTTATAGCCCATTTGAGTTGCTCACGGTGGTCGTTAAACCTCCAATAAAAAAGAAAAACACTGATGCCGTGTTAGCTATAAAGAGCAGTTGCGGTTTTTGATGAAGATGAGATATTTAACATAGCAACATGTTATAGTTTTTGTTAAGATTTCTTCGTTAGTTCACGAAAAATAGTCTCTTCGCTAATAAGATGTCTCCAAGGATGGGGTAGAATAATAAGGGATTTTTCATTACAGCAACCATTTGTAAATCAATGTATTACGACTATTTCGCCATATCGCAGAAACCAAACATTAGTGTATCCAGTCCCATAACGGAAATAATTGTTCGTCCGTGCAGGTTCTAGCTAATGCTGTTGAGCGACAATTGTTAGTAATTGATCGTTTGCGTTCCATGATTCTAGTACGTAAACGTCTCTTTGTACTTCCAATGTACATGGTTCTTATGACTTCTGAACTGGAATGTACATTTTTAGTCAATGACATCAAGTAGATTTCTGTAGATGTAGAATACTTGGGGGGGGGGGGGTCTGTCTCTTTTGATGTACGAAAAGATGTTCCTTGTGTTTAAACCAAGACTCAGTGAATGTCTTTGACAAGTATACTGCAATAAATTGATGACTGCGGGCAGGGGCGTATTTAGAGGGGGAAAAGGGGACTTGCCCCCCCGAAATCTGTTTCATTTTTTATGTTATCTGTCAAAATAAGGTTAAATAATCAAACTGTGCTTTCCAATATAATTTTTATATATGTATGTTAAATCAAAATTTGTGTTATGAGAAAAGTTTCTGATTTCAAATTTTTGCAACAACAATAATGGAAAATTTGGTAAAATTGGGTTTTGATTTGAACGATATGAGAGGACAGGGGTATAATGGGGCTGGAGCAATGCGAGGACAGTTTCGTGGAGTGCAGGCCTGTATTAGAAAAAAATATCCCAAAGCAATATATACTCATTGCATGTCCCATTCCTTGAACTTATGTTTGTCGGATGCTAGCAAAATGCCTAGCATAAAAAACTGTATGGGATTTATATCAGAAACATGTTCGTTTTTCCACGCTTCTGCTAAACGTACCAGTGTTTTGAAAGAGAAAGTATCCAGCGACTGCTACCTGATTGCAAGAAATTTAAGATGAAAACTCTATGTGAAACTCGATGGATCCAAAGGCATGATGCCGTTCTTATGTTTAAAGAATTTCTGCATCCTATTATATCATCATTAGAAGCGATTGAGCAAGAAGAGTCAGCAGAATCATCTGTCAAAGTACACACTTTGCTTAACTCTATATGTCAGTTTTCATTTCTAGTGGCACCTTTTGTCTTTAGTAAAATATTGTCCATTATAATGAATTAGCTTTATTTTGCTTTCCGCTAAGCTAATTATAATGAATAAGCTCTTTCTACCAGCTAGCTAATGATAATAATAAAGCTTTCCTACTGAGCTAAGTATAATGCTTCTGCTACTGAATGATATGCTTGTACTAAGCTTCAAATAGTGAATTCAAATGGTTGTTGTTACTAGTTAATTAAGAACATGAATAAAGTCTCCTGCTAGTAGTGTAGTAATAGTACTGAACAAACTTATAACTGGTAGTAATGTTGCAGCAGTAATTAGAATGAATAAAGTCTTAACGCTGGTTGTTAATGGTAATAAACTAATGATATAAACCTAACAGCCAGACAGAGGTCTGACAAAAACTATGAATTGAGAAAGACGTACTTACTACCAGCTCTTTTATTATGCAACTCTTGGCCATCCAAAGCACACACACACAACTTGTTTCACAATAATGAAGAATCAAACTAATCACATAGAACGAAACTCTCTCCTCTAGTATAACAACAAACGATCTCCCTATAACAACAAAAGCTCTCCTTATAACAACAAAATCTCTCCTGGCTATCGATGAACGCGGCTATATATACTGGCTACCACCACGTCATGACTTACACTCATTGCCAGATCTCATTCAGCGGGTGAAATAACATCTCGTTCAGTAAGAAGATAATTTACATAGAAAAATAAAATAACCAGAGATAGTAAAATCAAAAGGAAAGTGAATATAGAGTATACGTTACACCATCACATACAACCTATCTGAAAACTTCCAAAACAAGCAAATCGATTTAGTCGATGCATTAGAAAAAATATCAGAAGTTACAACACTGCTAAATAGCATGAGAACTGAAGCAGGGAAAATCCTTCAGCTTAATTTATGATTCTATAAAAACATTGCCTGTAGGCCTCAAAGCAGCAGAAGAAGTTCCACGTAGATGCAGTATACAAAAAATTGGATGCAATGTCCCATATTCAACTCCAGAAGAATATTTCTGCAGTAGTATATTTATACCCTTTGTGGATGATATAATTGAATCATTAAATGAAAGGTTTCAATCACAAAAAGAAACACTAACTTCGTTGCAAAACATTCTACCAGTTTTTGCTGTGAAGAATGATTATTCCCAAATATTATCTGCAGTGAAAATGTATGAATCTGATTTAGGATATTCTGATGCAACAGAAAGCGAGTATCAATTATGGTGTCAAAAATGGGAAAGGGAAAAAGCAGACGTGCCCCCAAAAACGCAGTTGAAAGTTTGACATCATGCAATAAGAACTTATTTACCAACATTTATATTTTGCTTCACATCTTGGAAATTCTTCCTGTAACCACAGCATCAGTGGAAAGAAGCTTTTCCAGTCTTCGTCGATTGAAATCTTATTTGAGAAACAGTACATCAGAGTCAAGACTGAATGGGTTAGCTTTATTATCTATTCATAGAGACATTCAAGTTGAAGATGAAGAAGTCATTGACAAATTCAGAAATGTACCTAGAAGAATAAATCTCAGTTTTTAAGAATTAGGTGAGTCTAATCAATTTCATTATTTCTCAAGGAGAAATTTGTTTGGTCACTCTTTTTTATATATATGTACTCATCAGCTTAATTTAGGTATATTTGTATGTTATATACCTAAAAAAACTAAAAAGAAATACCTTTTTTTTAATATTAACATGTTTTTTTTTCTTAACTTCCATTTTATCCTGGTGGATATCAGAAACTTCCAATTTTTCGCCCCCCCGAAAAAAATTTCTGCATACGCCCCTGACTGCGGGTATATAACGCATTGAACGTTGAACCGATAAACCTTTTAGGTTTCTTTTAAGATTTTAGAGATGTTTTGAGAAACATGAACTGTTTGGCACATAATGTATCGACCAAGTTGGAATCATAACCATTGTCATGTGCTAAGGTCCTAATTCATTTTATCTCTACTTCCCGATAAGTGTCATTAGATGTACAGATATATGCTCTTTTGATATAGGTATGAAAAGCTGACATATTTTGATGGTACGGATGATGACAGTCATTGGGAATGATGGAAGGTAGGTATGTTGGTTTCCTATATATGACCATACGGAAAAATTAATTAATAAGAGATCTCAGTCCCTTATAAAACCATGGTCTTTTGCCAAACTCTCTACAAAGTGCATCTACCCCCCCCCCCCACCCATGGCCCAAGTGCACCTCGCCTTTTTGGAAAACTTAAACTTCATAAACCTTTACATCCAGTACACCCATTAGTATCAAGCAAAAACAGCCCAACTAGAAATAGCACTTGCATAATTCCTTAACCCCTTAATTCAAAACTCAGAATACTCCATCCGCAGTACAGCTGCTGCTGTTTCAGGACTCAAACAATTTGATTCCCATGGTCAGCCTTTCATTATGGTATCATTAGACATCGAATCTATGTTTCCGAACATTCCACTACCACTCGCACATAGCCTGATTAAACAAAAATTGGTTCAACTCTCGCAATATACACCCCATGAAATAGAATCTATTAATTCTGCTCTCACTCTCATTCAACAAAGCAATTACTTTAAATATAATGACAGTTTTTACAAGCAACTTCAATGTACGCCAATGGGTTCACCAATTTCCCCTTATTAGCAGAAATAGTTATTTAGGATTTAGAAGAAAAAAATTTCCAGTCAAGTTTTCCTGAACTAGAACTCTACATTCACTGTGTGGATAATATATGTATCTTTTGGACTCATGATGAAAATTCATTACAGTCTTTCTGTTCATCTATGGCATCTATTTTACCAACCATAAAGTTCACCTATAAATTGGAATCTCATGGCACATTATCATTCTTAGATCTCGAACTGCATGGAAATACTGTGACTCAAAAGCTGTCCTTCTCCATTTATAGAAAACCAACATACCTACCTTCCATCATTCCCAATGACTCTCATCATCCGTACCATAAAAAAATGTCAGCTTTTCATGCCTATATCAAAAAGGGCATATATCTGTACATCTAATGACACTTATCGAGGAGAAGGGATAAAACGAATTAGGATCTTAGCACATGACAATGGTTATGATTCCAACTTGGTCGATACATTATGTGCCAAACAATCCATGTTTTTCAAAACATCTTTAAAATCTCAAAAGAAGCCTAAAAGGTTTATCGGTTCAATTCAATATGTACCAGCAGTCATCAATTTATTGCAATATACTTGTCAAAGACATTCACTGAGTCTTGGTTTAAACACAAGGAACATTTTTCGCACATCAGAAGAGATAGAGACCCAGAGATTTATACACCCCCAAATTTCTTCAGCAGCCCCCCTAAAAATATCAACACTCTGCCAAACGGGAGGGTGTAACAAACAAAGATACACACCCACCTACGTACACATATGATGATGATATTTTGTCACATCCCATGCGAAAGAAATCGAAGCTATACATACACTGAAAGAAACAATCACAAGAGGACGACACAGACATAATGTGAATTTTTTAAAAATTATTTACTTTTGATTGTCATGCAGTATAATGCCGGACAAAAAGCGCAGTCCCTATTGCGAAGACAAGTCAGCTTTTGGACCAGCTCGTACTTGCCCTCGTATCATTTGGTTGAGTGTAAATAGCATCATAATCCTTAAGGAAGTAGGTTGGGAAACGAAATTTCTGTGATAAGCCAACACTTTGGTTTATTCGAAAGCCCAGGCAAGGTCAGCTTTCCATTCGTTGATGTGTGCAGTAGCGCAGTCATGGATGGATCCAACAGGTCCAAGACACTTTTTTAGCTAAAATATTAAGGTTCATAGAGAGTTCACTTGTCTACTTTCACAAACAAATGAAGCAATGAAATGCTTTACACCGTTATTAAAATAATCATTCACAAATCTTTTTGTGAAATGTCCTCAATTTTTACTTTCCATTCATACACTTTGTTTATACACTGACGGGAAATATTTAATCGATTAAGGTTTCAAGATCACAGCTTAATGTAAGCGCGAGAAGAGCCATTTTAAATGTGAAATGCTGGTACATTAATAACACGGTGTAACCGCCAGAATGTTGAATGCAAGCACGCAAACGTTCATGCATTGTGTCGTACAGGTGCTGGATGTCAGTTTGTGGGATGGAGTTTCATGCCTGTTGCACTGGGTCGGTCAATACAGGGACGGTTAATGCTGGTTGGGGGTGAAGCTGGAGTTGTCGTCCAATGATGTCCCATACGTGCTCGATTGGTGAAAGATCTGGTGATCTAGCAGGCCACGGCAACATGTCGACACTCTGTAGAGCATGTTGGGTTACAACAGCGGTGTGCAGGCAAGCGTTATCCTGTTGGAAAACACCTCCTGGAATGCTGTTCATGAATGGCAGCACAACAGGTTGAATCACCAGACCGACGTACAACTGTGCCGTCAGGGTGCGTGGGATAACCACGAGAGTGCTCCTGCTGTCATAGGAAATTGCTCCCCAGACCATAACTCCAGGTGTAGCTCCAGTGTGTCTCGGCCGCAGACAGGTTGGTTGCAGGTGCTCTCCTGGCCTCCTTCTAACCAACACACGGCCATCACTGGCACCCAGGCAGAACCGGCTTTCATCAGAAAACACAACAGATCTCCACTCCGTCCTCCAATGAGCTCTAGCTTGACACCACTGACGTCGCAAACGGCAGTGGTTTGGAGTAAGTGGAATGCACGCTACAGGGCGTCTAGCTCAGAGCTGTCCTTCAAGTAACCGATTTGTAACAGTTCGTTGTGTCACTGTGGTGTCAACTGCAGCTCGAATTGCTGCCGCAGACGCGGTACGATGCTACACGGCGGTCTTCCCTCTCAGTAGTGCCACGTGGCCGGCCGGAACCCGGTCTTCTTGAGGCAGTACCTTCCCTTGATCACCACTGCCAACAATCATGCACGGTGGCTACATTCCTGCCAAGCGTTCTACAATATTGCGGAACGAAAATCCACCTTCTCGTAGCCCTATTACACGACCTCGTTCAAACTCCGTGAGCTGTTGATAATGGCTTTTTCGTCTTCTTAAAGGCATTCTTGACTAACATCAACACACTACGTCGAATCTCAACGATAACTAACGCTCACGAACATTACAGCGCGTATTTACAGCAAACCTGCTTTGCATGTTCCGAGGGGCGCTACTAGCGCCACACGTATTCGCCGAGCGCGAGATTTGCATAGACGTCATCTTACAGATGTACTCTCACCGCCTACCAACTGTCGTTTATCTAACACAACCCCTTCTTGGTGTTGGAAATTTTTTTCCGTCACTGTATGAAAGAGCTATATAAGCAGTGGCGGCTCGTGCCAACTGAAACAGGTGGGGCCAGTAGCCGAAGCCAAACAATGAAATAAAAAAAAATGTCATTATTAGGCCAACTATTCAGACCCCCACCCTACCCCCAAGATTTCTTTACTCTGCCTCTGTTTACCCCCTTGACTCACAATAATGCCCAAATCAGGCAGGAATGTGTCAACTATTGTATAACACACGAAAAAAATTTCCTCAGAATAGAATGCATAATTATTAACAGAAAAATGTTAAAACTCCTTAAATTAAATGTTTACCTTAAAACATATGAGCATTAATTTATGTTAGTTGTGCTTTGTGTTTCTTCAGATTTCTCAATTGAGGAATAATCACAGGATTCACAAGATAAAAAATGTAGTGAAAAAATAATAACTCCAAATATATGCAGGGAGGGAATGTTTCATGAATTTCGTCCCATATAGAACGAGTACAATACTACCATTTGCATTATTTGAAAGGTTTAACCTTTTTTTAAAGAACTTGTGAAACCTAAAAACATATATGCACTCATGTGCAAATTATACTTACAGGTTTTCTCATTTATTTATTTATTTTTAACATAGAAAATCTTCTCAGTTAAAACTGAAATTAGTTCTGCAAAGCGCTTTGTAAACTTTGTACTCTTGGAAACTCAAATTCTTGGGCTGATAAGCACCGAGTTTTTTAAGTGAAGCTTTCGACTCAAATTCTTGGGCTGATGAGCACTGTGTTTTTTTAAGTGAAGCTCAAACTAAACATTCTTGGGGTGTAAGCACTGAGTTTTTTTAAGTGAAACTTTTCTTCCAGATTTAAAGCAAACAATGGAGATTTTAACAAAATATGCACTCCGTTCATTGTAATCGACAAGCAAAAAAGTCACTACACAAATTAACAACACATCACCGAGAGAGAGAGAGAGACACAGAAAAAACAACTAACTGACTTTAAGCTTGGTCGGGGTAAGCTTCTCTGTCAACCCACGGCGTTAAGGAAATCGATACTCTCCTGGCCAATCAAATTAGCGTGGGGCCAGATAGATTTGGCCCCACAGCTTTTTTGCACACGCGTTAAGGCAGTGTTGTATGTAGGTCATCATACTGAATGAGACTGGGAGGAAATAGTCTCCTCTTCGCCTGCGTAGTGATGTTACTGGGTCCTGTTGGAGCTGGTCCCAATAACCTCACACTCTGAACGTGATCTCTTTCCTCGGGGAATAGTTTTTCGTTTTTGAAGGAAACTTTTCCCTTAGGCAATGGTTTTTGAAGGGAAAGGTTTATCACCATGTAGTTAAGACAGAGAATAAGAATCAGGGGGAAAAAATTATTTCTAAAAATAGAAATTTTAGGTGGGGCCCAGCCCCTCTGGCCCCTAATGACGAACCGCCCTTGTATATAAGGGTGATTTTTTTCTCGCGGAGTCTGTCTGTGTTCCCATACCTTTGCAACACAAATTTCAAATACGGTATTTTGGACATAGCGAAAAATAATAATTTTGTCGATTAAAAAAATCCGTTAAATGACGTTCGATTTAAGAAGAAAGCTCCCAAGAAAATTTTATAATCTGCTCTCTCGGAAATTGCTTCAGCGACAAATCCAGAATTTAAAACCTTTTATGAGCACACCGTTGAATTTGAATGAAATCGGTCAAGAGTGTTCGATTTAAATAGAAATCAGTCAAGAACTTTTTCGATGCAATATATCTTTGCAATGGCTTCAGTTACAAACTCGAAATTCGGAATTCAGGACTTATTGGCAAAGGAAAGTTGTTTTACAAAGTTTGAAAGAAAGGAGAAAATCGGATTCGTTTTGAAAAGAAATCAGCCAAGAAATTTTTTGATACAATGTCTAGGGAAGATACAAGATGAAAAGTTTCAACAAGTAAGTTGGTATCACCTTCTGAAATAATAACTCCGTCGAATTTAAACGAAATCGGTTAAACAGCGTTGGATATAAAGATAAATCAATCAAACATAAATTTTGTAAATCTCAAACAGCTGGAGTTATGAAATCAAAACTTTGTATTTAAGACCTTCTACCAGAGTGCAACAGAACGTAATACAGCAGTTGTTCCTTTTCTTGTGCTCTCGGATCTGCCACAACAAGTGCCTAGTGAAAGAAAGAGTGCATCGGATGCAGATAATCCATCAAAATATATGAGACCAGATACTATATAATGATGACGAGTTTCACTGACAAACGAAAGAAAGCATCTTAATACTTGAAATATCCTTGGATTGAACGTACATCTGAATGATACAAATGCAGCATTTGTTGCACATTTGTTTAAAATGAAAACTGGTCCATGAGTGACCGAGTTAGTTCAACTATCTGCTTCAAAGAAATTGGGGGAAAGGCTTTAAAACGTGAACAAAGGCGTTCACATATAATGGCCTTGGCTGCATCTAACACAAAACGGGAGGATATGGATGTTAAAACAATGGTATGCAGTCCAATAAACAGATGCAAAAGAAAGTAACTCAACTAAGGATCAGCTAAAACTTGCGTATTACTTATTTTGATCGGAAATTTCGCGCACGATATCGAACTGGCCTAATCTAGTTCCGATGGCTGCTTTTGTGGATGGATCTGGTAATCTGTCTAAATGAATTAAAAATGATCCACAGAATACTCACACTTATCATCCACTGCCATAACAGATTTCTAAGAAGCATTTGGTGAAGCTGTTACAGGAGCAATTGCTGAACGGCTGAAAAGTATTCCATCATATTCATTCTTGGCTGATGAATGCACAAACATCAGTGGTCGTGAAATGCTTAGCATTTGTGTTCGTCATATCGTTGCTGAGGGTGAAAATAAAAAAATTAAGTTTAAAGAAACCTTTTTATCTGCAGTTAACCTACAGTCAACGAAAGCAGAGCATATTACAGATGTGTTGATTACTGAGCTAAGAAAATAAGGTTTGAATCCAGAGAACATCTCTGCAGTAACATTTGATGACGGTGCCAATTTTAGCGAAAATGTGAGTGGCGTCTAGGCGAGGCTGAAAGAGCATGCACCAAATTTATTATTTGTACACTGCCGAAACCATCTTTCGCAACTCGCTCTTGCTCACAGCTGCAGACAAAGTCCTCACATCAAGAGAGTGCTGAGCACGCTTACAACACATTTAGAGTAAGACACAAAAGGTTGTCAAATTTTGCACATGGCAGAAATGGTTGTCAATAACATGTCTCATAAACTTGTTCAACCAGGGGAAACGAAATGGTTGTCACATGAAGGCAGTGTTAAAGTGGTCGTACAGCATTTTGCTTCTACGTATATGTGTAGCCTTAGAAAATCTCTACATTGAGGCTGGTGACTATTCGTCTGATGCAGGGGGACTGTTGCTTCTGTTTCGACAGAAATCGACGATTTTCATCCTCGTGCAATTTTCTACTCTTTTAGCATCACTAGTTTGTCTCAGTAAATCCTTGCAGTCATCCCAAGAAAACTTAACGGGGGCAATGGTACTGATAAATTCGGTGTAAAAACACATCGAGGATACTGAAATCAATGATTTGATGTCAGAAGCAATGGAAGTTTACAAAAAAGGCTCAGGAACATGACATAAAAATGGAAGATAACGACATGACTGATAAGGATTTGTTGAAGTTGACATACAGCTACAAGAATAAAATTATACAAAAAATGAGCCAGAGATTCTCTGACCAATTTGAGGAATTGGGAGAGTTCCATGAGGTACACCGAAAAAACTGGAAAACCCTGATCCCACTTCTTTACTTTGTCAGCAAGTTCCTGGATCATACTCTTCAGCTCTGATGGGGTAGTTGCGAAAGTGACTACGTCATCAGCAAAACGAAGGTGGATTAGATAATCTCCATTAATCTTTATCCCCTTGTTTTCCCAACTCAGCGACTGAAACACACCCTCAAATGTGGCACTAAAGAGCTTCGGAGATATGGTGTCACCTTGTCTCACTCCCTTTCCAACTTTTATGTGTGCTGTATTCTCAAACAGCCGAATCTTTGCACTTGTATTTTCATAGATGTTATTAATAATATTAATGTATGCATCTTCAATACCGCAGGATTTCAGAGCCATTGTAACTGCTGATGGTTTCACCGAATCAAAGGCTTTTTCATAATCGATGAAAGCCATGCACAATGGAAGTTCATATTGCCTCGCTCTTTCAATTAGTTCTCTCAGTACGTGGATATGATCTATTGTGCTGTAACCACTCCTGAATCCAGCTTGTTCCCTCGGTTGAGCCATGTCCAGTGTTACCTTCAAGCGGTGTGAAAGAACTTTAGTGAAGATTTTATAAACCACTGATAGGAGGCTGATAGGTCTGTAGTTCCTGAGATCCTCAATGTCACTTTTTTTATGTAGCAGGATCATTGTAGCGTTGTTCCAATCCTCAGGAATCTTCCCTTCATTAAGGCATCTAGTGAAAATTTGGGCGAGTACTGTTTCAATTTCTCCACTTGCTTCTTGTATGATGTCTACAGTTATTCCATCTTCTCCTGGAGCTTTCCCCGCTCCATGTTCTTGATTGCATGTGCAACTTCTGCTGGGAGTACTGGAAGAACTCTGGTACTGGTACCTTTCATGATGTCTGGAGTACATGTATCATCCCTTTCATATAATTTGGAGTAGAAATCTTTCACTCTTGTCAAAATTTCGCCTCTATTTCTTGTTACAGAACCATCTTCTTTTCTCAGTGCCATAATCTGTTTTCTTCCCTTACTGAGATGTCCCTTTGCTATCTTTAGGCTTTGGTTGTTTTCAATTGCTTTCCTCACTAGTTCACAGTTGAATTTCCTTACGTCTTCAGTGATACGTTTTCGTACTATCTTGCATAGCTCTATATATTTCACTTTGGAAGTCACATCTTCTTTAGTTGTCCTCATCTCTCTCTCTCTTCTTTTTTGCATCAGCATTTTGGTTTTTCCTGAAAATTTGTTTACATGCAACTTGTTCTTAGACCCAGCTAATTTTGTTGCTGTTTCCATAAGAGCTTTGGTTACTTTTCTGTTAACTTCAGAGATGTCCACTTCTTTCGATGTTAGGCCTTCTAAAGCAGAGAATCTGTTCTTCAGTTCCAGTTTGAAGGAATTATGGTGTTTTTTAAGGTTGGTTATGTCAATACATTTTGTTTGTCTTATGAGCTTGCCACGTTCAAGTTTAGTGTTGAGATGCATCTTACATCTCCCCAATCTATGGTCACTACCTGTGTTGAACTTGTTTAGCACACTGCAGTCTTCGATGACAAATTTTTTGTTACACATAATAAAATCAATTTCACTTGTTGTTCCATTTCGATGTCTCCATGTCCATTTCCTGTGTGGCTTTTTCTTGAAAAAGGAGTTCAAGATGAAAAACCCTTCTGCCTCTGCAAACTCAACGAGAGTATTTCCACGCTGGTTTCTGTTGCCGTGACCGAATTTACCTACTGAAGTTTCATTCTGTTGCCGTTGCCCTATTTTTGCATTGAAATCTCCCATAATTAAATGCTGCTTACCTTTATTATTTAGATGACGAATTTCCTCTTAAAATTCTTAAATATTTTCTTCAGGATGACTTGTGGTGGGTGCATAAGTTTGAATTATCTGAGCCTGGTATCTTCTCGAGAGTTGGTTAACGAGTCGTGCAGTTCTGTCAGAGGAACTTTCAACTTCTACAACTTTATCCTTCAGTTTCTATTTTATTATAAATCCAACACCACTAGTTCTGCCAGTATCTGTCCCACGATAGTAGAAGAGATGTCCACTTTTCAATTCAACGAGATCTTCTCCTTTTCTCCTTACCTCACTTAACCCGACAATGTCCCACTTGATTCTTTGCAGTTCCTCTTCCAATTCAAGAAGCCTTGAATCAGAAGATAGGGAGCGTCCATTATACGTAGCCAAGGTCAGCATCAGATGGCAGCCTGGTCCGGTCCTCCGGTGATTCTTAGCACCCTCTGCCTTCATGTCGCACTGGCCGCTGCCTTGGCCAGGTACATTCCAGCTGCCGGAGACTGAGGGCCAAGATTTAAGTTGTGGAGTAATTTTGGAGGAGTTTGGCTATAACTCGCCACGCTGGCCAAGCGGGTTGGTGAGTGTGGGATAGCATTTCCTCTAATCCCGATGGTATAGTTATACCGCTATTGGCGGTCGTCAGAGCCCCTTTAGTGGGAACAGGATGCACCACGAGATGGTGGGGTTGACATTTGTCAAGGAGAGGCTGTGATGTTACGAATCACCTGACCTTACATCCCACAGAGTGCATCATTAGGGGATATTTATTAGCATATGTTGTGTCGAGTCATCGGCCCACATGTTGTTTGTTCTTGCGCAGTCTTGGTAACAAATGACATTAACGGGCGATTTTGTTTCTAGAGTTGCACTACCCACTCTTATATACCGTGACAAGGAGTTACGTTGCAGGGATTCAGGTAAAACCGTATTTTACATATATTTATTAACGACGTGACTAATTTTTGATAGTTGTATAATTGTGCTAACAAATACCGTCACTTAAAAGTATTCAGGAAAGGATAACTTTTCATAAGTTTCCTCTGAAAAGGCAGGACCGATTAAAGGAACGGCTGAGTAAAATGAAACGTGATGTTTTCCATAAGGTGGCAAGGATAATACTTTTGGAGATGCCCTGAGTTTCTTAACCGTGAAGCCGCAAGCTGTGGAAATTTGAGGTTGTTTACAACGGTACCTATGCAATTTCAACTGTTCGCACTAACGTTCGTGTATTTAAATTTAAAATAAAAATTTGAAAAAGCCTCAAATTAATTACGAATTTTATAAATCCAGTATTTTCTCACACACCAACAGCAAGTTGCGATGCGAAATTGGAACATTTCCGACAAAAAAGGTGATTCGGCCAAAACAAAATGCATTGCAACAGCCTTGAAAACCATCAGCTTTCCCACACTTTGATGACCGTCGCTCGCGGTTATAGGCTTCACCATGGGCGCCGCCCATGGTTTAGTTTTCAGAAGGGGGTAAAAATAGAAACTGCAAGCACAAATAGCAAAAGCAAACATGTGTAAACTTCACTTTTTTTTATTTTTAGCACACACTCCTAGATAAATTCAATTGAGAACCAGACGACCCAAAAACTGCGTAAAAAGATTGATAAGTGAATTTCGACAGCATGTTGGCTGGGACAATAAAAAAATGTTATTCTGAGACTTGCGCCTTTTGGCCACTTATGTCCCATGCAGTACAAAATTCCTATAGTCATTCAATTGATCATCAAGAAGGAAAAAGCACCCCCAAGACATATTTCTAGAAAAAAAAAAATGCCGAACTCTTTTATTCAGTTGAAAATGGCCCTTGAAGAAGATGACAAATTTTCTATTTCTTTGTCTTCCACACTGTCATGCACTGTACTCAGACATGTTGTGCTAGTAACACGCAGTAGTAAATTTCAGTGTTATGATTTTCTACTGCGAATTTTCAATTTTTTTGCTAAACACACACACGCTTCCAGAAGTTCAACATAAAAAATTAGCAATTAGAATTAATGTTATGGTAAAAATATTTGTAGTGCCTCCCAAGAAGTGAAATGACAGTCAGATTTCTAGGGGAGGACAAGTCCTGCCCCCTCTTGCCCCTTCCTATGGGCGCCCATAGGCTTCACGCAAAGTGTTACTGCTCTATTAACAAGGGACGTCCATATATATTATTCTAACCGCCTTGGTTTTCCATCCTAATTGTGTGTGGCCGCGGGTGGCCTAGTGGGCAACGTTCGTGACTACCACGGGAACGACCTCAGGTTTGATCCAGTAAATATCCGCCGTGCGTCGGATGGGCACGTTAAGCCGTCGGACCCCGGGTACTGGCCCCCCGGTAATAAATAAGGGCGTCTTCCTCCCCCTTTCTACTTCGCTTCCGTGTTACTTTCCTATCGGACACTCTAGCCCAAATCTCCTAGCTTCCTATTTCTAAGGGTTGTTTAAGACCTGGGGTCAGATACTCCCTTCCTAAAATCCTCTACATATGATCACATGATCACATCCTAATGTGCAGTGCCAAATGTATTCTGCCCACTTTAACGAGGAAGATTTTGAATATTATGACACTAGCAATGGAAAGCAGTTAAAATCTGGTAGTATTTGTTCCCTCGATACTTAATTTCCAAAAAAAAAAAAATAATAATAATAATAAAAAAAATGGAGAAGGAGAAAACTGATTGCATATTTGGATCAGTTAGTTGCGAATTAAGTTCTATGTTTTCCCCCAAAGAACGAAATATATCTACAATTTTTCTTTTGTTTAAGGTGGACGTCAAGTAATTTTTGATTTTTGATTGGAGGTTTAACGACCACCGTGAGCAACTCAATGGGCTATAAGCAGTCGCCCGTCCCTAATTTAGGGTCACTGGTTCCAAGGAAGGGAGAGAGCCAGGGCCGTAAGACAAACACAACATCCATGCCTCACCGGGATTTGAACTCGGACCCCTTACGGACGAATGATCAGAGGCCATCGCTTAGACCACTGCGCCACCGGGGCGGCAACAAGTAATTTTGCTTCCTATACTTCCAATGCAAAAACGTTTGTACATAATTCCTTCACAATTAGTGTGTTCCCAAGGATGAAAATTTGAACATAGATCAAAATAGCTTCATATTATAACTTGCAATACTTAATATTTTATAAAACATAACCATAATTATATTAAAAAATCAATAACTTTTCCTTTGGTGGTGTTGAAACCAGAAAAAAGATGGCACGACCTGTACTTTGATGACGTCAGTAGACAAACAAATGTTGGACTGCATAATTATGTTTATGTTTTAGAAAATATTAAAATTCAAGATGCATTAAAGAAGGGGAAGTGATTGTTAATGTAGGCCATATAATTTCTTGTGGAATTAAGAAGGAAGATGGAAGAGAAATTCTCATAGTTCCGCACTGCATTCAGTCCACGGCAATAACGTCGTCGCCTCACTCCATCAACGGTGTTTTAGATACAAGTAACAGTGAAATTTTTATAAAGTCATTTGAGTGCTCTTGTAAAGCGGGCAGAAGTGGAACGTGTAAGCACTGTGTAGCCACTGTAACAGGTAATTTTTATTTTAACATTTTCAGACAAGTGATATAGTAATACCGACAGGGGTGTTCTAATCCGGATTACTATTGAAAGCTGACATTTCGTTTCACTTGACGTTTCCCAGGACCCATTTTCAATACTGTCAACAATAACATTTGTAATTTTTGAACATTCTGTTCCTAAAAGTGTTTGTGAATTGGTAATTGTTGATCATCATTGGGTTCTGCGTTTTTGAACCGATGACTGTTGACAGAATATTGCAAATCTTGTTCCATTATGAAGTTTAAATTTATATGGATAACAGCAATTATTTGTTTTCAAGATTATGTAGAAATGCGGATTTTTAATTACTACTATGCAATAAAAACATGCTGCCTTGTTTATTATTCATTCAAAGACGTTACTAGGTTAGTAGCATTTCACTGGAAGGATTTCAAACGCAGGGCACAAACGTTTATACTAACTTGTGAAAAAACATAGCCGAAACCTTGGGAACGACATTGCGGGACACAACAATATGATTTGTTCTTCTTCACGGAATTCTCCATTATACAATTCTCTAATTCCAGAATGAATGCAAAAATACACCAAACTGCGACAACTGAACGTAATGAGCGATCTACCAACAGCCAAGCATTGAGCCAAAAACATTACCCGTACTACAGTACTTCTTCCTTTTGCCGCTAGAGGAGAGCGGACCGCTGAGATTGCCAATAAGCCGCCGCCAGTTCCTAATTTAGGGCCACCGGTTCCAAGAACAGGAGAGATGTTATGTCTGTCTTACAGTGCTGTAAGACAATCACAATATCCACATCTCACCGGGATTCTAATCCGGACCCATCACGGAAGAATGGCCAGAAGCCATCGCTTTACTGCTGATTCAATGTTGTCGCTATTAGTTTACATGCCTCTTATTGTTCATGCAGGGCAAGTAGACTGAAAGTCAATTTCTGTTGCTTGAAGTCAACTTATGCAGCGTAATGGTAAAGTCAGGAATACATACATTGGTGTGCAAAAATTAAGGACGAAGAAGAGAAATTAGCATAACAGCGGAACGAGAGGCAGAACGGGCCGAAAAACCACTCAGGAGATAGACTAGGGTCCAGTACGGTAGGGCATGCGCATAATATATGCAGCATGAGGGGGGGGTGGGATCGGAAGGGTGTAAAGCACACGGGCGGTGGTGTACGCTCAGCAATTCGGTGAAAGCTATTGCATGGTGTACATCGGTTTGAACGACGTCGAGTTGCTGCCACCGTGCGATATGGCCAACAGGCAATCCAGTAGGTGACAGCTGGAGGGCTTTACCCGAGGTCGCGTCATTGGGAAGTTCGAAGAAGGTTGAAGTGTGACTAGTGTGGCCGAGGAGTTCGAGATCGCTCACAGCGTCGTTTCACGAGCTTGGAGAGCATTTCAAACGACGGGAACAGCTGTCCGAGAGTTTAGCGGTGGTCGTCCACGAGCAACCACGGCAGCGGACGACCGGTATATTGTCCTACAAGCGAGAAGAGACAGACAGCAACAGAAAACTGGACGTCCGTTATCGCGTTTTACCGTGGCCAGAAGGCCGCACAAAGGTGATCTATTTGAACGACGACCAGTGCGGTGTGTGCCATTAACGCATGCTCATTGGAGACGGCGGTTTCTGTGGTGCCAGGAACACAAGAACTGGACACATCAGCAATGGGGTCGAGTTCTCTTTACGGATGAGAGCCGATTTAGTCTGAAGAGCGATTCTGGACGTATACACATCTGGAGACAGCAGGGAACACGCAATCACACCTCCGACATCATCGAAAGGGACTGGTTTGGAGGTGGCGGAGTTCTCGCTCGGGGCGGTATCATGCTTGGTAGCCGTACTGACCTCCACATCTTCCAAGGACGTTCAGTCACTGGTGTCCGCTATTGTACCGAGGTTCTCCTGCCTCACATGCGTCTGTTTAGAGGTGCTGTGGGTCCCGAGTTCCTCTTCATGGACAACAACTCTACACCTCATCGTACAGTGGCTGTTGGAGAGTGAAGATATTTAACGCATGGATTGGCCCGCAAGGGCCCCTGGCCTAAATCCAATCGAACATGTGTGGGACCTTCTCGGGAGACGCTTGGCAGCATGTCACCAGCAACAATGCCGCAGCTGCGATTGTCGCTACAAGAGGAATGGGCCGCGATGCCTCAACAGCTCCTTGACAACCTTGTCCTCAGCATGGACAGACGTTGTAAATCCTGCAACGCAGTCAGGGGTGATCATATCTCCTACTAAAGACTGGATTTTAGTTGGCAGCCGCCTGTCACATGGACGTTTCTGTCTTCTGTCCAGTTGTGCTCGAAGCTACCTTTTCAATAAAGTGCCTTTGTATCCTTTGGATTCCTTGTTTGGACGGTTTTGTTCACTTGTCCCATATTCTTACATCTTGGGGATCTTATGGTATGATTTGAGTCGATGTGGAGCACTTTTGCATGACGTTACATTCGAAAAACCGTCTCGTTCTTAATTTTTGAACGCCAGTGTATTATACATCATTTTAAAGGAAATTTTACGCTGAGTTCAAATATGTTTACAGAATGTTATTACCAGTAACCGAAGCGAGGTTACAAGAAAAAATGTGCAAGTGAGGAAACACAGTTCCAGTTATGAAAAAACGTTTGCACTCCCATAATCCACTATAGCTTTCTCCGACGTCCGCTAGTTAGATATAAAAGGATGCAGAATTGTTTGCCGACTTAGAACGTAACTGCTTGTAGTCAGTTGACGGAAGCTTATGCAGAATTCCTGGTGGTATTTGAATTTTGGAATGTCAAAGACCCGAAAATATGGTCCTGCCTCTTCAAACCAGGGCAAAAATTGCTACTTTGAATGAACTTGGATTCAGTACTCGTAAAATTGCTGTTAAATGTGGCTGTGATCATTCCACTCGCTTGTGCATTATTAAAATAGTTGCAGAAACTGGATGTGTGGGAAACAGAAAAAGAATAGGTCGACCAAGGCTGTGTACTGAACGTGATGATCGCATGTTGATTCGTCGTTCCTTAAAATCATGGTTTAAAACAGCCATTGATTTAAGAAATAAGTGGGAGAATGAAGTAGGCATTATTGCATCTGCACGTACAGTTCATCGTAGGCTACAAGAAAATGGACTGACTGCACGAAAACCTTTCTTTACTGAACAACAACGGCTAAAAAGAATTGGACTGTCGATGAATGGAACAATGTAATTTTCAGTGATGAAACAACTGTTACTATTTCCGCTAATAATGGAAATAATTATGTATGTCTTCGGGCTGGTTAAAGATATAAGGCACGCTGCACCCAGCCAACAATCAAACACCCACATTCGGTAATATAATGGTCCTGTATTTCAGCCAGTGGTGTTAGCCGTCTGCACATTGTTAATGGCACATTGAATGGATAGAAATATGTGGATATTTTGGAGTCCAAACTGCTACCATCTGCACAAGACATGGGTTTGCGGAGTTTTATCTTTCAGGACGATAACGCGCCATGTCATCGGTCAAAGTTGGTTGACGAGTTGTTTAATCGAAAAGTTATAAGAAAATTTCAGTGACCAGCACAGTCACCGGATTTTAATCCCATAGGGAATCTGTAGGCGAGATTGAAGCAAAACATCCGTCAACAAGGACCCGCATCTAAAACAGCATTGATTGAGTCTGTAAGGGCCGTATGGCACCGTTTTATAACCAATGGACAACTAGAGAAGCTCATTAGTTCCATTCCAAGAACGCCGCCCCGGTGGCGCAGTGGTCTAAGCGATGGCCTCTGATCATTCGTTCGAAATGGGTCCGGGTTCGAATCCCGTGAGGCATGGATGTTGTGTTTGTCTTACGGCACTGGCTCTCTCCCTTCCCTGGAGCCAGTGAACCTAGATTGGGGACGGGCGACTGCTTATAGCCCATTGAGTTGCTCACGGTGGTCGTTAAACCTCCAATCCAAAACAAAAAAAAATTCCAAGAAGGTGCACTTTGTTACTAAGAAACCGTGGTTATCCAATTAAATATTAAAGCGTATTTTGCTTGTTGATAAGTTATTTCTAGTGTCCTGCAAGTTTCAATAATGTACTGTACAGTAATTTTACCGTTAAATGTATTTTACACTAATTTCACAAATTCCACTATTTTTTTGCTTTTTATGACTAGACGCTGTACTTTTGCTTGTAACTCCACTTCTATTACCGGTAATAACATTTTGTAAAACTACTTGAATTCAGCAGATTACTTTCTTTAAAATGATGCATAATACAGGGTGTCCGAGAATTATTGGACACACTACACAATTATATAAAACAAAACATCACACAGATAGAAAGAAACTGACGGTACTAACTTACAATGTAACTACACAAGTTAATAAAATTCGATGTGAGATCCCTTGGTTGCTCGCAGTACGTCCAAGCGATACTCGATTCATGCCATGTATTGACAAGCATCGGATGAGTTATGGAATTAATAGCAGCTGTGATACGCTGATTCAGTTCCTGCAAATCAGTACAAGGCGTCTGATAGACACGATCCTTCACATAACCCCACACGAAATAATCCAATGGAGTTAGATCTGGAGAGCGAGGAGGTCACGGAATGGGACCACCACGCCCATTCCATCTATTGGGGAAATGCTCATTTAGGCACTTACGTACACACGTTGACCAGTGGGATGGCGCGCCGTCTTGTTGGAAAACGACATTGTCATATCTTTTGATCTGGGGTATAGCAAAATTTTCTAGCATATCCAAGTAAATGTCACCATTTATGGTCTTTTCGCAGAAGAAGAAAGGGACAATCACTTCTCTTTTTGATAGGGCGCACCATACATGAACTTTTGGAGAATCACGTTCCAGTTTAATAGCAGCATGAGACGGTTCACTGCCCCATATCCTACATTTGTGACGATTCACAATACCTGACACATGAAATGTGGATTCATCACTAAAAATTACACTGAGAAAGTTTTCGTCGTTCCCCATTCGATTCAGCATATCCACAGCGAAATCGTATCGCAGAGTGTGATCATTTACATGCATCTTTTGCACTATTTGAATTTTATAAACATGACACTTTAATTTCTTGTGCAAGATATCGTGAACTGTCGATTTCGGAATGAATAGTTCTCTGCTTGCTTTACGAACGGATTTCCTGGGGCTACGTCGGAAACTTTCATTAACTTGGTCAACCGTCTCACCGCTGACGCTAGGCCTACTGGCTCCTCCACGATGTTCCACATTGCCAGTTTCTTTAAACTGTTTCATCCACCGCTTAATTGAATTCGTTGACGGAGGATTACAACCATACTCTAAACGGTACCGTCTTTTAACTTTAATGACAGACTTTAATTCCTCAAGCCATAACACACACATCGCCTACTGCTGTACGGATGACATGAGTACTGATGGCGCATTTCTCATACATTCCTCATCGGGGCACACCTAGCGCCATCTATCGGATTCTGGGAATACTAATTCTGCGAAACAAAATATAGAAACCGTGTTAGTAATACGTGACATAGAAAAACAGACAATGCTCATAGTTTTTTGTACATAATGTTGTAATGTGTCCAATAATTCTCGGATACCCTGTATATTCCTGACTTTACTATTACGCTGTATAAGTTCACTTTCGGTCTATACTGGAGCAGGACTTATATTGTTTGACACTTTAATTTATGTCCTTTGAAAGCAATCTTAAAAAAAAATCAAGTACTGACAGAATTAAATTTCATCGTTTTCAGCTAAATTTTACCATAATGGAACTACACAAAGACAATGCATTTTAAGTGAGTTCAGAACACCAGAGCAGTTTTTATTTTTCAAAACACAGGAACTGTGTGATTACTACTCTTGAACAGTATTTTTATTTTTACTTTTAACGAACAATCAATCATTGAAGTAGACGTACAACTTTTGGTATAGTATAATCGTTCACAGTGCTCTCATTAAAGGTAAGTTTGTCTGTTTTTCAAATTTTAAATTTCAACTGTTCCAATATTGATTAAAAGAGCTGAAAGGTTTAATAAATTAATCAGGACATTTGTATATTTACATAATCTTATATTG
This sequence comes from Macrothele yani, assembly GCA_039090855.1. NCBI lineage: Eukaryota > Metazoa > Arthropoda > Arachnida > Araneae > Macrothelidae > Macrothele > Macrothele yani. The sequence continues at coordinate 70,592,961 of CM077000.1, read as the reverse complement.
TATTAGCGGTATGCAAAAGTTTCCGCCTTCCTCCCCACTAGCGGGCGATGTAGGGGTCTAACCAGCCGGCAACCCGTGCTGTCAGTTCGTACATGAAGCCATGATATGGCGGTCGATAAAGTTCCTTTGCGGAACTGTTTGTTATTCATGTTTAATTTAGGGAAAAGTGCGAGTGAAACATACGGTTCAATATGGTAGGCGTATCCCGTGTATGGCGAAACGGTTATGGGTTTGCGGACGTGTCGGAAATGGTTTGCCAAGTTTAAGAAAGGTGATCTAAGCTTGGAAGACAAGCCACGCGCAGATAGACCACAGGAACTCACAAACGAGGAGCTGCAATCGCTGTTGTAAGAGGATGCCACACAATCGACCACGCAACTGACGAAACGTTTGAAAGCGGCTAAAATGACGGCAGTACGGCGTCTACAGGCCTTGGGGAAGATCAAGATGATTGGCAAGTGGGTTCCGCATACTTTAACGGAGCGTAATATTGGTCAACGATTGGGCATCTGCATGTCGTTGCTGAAGAGGTTTCAAGGGAAGAATTTCTTGTGGAAGGTTGTCACAGGGGATGAAAAATGGGTCTATTTAGACAACCCCGTACACAAGCGATCCTGGGTTGACCCAGGCCAGCCATAAACATCCACTGCAAAACAGGATATCCACGGGAAAAAAGGTGTTGTTGTGTGTGTAGTGGCATATGCACGGAGTACTGTACTTCGAATTGTTGAAACCGGGCGAAACAACCACTGCACAACGATCAGTTGATAAAACTGAATGCCGCAATCGAGCAAAAACGCCCATGGAGAGGTAAAGGATGCCGTCTAGTCATCTGTCACACGATAATGCCAGACCACATGTCGGTGCCACCACGAAATCAACCCTTGAACAGTTACAGTGGGAGGTTTTACCGCACCCAGCTTACTCCCCGGACATTGCACCCTCAGACTTTCATCTGTTTCGCTCTATGCAACATGCCCGAGCGTAGCAGCGGTTCACCACAGTTCCAGAGGTGGAACATTTCGTCACTGGGTTCTTCTTCACAAAACCCGAGTACTTCTAACACAGGGACATTCAAAAAGGCACTGATGCTAACGACCAATATTTCGTTGCATAAATGTGTACTGGTTTCCCGATTGTGCCTGCTTCCTTTCTCTTTAAAACGGCGGAAACTTTTGTATACCCCTAATATATTTACATAATCTTGAGGGATGGTGCATTGTCTTTATCTTGAAGGACGGTGCTGGCTGTTTTCGTTCTTTCCCTAATCCTCATCAATTCAACTTTTGCCAAATGGCATGTTAAAAAAAAATCCGAAATAAAATGTGGGTCCCAAATGACGCGTTGAATTTGTAATTGTGGCCCTTTCCTTGTTTTTTAGGTAATTTACGTGCTTCAGCGCGTCAGTGCTGCCACCTACTTAAACATCGTTGCAGACCAGGTACATCCTTTCACACAGAGACGTTTTATCGGATGGGAGTACTTGGCGTTCACTGGGGGCCTCCGTCAAACACCGTTTTGACAGAGTCACCCAAGATATCTGCGTTACGCCATTTTCCCACTCCGACTCACACTGCAGAAGCGTGTTTTCTACTTCCCTTTTAAGGTTTGCCAAATCTGAAAGAAGGGGAAAGAAAGGAAATAATAATTAAAAAGCACTTGTAATTTAAAGCGAATTTAAACACAGTGCTCAGGAGTTTTTTTTTTTTTTGGAGGCATACTTGGGATCTCCTTAAAAAAAAAAGGTGTGCAACGCAACCAAGCGTATTGCCTTATAGACGGTTGTGGAAAATGAACAAACCCGCACGGGGTCAGCTGGAGCTCCAGCTGATTGAGGAAAGGCGTCCCCAAGGCCCTAGCAAACCACGTAATCATTTTTTTACTGCTCCTGGATCTTCGTTTGTTTATTTTATTGGGCCATTAATCCCAATAAAATAAACAAACGAACAAAATGAGCAAAAACGGCAAGTTTAAAGCCATTCTTGAGCCCTACATTATTCTCCTCCTTCAAGACCTTGTAGCTTTTGTCTGGGGCACTAAATTAATCATACCACCGATGTGCCACATACTTGAAGACATTCAGATGCTTTTGTTGAAAACAGTTCTTTTCAATATATTTTTAGAAATTCATTTGATTTATTTACAATAAATACTTATATTAATTATTTTATTGTGGACCTACTGAAAATTAGAAAAATGCACCAGTATCTTGAATTTCACTTGACTTTGACGAGTTCCACTTAACCTCCACTGTTTCAAGGTCCGGGATTAATGTCACATAATTATTTTCTCTTTTCCCGTCTTATTTATACGACGGAATTTTTACGTAAACGTAATAGTATTTATCAATTGCATATGGAAATGTATTGCTAAAATACACGGCAAGAAAGTTTTAACGCAGTTTCTAGAGATTTTTTTTTATTTGATTGAAGATTTAACGACCACCGTGAGCAACTCGGTCATGTATTATCCCACACAACTGTGGGACACTCAGTGGTATTCGCATATACGGTCCCTTATGTGACGTCTCCCATTCGACCAATAAGAAGCGTTGTTACAAAAGGTGTCTCCTTGCACTAGCGTCTCGAGGTAGAGACATCCACATGTATCGAGTTATCTCATTGGCAGCAATACAACTGGGACCAACCAATTGGCGAACGGCATCGTAACGGCTTTAACAGTTTGGCGGTAATAATGGTGGATAATAGCTGAAAACATAAAAGCACATCAAATAAATCCAATTTCACCTTAAAATATCAATTGTACAGGACTATCGACAACCGCCAATGAAGAAACTAATGTTAACTAAGATGTAAACAACCTGTGTCACGACTTCGACGACGTATATCTGGCTCAAATTGTATTTCTACCCGAATGAAACAGTACAAATCGAACAACTTAACCTGTTCGCAGTATCCATCCAAATATAATTATTAACTAGATAGAAGTTTTAAAGAAAACTACATACTTATTCTCTCAAACTTACCTCTTCGCAGCGTAGCAGTAGCCATTATCCACCATTATTACCGCCAAACTGTTAAAGCCGTTACGATGCCGTTCGCTAATTGGTTGGTCCCAGTTGTATTGCTGCCAATGAGATAACTCGATACATGTGGATGTCTCTACCTCGAGACGCTAGTGTCTCCTTGCACTGTGATTTCTTGTAGGTTTGATTTCCATAGTGTTGTCAGTTAGTGCTTGCGAAGTTTGTGTTGATAATTTTGTACAATTTAGCTGTTAAAAATAAGAGTTAAAATGAATTTCGGGTTTCGTCGTTCTATTAATTATTATTTTGGATACGTTTTTTCATTAGAAGTTTCTTTAAGCGTTATCAAAAACTTCGAGATTTCTTCTAATACACATATTCAAAAACGTAGTGTAGTGTCAAGGTCGTTCATTTAACAAAACTAAGTTGGAAACAATCCAAGATCATGACTTCTCATGTAATAAAAGTAAAGTTCAAACAACAAAATAATAAATGAATTGTACAGCAGAAATCCATCTGAAAGAAATTTTAAAGTTGGCTTCATACATGGCGAGTGACACAGCTGCCATTAGCTACAGTTCAGATCTATGATTTAAGTTAGATGTCACTCAGTGACGTCACAATTATTAATCTGTGAGGAAGGCGGGATGAGAAAACCTTACTGTCTATTAACCTTGACAGGTGTTAGCGTCTCTTTCAAGATTAAAAACGGAGAGAACGGCATACCAATGACCTAGGGTTTGAAGTTCAATAACTTACATCTAACTGTAAATTGTAATTTATTCAATGCAATGTTCATAGGTTTTTTTTTTTTTTTTTTTTTTTTTTTTTTTTTTTTTTTTGATTGGAGGTTTAACGACCACCGTGAGCAACTCAATGGGCTATAAGCAGTCGCCCGTCCCTAATTTAGGGTCACTGGTTCCAGGGAAGGGAGAGAGCCAGTGCCGTAAGACAAACACAACATCCATGCCTCACCGGGATTCGAACCCGGACCCCTCACGGACGAATGATCAGAGGCCAGCGCCTTAGACCACTGCGCCACCGGGGCGGCCATAGGTTGTTTCTTGAAAGTAAGTCAAGTGTGCTGATATTATATATATAAAAACTACAAAAAATGGGCACAGGCAAGGGAATAAATGCAGAGATTCTTCCCAACAAGATCTTCTGTGCACGAAATCCAAATTATCAATGAAAAGACTTTTTACAGAACCAACAAAGTGTGCACTGTAACCCTGGTTCATCAAGCAAAGTGACAGCACAGATGTAATGAAAAAGATAAGGAGACACGAATGCAAAATGCATGCCTTTAAGAAAATGACTGTTCAGTCAAAAAAAAAAAAAGAATAACTTTGTGCTTTCTAGAAATAATTCCAAACAATTAAAGGTAGCAGTTATTTTTATCATTGCTTTTTTATTTGCAATGCATACCCTGCACTGTATTATTCAGCAGATGTATGTACACTGAAGAAAAATTGAATTAGATACCTTGCTAGTAACGTGGAGCACCACCTTTCCCACTGATGACGGCGGCGATTCGTCTCGGCATGGACTCGACAAGCCATACGGATCTGACATCCCAGATGTGCTCGATGGGATTGAAGTCAGGTGACCTAGCTGGCCAAGGAAGCGAGGTCACGTCGGTGGAGTGTTCATCCAACCATTCGGGAGCGGTGACACGGTGCATTGTCTTGTGCAGGATGAGGTCCCCAGTGGGATGTTGAAGACACAAATGGGAGCAAATGGTCGCCCAGGATATCCTGGTAATGTTGACCTTGTTAAGGACAATTTCACACGTACCAGAGGTCACATTTTAGTCCACGTAAACAGTCCCCAGACGAGAATGCCACCCCCACCAGCTTTTTTTTTTGATTGGAGGTTTAACGACCGCCGTGAGCAACTCAATGGGCTATAAGCAGTCGCCCGTCCCTAATTTAGGGTCACTGGTTCCAGGGAAGGGAGAGAGCCAGTGCCGTAAGACAAACACAACATCCATGCCTGACGGGATTCGAACCAGGACCCCTTACGGACGAATGATCAGAAGCCAACGCCTTAGACCACTGCGCCCCCACCAGCTTGAAGAGTACTCTGCTGGCAAGAAGGATCCACCGCTTCATGTGGTTTGCGCCGTACTAGTATCCTGCCATCTGCATGTACCAACGTAAATCTCGACTCATCAGTCCAGGCAACATTTTCCCACATGTCTAGGGTCCAGTGGCGATGTTGCCGCTCCCATGCTAATCTTTGCACCCTGTGATGTGCGGTCAGCAGCGGTACCTTCGTGGGACGAAGGCTTCTATACCCCATAGCGAGATGGTTCTGGATGGTGTTTTTTTTTTGATTGGAGGTTTAACGACCACCGTGAGCAACTCAATGGGCTATAAGCAGTCGCCCGTCCCTAATTTAGGGTCACTGGATCCAGGGAAGGAGAGAACCAGTGCCGTAAGACAAACACAACATCCATGCCTCAACGGGATACGAACCCGGACCCCGTTCGGACCAATGATCAGAGGCCATCACTTAGACCACTGCTCCACCGGGGCGGCTCTGCATGGTGTGGCTGCTTACGTTTTTGTGCACCAGTGTTAAATTGCAGAGTGATTTCTTGCACTGTGGCCCGTCTATCCACTGTTACAATGCGAGCTAGCCGACGATGACCCCGCTCACCCACACGCTGTTGTCCACGGCAGTTGTTCCTTGCAGGGATGGTTTTACCGGATTCGATGCACTCACGGTGCACCCGTGACACAGTGGCTCGTGAAAATCCCAGTGCCTGCACGACTTCCGAGATGGAGTGACCCATTCGTCGGGCCCCGACAATTTGCCCACGATCAAATGCGCTTAGATCCTTCGTCTTACCCATACTGCGTCCGACTCTTACAGATTCCGGTCGCGTCACTACTTATATTGTCGGATTGCTGCATACGTCATGTCGTTTCCGTTTACAGGGCCGACCACAGCGCCACATTTGCACAATGCCAGCTGTCTAATTTAATTGCTTTTCAGTGTATGTATCAAACAGAATGTATGCTTATGCTGGTGTGATAGTTACAAAGAATTTGTTTCCCAAATAGTGATTTTTGTAAGGTGTAGCTGTATAATATCATATGGGAAGGGGTGGGGTGTTGGATGAAAGGACATTTTTTGAAGGCTGAATTAATGTGGTATATTTAAACTTCAAATATTGGATTAGAAATGGACAAAATCTCAAAAATGGAGAATTGCTGAAATTTCTATACTTAAGAATGGTTATAATTAGGAATCTCCTATCCAAAAACGACATAATTATTTTGTTTTTGTGCTGTTTTTACTTTTTTTTTTATCACTCATGTCTAAAAAATGCTTCCCTAAACAAGGCTAGAGCAAAGAAATATTAACATGAGTTGCTCAAACAGTAGATATTGATATTTTCACAAACCTTGTGATTGCACAATTCCAGTGCAACAATCTATTTCTAAATTGCTGCACCAAAGTCAGTCTATTTTACATTTCCGTTTTAGGGTCTGCATTTAAAATGTGCAATGCACAAAAGTGTGTATCTCACGTTTTAAGATTATGTTGAAACTGGTATGATGAAATTGGTATTTGAGAAATTTAGTGATTCTGCCATGTTCTTTACATTGAAATTTTTGCCCTTTGTCACTAAACACCAAAGGTTAGTTCCATCAGAGACATGCATCCCGTTACTGAGTATAAACATGTAGAGCAAAATTTCATATGGTTCCAATACGTGGACCTAGAGCATAATATAATTAAAAAAGTGATATTCTTCTGTCCTTGTGTGATGTACTACAGAGGTAAAGCACGTGTTAAGATGACACATCTGCAGAGAAGCATTCCGTCGGCGTAGCTTAGTCTGTTAGAGCAATTCACTCTGGTGCGAGGAAAAGCGGTTTCAATACCTGTCACTGACAATTCTGGGTTTTCACACTTGGCACTCCGTAACTATAATAACAACTTACAGTGATTAGCAGCGAAATGAAACGCGCCATGCGACGAATGTATTTTATCTTGTAGGAGGAAATTCTATTCCAAACTTTTCCAGTTGTAAATGTAGTTGCCCGGTCAGGGCAACTAGGTTGTATGTTAATAGTTGTATAACTATTATTATTACTCAGAGGTGATTGCGAGGGAAAGTGAAACTCTGAAAATTTTGGCACGGAGTAGAAAGGCACACTATTACTAAACTATTATTTTGAATTATAATTTGATATTATAATTCAAAGTAAAAAACATATTTAAAACTTTTTAAAAACTTATATTGAAAACTTAATTTGTTATCTAGGTCTTTTTATTCGACTGATGGTCAATGAGCAACTATTTTAGTCTCGAAAATGGTGTAGGATTTTAAGATTTGCCTGTCATTAATTTTTCAGATTCACTTATGTTAGCTGCTAAAAGAAACGTTACATTTAAAAAAATTCTGGTTTCCCATGGATAGGGTAGGGTTTCTGCCGTGCCGGTGGCAGAAACTGGATATAACCAGTTTAAACTGGCAGAAAATGGCAACAACTGACAGAAACTAAAAAAAGTACTTAAACCATTTTTGTATCGATTAGTACATGAAATTTACAGTAAATCAGAGATGTCAAATATTTATAATTGGATGGTTAATAAAGAAGTAAAACACTTGTTGCAACTTTTAAGACCTAGTGCTGCTGCCTTGGATAAGATCCAATAAGAGGACTGTCCTGCAGATGCTTTTGAATTTGAAATTTGGATGACCTTAATGGATGATAATATTCTCATGAAAACTAATGAAAGCAAGGTTAAGAGTAGATTTAGTCAGGCAACAACTCAACATCATATGCTAGCTTATATGCTTCATCCAAAGTACATGGGATCTAAATTGTCACCTGAGCAGGAAGAAAGTGCTAAGAAATTACTTTGACATCAACCCAAATTTTGTGCCTTACATCATAGCTTTTCAAGCAAAATCAGCTCTTTTCCTGAAACATATTACTCCAATGAAGTCTTAGAAAATGTCTCACCTTCTACATGGTGGTCTAGTTTAAAGAAAACAACTGTAAATGAAGATTTCATAACTCTTGTTTGCAAAATAATGATATTGCCTGCAAGTTCTGCTGGGCTAAAAAGAATATTCTCAAGCATTTCGTTTATTCACAATAAATTAAGAAATTGTTTGGGCTTGATCTTTTGCTATCGACTACTTCATGGAAAAAAAAGTTCACTTGAATGGTGAATTTACTGCGATGCAACCTTTGAATGAATACTGTAAACATTGCAACTGAACTTGTTTTACTTTAACATGCATTTCCCTATGCTATTCATTATATGGATTCATCATATGCTATTTGTGGTACTTCAGTAATTCATTATATGCTATTTGTGGTACTTCAATAAGTTTTTTTAAAAGACAATTATTTTCTGGGTTTCTTTCAGTTCTTGCCACTTTTATGCCACAAACAAGTTTCTGCCATGCCGGTTTTAACCGGATACACCTAGTGGTTTAACCGTCTTGGCAAAAACTTGCCAACCCGGCCCATGGAGCACTCTTGCTCTCCGATGGGAAAACAGGTTTCACCAATCCTCAACTTAAGCAATATACCACATCATTTTATGTGTGTTGCTTTTCCGTTGTTTTCCTCTGTGGAGAAAACAACGGAAAAGCAACACACAACACACACTGGTCGGAATTTTAGTCTCGCGACCTAACGCGGTGGAGTGGCGAGACTGGTGAAAACTGCAAAAGGTATATACAGTATATTGCCCTGCTACACAATTCGTTAGCAACTATTTAACGCGAGGGACAGAATCATGACTAATCGTTTTAGTTTGTTTGTTTTTTAATACAGTTTACAGGCATCTGCACAATTTAAAAAGTTGTAAAAAGGAGTGGGATATGTTTTAAACAATATACCACATCGTTTATCTGTGTCAGCACAATTTACATAGTGGGAAATCTGGAATTTCGGGTTCGATTGAGTACAGAACCCAGAAATCTGGGTTAAGACGCAGAATGCAAACGCCACTGATTACTGTTACACACGTTATAAAAGTCTTCAAGCCGAGTGCACATATGCCTTATAATATCTGTTATAACATAATTATTTGGCGATTTGGGATGTAAAAATATTTCAACAATTATAACTTGTTCAAAATGACTACACTTACCCAATATGGCACAATTGGGAAGGTTATTGTCGGCTGTTTTTACTCACAGGTATCTATCTCGGACGTTCTGGAGTCGCAGGTTTATGTGAAAACTCACAACCAGAGTCGAGATTCAAATAAAAAATGACGAAGTTTAAAAGAATCAATGAAATAAAAGACTATACAGAGTGTGATTAAAATCATTATCTTTTATTCACGTCGTCTTCATGTAAAATCAAGCTATAAAAGAGCATTCGTAGTCACACCAAGATCAAGAGGTTTGCATAAAATTTGGACAGAAAGCAGAGAATTACTTGTAATGGGCACTCACTACTCGAACACTACTAGACTACTTTCGATCCGTTTACATCACGATCGTCTTTCAGTGGTACAACTATCGTCGGTCGATGTTAAGCAAGGTTGGCACTACGTGCCGACTTCCACATATCACTCCTGACTTGGATGTTCCACGTCGACAGATCACGTTTGTGTTCCCATAAACATGTGCAAACGTGACTATGCTGCAATGCGCTATCTATTGGGTTGGATGTAAAGAACAGTTGTTATTGTTCTAATTATTCAGGTTCAAATTTCTCCTTGATTTATTTTTATTTTTTACTTTTTTCTTTTCTTGCTCAATTAGATATTTCCTATTCTTCTAATTATTCAGGTTCAAAATTCTCCTTGATTTATTTTTATTTTTCACTTTTTTCTTTTCTTGCTCAATTAGATATTTCCTATTCTTCTAATTATTCAGGTTCAAAATTCTCCTTGATTTATTTTTATTTTTTACTTTTTTCTTTTCTTGCTCAATTAGATATTTCCTATTCTTCTAATTATTCAGGTTCAAATTTCTCCTTGATTTATTTTTATTTTTTACTTTTTCTTTTCTTGCTCAATTAGATATTTCCTATTCTTCTAATTATTCAAGTTCAAAATTCTCCTTGATTTATTTTCATTTTTTACTTTTTCTTTTCTTGCTCAATTAGATATTTCCTATTCTTCTAATTATTCAGGTTCAAATTTCTCCTTTATTTATTTTTTACTTTTTTCTTTTGCTCAATTAGATATTTCCTATTCTTCTAATTATTCAGGTTCCAATTTCTCCTTGACTTATTTTTTACTTTTTTTCTTTTGCTCAATTAGATATTTCCTATTCTTCTAATTATTCAGGTTCAAATTTCTCCTTGATTTATTTTTATTTTTTACTTTTTTCTTTTCTTGTCAATTAGATATTTCCTATTCTTCTAATTATTCAGGTTCAAAATTCTCCTTGATTTATTTTTATTTTTTACTTTTTTTCTTTTCTTGCTCAATTAGATATTTCCTATTCTTCTAATTATTCAAGTTCAAAATTCTCCTTGATTTATTTTTATGTTTTACTTTTTTCTTTTCTTGCTCAATTAGATATTTCCTATTCTTCTAATTATTCAGGTTCGAATTTCTCCTTGATTTATTTTTATTTTTTACTTTTCTTGCTCAATTAGATATTTCCTATTCTTCTAATTATTCAGGTTCAAAATTCTCCTTGATTTATTTTTATTTTTTACTTTTTTTCTTTTCTTGCTCAATTAGATTTTTCCTATTCTTCTAATTATTCAGGTTCAAATTTCTCCTTGATTTATTTTTTACTTTTTTCTTTTGCTCAATTAGATATTTCCTATTCTTCTAATTATTCAGGTTCAAATTTCTCCTTGACTTATTTTTTACTTTTTTTTTTGCTCAATTAGATATTTCCTATTCTTCTAATTATTCAGGTTCAAATTTCTCCTTGATTTATTTTTATTTTTTCTCTTCTTGTCAATTAGATATTTCCTATTCTTCTAATTATTCAGGTTCAAAATTCTCCTTGATTTATTTTTATTTTTTACTTTTTTCTTTTCTTGCTCAATTAGATACTTCCTATTCTTCTAATTATTCAGGTTCAAAATTCTCCTTGATCTATTTTTATTTCTTACTTTTTCTTTTCTTGCTCAATTAGATATTTCCTATTCTTCTAATTATTCAAGTTCAAAATTCTCCTTGATTTATTTTTATTTTTTACTTTTTTCTTTTCTTGCTCAATTAGATATTTCCTATTCTTCTAATTATTCAGGTTCAAATTTCTCCTTGATTTATTTTTATTTTTTACTTTTCTTGCTCAATTAGATATTTCCTATTCTTCTAATTATTCAGGTTCAAAATTCTCCTTGATTTATTTTTATTTTTTACTTTTTTCTTTTCTTGCTCAATTAGATATTTCCTATTCTAATTATTCAAGTTCAAAATTCTCCTTGATTTATTTTTATTTTTTACTTTTTTCTTTTCTTGCTCAATTAGATATTTCCTATTCTTCTAATTATTCAGGTTCAAATTTCTCCTTGATTTATTTTTTACTTTTTTCTTTTGCTCAATTAGATATTTCCTATTCTTCTAATTATTCCGGTTCAAATTTCTCCTTGATTTATTTTTTACTTTTTCTTTTGCTCAATTAGATATTTCCTATTCTTCTAATTATTCAGGTTCAAATTTCTCCTTGATTTATTTTTATTTTTTACTTTTTTCTTTTCTTGCTCAATTAGATATTTCCTATTCTTCTAATTATTCAAGTTCAAAATTCTCCTTGATTTATTTTTATTTTTTACTTTTTTCTTTTCTTGCTCAATTCGATATTTCCTATTCTTCTAATTATTCAGGTTCAAATTTCTCCTTGATTTATTCTTTACTTTTTTCTTTTGCTCAATTAGATATTTCCTATTCTTCTAATTATTCCGGTTCAAATTTCTCCTTGATTTATTTTTTACTTTTTCTTTTGCTCAATTAGATATTTCCTATTCTTCTAATTATTCAGGTTCAAAATTCTCCTTGATTTATTTTTATTTTTTACTTTTTTCTTTTCTTGCTCAATTAGATATTTCCTATTCTAATTATTCAAGTTCAAAATTCTCCTTGATTTATTTTTATTTTTTACTTTTTCTTTTCTTGCTCAATTAGATATTTCCTATTCTTCTAATTATTCAGGTTCAAATTTCTCCTTGATTTATTTTTTACTTTTTTCTTTTGCTCAATTAGATATTTCCTATTCTTCTAATTATTCCGGTTCAAATTTCTCCTTGATTTATTTTTTACTTTTTTTCTTTTGCTCAATTAGATATTTCCTATTCTTCTAATTATTCAGGTTCAAATTTCTCCTTGATTTATTTTTATTTTTTACTTTTTTCTTTTCTTGCTCAATTAGATATTTCCTATTCCTCTAATTATTCAAGTTCAAAATTCTCCTTGATTTATTTTTATTTTTTACTTTTTTCTTTTCTTGCTTAATTAGATATTTCCTATTCTAATTATTCAAGTTCAAAATTCTCCTTGATTTATTTTTATTTTTTACTTTTTTCTTTTCTTGCTCAATTAGATATTTCCTATTCTTCTAATTTATTCAGGTTCAAATTTCTCCTTGATTTATTTTTTACTTTTTCTTTTGCTCAATTAGACATTTCCTATTCTTCTAATTATTCCGGTTCAAATTTCTCCTTGATTTATTTTTTACTTTTTTCTTTTGCTCAATTAGATATTTCCTATTCTTCTAATTATTCAGGTTCAAATTTCTCCTTGACTTATTTTTTACTTTTTTCTTTTGCTCAATTAGATATTTCCTATTCTTCTAATTATTCAGGTTCAAATTTCTCCTTGATTTATTTTTATTTTTTACTTTTTTCTTTTCTTGCTCAACTAGATATTTCCTATTCTTCTAATTATTCAGGTTCAAATTTCTCCTTGATTTATTTTTATTTTTTACTTTTTTTTTCTTGCTCAATTAGATATTTCCTATTCTTCTAATTATTCAAGGTCAAAATTCTCCTTGATTTATTTTTATTTTTTACTTTTTTCTTTTCTTGCTCAATTAGATATTTCCTATTCTTCTAATTATTCAGGTTCAAATTTCTCCTTGATTTATTTTTATTTTTTACTTTTTTCTTTTCTTGCTCAATTAGATATTTCCTATTCTTCTAATTATTCAAGTTCAAAATTCTCCTTGATTTATTTTTATTTACTTTTTCTTTTCTTGCTCAATTAGATATTTCCTATTCTTCTAATTATTCAGGTTCAAATTTCTCCTTGATTTATTTTTTACTTTTTCTTTTGCTCAATTAGATATTTCCTATTCTTCTAATTATTCAGGTTCAAATTTCTCCTATTTATTTTTTACTTTTTTCTTCTGCTCAATTAGATATTTCCTATTCTTCTAATTATTCAGGTTCAAATTTCTCCTTGATTTATTTTTATTTTTTACTTTTTTCTTTTCTTGCTCAATTAGATATTTCCAAGGGTATGGGATTCCCATTGGTGTTGATGAATTACAATTCTCATCTTGGGCCTCTGACCATAGAATTTGATTGTTTTTTGTGTGTTGTCAGAATTTTGATGTTTTCCCAATCTAGTGTTAGTTCGTTATCCAGGCAGTGCTGTATTAGTGAAGTATTTACTTCTTTTCTTGTCCAATCTGTATAATGTTCGTTCAGTCGAACTGGAAGTCTTCTTTTAGTGCTACCAATATAATATTTATCGTATTTACCATCGTTAGGATCAATAGTCGGTATCATATAAACGTCCGCTTTTTGCAATAGATTCTTGTTTTTTATAACGTGTGTAACAGTAATAATAATAGTTAACCAACTATTAACATATAATATAGCCACATAAACCAAATGGGTAGTTGTGACTAACCAAATTATATTGGGTATATAAATAAGTTTTGAGGGATTTGAGGTGAACAAAACACGTTGTTGGAGAACAGAAACAATATTTTAATATTAATCGAAGTATGCTCCCTCTGAAGCTACAACTTTACCCCATCTTTCGGGCAGTGAACATATGCCCCGAAGGAAGAATTACGGTTCCTTGGAAGATATCCAGTTGTCCACCCAATTTTTGATGCCTTCATAAGAACTAAACCGTTCTCCAGAAAGTGCTGACTGCATCGATCGGAACAAAAGGTAATCTGATGGCGCAATATATGGCGAATATGGCGGGTAGGGTAGAACTTCTCAGTCGGAACCTTCTAAATACTTTTTTCAAAGGTCGAGAAACATGTAGTCTTGCATTGTCATGCTGTAAGGCGACTTTGTTGTGTCTATTCTCCCATTCCGGCCGTTTTTGCGTGAGAGCTCGTTTTAAATACATTGAGTTCAATACTGATCACCAGTAATAGTTTCTGATGGTTTCAGCAGTTCATAGTGGATCACACCCTTCTGGTCCCACCAGATACACAGCATTACCTTTGAACAATGGATATTGCATTTTGGCATTGAAGGACCTGTTTCACCTGGCTTCACCCATGCTTTCTGCCGTTTAGAATTATCGTATCATATCCATTTTTCGTCGGCAGTAATAATACAATGCAAAAAAACCTTTCTTTTTTGTCTTTGAAGCAGCAATTCGCAAATGGTTTTTCGACGTTCAAGGTCTCTTTCCCGCAAAGTATGTGGAACCCAATTCCCTTCTTTTTGCACCATTCCCATGGCAGCTAAACGTTGTGAAATGCATGGTTGACTAACATTTAATGTTGCTGCTAGTTCTTTTTGGGTCTGGCACGGATCCTCGTCAAGTAAAGCTTCCAATTCGGCATCAGCAATTTTTTTGGGTGGTCTAGAACGTTCTTTATCACTGACATCGAAATTGTTCCTTTTGAATCGTCTAAACCAATACTCACATGTTTTTATGGATGGGGAATGTTCACCATAGATTTCTGACATTAAGCGATAGCTGTCGGCAGCACTTTTCTTAACAATAAAATAATGCACTAACACTTCCCACAAATGCTGTTTTGTCGGGAAGAAAGTTGCCATTTTCCATCGAGTAAAACAAATACGGCTTCGCACCTCAATCGAACGTCGTATACTGATTCCGATAGCTGGCGTCTCGTACTGCGATATGGCGGTGTTGCCACCTTAAAATACATGCGAGCAGTAATAAGTACGACACCGAACGGAAATCCCTCAAAACTTATTTATATACCCAATATTACAACTAGGTTGTTTTTTTTTACTTGCCCAGGTCAATAAATTTACATGCCCGGGCATCTTGGGCATGGTATTTTTCAAGCCCTGTGGAATTATTTTTAAGGTAAGTCACAATTGTCTTTCTCATATTCCCTTTGGCTTGTTTTCATTTGAATGGCCCTTATATGATATTTTCTCTTACAGCATAACAAAAGAAAAGTACACAGTTGGTATAAAACAGTCAAATTACAACAGCTGCAGAGAGAGCTAAACTGCTTCAATCATGAGCTTTTGGTACAGCTTGCGGAAAGAAAATATCGACCAAACAGTTTACAGACTATGCACAAGTGATGCATATAAAATTGCAAATGACCTAAAATTACAAGTGAGTGTATAAATAGCAGAACACTGGCTAAGAGGCAATCTTATGCCGCTCACACATGATAATGAACAATGAAAAGGAGGTGAAATGAGTTGCAAAATTTATCTTTTTTTTTTTTTTTTTGGACCATATTATTACAATATTAAAAGACAACTTGCAACTACTATGCTTTACAAATATCTACATGATAAAATGTGCTGACTTCATTGAAAATACATTGGCTGTAATTTTTGATTTTTAATAAAACCACAAATCAGTTTAATTGTATCATACAATTTAATGGTTTAATTCTAGAAAAAAAAAAAGAAAAAAAGTGATATATCAAACTGCAATACTGAGGAATTTACTGTAATTCTTGAATATGCAAAGAAAAATTCTCTCAAAATGTTCACCAAAACACCAAATCACTGATAAAAATATATCAACAGGAACTGAAAACTGGCACATAGCATTTTTATTGGCACATAAAAACAGGAAAAAAATTGTGCTCAAATTAGCAATAAAATGGACATTTAACAACATATATACAAGTACATCCATGCATTTATTCTTATGTGAAACATCAGACTTTTCAATTCTTATCCCAAGTTAAATAAATTAGAAGCATTTTGAGATTGAAAAACCTGACAGGTTATATAAAGCACCAATTAAATGCTTTCAAAGTTAAAAATTTCAGTGATTTGATTAAATGCTACACTATGATGTGCAAGGTAGGTTCAAAATGTTCCAGAACGGAGGATATTTTGATTTCAGAGGTTGGCAGCACCCAGAACATTATCTGATGGGAACTGGGCAACATCCCATTTTTCTGTCCATGTGGCACACCAATAGTTTCTTTGCTTACCATCCATTTAGCAATGTCACTGTTGAAAATGTTGATAACAGAGCTACATGCAAACATCAAATTTTGCGTTTTTCTTTGAAAATCACTATCGGAGACATGTTTTAGCAAGCATATGGTGAAACAGAGCAATGAAGAAACTTACAATTGCACGTGGCATAAGCATTTCCATTTTTTTTTTTTTTTTTTTTTTTGTTGAAGGATTAACGACCACGTGAGCCACTCAATGGGATATAAGCAGTAGCCCGTCCCTAATTTAGGGTCACTGACTACAGGGAAGGGAGAGAACCAGCGCCACAAGATATTTTTTTTTTTTTTTTTGATTTTTTGATTGGAGGTTTAACGACCACCGTGAGCAACTCAATGGGCTATAAGCAGTCGCCGTCCCTAATTTAGGGCACTGGTTCCAGGGAAGGGAGAGAGCCAGTGCCGTAAGACAAACACAACATCCATGTCTGACCGGGATTCGAACCCGGACCCCTTACGCCCTTACGGACGAATGATCAGAAGCCAGCGCCTTAGACCACTGCGCCACCAGGGTGGCCCAGCGCCGTAAGACAAACACAACATCCATGCCTCACTGGGATTCGAACCCGGACCCATCTCGGACGAATGATCAGAAGCCAGCGCTTAGACCACTGTGCCACCGGGGCAGCAAGCATTTCCATGATTCATGCACAGTGGCGGCTTGTCAAATAAAGAGAGTGAAAGGCCACTACACCTAAAATTTATAAAAAAAATTTATTCGAATGATTTAGCGGATTCTAAAAATTAGGCACTTTTTGCGTACAAAAGTGATTTCTGTAAAATGCTGTGGCTTTGAACAAAAGCTCTCCAGTTCCTAAAAGCAAGCTAGAAGTGTGAGCACGCAATTTCAAATGGCACTAAGCAGGACATTTTTCTAGCCAGTATGCCTCAGTACACATAGCGGTATATTTTTCAAGGAAGGCACTAAAACTTCTGAAAATTTAGCAAGGCTAGCTCTAAGTAGCAGAAAGTTATCACAGTATGCAGTCCCATGCCAACTGAGCCAATCAAACGAATGGACCTTATTCACCTCACATTGCATCATGGGAAAGCTTTTCTGTGGCCACGGACCAACAATAGTTTGTTTACATGCACTTTCCCATTGCTAAACATGGCGTTACATTGTAGGGGTTCAGGAAAATTGCGATTTTCGTAAATTTATTAACGACAGGCCCAACTTTTCTTCGTAAGGTTGTGCTTAGAAATCCTGCGACCCAAAATGCACAGAAGAAGGAATAACCTTCTATAATTTTCCTCTGAAAAGGCCAAAAACTGTTAAAGGAATGGCTGCGTAAAATGAAACGCGAGGATTTCTATTCCAATGTGTGTTTTTGAATGTGTTCTTGGGGTGTCTACCAAATTTGGGAAATGTAATTTCATGACCAATGTTAAGAAGTTTTCTGTATACATATATATATATATATATAATTTTTTTTCAAGGAAGGTACCAAAACACACACACACACACACCATTATCAATCCACTGCTGGATGAAGATCTCCCCAAATTTCTTCCACAATTGTCTGTCTTAAGCCTGTCTCCTCCATGTCACTCTAGCATACTTTCAAATTTCATCCTCCCATTTCCCATGGGGTCTTTCTTCTGGGTCTTTTCCTGCCTCTCGGAAACCAGTCTAGTCTAAAATTTTGGCTGCCTATCGGTGGTCCGTTCTTCTCGCAACATGTCCAGCCCACTGCCCTTTCAGTGATTTCACTATGGTCATGATGTCATCCACACCTGTCATTTTCCTTATCCACAAGTTCCTCTTATCTTTCCTGGTTACACCAAGCATTTGGACGGAGCAGGTTATGGTCATCAGCCAGTTCTTACACCAAGCATGCATCTCTCCAGGCTTCTTCGAGTTGTCTGCAGTCGTTGTATCTTTGATCTGTGTTGCCAACTACATAATGAAGGTATTCGGCGAAGAAGAAATGTCTAGCGGGTATCGGCAGGCGGGCTATACATGCGTCATCGCCAGGGGGGACCCAACACGTGAGCTGTTCGGTGAAATAGAAATTCCTCGCGAGCTATAGAAGTGTCATCGGCATGGTGGGTGATACCAAACCTATTCGTCAAAAAAGAAATGTCTCGCGAGTCGTGCTAGCTATAGAGGCATCATCGGTGTGACGGGTGCGTCACACGAGCTATTCGACAATTTCGTAATCGGGTGTCACCCGACAGTCGAGCAGAAAGGTTTAAAACGTTTGTGCCAGAATTTTTAAGAGCACAAAGCCAAATGTAATCAATGTAAAGAGTTTGCAAAAGACACTGAGCTGAACTCACTCCCTCTCGGCTTCTGCGCACGGCACTCTCAAACGGAATCATGTGACAAACAGCGTACAAGGAGAAGCTCCGCCTCCGTTGGTGGGGAAGTCAGAACATCGAAGGCGTGTAAGGGACTACCTGTAATGTGCGTTTTTGACCAAAAGACGATAAAGAATGGAAAATTGCGTGCATGGACTCTTCCGTAGTTTTTTTGGGTGACTTCCATAAAACTGTAAGATGGAGTGAAAATTCGTACAAACTACGGAAAACCTGGAAAAGATGGCATCTCTGCTTATGCCTTATGTAAATTCTTGGTTCCTGAAGAGCAGACATCTAGCAGATGACACTAAGAGCAAGACAAGGCACGGCCACATGAAAATTGCGGTAACAATGCATTAATGGCTTTTGGAAAATGACATAAGGTACCCATATTTGTTATTAATATTATTTAATAATATTTTTATTATTTACAATTTACTGGTGAAAACAATGGAGCTATGTAAGGGGATGGGATGAGAGGGTACCAGTAAAATTTATTTTAGAAAAAAAAAAAGCACTGGTACTAAGAATTGATATACACACAATCTTGTAACTGTGTGTAGGCCATGTAAGACATACTAGCTGCAGTTCCAAATCACTTCACTCTGGCACCATGAAGAGCACTGACATAGGAACCTGGAGTCAATGAGTAAAGGGGTTGCTATGGCAACCAATGATGCCAATGATCATAGTGGAATGACCGCCTATGCTACTTCCCCGCAGCGTGATTTGGAGTTTAGACAGTTCTTCTGGTTTTGTCTGCTGTGTTTACACAGTAATTGCGAATGTTAACTTTAGTTTCAGGGCTGCTTCTTTATTATATTTTATCTGTGTGTTCTGGATCCAGGCTTCTGTTAAAAACAATGAACCCAGAAAATGATACAGTGTGCATATTGATGCAGACATATATAATGTGCATCAGGATGTATTCCAAGAAGTATATAAAATTGCTTTCTTTAGTTCTTACTTTACCCTGAACTTGTGGTGTAGTGGTACTTTGTTTTCTAGCCAGTATACATTCAAATAAACCCTATACAGCATCATCTGTTATATATATTTTTAAAATATCAATGTCCTATAATTCTTTTTCAATAAAATAAAAAAAAAAAAAAAAAAAAAGAAGAAGAAGAAACAGAAAAACTGCACAGTTAGTGGAATCAGCATTCCATGTTTGTTTGAAAGTAGAGTTAATCTCTAAATCAGTCCCAAATGGTGAAATTTTGTTCCTTGAAGCCAAAATGTGCAAATTTGGAAGCCCCATTTTGACCAATCACTATATTATAAATATAAGAAAGTAAAAGGGGAGTGGCAGAATGGCAGGGGCTAAGAAAGGAAAGGTATTGAAGATGCAAAGACACTACACATTCCTGTAGTACTACACCATTAGCACTGCACTTTATGGCACTACACCACTGCCCTCAACCACTGTGCCAGTAGAAAGTTTTTCTTGTATAAAATGAATGAAAAATTACTTAATGAACACTATTTCACAGCAAAGACTATCTTCGTTATCTAATAGTGATTAAAAAAGAACTTCTCTCCAAACTTGTAATTAAACAGCTGTGTTACGATATCATTGACTGCTATGATTCCTTGAAAGAAGGATAAACTTTCTGTATATGAAATATATGACCACCAGCATAAGTGCAGTTGGTCAAGTCATTGTGCGCAGTGTGGGAGGGGTCGTTTCCGATGGGTGTTCGAACCCAGTCCTGCCGCCCCTCCAGTCTGCGGTTTTTCCGCAGATTCCCTGTGCGTGGGGACATGAATGAATGATCGGTTCCCTATGAAGCTGGCCCCAGATGCACTTTGTCCTTGGAACCCCCCCCCCCTCTTCCCTGGGATGACAGGGTTGGCCAGATGAGTGTCGACGAGCTGTTAGTAAAACAATAAAAGGCAATTGATATCTGATGCCCTGTGCAGGACTCTTTCCAATGGTTGTTGAGGATGATAATGTGAAATATCTGCATTTTTTTCATGGATTCCCACTTTGTAACACTTCACCTGTTTCTCTGGTCACGTAACTGTCGATGATTATCTATGCAGCAAGCACTCATTTACCTCTTCAACAGCCAGAAACACTGAGCATGCATACAATATTGCCCAATGTGACCGAAGGAAAAAACTGTACAGGAAATAATGTCAGAGGTAGGAATATTAGATGGAAGTATTCACAGCATTCCCCACTGGGTTCCAAAAATCACAGCATTCCCCAACGGGTTCCAAAAATGCTGACTCCCAAACAATAAGGAACACAAATGACCCTTTCCGGAGAACTAATAAACAATAAGAAACACAAATGACCCTTTTCGGAAAACTAATAAACAATAACAAACACAAATGACCCTTTCAGGAGAACTAATAAACAATAACGAACACAAATGACCCTTTTTGGAGAACTAATAAACAATAAGAAACACAAATGACCCTTTCTGGAGAACTAATAAACAATAAGAAACACAAATGACCCTTTTTGGAGAACTAATAAACAATAAGAAACACAAATAACCCTTTTCGGAGAACTAATAAACAATAAGAAACACAAATGACCCTTTTGGGAGAACTAATAAACAATAAGAAAAACAAATGACCCTTTCCGGAGAACTAATAAACAATAACGAACACAAATGACCCTTTTTGGAGAACTAATAAACAATAAGAAACACAAATGACCCTTTTCGGAGAACTAATAAACAATAAGGAACACAAATGACCCTTTCCGGAGAACTAATAAACAATAAGAAACGCAAATGACCCTTTTTGGGGAACTAATAAACAATAAGAAACACAAATGACCCTTTTTGGAGAACTAATAAACAATAAGAAACACAAATGACCCTTTCCGGAGAACAAATAAACAATAAGAAACACAATTGACCCTTTCCGGAGAACTAATAAACAATAAGAAACACAAATGACCCTTTCCAGAGAACTAATCACTAGAGCTGATAAAGACGACAATTTTGTGAGCGACACAATCACAGGAGATGAGACATGGTATTTTTTGTATGATCCAAAGACTAAACGCAAATCCTGTGAATGGAAACCAGCATCACCACCTTGAAAACAGGAACCCCATTTGGACAAGAGTAAAGGAAAAGTAACGTGGAAAAGGTGGAAATTTCCTTTGACTCTCAGCGCATTGTGTACTATGAATTTATTCCAGTAGGTACAACTGTGAATAAAGAAATTTATTCCAGTAGGTACAACTGTGAATAAAGAAATGCACGTTGATATCCTCCATTGCCTTAGGAATGCAATCTGAAGGAAACGTCCAGAAAAATGGACAACGAAGAGGTTTTTTTTCATGAAAATGCACCTGCATACTGATCCCTAATGGTCAGACAATACATTGCAAAGCACAATGTAAAATCACTGGATCATCCTCCTGACTTGGCAACACCTGAATTCTATTTGTTTCTGTGGTTGAAATGTACCATAAAAGGACAATGATTCACCAGTGCTGAGGGCATGATAAAAAAAGTGATAAAGACACTGAAAGATGCGACAAAGAATGAATTTTAGGAATGCTTCAAACTTATCTATAGACACTGGCAAAAATGTGTAGCACTAAGGAAACTATTTTTAAGGAAATTTGGTGTAAATAATCGTAATGTTATTGCTTTTTGAATAAAAAAGAATTTCTGGGAACATTTAAAACCTACCTAGTAAATATATTGTGGATTTGCCAAGGAAAAAGAAAATAATGCATTTAATACTAAGATCTCCATCACTCCACAAGATGGCTTTCTTTTTCACTGGAACATAATTATCAATGGTTACAATACTACACTAATGAATATCTAAATTACAATAACATAAAACATACACTACACTGAATCACAGAATGAAACATGTTTAAGACAAATATTTATCATGATACATATTCTGGAAAAAATTAGCAGCTGTTCATAATATGAAGATCAGTCACATGAAAATGGGTTGTGGCATAAGGAAAGGTGGTTAACTCAAATAAATCTATACATATTTGCCATGCAAGTTTTGTTCCCTGTTGAGACACTCAACCCATTACGATTCATGTTAATTGTTGGTGCGCGCGCACACACACACACACTTCATGATGCAAATCATGTTGAGGCACTCGCTTCCATTATGACGCAAGTCATATTCTATGTTAATACAATTATCTCATTATGAGAATTATGCTGCATGTTGATACATTTATCCTATTACGATGCAAGTTTTGCTGCACGTTGAGACACTCGCACCCAATTATTACTCAAGTTATGTTACATGTTAATACATTCATTCCATCACAATGCAAGTTATGTTGCATGTTGAGACATTCACACCCATTATTACACAAGTTATGTTACATGTTGAGACACTCGCCACATTATGATGCAAGTCATGTGGCATGAGACACTTATTCTATTATAATGCAAGTTATGTTGCATGTTGAGACATTCACACCCATTATTACACAAGTTATGTTACATGTTGAGACACTCGCCACATTATGATGCAAGTCATGTTGCACGAGACACTTATTCTATTATAATGCAAGTTATGTTGCATGTTGAGACACTCATATCTATCATGATGCAAGTTATGTTGCACATGACACTAACAACCATTATTATGCAAGCTATGTTGAATGCTGAGACCCTCCATTATGATGCAAATCGTGTTGCATATTGAGACACTCATACCATAATGATGCAAGTCGTTGCACTGACTTTTCATAAAATTCCATTATGCAGAACTAAAATCAAACATAATAATTTTCTATAAGTACTATGTACTAGCCTATACTGTTTCACACGTTGTATTTATTTATATATCATCAGGTCAACTCTTAATAGTCGCTGGTCTAAAATCAAAAACTACCAAGTAAAGTTAATATTAATGCAGAACAAAAAGGAATGGAAAAAAAAAGCATCGAATGACTGATAGATGGCACTCTCTGACGAAGTATACGTACACCCTGCCATATGCGTGCGCAGTTTTCTGATGTGTAAAACCAGGGTAAAGAGCCTAGTCAAGCCTCAGAGATCAAGTGAAGTTATGCTAAACAAGGAACCTTGAAAATCGCTGCAACAGGGGCAGTCGAAACCGGTCGGTGCAAATGAATGTATCGTCGTGGTCAACCTGCTTCAATGGATATTTTATTGTGATTCAACCTACTTCGGTGGATGTTTTATTATAATTTAACCTACTTCAATGAGCATTATTTTCGTGCTCGTCCTACTTCAATTTAAGTACATTTTAATTCTCGTTTACATG
Organism: Macrothele yani; assembly: GCA_039090855.1. Classification (NCBI taxonomy): domain Eukaryota; kingdom Metazoa; phylum Arthropoda; class Arachnida; order Araneae; family Macrothelidae; genus Macrothele; species Macrothele yani. The sequence continues at coordinate 70,569,088 of CM077000.1, read as the reverse complement.
TTTCAAAATTTTGGTTGTTCTTTAGACGTTAAGCATTGTATTTCATTTTATTTTTAACTTCAAAAAATATCCTGCTGACTGTAATATCTATAGGGGATTAATATGGTCTAACTGTCTCTTTTTTTTATATTTCGGCCTTCAATAGTTCATACGTGCAACCTCATTATTACCTTCCTTTTTTTTTTTTTTTACATAAGGATGAAATTTATTGCAAACTTGTTTTGCCCTTGCATTATGACAGTGTTGGAAGCAAAAATTATTTAATATAAATTTAGCCCAACATGCACGTGCAGAAGTGGTTAGCTGCATTGGCAATCCCACTCCTTGAGGCGGTACTTAGGCCGCCAGGGAAGTCGGGGGGTTGCAAGAGTCGATGCGGTCAGTTGCCTAGAGGAGAGTGAACCACGTGACCTTGGCTTCCGCGGACGGGGTGAACCCCAGAAGGTCAGAGAGGTGAACTGGTCAAGACCAGAGGTCAGGCAGTTGGTGATGGACAGGCTTTTGAGTGCTGAAGCGGGTGAGCAGATATACACGTGTAGGAGCAGACAAAGATTAAGTATACTTCCAGCGTTGACGAACTACAAGTCTGACAAGCATAAGGATTGCAAGTCACGGGCATTCCAGATAAGTTATTTTTCTTTTCCCTGTTATTGCATGTACCTGCTTAACGATATTCGTAACCCTACTTAGAGCACGTGGCGTGTGTAATGGTCATGATTAAACAATGGCAACCCAGTTAGCTAGGTACAACATTTAGCGTAAACGAAAAGGATCTAGAAGCAAAAAAAATTCTAAGCATTGCACTTATATATACGTATGCAGAAATGATCGGGGGACTTTGTAGAGAAAAATCATAATAATAAGAAATTTTATGTCAATGGTATTGTTAACGGCTGCACCCACACACGTGGTAACTTAGTGTTCCTAATTATCAAGTATTAAACTAATTTGATTACTTCCACGTAAGATTCCTGTTTTTCTTTATAACCACACACAAGACAAAAATTAAGGAATGTTTGTATGTTGCTAAGTTCTATTTCACGAGCGGCACCTTTATTCCCCCACCATTTCAGTGACGGGATAAAGGTGAATCACAACGCCGTGCTTTCTTATATGTCCGTACATATAAGGGACACGTTTTTCTTTAGACGATCACTGTAGAACAAAATTCCAATAGTTATAACATTGGCACATTAAATTAAATTAATCGTTAAATATATCATTGATACAGAGAAATTTTGTGAACCAGTAAAATTACAAAATTAAGTGAAAGATAACTTTGGTGTATAGAAATATAACATTGGTGCCGAGACTTTTGAGCCATTCGTGCTGTCACGCATCTTTCCCAGACGTCGCAGTACGGATTGAATGGGTTTTCTTTTCTTTATGTGTTGTAATTTATTATGTTCTTTTGTTATAGGTATCATGCAATAGTTTGCTTAAGTATTTTTTTTCTCTTTGTGTAATTAGCTTCATTTTAAGTGTTAGGTAAAAGTGCAATTGCATGTTGTAAGAATAAAAGCATTCTTTAATTGGTATTAATGTATAGCGTAGGTGTAATAAGTTTTTATTAAATATGTCAGACGATGAGAGGACAGAGCCAGGTTCCCCATCACAAAATTTTGTGTCAGATTCTTCCTCACGCGGCGCTTCGGCCCCATCCACAATTCCCACAATTTCAAATTACCCACATATTTTACAATCTATGGCATCAGTGCTGCCACTCATTTACCAATTTTCAGGAAATGATAAGATTGTTTTGGCCAAGCAGTTTTTTGAGTCAATTGACTTTCTGGCCGCCATTAATAACTGGCCAGATAACTTAAGAATTTTGGCAGGCGGTGTTAGAATTTCTAAAGAAAGCACCGCATGTAAGGAATACTACCAGTTATGAGAATTTCATGAAACAGGCGGCGTTAGAATTTCTAAAGGAAGCACCGCATGTAAGGAATACTGCCAGTTATGAGAATTTCAAGAAATCAGTAATTCAAAGGTTCGACGCTAGTCAACCCCTTACTTTACAAATGCAGAAATTGAATTCATGCCAACAAAGGCCACATGAGTCGGTCGCACAATACGAATTGCGGCTACGAGGATTAGCACATTCGTACTTAGGCATTTGCAACGCAGATAATCAGCAAGTTAATGGCTCTTGCCGATAAAGCCAAATTATCACAATTTTTGACAGGTTTGGAGAGAAATATTAAAAAAGAAGTGCTGTCAAAAGGGCCGACTAATTTTGATCAAGCAGTACAGTATGCACTGCTGGCTGAGGTGAACAGACACATTATGACCAAAAGTGTCAATTTCGCCGATGATGTAGATCCAGTCCCGCAAGAAAGCGGATCTGCCGATGCAATAGCAGAGCTTTGCGCCATGTTTAAGCAGCACATGGTACAACAAGAAGCAGTAATAAATACACTGCAGAAGGAATCCAAACAATTGAGCGAGCAACTGCAGCAAGCAGAAGATAGATTTTTAACACTTCAAGAAAGGAATGTTGATAACCAGTATTATGGAAATTCCGTTCAAAGAATTCCACGGAATTTTGAGAATGTGAGATGCTACGGATGTGGCGCATTAGGACACCCAATTTACCGATGTACCCAGCGAGTAGATAATTTCAGAAATCAAAGACAGGCAGCAGAGCTTTGTTCCGTCCGGCTCCTTAATCTTTGAATTATAGACAGCGAGATACCAATGGCGTGGGTTATTCTAACCCTCACAGAAATCCAGACCAACGAGCGGAAGCTCCATCGCATTCACAAGCTTCCGGGCAGACAAGAGGCGCATATCAAGGAAGGAGAAATAATGAGAATTTAAACTTCACAGGGTCCAGGTAAATTCCAGGACGTGCTTAGACCCCCTAATATCAGTCCCAGTAGTTAATAATAATTATCAGATAATAGAGGATGCATCTTTACTGCTGACAGAGGTAAAAATTGGAAAGGCAGTATTTTTGGGTCTGCTTGATTCAGGAGAAAGTATAAGCATTATTACGCAGGAAGCAATCCAAGAGATTAGGCATAAAGTAAAAATCCATCCCATAGCTGACAGCATAAGTGTCACCGGCATTACCGGTAATAGATTAGAAATCATTGGAGCGTTTACTATCCCCATTATGCTGGGCGACAGAAGAGTCATTCACAAATTTTATGTATCTAAAGCCCCCCTACATTTTGCTTACCAAATTATTTTGGGATACGATATTTTAACCCAAAACGGAATTAGTTTTGATGTGCAAGGCGGAAAAATAAGTTTTAAGGATCAAAATATTGATCAAGAAGAAGAGCCACAACCTCAACAAACTGAACAAATCAGGACGAAATTAGGCAGAGCAATGCGAAAAGAGATTATTCCCCCTAGATCCGAAAGAGTTATTTTAGCACATTGTGACCCCGAGAGAAATCATAATGACATGCCAGTACTTGTTCAGCCCATAAATGCATTTGCCCAGGGTCGTTTAAGAATAGGCAGAAGTGTTGATACGCTTAGTTCAAAAGGAATTATTTCTGTATTAGTAGCAAATGTTACAGAAGAGCCGCACAACATTAATAAAAATACAAAATCAGTAACGGTGGAGCCCACAGTTCAATTCAAAGAACAGCACCACGTGGGAGTTGTGACCCCGGCTAATTTATCTCCTCCCCCACTTTCTGAACAGGATTTTGATTTGGCCGATGTCGATCTGGCTCGTTGGAGGTCTTTAGTTGCACTTTTATTAAACTACAGCGACGTTTTTGCTCGAACCCCAAAATAAATGGGGCACACAAATTTAATCTATCAAGAAATACACCTCACGTCGGATGTTCCCATAAGATCTCGTCCGTACTGTGTGCCTGAGAAATTAAAAGCGGAATTGAATCAACAACTTGACGAGTTATTAGAGGCTGGCATTATCGAAGAAAGTTCATCGGCATACGCTAGTCCCCTTATTCTCGTGAAAAAAGAAATAGCTATAGGATGTGCATTGACATGAGAGGTATTAATAAAGTTACCATTCCATGTTCTCTGCCCAGAATCGACGAAGTGATAGATCAATTAAGGGGAAATAACATATTTTCTACATTGGATTTAACCAAGGGATTTCATCAACAGGAGACTGCACCCCAGGATCGCCATAAGACAGCATTTATTACGTTACATCGTGGACTATTTCAATATAAAAAGGTCCCCAATGGGATTGAAAAATTCGGCAGCGTCGTTTCAAAGGTTAATGGATGCATGGATGCCTTATTAATTGGATTAAACCAGTTTTCAATCCTATGTTATGTTGATGACATCGTAGTGGCATAGAAAAATCCCGAGTCTCATCTACAAAAAGTAGAAGCAATATTTAAGAGATTCAGAGAACATAATGTAAAATTTCCCCCAAGAAATGTAAGTTATTGCGACAGAGTTTAGCATATTTGGGATATGTGATTGATAAAAATGGCATTCAGCCGGACGAGAATAATGCTAATAAATAATAAAGTTAAGGATTTTCCTAAGCCCAGGTCTGTGAAAAATGTACACCAGTTCTTAGGCATGGCAGGTTATTACTGGAAATTTTTGGAAAATTTTTCGGATTTGGCAAAGCCATTAACAGATCTTCTGAAGAAGAAAAATACGAGGTTTAAGTGGACTCAGGACACAGAGAAATCATTCCACGAAATTAAAGAAAAACTTCTGAAGCTTCCTACTTTATTTTATCCTTTATTTGACAAACCATTTATGATTCATTCCGATGCAAGTCAACATGGTTTAGGAGCGGTTCTTAGCGAGGAGAATGACAAAGGTGATTTAGTGCCGATATCGTTCACGTCAAGGAAATTAAACCCGGCAGAACAGAATTATCCTACAATAGAGCGAGAGTTATTGGCTATAGTAAATGGCATCCGGCATTATCTGTTAGGAAATAAGATCTTCATCAAAAGTGACCATAAACCTCTGCTATATTTACACAAATTTGGTGATAAGAATGCCAGGTTAGCAAAATGGGCCATGGCTTTATTAGAATATGACATCGATATAAAATATGAAGCTGGCAAGACCAACTACGTAGCCGATTATCTGAGCAGAATTCCAGAAAATTTTCCATCGGGAGAACAAAATCATATTGATAATGAGATAGGTATTAACGCATTAACTTTTACCCCGGATGCATCTCAAGTACAGCGCATCAAGGAATTACAATGGGCAGATCCAAATTTACAGCCCGTCAAAGGAGATTTACGGAAGAAACAGTATACCGTAGGCAAAGCTAAGATAAACGATAATTTTTACTTATCCGAAGAAGGTCTGTTATACCATTTTCAGGCACCAGATAGAAATTCCTCAAAAGAGCAATATTTTGAACAACTGGTAGTTCCTGAAGCATTAAAAGAAGAAGTTTTATTTCTTTGCCATGACGCTCCTTTCTCTGGTCATTTTGGATTCACTAAAACATTTGCACGAGTGCGAGAAAAATATTTTTGGAAAAATATGTTTAGCGAAGTACGTAACTACGTTGATTATTGCAAGTCATGCATAGAAAGACGCGGTTACAAGCCAAAGCATAAAGCATTGTTAATGCGGCCAGAGTTGCCAAAACAACCTTACGACAAAGTCAGTGTGGATCTTATCGGTCCTTTGCCAATTCCGGAGAATGGATTCCAGTACTTGATGGTAGCTGTAGATCATTATACCCGCTATGCGGAGATAGCTCTGTTAAAAGACGCTAAGAGTACTACAGTGGCCGATGAGATATTCGAGCCCGTGTTTGCGCGTCATGGAATTTGCAACATCCTTCTTCACGATGGAGCGCAAAATTTTGAATCAAAGATATTTAAATCATTAATGAAGAAATTGGGAGTGAAGCCTGCTTCGGTAACGCCATATTGCGTGCATGCCAACGGAATCAACGAGAAATTAAATTTCAGCACCGAGAATTATTTATCACATTTCGTTGCCCAGAATCAACGAGATTGGGATGTCCATATCCCAGCATTTTTACTTGCATACAGGACATCCATTCACAGCGCGACGAAATTTGCTCCTTCATGCTTACTATAATGCAGGGATATCTCTATCCCAATCAATTTAGTTAACCAACCCCCAAGACAACAGTATTTCTCCTATGAAGACTATTCTGAAAATCTAGTTGCCAGGTTAAGACAAGCATATAATTTATTAGAACAGAATTTGTATACAACAGCGGAAAAGCAAGAAGCATATAGATTAAAGCACTGCAAGAATAAAAATCTGCAACAAGGACAACTAGTGTATCTGTACATGCCCAAAACCCGAATCGGAAGATCCAGAAAATTGACAAAATTCAATTCAGGGCCGTGGGAGATATTATCATTCCCCACCCCTGTTAATGTAAAAATTCGGTCAACTACGGGAAAAACCGTGGAGCAAACGGTACACATAGACCGAATTACAACTTTCCTGCCAAGGAAACCATCGTTAGAATTCCACAAGGAAATCGAAGAGAACCCAAGTTCAGACGAAGAATTCCCTTCTCCATCATTCAGCGACAGCACGGATGATTCGGACAATGAATTTAATCCGGTTAATTTCTGGGGTCCCGCAAAATATTGATGCACATAGTGAAAAACATCCAAACAACAGCACTCCACTCACGAGTACACACCAACCCTAAGCGGATTAGAGAACACCAGTCCGCCGGTGAAGAAAGTGACGGAACAATAGTGTACGACTGGGAGCAGTTGTGGGCTCAGCTAGGCATCAACGAAAAATTCCCCAACATACATAATAAGGAAATTGATGAGAGGCACCAGAAAAACCCCACACATAGGTATGAATTACGCCCAAGAGAAAAATTCCAAATCCTAGGCATCAGATCAACAATATGAACTGCTGCTATAAAATTCGAGTTCCTCATCAAGCAAAGATCCGAACCACAAATCCATTTCTTACGAGTTCCACCCCCTTTCTTCCAGCGACAAACTCATTCTACTCTTCCTTCAATCCATTTATCCAAGTGAGTAACCTGGCATTTTAAACAAAAGTTATTAGATGAGGCAGAATGTTTTTAATATTTGATTAACATATATCTCTTAATATTAAGCAAAAGGTGGAAAATTCAATAGTATCGGGTGAAATATATATGTATAAAATTTTTTCGAGTAAAGGTATTTTTTTCCATTCCTTATTTTATGTCTGTTTCAAGTCTGTGTGTGTTTAGTAGATAGAAGAGCGAAGGAAGAAGAAGAAGAGAGAAAAAAAAAAAAGGTGAAGGAAATTTCTTTAGTACGTTAGCGTTATGTTCTATCAGAATATACCCCCAGGAACACATAATTATCTCTTGTGGAGGTGTATGCTTGAAAAACTCGTCAATTAAAAATTTAGTAGCGAAGATGGAAAGTGTAATTTAAAATATTAATGTTCATAATTTTTAGGTGCAGCATACGACGGTATTGTTTAATTGGGTTGCGCTGGTCTATCTTTGCTTGGGAAGGAAAGAATAGTGTAGATCTAAGATATTAGATATACATCTATTCTGAAAAAAAAAAAATGATGTAGATAAGGATAAATGAAAATTAAACCACTGGGTAATTGACTGTTTGGATTGACGGATCACACTGCCGCATCTAGTCTGGGTAATGACAGAGCAGTACAGTTTATAATCACGGAAAGAAAGGAGGTTATATAAAAAAAAAAAAAAATGACCCCAAAAAAAAAAAAAAGAAAAAAAAAATTCAAAGTGTGAGTAAAGTCAGTGTGTTCCAAAGAAAAGAACTATGCTTCCAACGGGAACTAAAGTGCAGCAATGATTGAAACACTGTTTTTTTTTTCCTGTCTCAAACAACAGGAGGATGTACAAGAGATGATGCAAAAGTTTTGAAAAGACTGAACCGATCGCACGTGGCATACGCTATGTGCGTATGCTGGGATAAATAAGGACGGTCATATTTACCGTGAATGCAACACATTTTTGCATGTGGATGACCCACGGACTGAAGTGCTGCATTGACAGCAAAGACTTTGTTGTGCTGCGTTGCCAGCAGATAATGAAAGCGGTATGGGCGATGAGCGGTGTGGTGTTTAAAAGCGCAAAGACGGTGTCCGTGAGGGCGCATGCCAAAAGAATAGAAACACAGAAGGAACTTCACAGCTACAATGCTCCAGAGTAAAAGAAACTATGGGGAATATCCATTATTACATGTGTTGGTGAACATACATAGATAATCTTCCTTTCCAGAACATTAATGTACAAATCAGGCCACAAAGTGAACCAAATACTATGAACTGATAATAGTGTTTATTTCAGGTCTGGTGACTTTTTGTGCATGTTACTGGTGTGGATTATGGAATTGTAAGTGACTTGAACAATTTCACAATATATTACTCATCACACAGAAACAAGATACGTCACAAAGTGGAGATGGAGCTAATGAGAAAAAAACAAACAAACAAAAACATTTTTTACAGGTTATAGGTGTTAACGAATGGTTAACAACACAGCTCAAAGTATGTTAAGTGTCATGTGTGGCACATGAATGTTAGAAACAAGTGATGACCATATCACGGAAGTAATATTTGCTCAAAACAATATGGTGTGGGTGCAAGACCGTAACATTTAATGAATTTTTGTTTTTAAAAAGTGTACTGTATATGTGCGATTATGAATATTTTGTATAATTTCATTGCCATATGTATATATAAGTGCACATGAGGATAAAAAGATAGAGGATTAGTAGGTAGAGATGGAGTAGTTAATCCTCGCATGAAAGTCCCCCCCCCCAGCATTCCTTTTTGCCCCCATAAAGGTTACATTTTGTAAGGGAGGAATGTTGGAAGCAAAAATTATTTAATATAAATTTAGCCCAACATGCACGTGCAGAAGTGGTTAGCCGCATTGGCAATCCCACTCCTTGACACAGTACTTAGGCCCCCAGGGGAAGTCGGGGGTTGCAAGAGTCGATGCGGTCAGTTGCCTAAAGGAGAGCAAACCACGTGACCTTGGCTTCCACGGATGAGGTGAATCCCAGAAGGTCATAGAGGTGAACTGGTCAAGACCAGAGGTCAGGCAGTTGGGGACGGACAGGCTTTCGAGTGCTGAAGCGGGTAAGCAGATATACATGTGTAGGAGCGGACAAAGATTAAGTATACTCCCAGGATTGCAAGTCATGGAAATTCCCGATAAGTTATTTTTCTTTTCCCTGTTATTGCATGTACCTGCTTAACGATATTCGTAACCCTACTTAGAGCACGTGGCGTGTGTAATGGTCATGATTAAACAATGGCAACTCAGTTAGCTAGGTACAACATTTAGCGTAAACGAAAAGGATCTAGAAGCAAAAAAAATTCTAAGCATTGCACTTATATATACGTATGCAGAAATGATCGGGGACTTTGTAGAGAAAAATCATAATAATAAGAAATTTTATGCCAATGGTATTGTTAACGGCTGCACCCACACACGTGGTAACTTAGTGTTCCTAATTATCAAGTATTAAACTAATTTGATTACTTCCACGTAAGATTCCTGTTTTTCTTTATAACCACACACAAGACAAAAATTAAGGAATGTTTGTATGTTGCTAAGTTCTATTTCACGAGCGGCACATTTATTCCCCCACCATTTCAGTGACGGGATAAAGGTGAATCACAATGCCGTGCTTTCTTATATGTCCGTACATATAAGGGACACGTTTTTCTTTAGACAATCACTGTAGAACAAAATTCCAATAGTTATAACATTGGCACGTCAAATTAAATTAATCGTTAAATATATCATTGATACAGAGCAATTTTGTGAACCAGTAAAATTACAAAATTAAGTGAAAGATAACTTTTGGAGTTTAGAAATATAACAACAGACTGGGAAGTGACAACTTAACATAATGTCATTATATGCCCGGCAGTGCCTTTTTCAACAATTTGCACCTGATGTAATGTAAGTTGTGACCTTTTATTTTTCACTAATTGTTGGACTTATGTTGATAATTTGTGTTTTTTTATCATGAGTGTTAGTGATTTTAGGCCATTGACTATTAAGGGTTAACCAGATGATATATAAATAAATACGTGTGAAACAGTATAAGCTAGTACATAGCACTTATAGCAAATTATTAATATTTAAGCAATGTAATGCAAATGTTCATGGTTTTATATGAACATATATCTTCACAAAATCAAACTTTTTCTTTGCAGGATTGGCAATGTAAACTGAAGTACAAACTAGCTAATTAGTTTCCTGGCAATATTCAAAAGGCTTCACTGCCAAAGGCTACATTTAGCAAAGAAGCAGTATTCTTTTAGAAACTGCTTCATTGCAGTACTTGTTTTAGAGCTACTGCACCAAAGCAAACCGACAGTCCAAAACACTGGGAGCTATTTTGAGTCAGATGACAACGGAACACCTTTGAATGATGTGAAACCAGTACACCAGAAGGCATGGTAATTTTATAAAAGTCAATATAGTGACTTACACACTTAGCGAACACTGAAATATGACACCCACAAAAACATGGAAAATGGAGTGCATAGACAGCAACTTTCCTGAAATCCCATGGGTGCTGGCACATGCAACATAAAATCCCAGGGGGCCATAAATACTCACTAAATGGGGAGGACTTTTATTGATACACCTTCAAATGGGGGAGGTGTTGTATGTGTGTGTAAATCTCTCCTGTAAGACAAGTACACCAACCATGCCTCATTTGGGACTTGAATACAAGCTCATCTTTGACAATTAACCAGAAAGCCTCTGACTACTCAGCCACTAGGGTGGCAGAGTCTACAAAACCTAACACAGTATTAGGTAATATAATATTCAATGTCCAATGGGTGAATGGCATGTATTTAGACAAGTTGATTATATTATGTGAAAATAAGCCCTTCCCATTTTCATTTGACTAATCCTGGTATCTTTGTAAAAAATAAATAAATGCAATTATCATAAAATTTGATTATTTCACATTATATTGTGGACTTCTTGATGGTCCAGACACCACACGTAACTGTGTTTAGAAGCACTCAACACTGGGTGGTTTTAAAAAGGTATAACAGATACCTAAAGGGGCAGGAGGAGGAGGGGTACCAAAAATATTTCTACTCATAAATAAGATTACTTGTAAACAATGAATTCTTTGTCTTGCTACCTTCTTCTTATGATTTTGGAAATATACCTGCCAGATTTCACCATCAAATGTATTAATAAACAGAGGAAAAATACAGAAATTAATGGAATTACGAATGCGCAGGACAATTTACAAAATTACAACACACTGACGAAGGTAATCTAGCATTCCACCAGAAACAGAATACAGTACAACACATATTGAAAACAAAAAAAAAGTCAAAGGCTATTGCACATCTCAACTGTGAATAATACTTTTCCCACAATATTCAAAAGATATACTTTGTAGATCAACCAGTTAACATCTAAATAAAATACATTACAAATGTTACAAATGCGTTTCTGCAAAGAATTAATAAAGTTGTCATTCACTACTTTCATTCAAAAGCAGTTTTCTTTGCAAATCCTGTCAGTGCAGAAATCTCTGTGGGTTCAGATGGTGATGGTTCTGATGTTGTCAGGCGACTAAATTCTATTTCTTCTTGGGTGGATGAATGAGAGTCTAAAAAAGATTTATTATGTCAATAAAAAAAGGGGGGATTACCAGTCAGTTATTAATGGATTATTCTTTAGTTGCACCACAGAATTAAAAAAAAAAAAGACATTTAAATAACTGGATAACGTAAGCTCATCAAGTTTGCTAATAAATAACATGAACAATACGTTTCAATGTCAAATATGAGATATATATTACGATATAGACTCACATGATCGCTTTATGTTACTTTCCAATAATACCTTTGAATGACATTTTAAATGCACATGGCTCTGTAGGACCATTTTTCTCAGTGGTAACCTGCTACACTAAGCATTGTTCGAACCAACATTCGTACAATAAATTAAAAACCCTAAAAACTACTAATTCTTTTCACTATTTATACAATGTTAAAAAGAGACTTAGTATTATTACATACATAGCATACATTAATACACACACTTATCACCAATTCATTTGCACTAAGACTATTTACAAATTCACATTTTTCAAACTATACTACTTTTCAGTCATCTTCTCATACATACATACATATCACTAAGCTGTTTTCTGAGATTCAGAGGTTAGCTCCACAAAGAAATACAAAGCACCAGATAAATTTTTAACTGATTATTTAATTACTGTTGTCGTAACTTCTCCATTTACAGCGATCTTGACACACAACACGAGCTTCACTGGCACCCATCACATGCAGTACACACGATCTTCTATACTTCATACTCATAATCTTTTTCTCATGCAGACACTCTTGAATCTGATCCTCCCATGACTTCCTTGTCTTCCTCTGCCTTTTTTCCTGCCACTTGGGCTGACATTTTTTCTTAGAAAGCATCTCATCACACGTTCCTTAAACATGGCCAAACCACCTAAGAATATTAATCTCCACCTTGCCAACAACATTTTGCTTCACATTGTACAAATGCAACACATCTTCATTCCTCACATGATCAGAATGTGTCTTCTCACAAATCACCCATAATAACACATCTCTCCAGCACACAAATGACTCCTACGTCTCTTCTATGGTACCCAGGTTTCACTGCCATACATCAGAGCAGGAACAATTACACTTTCATACACAGCCATTCGGGACTCTCTTGAGAACCCATCATTGCTGTGAAAACCTCCTAAAGCAGCTATGACTTTCAATGAAGAATTCACTTGCCTACTAATTTCGCCTCATCTAATCTGTTCTTTCTGTCAAACATATTGGGTATATAAATAAGTTTTGAGGCATTTCCGTTTCGGTGTCGTACGTATTACTGCTTGCAGGTATTTTAAAGTGGCAACACTGCAATATCGCAGTACGAGACGCCAGCTGTCAGAGTCAGTATACGAAATTCGATTGAGGTGCGAAGACATTTGTTTTACTCGATGGAAAATGGCAACTTTTGTCCCGAGAAAACAGCATTTGCGGGAAGTGTTAGTGCATCACTTTATTGTCAAGAAAAGTGCTGCCGACAGCTATCGCTTAATATCAGAAATCTATGGTGAACATTCCCCATCCATAAAAACATGTGAGTATTGGTTTAGACGATTCAAAAGGAACAATTTCGATGTCAGTGATGAAGAACGTTCTAGACCACCCAAAAAAAATTGCTGATGCCGAATTGGAAGCTTTACTCGACGAGGATCCGTGCCAGACCCAAAAAGAACTAGCAGCAGCATTAAATGTTAGTCAACCATGCATTTCACAACGTTTAGCTGCCACGGGAATGGTGCAAAAAGAAGGGAATTGGGTTCCACATGCTTTGCCGGGAAAAGTGACCTTGAACGTCAAATAACCATTTGCGAATTGTTGCTTCAAAGGCAAAAAAGAAAGTTTTTTTTGCATTGTATTATTACTGACGATGAGAATTGGACACGGTACGATAACCCTAAACGGCAGAAAGCATGGGTGAAGTTAGGTGAACCAGGTCCTTCAACGCCAAAACGCAATATCCATGGTTCAAAGGTAATGCTGTGTATCTGGTGGGATCAGAAGGGTGTGACCCACTATAAACTGCTGAAACCGTCAGAAACTATTACTGGTGATCGGTATCGAACCCAATTAATGCGTTTAAAATGAGCTCTCACGCAAAAACGGCCGGAATGGGAGAATAGACACAACAAAGTCATCTTACAGCATGACAACGCAAGACCACATGTTTCTCGACCTGTGAAAAAGTACTTAGAAGAATCCAACTGGGAAGTTCTACCCCACCCGCCATATTTGCCAGATATGCGCCATCAGATTTCGATTTGTTCCGGTTGATGCAGTCAGCACTTTCTGGAGAGCGGCTTAGTTCTTATGAAGACATCAAAAATTGGCTGGACAACTGCATCTCTTCCAAGGAACCGGAATTTTTCCTTCGGGGCATATGTTCACTGCCCGAAAGATGGGGTAAAGTTGTAGCTTCAGAGGGAGCATACTACGATTGATATTAAAATATTGTTTCTGTTCTCCAACAATGTGTTTTGTTCATCTCAAATCCCTCGAAGCTTATTTATATACCCAATACTTTCTAAATACACAAATTCGTTCAGCTGGTCAATCATTATTAAGACAATTAAAAAGATTAAAACATCTAAAAAGTTTGTACGTGGTGTCCCACATGCTACTTTAATCATGTTTTTATTAATAACATTGTGAATAATTACAGAAATTGAATGATATTTGGTAAGAACATACAGTCAACTTTGGATATAATGAACTGTTATAGTGAACATTTGGCTACAGTGAACCTAAATCAGTGGTCCTGACCCGCAACATCGAAAATGTACATTAAAAATTTTCGTTTATAGTGAACCCTCAACTTCGGTATAGTGAACCTAAAAATAAAATTAAAAAAAAAAGAATGTACTTGTAACATGAAATTGTAACTTATTTCAAAACAAACTTTCTTGTAAAAACTCGAAAGAATGCATTGAGAACAATATTGTAGGCCTACTACTCCTTAAGTGCATTGAAGGACAAAGGTCGGACAAAAAAACCTCCGCAACATCGAACAGGTGTTTTTGCCTGCCAACACCAAGTCAGTCCTTCAACTCGTGGCTCGAGGTGTGATTCGCAGCCTTAAAACCTGTTACAGTAGGAAAGTAACGCTTCATTTAATCCAAGACTTTGAATCAAAGCAGAACACATCAATAAATGTTCGGAATGCTGTACGTTTTGGAAACAAAGCATGGAGGAGTGTGTCAATTGTCGCTATACAGAGCCGTTTCCGGAGGTCTGGTTTGACTACTTGACGTGTGGCATTCGAAGAAGAGAATGATGTGCCTGTAAAGGACCTGCTTCAGCATATCAGTGAGAATTCCACTGAAGCTGAAGATTTTATAGATGCTGACTGTGAAGTTATAACGAATGAAATCCCGTCGGATGAAGCTATTGTCTAGGCTGTAAAGGCGGTTCCAGCACGGAAGAAAACGAATCCGACGAGGACGATAATGAAGAACGTGTTCCAACAGCGAA
Organism: Macrothele yani; assembly: GCA_039090855.1. Taxonomy (NCBI): domain Eukaryota; kingdom Metazoa; phylum Arthropoda; class Arachnida; order Araneae; family Macrothelidae; genus Macrothele; species Macrothele yani. The sequence goes on along the minus strand of CM077000.1, from coordinate 70,554,070 downwards.
TGAGGCGTTGGAGAGTGTCAGGACTGTGCTAAAGTTCCTAGAATGTATGTTATATGTACATACATGAGACTGACCAAAGAACAAAAAAACTGAATTTTTTAATCGGGCGAAAAAAAAAAAAAAAAAATCAGAACATGCAACAAGAAAGTGTGAATATAAAGCAGCACGAGCAGGATGGAATTGTTCACTGTATTCGCAATACAAAAATACTGAATTCAAAACAAAATAAACTGATTTTAAAAGACACTGCTTCAAACATATATCTTTTTTTTTTTTTTTTTAGTACTTGCTAGAACATCAGCTGCATTTTACTCTTGGGTTGCTTTCTTCTCAGCAAGTTCCATGGCCATATTTGTCTTTTGTTGACTCTGCAGCTGCACAGCAATCTTTGCTTAGTTTTACTTTCTGTTGATACAATTCCCTTCCTATTTCTTCACCACTTTTCTTTCCTCCTCCCCTTTTATTCCCTCAGATGACAATTTATCCATCATGCTGAAAGAACTTTCAGCATGAGGACCACAAACACACGATATCAAAGCTTTCACTATTTTAGATAAATGGTGTGACTTTCAGAATATGAATACTTTTGAACACCATATCGATTCGAACAAATTTCTGTCACTTCCGTTTTTGGAAAATTTCCTTTCCCTTATCGAGCTTAAGTACAGACATTTATGGGGGAAAGCAACACTTAAAAACAACACAGGATAGTAAGAACATCGTGGGAATGGGGGAAAAAAATGCGATTTTGGGAGAAATCTTCGCTCCGACCGACTTCCCTTTTTGGAAACTTCTTCCTCCATTTTTAGGTTGAAATGCAGCATTTGTGGGATAAAAGGATATTTAAGAACAATACTGCAGAAGGAACATCACGAGGGAAAAAAAAAAAGATTATGGGAGAAATCTTCGCTGCATCTAACTACCGTTTTCGAAAGTTTCGAAAGACGGAATCCTGTCGTCAAACGAAAAATGAATCCCCCTCCCCCACCATTACCCCCCACCAATTTCTGTTCAGTTGTGCATTGATCTTGAGAATGCCCAAAATGATAACGGAAATGGCGGAATTCTTCAAATCCACGGAAGAATCTCATATCTTAAGACCACAGGGAAATCTTCGAGCCATCTTAAATTCCGTTTTTGGAAATCGTTGCCCACAGTGTCATGCTGAAATACAAACATTTATGCAATAAAACTATATTTAATAACGATACTAGGGCACAGGCAATATCGTGAGAAAAAGAAATTACGATTATGGGAAAAACCGTCACTTCGTTTAACTTCAGTTTTTGAAAGTTTTGAAAGATGAAATACCATCTCCAGATGAAAAACGACACCTCCCCCCTTCTCTTCAGTTCTGTATCGATCACGCAAATGACCCAAATGATGATGATGGAAAAAAAAAAAAGCAGAATTCCGCGAAATAATCTCATGTATCAATGTAGAATCGAGTGTAGCAAAAGCAGACTAGAAAAGGACATAGGGAAAATATATATTAAAACTATTTGCAGCAAGCAGTGGTCCATAACAGACCACTGTGGTCACTTACCAATGGACCTTTAAAACCCCTGCTTTACATCCGAAACGTTGATGATGTTTTATTACTTTGGCAATACTCCCTTCCTGATTTACGTGCCTTTACAGAATCTCTTTGCTCCGTTCTTACTTCGATTACCTTCACCTTAGAAATTGAATCTTCTGATTCCTTGCCTTACCTGGATATACTGTTGAAACGCATCCCAGGGGGCCACATTCATACCTCAGTTTATCGCAAGCCAACCTTTGTTCCAGTGATGATCCCATATAACTCGTTTACTCCTAACAGTTATAAATCCGGTTCACTTCATTCTCTGATTCGCCGAGCCTATACACACTCCTCATCAAACTCTGGTCTCTCACTAGAACTTCAGCACATTTTCACCATGGCTGAGTCGTCCGGATATCCCCACCAATATTTCATTAACACTCTTCGCAAGTTTCAGCGCCAAAGTTCCACCACACTGAGAACCCAACGTGAATTGCCTGTCATCAGGTTTGTTGGCTCTATTCCTTACCACCCCACCATAGCATCCACTCTATAGGACGCGTTGTAAGTTCTACTACAGTTTCGGCATTTCTTCTGAACGCCTTTTCAACTTGGTCAAGTCTGATCGTGACCATGTCTCAATCATGGAAAAATATGGTGTATATTCCGTGCCACTACTATCTGCTGATGACTCTCTCCCTATGACAGCCTACATCGGATCAACTTGTCGGTCACTCGGGGTGAGAATCTCCGAACATAAATACAATGTTCACATCCATTCATCCGCAACGGCCTTAGCCAGAACAGTCAACAAAGGCGATTATTTCCCACTATGGAATGATGCTGTATTACTGTGCTCGGCCAGAACTAAAACTGCAGTGCTCTTTTTAGAGAGTTTATATATTTATGATTTTGCCGAACAATGTTGTAATGAAGAAACCCTGCAAATCATACCTGCTCCCTGGAGGTTCCTCTTGGAAGATCCCACTTCTACTGTAAATATGTTTTGATTACTTACTTACTGCCATTTGTATTTCTTTTCACGCATTTGTACATATTTTCATTTGTTACTTTCTGTGTAAAGCATACCCGATCTTGTAGTACGGCGCATGCGCTGTATCTTGCTGATGCACAGAGGTGCATATATAAGTCAGCGTGCCCCGTGAGAGTTTTCTTGTTGTGCCTGAGGATGGGTCTGTAAAAGACAGACCCGAAAGATCTCGCACATTGTTTTAATCAATTTAACCTTTTAAACAAGTTTTAATTTTCGTAAGTAAAGATGTTTTCACAGCTTGCGATGATTTGACCTGGTTTATTTCGTGTTGAAATGGGTTATGTCTTGTTCTTCATGCTTAAGACAGCAATATGGTCTAGTGGTAAATCTTAATTAGCATGACAAAAACTTCTGCTCATTGACTATTTTCATGTTAATTAAGGTAATACAAAATTAATTTTGTTTATTTAATTCAATGAATATACACTATGTACATAAAAATATTATTTTTAGATACATATGCACATATTTTAATTTCTTGCTCACCATTCCACTCAATGCAGGTTAAGGGAAGACACTTCGGTTTTAGTGAACCTCGGATATAGTGAACGAAATATGCGAGTCCGCAGAGGTTCACTATAAGCGGAGTTAACTGTACTTCCATCCATGGAAAACAGAACCATATCATAACAGATGTAGAAAGTGTCTGTCCTGTGCACTGAGACAAGCTTGAACACAAGACTCCGTATTTCGGAAAGTTCGTGCCACTTACTCCAGTGTAATCACTACCAATGCACCGCAGATTTTGTTCATCAATGCCTCAAGGGTTGTCAGCTTGTTTTAGAACACCAGTGCTTTCAGATAGCCCCAGAGAAAGAAATCGGGCGGAGGTTAGGTCAGGAGATCGAGGTGGCCACATTCTTTTACAAATCATGTTATCTCCAAAGAATGACTCAATTTCAGCCATACTCACCTGCGATGTACGGAGAGTTGCCCCTCTTCTTCTCGGTTACTCTGTCCAAGGACTGGTTGTTCAATAGATGTACTCTCTCTCTCCATTCCTCTCTGTTCTCTGCCATTCTCTTCACGTCATAGTATGTCCTAGTATTGGTGTCTTGGAGTAATTGTGCCACAAAACCATTCCTTGGTTCTCCCATTCTCTCCAGAGCCTCCTCATTAGTCTTTCTATCGAGCCAGCTTATTCTCTCGATTATTCTATAGCTCCACATCTCAAATGCTTCCAGCCTTTTCACTTCTCTCTGTGTCAATGCCCATGTCTCAGAACCGTAGAGAGCTACTGGCCAAACATATGCCTTTAAAATTATCTTCCTCAGTTTGAGATCTATATTTTTGGCTGTCAGTAGTCTTTGATTCTCTCTAAAGACCGTTTTTCCCATCCCCAGTCTCATTCTAATTTCCTTTTCACATCTCGCATCTTCAGTAATAATTTGACCCAAATAGCGAAATGATTTAACTTGTTCGATGCATTCTCCTTCAATTTTAAGGAAAGCCTGTTTTAGATCCTTCCCTATTACCATTAGTTTTGTCTTATTTTTATTTACCTTTATTACATAGATATCTGCATTTTTGTGTATTTTTGACATCATGTGCTGTAATGATTTGGCTGATGCTGAAACAATTGCCTGGTCATCAGCAAACTTAATGGCCTTAATAACTATAAGCTGAAAATATCCAGTTGTCAGCTCTTCAGGGTGTAGTTGGTCAACAAATGATTGAAAAATTTCCATGTAGACAGCTGTATCATGAAAGAAGATGGGACAGTGCACACCACACTCCAATTTTTTTTTTGCATGAAGTGCTTTCTCAATAAATGTGTGGGGATTTGTGCCTGCCTACATATGCATATTTTGTGCATTTATGTATCCTAATAAGTGAATCCAAACTTTGTCAGAGAAAAAAAAAAAAGGTGTAGTCCAAGATGTCCAGTTGTTCCGCAACAAATGCCTGAAACCACTGACAGTACCTCATTCTTTTCTCTTGGTCAGGTGTTTTCAGTTCATGAACAGCAGACAAATGGTATGGATGAATCGCAGCCTTCTTCGTTGCTCTATGACACATGCCTTTTGACCTACCAATTTCCTGTGCAAGTCTATGCAAAGATTTTCGTGGCGAAGCCAGAAGTCTTAGCCTGACATCCTCTGCACCACTGTTTCTGACACTTCGGGACTCCATTCAAATCATGTAATGTTCCATGGGTCTACAGCTTCTTAACAAGTTGCAGAATACATGGTTTACTTAGTGCTATCCAGGCCTAGCGAATGTCGGTTGCCAAATGGCGACAAGATATTTCGTAGTGGCTAGTAAATATTTTAGTATAGTAGCCAATGATGGCTAGTAGATTTCCCCCTAAGTGAGCAACTATTTTGTCCAACTCCCCCCCCCCAGGACTCGGCAGTGTAGCGATACATCGCGAAAAACCGGTGTGAATTTAACATCGACGTTACGGTGTTTTGACTGACGAAACTGCTATTCATCGTCACTGCGATGTAATCACCATCGCGTGCCACCAGGCCGTGACACGTGAATATCGGCTGATGTTCAGGCGTGCGCGCGTCTCTGATATAGTTTCTCGTGGTGTCTCGTTCCAGACACTACATCGGGGAATTGTCGCTCATCGGAAATTCGCCTGCCAGGCGAGTAATTGTGGACATCGTAGCTTCGTGAGCGATCTCATCCGGAGTCCCATCACGATGCAGACACAATGTTTAAACAGGTTTCTTATCGGGCCTCGTGCGCCGACGATGCTATTAAGAGGCCGCGTGTTCCACGCATTGGATCATTTGATCTCGGAAATTCACCACAGCTTAGGAACATAGGAAGTATGTGGCAGGTTTTTTTTTTTAATACGTCTTTAAAATCAGACCAGTACTTAGGTGGCCAGTATGGAAAGTTGAGCATTACGAAAAAATGGGCATAGAGTCCGGTCTAATAATTTCTATATTATCAACGCAAACCAAACCAACCTAGTGCCATTCGATAGCTAAGGGAACTAAGACTTGTTAGCCGCCCCGGTGGTGCAGTGGTCTAAGCGATGGCCTCTAATCATTCGTCTAAGGGGTGCGGGTTCGAATCCCGGTGAGGCATGGATGTTGTGCTTGTCTTACGGCACTGGCTCTCTCTCTTCCCTGGAGCCAGTGACCCTAAATTAGGGACGGGCGACGGCTTATAGCCCATTGAGTTGCTCACGGTGGTCGTTAAACCTCCAATAAAAAAAACGAAAAAAACAAACTTGTTAGTGACCTTGAGTTACCGCGTAGCGATAAGCTGGGGGGGGGGGGGGGGCTTTGCGCTGCACCGCACAAACTTCTAATCAGTATAACTCGGCACTGCAAAGCGCTACAACGTCGAAATTGGTATCAAACAAAAGCTAACGTTGAGATCTGTCGATTTAAGACATTAGAAGTGAAATCAAACAGTGTTGGTTGTGAAACTTTAGATCGAAATTCAAAAATTTTAAAAATTTCACAATATCGGCATACACTCATCGAAAAGCCCAGCAGAAATACTTTGAACGTAGTCTACGCGGAAGAGCAACTTGTCAGCTTTCGATAAACACCGCAATGTCCGCGGCAGAACGCATAAGAAAGTATTGGAAGTGAAAGAAAATTGTTGCAGCGCGAGAGCACTTTGGCGGCAGTGACGCACGAGCCCATTGACGTGGAGCATTAGCAATGAACCTCATAAAAACCAGTAATTGGACATGTCTGAATAGTGACACTTTAAACGACTTAATGATGACTAGATGCAATGGCACTTCAATTGGAGATTTTGATCCTCAAAATGCTATTCAATTGTGGTGGGCAGATACCTTTGATGGGAAGATCAGACACAGTACATATCAGTGGTAAACCGTTTTTTTTTTTTTTTTTGATTGAAGGTTTAACAACCACCGTGAGCAACTCAATGGGCTATAAGCAGTTGCCCGTCCCTAATTTAGGGTCACTGGTTCCAGGGAAGGGAGAGAGCCAGTGCCGTAAGACAAACACAACATCCATGCCTCAACTGGATTCGAACCCGGACCCCTTTTGGACGAATGATCAGAGGCCATCGCCTTAGACCACTGCGCTACCGGGGCGGCCAGTGGTAAACTGTATCAACATTATTAGTGCCACTTTATGTATATATATCCTAGCTTTTGTCCCTTGGTTTTAAATATTTTTAAAAGAAATCAGACATCTAAATTCAATGGCCTCTCAAAAAGAAATTATGTGTAAATAAAGATAATAAGAGTAATGATATTACAGCACTGAAAACAAATTATCAAAAAACCAATCATTTTGGAACAACAGCATATGCAATATTTGCAGTCAATCTAATGATCTTATGCAGTAACTGCTCTGCATCTGTTTCTATGAAGTTAATGGGGGAGGTGTTTCTCATTAGAAAAAAAAAAAAAAAACATGCACCCATTTAATTTCATAGAAATGTAAGTAGTTAAGTTACTGAATTATTATTTTTTAAATTTCGTATGGCCAGTAGATTTCGTCATTTGGCTAGTAAAATTTTTTATTCCACAAGCCACATTGGCTAGTAGAAATTTCAGCAGTTTCGCAATGGCTGGTGCTATCCAACATCTTAATTTCCTACAAAATTCACACTGTCACTTCTTTACAGACTTACTCTTTCAATAAATATGGAACAAGAAATGCACGATCAGGTATGGTTAACTGGGAGGACATTGTTAACACATACGATCAGCCTCACAACAACAACCAACTGAACTAACCCCGGGGAATCGCGAATCTGACATGCATGACATCCAAGGTCGCAACGAGCTTGACAACACACACTGAAGAATAACATCTGAAAGGCAGTGGCAATGATTATGCTGGAGCAACTGACATGAACATTCCAAACTGTGGTCTTGTGTTTAAGCCTGTCTCAATGCACAGGGTGGACACTTTCAACATTTCTTATGATACGGTCCTGTTTTTCACGGATGAAGGAATGTTCTTACCAAATATCATTCAATTACTGTAATTATTCCGAAATATGGTGTCTCATGTTGAAGCCTGTCTGGATTCACGGGGTGGACACTTTCAATATCTCTTATGGTATGGTTCTGTTTTCCATGGATGAAGGTATGTTCTTACCAAATTTCATTCAATTACTGTAATTATTCACGATATTAATAAAAACTTAATAAAGTAGAGTAGGACAAGCTGTAGTATGCATTTCGTACTATTTTATTCATTCTGTTCTCCATCTTATATTTTGTTTGGGAAAAAAAGACATATTCTGAATGCAGTGCTTTTTTATATTGGAAGAACGTATAATATTTGTAAAGCAGCTAATAATTTTAGTTTACACCTACCTAGTCTTTGAACTTGTGTTTGATTTTTCTCCTTCATATCCTTAAAAAACTTCAAAAAATTGCAGATATTTATATAAAATGAATAAAATGAATTTTTCATAGTTCAGGTTTAAAATGAAGATTTGAATACTAAAAAAATTGTTTAAAAGTTAGAGCTAAATACATGCTAATAATGTTTTAGAGTACAACACATTTAATTTCTAGAGCCGTGCATTGGTATTAATACTTTACATTTAATTAGTGAAATATCTGAGATGTCAGCGCTAAGTCCCTTGTAAATATGGTTATCATTTCTCTCACTACTACCACTATTACTCTACTACTATTACATTATTTTCAAAGAAAAATTACACATAGCCCTCTCCTTTAGCACATTGCACTTGAAAATTGCTTTTCATGCACTACATTCAGATCTTTGTACAGTGACTGACCAACAAGTATTTCTGAACAACTGAGTAAAAAGAAAAACAAAAGTGTGTACAATAAATCTTTTTTTAAAATTTTTGATTGGAGGTTTAACGACCACCGTGAGCAACTCAATGGGCTATAAGCAGTCGCCCGTCCCTAATTTAGGGTCACTGGTTCCAGGGAAGGGAGAGAGCCAGTGCCGTAAGACAAACGCAACATCCATGCCTCACTGGGATTCAAACTCGGACCCATTTCGGACGAATGATCAGAGGCCATCGCTTAGACCACTGCGCCACCGGGGCGGCAAATAAATCTTTGCAGACTATCGAATTCAATTCAGTTAGATGGAGTTCACTCGTGCGAGGGCCTTGACGAACCAAAGAGTGACAAATCCCAAGGTTTGCAACATAATGAAAGCATTAAAATATAACTAAAAAGCATGTCACAAAGGAGGTATACATGGATGACATAAGACTACATAAAACAAAAAACACTGAGACTTGAATTAAAAACACTCAACTAATTACTAGTATCAGCCAGGGTTCCCCCGTCTTTTCACCCCACCCCACATAGAAATGCTTTTTTGGGACTTAAGCACTTAATGAACATTTTTTTTAAGTAGTTCACCAATCGCATACACAACAATGTACTTTTACACATGGCTCAGCTATGCAAACTGAAGTTTGTTGATGAAGTATCAATAATATAATAATCAATGAGGGTGTTGGAAGGGTATAAAGCACACGGATGGTGTACAGCTCAGCAATTCAGTGAAAGCTATTGCACGGTGTACATCAGTTTGAACAACGTCGAGTTGCTGCCACCGTGTGATATGGCCAACAGGCAATCCAGTAGATGACATCTGGATGACTTTACCCGAGGTCGCATTATTGGGAAGTTGGAAGAAGGTTGAAGTGTGACTAGTGTGGCCGAGGAGTTCGGGGTCGCTCACAGCATCGTTTCACGATCTTGGAGAGCATTTCAAACGACAGGAACAGCTGTCCGAGAGTTTAGCAGTGGTCGTCCACGAGCAACCACGGCGGTGGCGTACGACCGGTATATTGTCCTACAAGCGAGAAGAGACAGACGGGAGACAGTGGGAGAAATCGCAAGGCACATGCAACAGACAACTGGACGTCCATTATCGCGTTTTACTGTGTCCAGGAGGCTGCACAAAGGTTGCCTATTTGCACGACGACCAGTACGGTGTGTGCCATTAACGCCTGCTCATCGGAAACAGCGGTTTCTGTGGTGCCAGGAACACAAGAACTGGACACATCAGCAATGGGGTCGAGTTCTCTTTATGGATGAGAGCCGATTTAGTCTGACGAGCGATTCTGGACATATACACATCTGGAGAGAGCAGGGAACACGCAATCACACCTCCAACATCATCGAAAGGGACCGATTTGGAGGTATTGTAGTTCTCGTTTGGGGAGGTATCATGCTTGGTAGCCGTACTGACCTCTACATCTTTAAAGGAGGTTCAGTCACTGGTGTCCGCTATTGTATCGAGGTTCTCCTGCCCCACGTGCGTCTGTTTAGAGGTGCTGTGGGTCCTGAGTTCCTCTTCATGGACGACAACGCTACACCTCATCACACAGTGGCTGTTGCAGAGCTGTTGGAGAGTGAAGGTATTCAACGCATGGATTGGCCCGCAAGGTCCCCAGACCTAAATCCAATCGAACACATGCGGGACCTTCTCGGGAGACGCTTGGCAGCACGTCACCAGCCACCAGCAACGATTCTGCAGCTGCGATTGGTGCTACAAGAGGAAATAGCTGCGATGCCTCAACGGCTCTTTGACAACCTCGACCTCAGTATGGACAGATGTTGTAAATCCTGCAACGCAGTCAGGGGTGATCATATCCCCTACTAAAGACTGGATTTTTCTTGGCAAACGCCTGTCACATGGATGCTTCTGTCTTCTGTCCAGCTGTGCTTGCAGCTATCTTTTCAATAAAGCGCCTTTGTATCCTTTGGATTCCTTGTTTGGACGGTTTTGCTCACTTGTCCCATATTCTTACATCTTGGGGATCTTATGGTATGATTTGAGTCGATGTGGAGCACTTCTGCACGACGTTACATTCAAAAACCGTCTCGTCCTTAATTTTTGCACGTCAGTGTATTTATGGATGCATGCATGTGTGATGCCAAAATGGATAATACTGGTTTGTGTCTTGATAATATGTGTGTGTGTGTAGATTGCTCTATGTTGATGACACAGTCCTGTAGGCAGAGAGCAAAAGTGATTTGCAGAGTACAGATGAGCTCGGGCTCGTCTATGGAAACCGAGCCCGTCTCAGGCTCAGGATTAATTAAGAGCCGAAAAACCCGGGCCCGGACTTGGCATTACACATGTTGAATTTCATTACTGAATTCTTTGTATATATATCCAATTTCATTGTTTATAAGTTACCTTCGCAAAAAACTGCAATTAAAAAATAATTCCCTGGATATTACTGCTATAAACTGGTTACCAAAAATTAAAGAATTTCTAGTGTTAAATACATGGATGGTGCCACTTCTAGATCTGCAGCTTGATTTCTTCAGCAATGATTTTTTTCATTTTTCTGATTTTTTTCCCGGAAACAAATCAGCGGGCTTATTTGAAGATTTGGAAAATGAGTTTGAAATTCACGATCCTGATCCAGATGAAATTTGTAAGTATGTGGAATTGCACATGGGAGAAACACACTTCGAAGCTGTGGATTTGTTACTGTGGTGGAAGAATTCTCAATTTCCTAAGCTAGCTGACATTGCTAAATGTGTACAATGTATACCAGCCAGTTGTTCTGCTAGCGAGAGAGTGTTTAGTGCAGCAGGTCAAGTTTTAGAGGAAAGATGATCAAGGCTAATCGCTGAAGCATCAGACGAGATTCTTTTTTTGAGGAGTTTCGAGGGGCTTAAACGGTAAGCAATTTTCACGATGAACTTGCTGGAAACTGCACACACATAGAATAATATCGTGGTTATTACACTATTAAGTGCAAAACTTTTGTTAATGTTACAAAATGCAGAATAATCTGGTCTGGAACGCTCATACCTTTTTTTCTTTTGGAAATTTTCTTACATTCTTTTTTTATACTCTACTACATCACTGTAAACTATCTTTACCTGTTAGAATATATAAAAATTATATTGCAAAGTTTATCATTCGAGAGTCAAAATTTAAAACATGTGCGACTGTCTGTAAAGAGTTGTATGTTTTGTAATGCAATTTATTCAAAATAAAAGTAAATTTAGAAATCCAAAAGAAATAACGAATAGAATATTTTGTGTTTCACAAAGATTTTCTTATCTTCAGCTTTTGGCAAAATCACCGATTCCCCTGGTATAGTTGAATGGCATGTGCATCGATTATTTTATTTTCTAGTCCACATTTTAGAATATTTGCTTTTATGCATAGTGTTTTGAAGAACATATTAATATTATGAATTGGATTAACTGAAGTAAACTTTTAAAACCAATCCTTGATTGGGGTATCATAGCTTTGGCTTGTGCATAATGCAAGCCTTGCTAAGAATTTTTTCTGAGAACCCGGGCCCGGGATCCTAAAATTGAGCCCGAACTCATCTCTATTGCAGAGTACGTTGTCTCAGATGTATGAAATTCAAACTGAGTATAAATGAGGGAAAAACCAAAGTTATGGTTTTTGAGCGAGGAACTGTTCTTACTGAATGCAAGATAAGTCTTAATGGCACAGAGATTGGCCAGATAAATGAGTTTGTATATTTAGGAAGTATGTTTGACAAGAGAAAACAAATTAGATGGCAAAATTAGTAGGCGAGTGAATTCTTCATTGAAAGTCATTGCTGCCTTAGGACGATTTTACAGGAATAACGGCTTCTCAAGGAAGTCCCAAATGGCTGTTTATGAAAGTGTAACTGTTTCTACTCTGATGTATGGCAGTGAAACCTGGGTACTGCAGAAAAGACATAGGAGTTGTTTGTGTGCAGGGGAGATGCATTACTTACAGGGGGTTTGTGGTAAGACAGGCTCTGATCATGCCAGGAATGAAGATGTGTTGCAGATGTGTAATTGTGAGGCAAAATGTTGTTAGAAAGGTGGAGACTAATATTCTCAGGTGGTTTGGCCATGTTGAAAGAATGAGTGATGAGGTGCTGACTAAGAGAATTTTTTCAGCCCAAGTGGCAGGAAAAGAAAGGTAAAATGTTGTTGGTAAGGTGAAGACTAATATTCTTAGGTGGTTTGGCCATGTTGAAAGAAAGCATGATGAGGTGCTGACTAAGAGAATTTTTTCAGCCCAAGTGGCAGGAAAGAAAGGTAAAATGTTATTCGTAAGGTGGAGACTAATTAATATTCTTACGTGGTTTGGCCATGTTGAAAGAATGGATGATGAGGTGCTGACTAAGAGAATTTTTTCAGCCCAAGTGGCAGGAAAGAAAGGTAAAATGTTGTTGGTAAGGTGGAGACTAATATTCTTAGGTGGTTTGACCATGTTGAAAGAATGAGTGATGAGGTGCTGACTAAGAGAATTTTTTCAGCCCAAGTGGCAGGAAAGAAAGGTAAAATGTTGTTGGTAAGGTGGAGACTAATATTCTTAGGTGGTTTGATCATGTTGAAAGAATGAGTGATGAGGTGCTGACTAAGAGAATTTTTTCAGCCCAAGTGGCAGGAAAGAAAGGTAAAATGTTGTTGGTAAGATGGAGACTAATATTCTTAGGTGGTTTGGTCATGTTGAAAGAATGGATGATGAGGTGCTGACTAAGAGAATTTTTTCAGCCCAAGTGGCAGGAAAGAAAGGTAAAATGTTATTGGTAAGGTGGAGACTAATTAATATTCTTAGGTGGTTTGGCCATGTTGAAAGAATGGATGATGAGGTGCTGACTAAGAGAATTTTTTCAGCCCAAGTGGCAGGAAAGAAAGGTAAAATGTTGTTGGTAAGGTGGAGACTAATATTCTTAGGTGGTTTGACCATGTTGAAAGAATGAGTGATGAGGTGCTGACTAAGAGAATTTTTCAGCCCAAGTGGCAGGAAAGAAAGGTAAAATGTTGTTGGTAAGATGGAGACTAATATTCTTAGGTGGTTTGGCCATGTTGAAAGAATGGATGATGAGCTGCTGACTAAGAGAATTTTTTCAGCCCAAGTGGCAGGAAAGAAAGGTAAAATGTTATTGGTAAGGTGGAGACTAATTAATATTCTTAGGTGGTTTGGCCATGTTGAAAGAATGGATGATGAGCTGCTGACTAAGAGAATTTTTTCAGCCCAAGTGGCAGGAAAGAAAGGTAAAATGTTGTTGGTAAGGTGGAGACTAATATTCTTAGGTGGTTTGGCCATGTTGAAAGAATGAGTGATGAGGTGCTGACTAAGAGAATTTTTTCAGCCCAAGTGGCAGGAAAGAAAGGTAAAATGTTATTGGTAAGGTGGAGACTAATATTCTTAGGTGGTTTGGCCATGTTGAAAGAATGGATGATGAGGTGCTGACTAAGAGAAATTTTTCAGCCCAAGTGGCAGGAAAGAAAGGTAAAATGTTGTTGGTAAGGTGGAGACTAATATTCTTAGGTGGTTTGGCCATGTTGAAAGAATGAGTGATGAGGTGCTGACTAAGAGAATTTTTTCAGCCCAAGTGGCAGGAAAGAAAGGTAAAATGTTATTGGTAAGGTGGAGACTAATTAATATTCTTAGGTGGTTTGGCCATGTTGAAAGAATGGATGATGAGGTGCTGACTAAGAGAATTTTTTCAGCCCAAGTGGCAGGAAAGAAAGGTAAAATGTTGTTGGTAAGGTGGAGACTAATATTCTTAGGTGGTTTGGCCATGTTGAAAGAATGAGTGATGAGGTGCTGACTAAGAGAATTTTTTCAGCCCAAGTGGCAGGAAAGAAAGGTAAAATGTTGTTGGTAAGGTGGAGACTAATATTCTTAGGTGGTTTGGCCATGTTGAAAGAATGGATGATGAGGTGCTGACTAAGAGAATTTTTTCAGCCCAAGTGGCAGGAAAGAAAGGTAAAATGTTGTTGGTAAGGTGGAGACTAATATTCTTAGGTGGTTTGGCCATGTTGAAAGAATGGATGATGAGCTGCTGACTAAGAGAATTTTTTCAGCCCAAGTGGCAGGAAAAGAAAGGTAAAATGTTATTGGTAAGGTGGAGACTAATTAATATTCTTAGGTGGTTTGGCCATGTTGAAAGAATGGATGATGAGCTGCTGACTAAGAGAATTTTTCAGCCCAAGTGGCAGGAAAGAAAGGTAAAATGTTGTTGGTAAGGTGGAGACTAATATTCTTAGGTGGTTTGGCCATGTTGAAAGAATGAGTGATGAGGTGCTGACTAAGAGAATTTTTTCAGCCCAAGTGGCAGGAAAGAAAGGTAAAATGTTATTGGTAAGGTGGAGACTAATATTCTTAGGTGGTTTGGCCATGTTGAAAGAATGGATGATGAGGTGCTGACTAAGAGAAATTTTTCAGCCCAAGTGGCAGGAAAAGAAAGGTAAAATGTTGTTGGTAAGGTGGAGACTAATATTCTTAGGTGGTTTGGCCATGTTGAAAGAATGAGTGATGAGGTGCTGACTAAGAGAATTTTTTCAGCCCAAGTGGCAGGAAAGAAAGGTAAAATGTTATTGGTAAGGTGGAGACTAATTAATATTCTTAGGTGGTTTGGCCATGTTGAAAGAATGGATGATGAGGTGCTGACTAAGAGAATTTTTCAGCCCAAGTGGCAGGAAAGAAAGGTAAAATGTTGTTGGTAAGGTGGAGACTAATATTCTTAGGTGGTTTGGCCATGTTGAAAGAATGAGTGATGAGGTGCTGACTAAGAGAATTTTTTCAGCCCAAGTGGCAGGAAAGAAAGGTAAAATGTTGTTGGTAAGGTGGAGACTAATATTCTTAGGTGGTTTGGCCATGTTGAAAGAATGGATGATGAGGTGCTGACTAAGAGAATTTTTTCAGCCCAAGTGGCAGGAAAGAAAGGTAAAATGTTGTTGGTAAGGTGGAGACTAATATTCTTAGGTGGTTTGGCCATGTTGAAAGAATGAGTGATGAGGTGCTGACTAAGAGAATTTCTTCAGCCCAAGTGGCAGGAAAGAAAGGTAGAGAAAGGTCAAGGAAATCATGGGAGGGCCAGATTCAGGAATGTATGCATGAGAAAAAGATTATGAGGTACACAAAAGGTCTTATGTGCGGCGTGTGATGGATGTTAATGAAGCTCGAGCTGTGTGCCGAGACCATTGTAAATGGAGGCATTTGATACACCAACAGTAAGTAAATTCTAGTTCTATCAGTTAAATGTGTACTTGGCACATGGTCATTCAGGGTTCCCACTCAAAAGTAATAAAAAAATTCCCTGACTTTTCCAGGTTCTCCAGGTGGTTTTTAAAGTTTTCCAGAGTGGCATGTTGCAAAGAGTTGTTACATTTCATTCCATTCCATTCATTTTTCTCACCAAAGCACACACTTGTAAATTCTTTAAGTAATTTGTCTTTATAAAATCGCTTTTCATTAATAACAACACATTATTTTCTGTGTCAAAGTTCCGTGAACTTTTGTGAATACTACCCACATGGAATTTGTAAATACATTCTCATAGAAACAGGTCATATGTAAGAAAAAAATTTGTCAGTTGAATAGTTTCAGTTTTTCTATAACACAATGCAGCTAAGCTTAATGATGGAATGGCTCTGTTCAAAGAAACATGTTTCAAGAGAACCAACAGACAAAGGACTTTGATCCATCATTTGGTTGGTTCTCTTGTGAAGTGTTTCTTCAAGCAGGAGCCATTGGGCCTAATTGTTCCATGTTATAACAACTGCCTGCAGAAATTAAACAAAAGCTTAATAACAGGCAGTTTTAAAAATTCAATTTTGCATCTTTTTTTAGAGAATAAAGGAAATACTTAATATAACTGAAAGTAAGATCTACCAAATTCTAGGCAGGCAGTAATTGCAAGCAAAAGTTTGAAATCTTGAAAAAATATTTTTTTTTTGGCAAAATAAAGTATCTATTGATTTTTACAAAAAAAAAAAAAAAAAAAAAAAAAAAAGGTAATTTTTCCTGAGTTTTCCCTGATTTTTACAAAAAAAGGGTGATTTTTGGAACCATTTTCAAATTCCCTGAGAATTCCAGGTTTTCCCTGTTTACCAGGTTGAGTGGGAACCCTGTCATTTTTGAGGAGCTAACCTCTGAATCTCAGAGAACAGCTTAATGGAATAGAATGGAGTGGAAGAATGAACAAATGAATGTATGCATGTATGTATGTAAATGCAACTTCCAAAGTGATTTAAAAATATAAAAAACAAAACAAATAACTTCGCTTTCAGCATGCTGTTATCTTGAGAGCTTGTCTGATAACAAAACAAACTCCCGAGGTGCCACAAATTGTCTACATTCACTATCCGCATGAAAATTTGGGGTTTTCAATCAAACACCGTAATTCCCAAAGAAAATGGAACTCGAAAGGAACTTTTAAGTTACCATTTGGTAGCATTTTTAGATATGAAATGACCGAGGAATCTCAAATTCTTCTAAAACTTAAAAATCCGGATTTAGAATGTGACCTAAACCCAGAATTTCGGGCTACACCTGGACTACAAACAGGTCTGTTTAGTTTGTGGATGTAATAAATAAGAATTTATGCAATTTAAAAGACAGTTTTGCTGGTCAAATCAGTTTTCCTATCTAAGAGAATAATCACAATGCAATAATGATTATGCAAATTGTAAAACTACAGTTAAAGTTACAAGTCCAACTCTTATTTTAAATACACCAGGTCGTGAATATGCAAGGAACACCTGTAAGGTAGTAAATCTGTTTATTTTCATGGTGTAAATTTCTATAAAGATTCGCCAAGCTTTATCACTTCACTGGGAGGCTTTTCAAGGCAATGTAGACATAAAATGCCTTGAGAAAGCCTCCCAGTGGAGTGTGAAAGCTTGGTGAACCTTTATACAAATTTACACCACGAAAATAAATGGATTTACTACGCTATACATGTTCTTTGAGTATTTACAAGTTCAAAGTTTGAATTTTGCACATAATCATCTCATGGTTTAAATTCAAAAATCAAGTAAAAATTATGTGTTCAAGATTTAAATTTTACACTTCAATTTTCTCATGGTATAACTGAATAATTGTCATTTGCATATACAAAAATGGAACATACAAAAGTGAAATATCAGTACCAAGAGATGGTGATGAGTTTGTTGGGTAAAATTTGATGTATGCATTTGATTTCAGTCCAGGGTCCTTCACATTTTTCAGCAAATTACTTACCACACTGCTCCATGCTTTACCATGGGCTTTCCGCTGACACCACCATCATCAACATAGACAACCTATTGCTCAGTTTCTAAGCACAATATCACAATTCCTGAATTTCACATAGCAATGTAGGAAAAATAAGTACTTGAGAACTTTCTGGACATTTTTGGGGAAAAAAAACCCCTAAGCACTTAGGGGGGGGTCAAGGACCTTTAAGGATTTATAAGGACCATGGGAGCCTTGCTCAAGAATACTTAAAATGTTGGAAATTATTTAACAGAACCCCTCTTTTTAAGGATTTAAAAGGACCATGGGAACCTGGCTGTAAGCCTCAATGGTACCTAAACCATTAGAAATTATAAAAAAATAAAAACTTTTTAAGGACTTTTATGGATTTATAAATACCATGAGAACCTTGCTGCATGATTCAAGGATAATTGAAATGTTAGAAATTATAGAAATAAACACTTTTTAAAGCATTTTCAGAATTTATAAGGAGCATGGTAACCCTCCTGTACGCCTCAAGGGTACTTAAAAAATGTTAGAAATTATATGAAAAACCGACATTTCTCAAGGACTTCTAAGGATTTATAAGTAGCATGGGAACCCTGCCGTATGCCTCAATGATACTTAAAATGTTAGAGATATAACTTCAAAGAAAGAGATTCATCTTAAGAATAAAATGCACTTGGATATCAGCATTAAACATGCAGATGAAGTGTGCACATCATTCAGAGTTTACATCCCCGAAGTTCTAGACATGCAAGAGGATTAATGGTGAAGAAAATGAATTATCACCTTACATACTTTGAACAGTACCTTATCATCATAAAGAATGTCATCCAAATGCACATAAGAAAGTCTGCAGTTACGTACAGTCACTGACAGCTTACTACAGACTCCTTTACCAAGAGTCAAACACTGTCCAATTTCCTGCAGACTACTTTTCAAGGAAGTTGTTAACAAACCATTAACAAGTACTTCTCAATATCAAAATCAATATTTTTGTTTGTTTGTGTGCTTTGTCTACTTAATGTGATCAAAAGATGAGATATAAACAAAAATTGTCAGAATCCAAGGCAAGAAATAACTTACCTATAGTTTGAAACTAAATTGATTTTTGTTTTAAAATTTCTTTAAATAAAGATTTTACTTACTTCTTTACTGCCTTCTCTGAATTTTTTATTTTATTGTAGACATTTTTGGCCTTTTGGAGACTATGACTGCCTGCTATCACTGCTTCACTTCACTGTACCTTTGTTGTTGACACAGAACCCAATTTAAATGCTGTTGCCAGATCACCAGATTCATGTTACAACATTTTTTAAATAAAATATATTTAATGTTCTTCTTGAAATTGAACTATCATTAAACTAAACATTGAACTTATGGTTTTTGGTAGGTTCATCGATTGAACATGTAGTAGGCTTCTTTTAGAAGTCTTCTGTTGACTTGAGCTTCAAATTCCAAAATCTGAATTTAATCCTACATTGACTTACAATTGCATGAAAAAACCATGAGGAATAATCACTCACCATAAATATCATGGTAACCTCCAATGGACCAAACACTTCCAACACGTCAATTCATCGTGATGTAACTGGGCTTCCACAGGTTTACAGACCTCTTGCTTACGCTTCTTATTTTCGGGTGTGAAACATCGTTTTTTTTTCCTTTGCCTTATAGTATGTTACTATAATGCTTGTCAATTCGATAAAAATCATACATACAACTCATTCATACAATTCAAGTAAAAACTATGTACATAAACCTTACATTCACAGGTGATTAAACCTTAGTCAATTCTAATTATGGAACTCCTCCTTCTGTTTCACAACCTCTGCTACTCCCACTGCAATTGTCACACCCATTCAGCCCCGCACATCCAATCCTCTAGTACTTTCGACAGATCCCTGTCATCTTCAGGAGGCAGGTGTGTCTCACCTGCACACCTGCCTCCTGAAGATGACAGGGATCTGTCGAAAGTACTAGAGGATTGGATGTGCGGGGCTGAATGGGTGTGACAATTGCAGTGGGAGTAGCAGAGGTTGTGAAACAGAAGGAGGAGTTCCATAATTAGAATTGACTAAGGTTTAATCACCTGTGAATGTAAGGTTTATGTACATAGTTTTTACTTGAATTGTATGAATGAGTTGTATGTATGATTTTT
This sequence comes from Macrothele yani, assembly GCA_039090855.1. NCBI lineage: Eukaryota > Metazoa > Arthropoda > Arachnida > Araneae > Macrothelidae > Macrothele > Macrothele yani. The sequence goes on along the minus strand of CM077000.1, from coordinate 70,534,427 downwards.
ATCGAATTGACAAGCATTATAGTAACATACTATAAGGCAAAGGAAAAAAAAAAACGATGTTTCACACCCGAAAATAAGAAGCGTAAGCAAGAGGTCTGTAAACCTGTGGAAGCCCAGTTACATCACGATGAATTGACGTGTTGGAAGTGTTTGGTCCATTGGAGGTTACCATGATATTTATGGTGAGTGATTATTCCTCATGGTTTTTTCATTTATGAATTGCACGTAAACTATGCGCACTTTGCAAGAGGTTAATACCTTAAAAGTGCAAATATAATAATTACAATTGCATGTTTCTATGGGTTTTTCATTTGCATTGTTTTGGTCATCCTTTTTGATAATTGTTACTGTTATTAATAACATCTATGATATTGCAAGAGCAAAGGGCTGACTGTTCAAGGACACAGCACATACAAAAATTGGAAAGGAAGTGAGACAAGGGTATACTATATCTCCCAAGTTCTTCAATATCACATCACAAAAATGTTTTTCTGTCATTAAACTGGGAAGACAAGGGGATAAAGATTATGGGAGATTGTATAACAAACCATCGCTCTGCTGGTACAACATAGAACAAGTACCTCACAGCTGCAGAGTTCCAGGAACTTGCTGACAAGCAAAGAAGTGGGATTAAAAATGAACTTTCAGCAAACAAAATTGATATGCAATGCTTTTACAAAAAATGAAGATTGAGAGGTTGATGAGGGAAATTTAGAAGTAACTGAAGCCTATATTTACCTTAAACCAGGGTTATATTTAGAGAGGAGGCAGGGGGGGCTTGCCCAAAAAGTGTTTCATTTTAAAAAGTTTCTGGTTAAAATGTGACTTAGATCAGACAAAAATGTCTTAATAAAAATGTATCAACTTATGTTAGGGGGAAAAAAAATGCTTTACAAGAAATGAAGGGGCTTGCCCCCAAAAGTGTTTCATTTTTTTAAGTTTCTGGTTAAATAAAATGTGACTTAGATCAGACAAAAATGTCTTAATAAAAGTGTATCAACTTATGTTACGAAAAAAAATGCTTTAATTTTTTCTTCTATTTCTCATTAACTTTGATTTGTTCTAGTGGGTTAAAAACTTCAGGTTTTCACTAAAACATCTAATATGTTTTTTTTTATTCCTAAGAAATATTTTAATTAAAAACTCAAATTTTTGGAGAAAACTGTCCTCCTTCAGGCAGTCTTTCATTGTCACTCTTTCTCAGTCACTATTGCAGTTACGGTTAACCCCAATGGTTATGGTAATTTTTTTTACCAAATTTTGCCAGATGTTAGGTACGGGCAAACCTCTGCAGTCATTGATGATGGAATTTTATTTTTTTCAATTGCTTTTCCTCCTTTTAAATTTTTTTTTTTTTTGGAAAGCTGCTTTGGAAACTGATGACTAAGTGAATTCCAGTCCATGTTGTGACCAGTTTCTATAACATGTCTACCTAATCTTGTCTTGTTGGAGCAATATTTTATAGCTGCTTTATGTTCTGCTATTCATGTTGTGACCAGTTTCTATAACATGCCTACCTAATCTTGTCTTGTTGGAGTAATATTTTATAGCTGCTTTATGTTCTGCTATTCATGTTGTGCCCAGTTTCTATAAAATGCCTACCTAATATTGTCTTGTTGGAGCAATATTTTATAGCTGCTTTATGTTCTGCTATTCAAGTTTCTAGTCTGAGAAAGAGTGACAACAAAAGACTGCAAGAAGAAGAAGAGTTTTCTCTGAAAATTTGGGTTTTTAATTAAGCTATTTTCTAGGAGAAAAACAAACAAACCCCATTAGACGTATGATTAAGCATTTAATTTAAGAAACTAGGAGGCTAGTTTTCAACACGAGCTTTACTCAATTTTTCGTTGGCTTCCTCCCGAAAAAAAGTTCTATATACGCCCGTGTCTTGGACAACAGACATCAAGTGAGAGTCATATCAAAGAAGAAATTAATAGGCACACAACACTTGGTGGGAGTGCAGTTGCAAAAAACAGTATAATTTTCAAGAGCAACATACCATTAGGTATGAGATGAAAAGGAACTGTTGGATCAGGAAAATCACAAGTGTGGATAACATCATGATCAAAGTAGAGGCCTTCAAAGTGGCAACAGGTTGGACATATTACTAGAACTGACCACCACTGGACAACTGAAATACAGTCGAGTCACATTATTGTGACCACCTCCTACTTTCGACGTCAACAGTGCATAGCTAATGAATGAAGCTGGCTTGGAGGGTACATAAGATGTGCTGTAGGCATTCTGAAAACATATCACTCGTTGCTGTCATGGATAAAAGAAGCAACTTATCAGATTTGCAAAAAGGGATGATGATAGACTTTCGGACCAAGGGTGGCAGTATTTCTGAAACATCGCAGTTTGTGAAGTGTTTGCATGCTGCTGCAGTTAAAGAGCATTGTGATTGGAGAAATGGCACCATTGTGAATAAGCGACATGAAAACTGCGGAGCACCATGCGCCATTCATGCGAGGGCTGATCGACACGCTACAGTGGAGCAACTCACTGGCCGAATGAACCAGGGGGCTACCATGCAGACGGATGGTCACTGCACCTATGCTAACGAAGGTGCATCGGCAGAAAAGGCTTACAGTTGCACGGCAGTATTGGAATTGGACCTCTGCTGATTGGCAAAGGATTGCCTTCTCCAATGAGTCACGTTTTCTGCTTCATGGAATGGATAGGCGTTGGCATATAAGGCACAAAACATCAGAGAACAAACACTCTTCAACGACTGCTGGAAGAACACCAAGCTGGCGGGGGCAGCGTTATGGTCTGGGGAATGTTTTCATGGTGTTCCCTGGGTCCACTCATACCTGTGGAAGGCACTATGGACCGAATTCGTTATGAACCCATCCTTGCAGACCACGTACACTCATACATGCTGATTGTCTTCCCTGGGGCTGATGGGATCTTCCAGCATGACAATGCTACGTGTCACACAGCTAGAAATGTCGGAGAGTGGTTGGAAGAGCACGATGAAGACTTCAAAGTACTTCCCTGGCCCCCTAATTCCCCAGACTTAAACCCAATTGAGTATCTGCGGGACCACCTCGATCGTGTTGTTCGCTCTATGGATCCTCCACCGCGCACCCTCCAGCAGCTGTCAGATGCACTGCAGCCAGCATGGCTCCACATACCTGTGAACACCTTCCAGCACCTTACTGAGTCAATCCAAGCCCGTCTAGCAGCTGTTCACGCTACACAGGTGGTTACTCTGGATATTAGCTAGTGGTCACAATAATGCGACTTGAACATGTACTATACTGGATAGCAAGGGGCAGGCGAAGATTCAGACCATGAGGGGGAGCTCCTTTTTGGGTTTCATTTACTTAGCCCATGAGTGGATGAAATTTAAAAGCATGCCAGAGTGACATGGAAGGAAACTGCCCAAGACAGACAGAGAGACTTGGGGAGACCTTCATCCAGTAGTGAAGAGATGCATGCCTAGGGAAACCCAGAAAGGATAATTTATGTCCGTATTACACAATGTTTTGTCACATTACGGGTAATCAGAGAAAAGCATTGAATAAAATCTAAAGGCCTCAAAGCACTTTTTTATTTATTGATTGGAGGTTTAACGACCACCGTGAGCAACTCACTGAGCTATATAAGCAGTCGCCCGTCCCTAATTTATGGCCACTGGTTCCAGGGAAGGGAGAGAGCCAGTGCTGTAAGACAAACACAACATCTATGCTTCACTGGGATTTGAACCTGGACCCATCATCCCGGATGAATGAAAAGAAAGCACTTTTTCCTTTGGCACCTCTTCTTCGGTACATCATCTTCATGAGCATTTGCATATTCTTGGATGCACGTTTCTTGGTTATTGTTTGAAGTAAGATAAAAGAGCATGCCATGAAAGTCTTTGTGGCTTTTTTGTGTAGCTGACCTTGCCTTGCTGGTGCTTTTTGGTGTAGCTGTGGTTGCATTATTTTTTAAGAAGTTGGGTGTCAGCTGATCTTGCGGGCGCTATGCTTTTTTTTCTGTTTTATTTTTTGATTGGAGGTTTAACGACCACTGTGAGCAACTCAATGGGCTAGAAGCAGCCACCCGTCCCTAATTTAGGGCCACCGACTCCAGGGAAGGGAGAGAGCCAGTGCAATAAGAGACACACAACATCCATGCCTTAAGGGGATCTAAACCTGGACCCATCTAGGACTAATGGTGCAGGCGGTATGCATCTTCGCTTCTTTGTGTAGCCGTTGCTGCATTATATTTGTAGTTGGGAGTTGGCAGACCTTGTTGGCGCTCTGCAGTATGAAGAATACAGGACAGGCTGAGTATGGTTGGGCGTGGCGAGTGATGCCAAAATTGAACTTCCGTTCTCATCTGCCAATTTAGTTGCATATGCGGAGGAAAAGTGTATGAAGTGTCAGTTGCCCATGCCGAGGAGAAGTGTATGAAGTGTCAGTTGCATGTGCCGAGAAGAAGTGCATGAAGTGTCAGTTGCATATGCCGAGAAGTGTATGAATTGTCAGTTGCATATGCCGAGGAGAAGTGTATGAAGTGTCAGTTGCATATGGCGAGGAGGAGTGCATGAAGTGTCAGTTGTATATGCTGAGGAGAAGTGTATGGGCCAAGCCAACTGCTTTGTGCCAAAATGGACCGAGCCGACTGCTTCTTGCTGTACTTCGGTTCTTATCTACTTGCAGTCAGTGCTTCTCCACTTCCGTTCTCATTTGTATGCCGCTAAGTGCATCTGGCCGAGGTGAGGTGTAAGGACCCTGTCAACTACTTCATGCCGAATTGGACTGAGCTGACTTTTCCTGCACTTTGGTATTTGTCCACTTACCGTTGATTGCATCGGCCAAGGAAGGTGTATGTGCCTCTAGGGTGTTTGTGCCTGTTCTATGGTGTAAAGGCCTTTCAAGATAAATGCTCCTACCTATTGGTTTGTTGGAAAAGTCATGATGTATTTTGGCCCCCGATGGCGGTTGGGCGGTTTTGGAAGTACTAGGGGCGTGCACAGCTCTGTTATTGCTATGGCATTCGGCAGGTGCCAGTTCTAGCTGTAGTCTAAAAAGAATAGTGAGCGATTTGGTTGATTTGCAGAGATTTGACATCAAGTTGAAGATGGAAGACCAAACTGTGCATTTTCGCCATATTTTGCTGTTTTACTTCCGTAAAGGGAAGAACGCGCATCAAGCTTGTGAAAAGTTGCGTAAAGTGTACGGTGATAGTGCTCTACAAGAATGTCAGTGCCAGCGGTGGTTCGCAAAATTCCGTGCTGGTGATTTTGACCTCAACTATGCTTCTCGGTCGGGGAGACCAACCGAGGTTGATGACGACCAAATCAAGGCATTGATTGAGTCAAACCCACGTTACATGAGACGAGAGATTGCAGACACATTGCACATCCATCATTCAAGCGTTCACGACCACCTGAAGAAGCTGGGATACCGTAAGCAAGCTCGATGTGTGGGTTCCTCATGAACTCAAAGAAGCTCAATTGACAGCGCGTATAAACATCTGCGATATGCTCATTAAACCTGAGGAAAACCATCCTTTTTTGAAGCGACTGATAACTGCTGACGAAAAGTGGATTGTGTACAACAATGTGCTGCGCAAACGGTCTTGGTCCCGACGTACTGCTTCGCCTTAAACGACATCCAAAGCAGACATTCATCAGCGGAAGGTTCTGGTCTCAGTGTGGTGGGATTTTAAAGGTGTCGTGTTCTTGGAGCTCCTACCACGGAACCAAACAATCAATTCGAATGTGTACTGTCAGCAATTGGACAGTTTGAATGAATTTATCATCCAGAGCTCATTCATTGCAAAGGTGTTGTGTTCCATCCCGACAACGCAAGACCACACACACAAGTTTGATCACCCGCCAAAAATTTATTGGAGCTTGGATGGGATGTGTTGCTACACCAAGCATACTCGCCTGACCTTGCGCCGTCAGACTTCCACTTGTTTCGCTCTCTTCAACAGTCCTTTGCGTGGTATAACGTTCAATTCAGATGAGGCTGTAAATCAGCGCCTTGTACAGTTTTTCGCCACAAAAGAGAGGTCCTTTTATGAACGAGGCATTCTGCAGCTCACTGACAGATGGCAAAAGGTTATCAAACAAAACGGGTATTATATCACTGATTGATCTTTGTTCTTTCTATCAATAAATGACCTTTGCAAAACATGGCTAAAATACGTCATGACTTTTCCGACAACCCAATAATTCAAAGTTAACGTTCTGTGAAATCTAAAAAATTGAGTTTGTTAAAATTCTTGTGCACTGTCGATATCTTAATTTAGCATTAATATTATAGTACTCACCATGATACTTAAACTTTGTGTTCAACATGTTATTTTTACATACACTTTAGATATATGCCATATGGCCCCAGGTTAAGGTTTGATATTGAATATGACAGTATACTATAAATAGCTACAGAGCGATTCACTTGGGACTTTACCCAAAGAAAGCGCTATAATTTTGAAAGGGCAAAACATTTCAAGCTGAAATTTGAAGACGAAGTGCCTTACCTTTTGACAATCACATCGATATAAGAGATATTTGTACAGTATTCTAGAGGATAATGCTTACCTTGGCATTCCTTTCTCGGAAAAGTCATGAGGAATGCCAAGGTAAGCATTATCCTCTAGAATACTGTACAAGTTACTTTGAAATATCGCACGTAAAAGAGAATAGTAGAAGGATTAGAACTATCTAATAGTTAGAATTAGAACTACTAATAGGAATTGATATCAGAGATGTTGAAAATGTCCGCCACTTGCATCCAATCAGAGATAAACTCATCGCTGCATATTGTCATACGTACGCCTCAGCATGTTGGTATTTATTGCTTCCAATTTCCTGCATTTTGTTTTTCAGCTGCCAAATAGTCCTAGGCTCATTGCTGTATACAGTACCTTTCAGATGACCCTATAAGAAGTAATCAGGTGGAGTTAAATCTGGAGACCTGGGTAGTCACAAACCTTTGGAGATAACCCGATCGCTGCAAAAACTTTGAATCTCGGTCATGCTGGCATCGGAAGCGTGACAAGTCGCACTGTTTTATTGGAAGAAGCCATTCTGCAGTTCAATATCATCCAGTTGGTTCACGAACTGCATGAAGATATGGAGATAACATTTCTGTGTTGAGAGTCTGTTCAAAGAAATTGGGACTGATTACCCAGTTCCGTTAAATGGCACACTATACGCCAATCTTTATGACATGCATTCTTTCTTCATGAATGACATGGGGATTCTCACCCACCCATACCCATGTATTCTGTGAGTTCACATAGCCTGAAAATTCGAACAAGGCTTCGTCCGTGAACCACGTAATGTTTAATACACCTGGATTTTGACTGACAAATTCCTTAAACCACCGGCAGTAACGCATTCGTTTCGGCATGTCAATTGGTAACAGCTCATGAACAACTCTAACCCCTTATGACTTCAGTTTACTCATTTTTGCAGCCCTCTGGCAGGTGGAATATGACAGTCCTGTTTCTTGCGACAGCCTATGTAACGATTTCTTTGGATACTGTAACAACCTCTTCACACACCACACAGTGTTTTCTGACATTGTGGGTCATCCTCCTGAATGCATATAAACAAGGGTTCCTGTCGTCTTAAGTTTCTTTGCAAGATTTGAAATTGTTGGCTTCGCAGGTGGTTCCCAAACGGGAAATTTCTTCTTAAACTCATTCCGACACTCCTTGAAAGAGCCGGAATTCCAATAACTTCGAACGCTAAACACGCGCTCAGCAATCGTGAACACCATCATACTCGACGCTAGCCGACGGACAAAGAGAATGGTGCAAAGCCGTTCCCACCAGATGCTGTGTATTGTGGCGCAATCTGGGTGTACGAGCCAAATGGCAAAGTTGTGGATGCGAAGAATGTCACAACATACTGCACTTCAACTTGAAATGTTTTCCCTTTTCAAAATTATAGCGCTTCTTTAGGGTAAAGTCCCGAGTGAATCACTCTATAGAATAAAAACACTCATTAATGCTTACCTGCCGTTTTGCAGTATTGAAGTTCATTTTTCATGTGCGCAGCTACTGTCAGTTCAATTGCGCTTGTTAGTGCAAATGTGCTCAAAGTTACGGCATATATCTGAAGCGTATGTAAAAACAACGTGTTGAACAGGAAGTTTATGTACCATGACGAGTATTATAATATTCAGCACAGAACCAGGTGTATTCTTGCTCCTCGTACACTCGTTATGAGATCAAGCAAATGTACTACAACTTAATTAAGCATGTCAACTTAGTTTAAGACAGTCCTTCCTGTGGGGTTTAAGCTAGTCGGGCCGGGTGAAAGAGCTAGGCAGGCTACCTGGACCGTCCCAGTTTGTTTCTTTCAGATTTAAAAGGTTTTGGAACATTTTGTTCAGCAATAAACACGTGTCTAAACCTGTGAATGTAATAAGGAAATATTTTGATATGTTGCTTCAAAAGGAGTAGCATCAGTATTTTTTTTTTTTTTTTAATTGGAGGTTTAACGACCACCATGAGCAACTCAGTGGGCTATAAGCAGTCGCCCGTTCCTAATTTAGGGCCACTGGCTCAAGGGAAAGGAGAGAACCAGTGCCGTAAGACAAACACAACATCCATGCCTCACCGGGATTCGAACCCGGACCCCTTTTCGGATGAATGATCAGAAGCCATTGCTTAGACCACTGCGCCACCGGTTGGCTGGTTGGTTTTTATGGCGCAAGGGCCATGTTTGGCCAAAGAGCGCCAGACACAAGACAATCAAACAAACAGTATTAAAAACGTGGTAGAACCCAAACGCAGGAAAAGAAGAAACGAAACACAAAACAAGAACGAAAACCTGAGAATGGGGAGCCAATAAAAGGTCTCAGCAACCTACGACTGAGAGGTTAGGGTTACGGTTGAGTACGTTAGAAAAGGAACAGCAAAAAAATGGAGTTAAGACAAAATTTATTAGTACAGGAACGGGTGTGCAACATAGGGTGAGGCCTGGTACGAAGATACAAAAAAAAACAACAACAGAACTACTATGTCAGTCACATTATCAGCTCGGGAAAACGTGGGGGCGCTAGTCCCCAACAGCCGTATGAACAGCCGTCCCGGCGAAGTTCACGTTGTCGAACGCGAAACTCAAGATGGAAAAAAATCATTTTCTGCCACAAGATGTTGACCGGTCACAAGGTCAGCTCGGGCCGTGGGGCGCCACTCCCCAAATAACTGGAAAACAAGTTATCCCCGTGCGGGGACTTTGCCACCGGGGCGGCATATCAGTGCTTCCACAGTCTTTCTTTCACCTGGAATGTATTTCCCAGTCCCTGGAAAGCCACAAAAAATGTTCTTTGGTGAAATGCCACCCATGCATAATTCTAGAATCTCTCCCAGAGTAGCCCCATCAGCTACTTAACCTGGTGCCAGGGCCTAGGCAGCTCATTGGAGGATCTGAACACAAGTGCAAGCCTAACTGGGGATCTGCTTTGGTTATGAATTTGCATACAAATAATCTACTGGGTCTTACCTGATTTAGATGGATAAAACTTGTGAGAAGGAGCATACAGCACCAAGAGAGCAAAAACATATAAGTTCCACATTCCATAAACACCAGTGAAGAATGCAGAAGTGTATTCTAATCTTAGACTGTCATCCCATTTCCAGGAACCTTCACTCACCTAAGAAGAAGAAAATGCATTAATTTGAAGGTGGCCAGACTAAGGATCACTCATATAATTACCTAGTCTTGCCATAAATACTGTTACAAAGTATTCTATGAAATAAAAGAAATTTAAAGATATTTTAATATACCTGTGATATGAAACAAGTAGTACACTTGTGAATACATGGAACCAATCACTTTTCAAAATGGCATCCTTTTGCCTTCACACAGTCCTTCACAGTCTCTGTGGCCACTTATCATACAGCTTTACGCAGGGTCTCCACAGGGAAAGCTGCTACTGCCTGCACCAAAGAGCGTTTGAGACTGTCAATACTGGGGTATCTCTTTTAGCAGGCCATGTCCTCCAGTGTGGCCCACAACTTGTAGTCCATCTGGGCTGCTTGAAGGCCAATCAGCTGGAGAAATGAAGTCTGGCAAATTTGCCTTAAGCCACTTCTGGGTTGACATGGCCTTGTAGGCAGGTGTGGAATCCTGCTGAAAGCTCCACTGTAAGTTTTGGAAGAGGGTGTGACTCACATTTTTGACCACTGGCTCCAAAACCCTGTCCTGGTAGACTTTCCCGGATATTTTCACTCCTTTTTCACAGAAATGGAGCTCCGTGGTACCCTCGTAGGAGACTCCCCACCAAACCATGACCGAATCTGGATGATGACCCCTTGTGATTCTTTGAGCTTTCTCCTGAGCTTCTCGTGAGGTTGACACATACACCCTGTCATTTTGGCGGTTGAGAGCTTCTTCAGTAGGGAATTTTTTTTCATCAGAGAAAAGGATTTGTTTGTAGCAATTGTTCGTGTGATGCTGCAGCCAATGTTTCGCTTTTAGCACCCTCTGCTGCTTGAGTTGTGGGGTGAAGAAGTGTCCTGTATGCCGCTGGTAAGCTCTTACCCTTAGATCACTCCGCAGCCCACACGACATCAACATTCTTTTTGAAATGTTCAGCTCACGAGTCATCACCGATTGTTTTCCGACAGGATTCCGTCGAATATGGGCTGCAGCTGCTTTCACCATGCGAGCAGTCCTCACGGTACGCAGCCTACTCTTTCTAGGGCGGTCAGTGATGGTCCCACTCTCAAGGAACCTTTTTATGGTCCGGTAGACAAAAATTTGGCTTATTTCCAGTTTCTTCAGCATGCTGAAAATCGCGGAAGCTGATTTTTCAATTTTGCGCAGTGCTATTACAGCAACATGATTCTTATAATCGCCTCACTCCATGGCAAGTACTTCAGAAAACACGTTTTCTCCCCTGTGACTGAACAAACAATGATTCACTAGCTGCTCCATGCCTCCTGGCTCGTCGGTGACGTTGCACACCAGTTTTGTGCCATCTGTCGAACGTTTGTAACAGTATTTTTGCTAAGATTGGGAACATGTACTAACCATAATTAAAAAAAAAAAAAATGCAATTCCTGACTGAGTTAACCCCCCCCCCCTTCTGATTAAATCTGTGTCCACATCAACTGGATCAACAAACCAACATGCTCACTACTTGGTCAAAAAAGGCACTTAACCTTGTTATCTCAGATACTGAGCTGAAACATATTTGCAAACTCTCAAAAATTATTAAAAGCAGGATTTAAAACTCTTTAAAAACCTGTGCAATGTAAAATTTTACAACACAAAATACAAAACTCTGTTTTAAAGAAAAGGTTCTTGGAAACATTTTGTACACAGCAAAAAGTGCACACATATGCAAGATAAATCCCACCAGAGTAGATCATCTGTATGGTTAACAATAATTTCAGAATAATATGTAACAAAAGAAAAAAAAAAAGAAGCAAATACACAAAAGCAAAACATTTCCAGATGCCATAAATCATACCTCTACACCCCACTATTTACAATGCAACACCATTGATGTATTGGTAGATATACATACAGACACTTCCCGATGCTTACATAAATCATACCTCTACACCCCACTATTTACAACGCAACACCATTGATGTATTGGTAGATATACATACATACACTTATCAGTGCATACGTTAAATGTAAAATTGGTGATGCCAACAAACAAGATGAGGTGAAGAATACGCATTACTTCTTTACCAATGTCGATGTAACATTTTGTTGCCTTCAAAGTCGAGGTATCAAATTGTTTCTGATAAAATCCATACCACTGAGACTTCACAAACAATTTTTCTAAAGTACTACACCATTCAAATAGAAACTAGTGGAAACCCGCCAAAATTGACGTTTTTTTTTTTTTTGAAAGAATAAACTCATATGAAGCAACAAATGTAAACTTTATTTGATTGACAAAAATTTTTTACAAATCAAATTCATTCATACTCTTCAGTAAAGACAGTATTTTCAGTCCATCCATTTGTGACAGGTAATCCAGGTGCATCTTCGTGAATGATCTTTACTGCAACAGAATCCTTTGATCTTGATCGAGATACGGCAATGTAGAGCATACCATATGAGGAGACTGGTTTTGGCAGGTACAGTATATTCCGAATTTAGCAAGTGTCTGTCCTCGACTCTTATTGTCATCGCAAAAAACAATCTGATCGGAAATTGAATGCGTTTGATCGTAAAAGGGAAAGTGGTGTTGCTTGGAGCCAGCGGAATGTGTGGCAAGGTGTGCAACGACCCCTTGTGTTCTCCGCACAAAATTTCCACAGAAATTTGCATTTTGGAAGAGCGACTTTACGATGTTACGTGTGCCATCGACTAAACATTTCCTTGTTTCCTGGTTCGTGATTTTTTTCCCTTTTGACTGAGGGTGTAACGACCACCGTGAGCAAATAAATGGGCTATAAGCAGTCGCCCGTCCCTAATTTAGGGTCACTGGTTCCAGGGAAGAGAGAGAGAGAGAGCCAGTGCCGTAAGACAAACACAATACCCATGCATCACCGGGATTCGAACCTGGACCCTTCACGAACGAATCATAATAAGCCAGTGCTTAGACCACTGCACCACCGGGGCGGCCAAGTTTATGATGAACATCACGACTGCACCCTTTTTCAGTCGTAAAATGTGAGGCGGAAGTCCACTCATGTTGATCGTGTGCAAAATTTTAACTGCATAGCGCACTCTTTCACTCTCAGCTTCAGTCACAACTGTGTTTGTAAATGTTGTTGGAATGAGATTTGCGTTGTGAATACTCTTCATTATCTCTTGTCTGAGTGTCTGAGAAATATAGTTGCGACCCATTGATCGCTCACGCCTTCCGGCAAGGCTCTTGCGTCTTGTTTTTTTTTTTTTTTTTTTTTTGTGTGGGAGAGACATTCTGTTAAGGGTAAGTATGCAATAAAGTATTTACTTACTTTAGGAATGATCATAGAACACCATGCACACACCAAGTCTGACACTGAACTGAGCACCTGATGTAGATAAGGGCTGCACGCTTCTCCCATAGACTTTACATGGGAACTTTGACGCTCCGCCATGCCCAAACCGTTGCTCCAATCTCAATTTTCTCTTTGACTGGCACACCTACATGGTAAGACCTTTGTTTTGATACCTCAACCATATTTTTATGTTCAGCCGTTCTCTCAAAATAGATCTCACAGAAAAAAACTCAATATGTACGTTCTAAATATTTTCACTAACAATGGTCAACAGACAGTTAATGGGAAACGTCTTACCTAAGTGAATAAACTTGATTGAATGAATATTAAATTGTATATATACATCACACAGACCAATGGTATAACGCAACCAGGTCTTCGAGAGTCAGTCCCTCCATGCTTCCACCTTTAACAGCGCGTGTTTTGCGAGAGTTGTTTCAGTCAACTGCACGCTTCTAACATAGACTTTACATGAGAGCTTTTTCGCCCCACAAAGCCCGAATTGCCCCAGTCTCATTTTTCTCTTCGACTGGCACATCTACATAGTAAGACCTTTATTTTGATACCTCAAACATATCTTTACATTCAGCTGTTCTCTCAAAATAGGTCTTACAGTAAAAAACCTTATAGAATTAATACACTGCCGGACAATTGCTAAGGACGGATGACAATAGCAACGATAGCAACCATAAAATGGAAGGCAGGAAAATGAGGAAATTAGCATAAGTGCGGGATACAGTAAGACGTGTTGTGCGTATGCAAATTTTGGATTGCCGAACTTGTTCGTGACGTCATAGCGCTGATAAGAGATATAAAGGATTTGACACGTATTAACCGTTGTTGTTCAAACGCAAAGGTGAAAGGGAAAGAATCAATTGACGAACTTGCAATTTTCAGTATGTCTTCCCGACATCACCTAGATGATTTTACGCGTGGCCGTATCATTGGCAAGATTGAAGAAGGACGAAAAATAACAGATGTTGCCAGGGAGTTCGACGTCAGCCACAGTGTTGTTTCAAGGCTTTGGAAATCATTTCAAACAAATGGAGAGTGTAGCAAACGTCACGGGGGAGGTCATGCTCGCAGTACGACACCTGCAAAAGATCGGTACATAGTGCTATCAACAAAAAGACACCGGCGCAGCACAGCTAGTGAGGTAGCAAATCAGTTTATGGCTGCTCCTGGCAAGCGGATCTCTCGAAAAACTGTCGCCAGACATTTGCATGAAGGAGGACTACACGCCCGCCATCCTGTTGTGTGCATCCCATTGTCCAGACGTCAGTACCGCCCGTTTGCAATGGTGCCATCAACATCGCGATTGGACTGATAACGACTCGTCTGCTGTCCACTTCTCAGATGAGAGTAGATACAGTCTATCGTCTGATTGTCGACGACAACTGATCTGACGTGATAGTGGTACTGCATATTGTCCAGCAAACATAGAGGAAAGGGACCAATATCCAACATGTAGTGTCATGGTATGTGCTGGCATCCTGATCAATGGCCGTACGTCCCTCTATGTGCTTCCAACTGGGACTATGACTGGCCAACGATACATTAATGATGTTCTGCTACCTCATGTTCGCATGTTCCGTGGTGCTGTCGGTGATAGATTCATTTTCATGGATGACAACGCAACATGTCATCGAACAGTCGCTGTCCAGGAGTATCTTGAGAGCGAGGATATTCAACGCCTCGTGTGGCCAGCACATTCTCCAGATCTGAATCCCATTGAAAATGTGTGAGATGCTTTGGGGAGGAGTCCTGTTGGTCGCCAATGCCCTCCAATAAACAAGGACACCCTCATCCGTGCACTGACAGAGGAATGGGATAAATTACCCCAACAGCTGCTTGATAATGTTGTGCAAAGCATGACACGACGTGTGGAATCTTGCATCGCCCTCCTTGGTGGCCATATCCCGTATCGACATCTTACGCCGGAAAGCCTGCGGATGGTAATTGCATTTTTTTCACGTTTACGTATTCTGCACAAAATGGCCTGTTTGTCCCTTGAACACGTTCCAAAGCTTTCTGGATTTCAGAGCACAATAAATTGTCTTTCTTGTAATGTCCTGGCATTCTGACATTATTTTATTTCACTTGGCATCCAACCACACTTACTTTTTTATGCGCTATATAGCTGTTTATGATCCGTCCTTAGCAATTGTTCAGCAGTGTATGTAGATAGGACTCATTTTTTTTAGAATTACTTTAAAACAGGAACACTTTTTTTTTTTTTGAATGGAGGTTTGACCACTGTGAGCAACTCAATGGGCTATAAGAAGTTGCCCGTCCCTAATTTAGGGCCACTAGTTCCACGGAAGGGAGAGAGCCAGTGCCGTAAGACAAACACGTCATCCACGCCTCACCGGGATTCAAACCTGGACCCCTTTCAGATGAATGATCAAAAGTCATCACTTACACCACTGCGCCACCAGGGCGGCCCAGGAACACTTTAGCAGATACCTTATAACATAATACTAAAAATGAAGGTCTCATATGTCATGGAAGCACTAAAACTCCTCTAAAATATCATCTAAATCAGCACATTCACAACTGGATACATAAACAAGAAAAAAGCTGCCTTGACCCAAATCTACACAACTGAAAATACAAAACCTATCTTTGAAATGTGAAAATTATCAACCAACAGGAAAATGACTTTAACCAAAACAATAAAAAATTAAACAAGAGAAACCAACTGCAATAATAACCCAGTAAAAATACAAGAAAACTTTTAATTACACAAAAAATTAAAAAATAAATTTAGCTAAAAAAATGGCGGAACTTCCAAAAATTCACCTGACAATAAATAGCACTACAAAACTGCACCTACTGTAAAAATTTTCATTTATCACAAGATCGATCAGACAATTGATAGGGTCTAATCCCACCCTGAAGGCAGGCAGATAAAGTGAAAATACTATCTGAAATGCATCAGCACAACACAGTGGCATTTGGATAGGTGAAACCTCATTGAAGCAAAAGCTTTTAACAACAGCCTTTCTTTTGTCCAACCTATGTTCACCTTTTATTCCATTTCTGGCTTTCCAAAAGAGATTTAGAGCCTAGTAGTCATGGCTATATAGTAGATATGGGAGAAGGCCCCAACAGAGGTTTCAGATGGTTATCGTAGTCTCCTTGCCTACGAGGTCTACCATTGTCTTGAAGGAAACAAATGCTTTATTCACCCGATTTTAGTTTTCAGCGAAACCTTCACCTTACTACACTGGATAAAATTATTCAGTAATACTCCGCACTGATGGTCCCTCCTTCAAAAAAATCAACTTGAAACACACCCTTCCAGTTTCATAATACTGATGCCATTTACCTTTGGTTGCAAAAGTTTTGTTTGTTCTGGCTTTTTCAGCACGAGACAAAGTTCATCCCAAGTTTCAAACACTTCTACGGGTGTGCACGTGTGTCTTTGTTTGTTTGTTTAAAGGAGGATGAAGTTTTTATAGCTTGTTTTTTCTACAAAATTAAAGAATACCACCTGCCAGCCAATTAACATAACTAGAGGGGAATCTCGTAAAAAAACATACACTGAGTGGCCAAATTATTATGACCATCAGACCATTTTATGCAAAGTAGCTATACTGCAGATGCTGCTGATACAAGATGGCTGAATCTGTAAAAAAAGGTACACTGAAGGTATGCAGAGACTAAATGAAGTGCACTGGCAAGAAATAATTGGTAAAAGACATGATCTGAGAGACTTTGAATGTGGAATGATCGTGGATGAAGAAGCATGGGTGCCAGCATTAGCAAAATGTCTGCACTTCTGTTCAAGGGCAGCAGTTGTTAAAGTTTACATAGACTGGACCATCAGTCAAAAAACTGAGTTTGAGTGCAAAGGTGTGAGGTCATCAATGGCTAATGGATGCTCATGCTGAGTGAAGAGTAGGCAGACTTGTTCAGTCCAACAGATGGGCCACATTTCATCAGATTACAGGTAAACTGAATCAGGGACCAAGTCTAATGGCCTCTTAATGTACAACTCACCACATATTACATTGTGTGGGCTACAGAAGCAGACAGCCTATCTGTAACTCATTGCAATCTGCAGCGAACAAGAAGAAACATCTCCAGTTTGATAAGGAATCCAACAATTGGACAGCAAATGAGTGGAAAAGGGTAATGTGGTCTGATTAATCACGTTTTCAACTACAACATGCAGATGGAACGGTGAGGATGTGGAAACCGCAACATGAAAACATGGACCCCACTACTCTTCAAGCTGGCGGAAGCAATGTTATGGTCTGGGGCCATGTTTTCATGGGAGTGTTTGGGCTGTGATTCATATGGAGGAATGTCTGACAGCCTAAAGCTATTTAAATATCATTGCCAACTGACCCCACCCAGCTGTGTTGATTGATGCTTTATTCCAATGGAGATGGATACTTCCAGCAGGACAATGCTCCATGTCATAGTGATAACACTGTATCAAAATGGTTTCAGGAGCATCATAGAGACTTTTCCCTGCTACATTGGCCTCCTGAACCATCAGATCTCAATCCAATGGAGCATTTGTGCGATGAAGTCAAAAGAGGCACCAGACAGCTGTATCTGCTACCATCAAATCTTCAAGAGTTGGCGGGTGCAATTAATCTCATTTGGGCTAATATACCCCAAGCCACTTACCAACATTTAATAGAGTCCATACCAAGACGAATTCAAGCAGTATTAAGGGGTCTTCAAGAGCTGGAGGGTGAAATTCATTGCATTTGGGCTAATATATACCCCAAGCCACTTACCAACATTTAATAGAGTCCATACCAAGACGAATTCAAGCAGTATTAAGGGGTCTTCAAGAGCTGGAGGGTGAAATTCATCGCATTTGGGCTAATGTATACCCCAAGCCACTTACCAACATTTAATAGAGTCCATACCAAGACGAATTCAAGCAGTATTAAAGGGTCTTCAAGAGCTGCAGGGTGTAGTTCATCGCATTTCGGCTAATACACCCCAAGCCACTTGCCGACATATAATAGAGTCTACACCAAGATTAATTCAAGCAGTATTAAGGGAAAAAGATGGCCCAATGATGTACTAACCAGAAGGTCATAATAATTTAGCTACTCAGTGTATAAAATAAGTGTATTGAAGAAAAATATAAAATGTACCAGTTTTAAAGCACTTTCCATTGAAATTAAAGGGCTCCAGTTTTAAAGTATGCTGTAGTAGTTATTCCATAATATTTCAAAACTGAGAAAAGAACCTAGATATATTAAATAACTTACTTGTCCAATGATATAAGAAATAACAGTCAATGCAGCACAGAGAAGGGTAGCCATCATTAAAAATTTAAAACGATATATGATTCCCTGAAAAAAAAAAAGTATTTTAGTTTAAAAATTCAAACCTTATAATGCATCAAAGGCAGATTGAGAACAACAGAAGGGGGGGGAGGACACAAAGAAAACATGAAAGTTAAATTGAAAAAACAAAAACAAATATATACGGTGAAAGAACAAATTATTACATACACCCACCTAATAGCGTGTAGCACCACCTTTTGTATGCAGGACAGCATCCAAACATTTTGGTATGGACGAAATGAGGTTCCGAAACACAGACTCAGGTATCACTGACCAACAATCTAAGAAATCTTGGTGTAGAGCAGGCAGAAATGTAGGTGGGGATGGTTCATCACGAACAGCTCATTCCAATATGTCCCATAAATTCTCTATGGGATTAATGTGGAGCTAGTTGGTTGCAGGCTGAGACCGATGGGGTGGAGCACTGTCCCGTTGAAAAATTGGAACTTGGTTCAGACAGAGGTATGTAATTAAAGGGTGGAGGTGGCCAGCCAGGAGCTGCACATAGCTGGAATCAGCGACGAAAGACTCAAGAGGTGCCAAGGGACTCGAGCCAGACCACGTGAAAGCTGCCCAAACAGTTACACCACCTCCATCAGCCTCAGCCTGTAGTATTCCAACTTGGCATGCGAGGTCCATAGCTTCGTGTGGTTTACACCACACACACTGCCTGCCATCAGTGTGATACAGTGTGAAATAGGATTTGTCAGACCACATGGCACGTTTCCAATCATCCACGCTCCAGTTTTGACGTGCCTGCGCGCCCTGCAACTGAATCATGCGATGCTGTGCCATTAACACCGGGACACGATGTGGTCGTCGACTGCCCCAGCCGAGTTGTGCTATGTGTCGACGAATCGTCTTTGAGCATGGGCTTGTGGAAGCTCCTTCATTAAATTGTGATGTGATTTGCCACAAACAAGCCTTCTGATTCGTCTGTACGATGTGTGCCAATGGTCGGCACCCTTGGTCATCCAATGCACTTTTATGGCCGCATTTCATCTGACTGTTAGTGGCTTTGCCGGATTTCACGTACTCCTGGTACACACTTGCTACGGTTTGTTGTGGAATTCCTAACAGTTTTGCCATTGCGCCGATTGAACATTCGGCCTTCATGGCTCCTGCGACTTGACCTCGATCAAAGTCACTTAAGTCTTGTCGTCGACCCAGGCAGTCACTTGCTAGAATGTATTCCTGTGCGTACCGACCGGTTTTCCTCCACATCTCGACGATTTGCTGCTGTCCTGTTGCTTTGTGTGTTTTCACCTGGGTGAACGCAATAATTTGTCCTTTCAGTGTATAATAAGCTGCATTTTAAAAACAGCTAGTGTCCAGCATTTCGTTTTCCACCTTACGGGTCACTGCACACAGCAAATGTACAGGTAGGTCTAGATAACCAGCCTGGAAAAACAAAGGAGAATAAAGGAAATAGAACAAGAAACTAAATGCCGGCACATAATCAAAACCTTAATAACCTACAACTGAGGAGAGTGGGTGCATGTCAAGATAACAACAAAAGCTAAAAAAATGGGAAAACATCAGTATAATACAGTAGAAGTCAGCTCAGGCAGCGGGGTCACCATTCCTCATCAGCTGGATCAACAGCTGTCCCTGCGGTTATGTTATCATACAAAGACAAAAAGACAAGATTTTCTGTCACAAGGTCAGCTAGGGCCATGGGGTGCCCCCTCCCCCGAAACTGCAAAACCAGTTATTCTCATGCGGGGCAGACCTGGGAGAGCAGTGCCGTTTGTGGACAGGCATTATCCTGTTGAAAAATCGCTCGGTGCTGCGCCAGGAATGGCAACACAATGGGACATAGCATGTCGTTGATGTACAGTTGAGCCATGATGGCAGTGCTCTGTACCACCCTCTACTGTACCTCTGCAGAGGGTGGTATGGGGGACTACCAGGAGTGTCTGGCTCACATAGGAAATGGCTCCCCAGACCATCATTTCCGGTGTGCGAGTCGTGTGCTGTTCCATGGAGAAGTCAGGATATCAGTGCGCTGGCTGGCTGGTTTTCAGACATGTATGCACTGGTCATGACACAAAGTACAAACCGTGACTAATCACTGAAGACAACACAACGCCAATTGACACTATCCTGCATTGATCGGGCGCGACACCACTGCAACTGAGTGGTAGGTGGCTTCCTTGAATGTAGTCCTGTGGTACAAGATGTTTGGCAACTGTCCAGATGGCCACTTCCGTATCTACACCTGCCAACTTTCAAGAATTGGAATCCGTAAAAAAAAAAAAGTTTCAGTGGACGTTTAATTGATGTCAGATTGACTAACATATCAAACATACTGATAGAATCTATTAAGCATATTGATTAAGCAAATGATAAATCCATTTCATATGCTATACATGTAAAAAGTAAGATGTTAGGCATTATTTCAAAATTATAACATTTAAAATGCAATCAAAACATAGTTAAGTCGTTAGTATACAATCGTAAGGCTACATATGTGAACAAAAAAATCATCTGTAACTGCAAAATTATAGCTATAAGCGAAATATTAGTGACTTTATATTTTAAAGTTACAAGTGGTTTTGAACTAAGATTTTTGTGTCAGCATGCTAAAATACCTTTAAGAAAAAGCTATTTCTTCTGCCTTTTGTCAAAATTTTGTTTGGGGAGTTACTGCCATCTTAATTTTACAAAGTTTATTTCCATCTCTCTCCAAATTGGATGAGAGATTTAGATGAAATTATGATCAGGGAAATCTGAAACATATAGGTGCCATAGTCCTTTGCGATAATAATTCTGTTTTCGAAAAAATGTTTAGGTTATACATACATACATAATACATACATACATACATACATATCATTATTATCATCCATATCAATCCACTGCTGGATGAAGGTCACCCCAAGTTTCTTCCACAACCATCTGTCTTGAGCCAGTCTCCTCCATGTTACTCTGGCAAGTTTTTGAATTTACAAAGTTATTTCCATCTCTCATGTTACTCTGGCAAGTTTTTGAATTTTACAAAGTTTATTTCCATCTCTCACCAAATTGGATGAGATCAGAGAGATTTAGATGAAATTATGATCAGGGAAATCAGAAACATATATATAGGTGCCATAGTCCTTTGCAATAATTATTATGTTTTTGAAAAAGTGTTTAGGTCATACATACATACATATCATCATCATTATTATCAACCATTATCAATCCACTGCTGGATGAAGGTCACCCCAAGTTTCTTCCACAACTGTCTGTCTTGAGCCAGTCTCCTCCATGTTACTCTGGCAAGTTTTTGAATTTACAAAGTTGTTTCCATCTCTCATGTTACTCTGGCAAGTTTTTTAATTTTACAAAGTTTATTTCCATCTCTCCCCAAATTGGATGAGATCAGAGAGATTTAGATGAAATTATGATCAGGGAAATCAGAAACATATAGGTGCCATAGTCCTTTGCGATAATTATTCTGTTTTCGAAAAAGTGTTTAGGTCATACATACATACATACACCATCATTATTATCAATCCACTGCTGGATGAAGGTCACCCCAAGTTTCTTCCACAACTGTCTGTCTTGAGCCAGTCTCCTTCATGTTACTCTGGCAAGTTTTAGAATTTATATATATGGCACTAATCTATTTGAAAAAAAAAACCCAAAAAAAACAGTAAAATATGTCGCTCCGTAAAACAAGTACAAATTCCGTAAATTTTACGGGTAAACCATAAAACCTGGCAGTATGTGTGTCTCTACATGATGCAACATAGCTATGGATGGTTGAGAGCAACGAATTTGGTTCTGTTCATGTGGCTCTTACAATTGCTAGACTATCTCATTCTCTTGTTGTCCTTGGCTGTCCACTGCCCTCGTGCTGCTAGGTTGTGCCCTCCTCGACCCATTGGTGACAATGTCTGATTGCTGTGTCACTCCAACTCAGAATAACAGCAATAAAACCTACTTTGGATTAGGGTTTACTGGGTTCTTTAAAGTGAGCTTTTCTTAAAAAGAAACCATCAGGTTTTTTGGGGGGAAATGGAGTTGATGGGTTTTTTAAAAACCCTGGCTATAGTTACACAAAAACAAACTTCCAAACTTTGAGACTGCATATTTTCAATAAAAATCTTTCCATAAAATAAAAAAAAATTCATGTTCTGAACGTTATAAAAAATAACAAAAATCAAATAACAACAAATATCTTGTTAAAGAAACCTTTTCACTTTTTCATTTAAAAAGCTCAAATTAAAAAGTTACTACGAAACAATTTAATTTTACTTTGCATCTACTACTTACGTTTCATTCTAGTACAACCAATATTAAAAATTGACAGATGTAAGTACCTCATAATACATTCTTCGTGCACTGCTCATGCTTGGCAAAGTGGTTCTTTTGAAGCCAATGTTTTTGAAAACTTTGTATACCAAATAGCAGAGGAACACGAAATACAAACTGGCTGCCACTCCGGCTAAAATAATGAATCCAAGCTATTTCATAGTTAAAGATTATTTCTAAAATACACAGTAGAAAACACAAAGTAGAACTGAACAAAATAAATAAAACGAGTGGCAGAAAATAAAGTCAGTAAAATAAACTACTGTGTTAGACCATTGTTTGGAAGACTTTAATTGTTTTAACAACACTTTTACCATTAGGAGCAATAATTTTACAAGTTATAATTTATACAAAATTCTCATTTGTGTACATGCCTATTGCTAAACTGTTCTGTGATATTCAGAGGTTATCTCCTCAAAGAAAGACCATCTGACTGATTAAAATTTAAAACTGATGGTGCTATGGAGATGGTAGAAGAAATGTTCTTCACAAACACATGGAGCAACTACAGAAATTTTAAGGTGGTGGGCAGAATAACAATTACTTTACTTATTGCCAATCTTAATTTTACAAAGTCAGTACCAATTTGGATTTTTGGCAGATAAATCTACAGAATTAGCATTGCTATACCTTCAAAATGCTATACAAAATAATTTCACTCAAAAATAAACAACAATAGCTTTATTTCTGGATTTATCAAAGGCATTTGATACTTTAAATTATAATATTCTTTTTTTTTAAATTACAAAATACAGGAATCAGGGGTAATACTTATTCACTTTTCAAAAATTACTTGACTAACAGACAACAATATACACAAATTGAGCATTACCGCTCCTCATTTTAAATTATGAAATCAGGAGTACCTCAGAGTTCTGCCCTCGGCCCTTTTTTGTTTAATATATAAATTAATAATTTATTTTTGCTGTCAACTCATATGGATCTTTTTCTGTATGCTGATGATACAACTGTTCTTACAAAAGGAAAAAAACTTAGGTGAAAAATTAACACAATGTAATAAACAGTTAATCAATTAATATCTTGATTTGATAATTATTCCAAGATAAATTTTTCCGTGACTCACTTATCAACGTTGAAAGAAAATAGTGAGTTCCGTGACTCACTTGTAAACGTGGAAAGAGTGATGACTTCTATTTGATGTTTCTAATCCCTGTCAACTGTGTATTTATTAAAAAAATTCTTCTTGACTGCATTCCTGCATGCGATTCTCTACTGAAACGTAATGAAAACCTTCCATTTGTTTTTAACACAAATTGTGATGGGCGACGAAAAGTGGATACTGTACAATAATGTGGAACAGAAGAGATCGTGGGGCAAGTGAAATGAATCACCACCAACCGCATCAAAGGCCGATCTTCACCCCAAAAAAGGTGATGATGTGTATATGGTGGGATTAGAGGGAGTCCTCTATTATGAGCTCCTTCTGGGCAACCAAACAATTAATTTTAACAAGTACTACACCCAATTAGACCAACTGAAAGCAGCACTCAAAGGAAAGCGTCCGAAATTAGTCAACAGAAAACGCATAATCTTCCATCAGGATAACGCAAGACCGCATGCTTCTTTGATGGCCAGGCAAAAACTGTTACGGCTTGGCGGGGAAGTTTTCATTCATCCTCCGTGTTCACCAGACATTGCACTTTCGGATTTCCATTTACTTTGGTCTTTACAAAATTCTTTTAATAGGAAAAATTTCAATTCCTTGGAAGACTAAAAAACGCACTTGGAACAGTACTTTGCTCAAAAAGATAAAAAGTTTTGAGAAGACGGCATTATGAAGTTGCCTGAAAGATGGCAGAAAGTAGTGGAACAAAATGGTGAATATATTGTTCAATAAAGTTATTGGTGAAAATGAAAAATGTGTCTTTTTTTTATTTTACTTAACAGCTGAACAAATTTTTTGGTCAACCCAATATTAAGTAGGTGGTCATAATTCAGTGATCACTTTGTGTGGGGAGATGTCCATCTGTCACAAGGCTGATGATGACTAAAGTTATGAGTTGAAAGTTTCCTTACCTTAAACTTTTTATGTAACCTAAGTGTGTTTTAAAGCCTTTGTAATGGCTGTCTCTTTGTGAACAAAGGACTTTTTTTTTCCTGTTAATCATGTCTTCCACTAAACATGCCATGCACCTATGATCACACATTTTTTTTGAATTCCAATAGATCCTTTGAATTTTCCCTATGTTTGATGAGTTACCGAAACTCTCTTCATTCTTTATGAAGGATATGTCAAAATGTAATCTGCCCATGTGACCGTTACATCTGCACATATTGGCATTTATTGTCTGTGACTGTCTAATACAAGTTCCTATTTTTTTGGCCATTGTGTATACTTCAAATCATTAAAAAAAAAAAAAATCTGAAATGTAATGTTCAAACTTTCAAGCATTATTATAATTACACCACTGAAACAAAGAAAAGCTTATAAATAATGCACATTTTTAGTAAAAACCGAACTTAAAATTCAGAAAAAGAAAAGGATACAGCTAAATTTGTTCCAAGTTCTGTGACCCAAATGCTAAAGAATGGATTTTTCAACTGTACACCTCTGAAAAAAAAAAAAAAAAAAAAAAAAAAAATTCATATGAAAAATACAAAACTTCAACTTTTTTCTAAAAAAAAAAAGTATTTTTTTAAATGCACATATTGGACATGCTTTAAAATTTTTGATATGGAGAAAATGAAGATGAACTGGCAAAACATTCAGTGTAATACAAGGCACAGAAATGTGAAAAACATATGCTCCAACTTTACTCTGAAAAATATTTTCTAAATAGCTTTGAAATTTTTTTCAACTGCACATAGGAAATTTATTTTAAGGTTTTGATATCGCTGAAATAGTTCTTGCATTCTGTCTGATCACCTTTTTCCTTATACAAAGGAATAATGATAGCATTTCCTTTAGTGTTGAGTTCGAGCTCAATTTTAAAAGGCCGAACCCGTCCGAGCCCAAAAGCTATGACTACTTGTTTAGGCATTAAAAAAAAAAAAAAAGATATTCCTTTCCAAACTTTAACTTTCACCTTCCCCTGCATCTTCACTTAACCCCATCTTTCACTTAGCTCATTGAGCTCCAATGTCATTTCTTTGACCGTATTCTTTACACAATTTAGAATTTTATTTCTCCTATTTTTCCTGTCTTATGCCAAATGGTGCCTTTCCTCCTTTTCCTTTTTATCTTTTACCTTACTCTGGTGAACCAGTATTGCAGCCTTATGCTTCTTACAGTGATATTCATCCTCAGAAACTTTACCTTGCAACATCCACAAGTATGCATCCTTTTTTCTCTTTACTGCTTTTTTAACTCCACTGTTCCACCAAGCATTACCTTTAAACTTACTCACTGTTGCAGTACCACTGACCTCTTCAGTGGCAGTGATAACACAGTTCTTAGAACATGTCCACTTCTTTTCTACATCCCTCTCGCACACCTTCAACTCATTCACAAGTTCTCAGAGTAAATCAGAGCAACACTAATGTTCTTCAGACAACCTTTCAACCTTTATTCTTTTCACCACAGGCATTTTCCTATACCTCCTTCTCCAACCAATATTCAGTTCCACTTGTGCCACTAACGGGTGATGATCAGAGCCAACATCTGCACCTTTCATCACGCGGGTATCAACAACTAAATGTTTCAGATGCTGATCATAAACAACAAAATCTATTCCACTCTTTAATTTAAGAGTATGATTTTTCCGAGTGTATAGGTGAATACACTTGCGGTTGAAAAACATATTAGATACCCATAATCCATTTTCGATGCAAAGTTCAATTAATCTTTTACCATTATCATTCACACCAGGACCATTAAACTTATCCAGAATGTTATCAGAAATCACATTCTGCACACCTACTCTAGCATTGAAATCCCCTGCTATTATAACCTTCTCTTTAGCACTAAACTGGCTCAAAACAGTTTTTGAGCCAATTTAGTGCTAAAGACCAAATTTACCCACCAAAGAAATTAAAGCGCTTAAAGAATTGCACTCAAATTCCAATTTAATCATCACTAGAGCTGACAAAGAAGGTCATGTGGTTGTTTTAGACGAAAAGCATTATGATAACAAAGTCAAAAATCTTATTTCAGATGGACCTTACAAAGAAATAAAGAATGATCCTTCAGATAAACAATTAAAAGAAATACAGAAATTGATCAAAAACTTAGAAACTCTGAGCCAAAACATAAAAAACAAACTTAAACCTTCATATGCCCGTTGTGCAAGATTCTATGCTCTCCCTAAAATACATAAATCTGGCATTCCTTTCTGGCTCATAGTAAGTAATATCAGCACAGCAACATATAAGTTATCCAAGTTCTTATCTTCAAATGTATCTACCATGGCCACTCCAAACGAAACATCTGTGAAAAATTCTATTGAGTTTACCAATTGACTCAAACTACACCCCTACGTAGATCAACTAATGCTATCCTTTGATGTGGTATCCATGTTCACCAATGTTCCAGTAAAAGGAGCTCTGGAATCCCTAAAAGCAAGTCTTATAGAGCATCATTACAGCCAACCTGAAGTAGAAAAAATAACAAGATTAGTGGACATTTGAATAAAACAGAACAGTTTTACTTTCGGTGGAACATTTTATGAACAGACAGAAGATCTAGCCACGGGCAGCCCACTGTCACCTATATTATGTGAAATCTACAAGCGTCGATTTGAAGAAAAACTTTTATTTAAACTCGTGAAATTTGACTTATGGATATGATATGTAGACTATACTTTCGTTCTATGGAAAGGAAAAAATTATGAAGTTCCGGCTTTAGTCAAACTTAAAAATTTCATTGATCCTTACATTCAATTCAGCTACGAAACTCAAAATAACGGATGCCAACCATTCCTTGACGTCCTGGTTATTCGCTCAAATGGATCTCTCGCAACCACAATTTATCAGAAGCCTTTTGCTGTTTTCTCGTCTCTACATGCCAAGTCCAATCACCCTTGGTAACAAAAACTCAGCACCTTTTAGAGTTACGTATATCAACATATATGTTCAGATAAAGATAGTTTGGAAAAATAACTTTATTTCCTTACACATGTTGCAGTACAGCAAGGATACAACCCTTCCACTATAGAAGGTTCTAACAAAATTCCGGAAACCGAAGCTTGTTTCCACGTTAACTCCTGTGACGCGCCCAATGCGAGAGAATTTTGCCATTATTCCATTTTCCCATGACATTTCCTTCAAAATTTCAAAAATTCTCAAAACCATTCATTTTAAAGTGATTTTTAAACCAATAAACAAAATGAACTTTTCAGGATCAAAGGATTATGTTGAAGACAAAAACTTGTGGGGAATTTATCAAATTCCATGTGAATGCGGCACTTCGTATATAGGACACACCCGTAGAGCCTTGCGTTTTCGATTGAAGGAGCACAAGACCTACATTCGGAACTGTGACCTAAAGAAGTCATTGACGGCTAAACACTGTTACGAAAAGGATCATAAATTTCTCTTTGAAGGAGCAAAACTAATTGACAAACCAGATTCAACCACCAAACTTGATAATTTGGAAGCTTTCCATATATATCAGAAGCTTTCACATCTTGTTAATGACATGGCATCCACCCCATTTCTATCAAGCGCATGGAAGCAACTAACCAAAACCCATGACTGTAAACACCATTTATGACATCATACACAGTTTGAATATTTACAAGCCATTCATCCTGATAAAGCTAGATCAATACCCAGCGAAACCATGGTCGACCTGAAAAAATAAATATTTGTGACAAACAACGTTGTATTATCTTAATATATATAATTATCACAAGACTGTAGTTTTTGAGATAAAGAAGCTTTTAGTTCATTCCAAAAATCTTCCTTCTTATCAGAGGGATCTGAGTCACAAGAAGCATACACTACAACAATTACTATTCTTTGAAGCTTCACTTTCAAACGAATCAAGAGAATTCTCTCACTTATGCAGCTGTAATCAATCAAGTTGTTCTTCATATTTTTTCTTAAAATCACACCTAGACCATCCTGTCCTCTCACATTATCCAACACTCCCGACCACACACTAACCTTTCCATTCATTTCTTCTATCCCAATTTCTTTCTTTTTAGTTTCACTTACACACAGCACATCCAATCTATTCTTATTCATTTCTTGAATCACCTCTTTTATCTTTCTATTTATACCTCTAGTATTCCATACATCAATCTTACACTCACTCAGCTGAGATATCTTTCTCATACACCGTTTACAAGTTCCAGGTCGATTCCGTGGTGGACCATCTTTCTCAAGTGTGATAGGTCCACCATATCCCTCACTTGAGTAATAAAAGTACTTTCTTTGGGTCATAGAAATCATAAAAATACATCAGTGCAGGTGATCAGCCCACAACTAGTGATTCCAGTTGTTCTGGAACATAACCCAGGGAGTTGAGGTCTGTTCGCCAATGTCACACAGAACTAGATGGTACTTCTCCAAGATTCACAGAGGCCCTTGTTGCTGTTCTGTGTGCCATTGTTGCCCACGGAATGCTCCAAGGAGGCAAACCCATCTCTCCCCAAGACCACCTAAGTGTTGGATTTATAACTAACAAAAAACTGAAGGACAATGTACTGAAGGTCGAACACTCCTCAGACAGAGCTGCAAGACTTGTAATCCAACTCTTCAAACCAGATTCAGAACATTCAAGACTGCACTCTCACCAGAAGTCATCTTGATGAAGAGGAAAAAGAGTTTTACGAGGAAATTCAATCTCTAAATAACAAGGGAAAGCAACAATTGAAGATCATTAAAGGCAATTTCAATATAAAAATAAGAGTGACAGAATGAAGTTTTAGTAAGTAAATTCGGTCAATGCTACAGGCAATACTCTTGTCAAGTTTATTGAGGTGAACAGCTTTTTTCATCATAAACTTCCTTTTTAAAGCAAAACCCACAAAGGGAATAGACATGGAGGCAACCCAATGGAGTAAAAAGTAAAACTGATTTTTAATGAATTAGAAATTTGTCACTGAAAATTGAAGTGTGCTTTAAAAGTTCAATGCAGAAAGTGACCACAGAATGGTCAGATGTAAGATGAACCTTAACACAAAATGTCAACGCCACAAGCTCATAAAGCAAATGAAAAATATTCATACGGCAAACCTTAAAACAAAATCACACTTTTAAACTGGAACTGAAAAACTGATTCTCCACTTTAGTCTAACAACAGAAGAAATACAGTCATCTCTTTTCTCCTGAGTAACAGAAATGAGGTTTCAGGTGCTAGTCTTATTCCAAATTAGCAGAAAAATCACCAAGACCCTAATGAAAACAGCAACAAAATTAAGTGGTATCTCTCTATTCTAAAAAAAAAAAAAAAAAAAAAAAGTAACTGCTGTTGTTTTAGAAATTTCGCAACACTCTTGCTTTCCTAGCTCGCAACGCAAAGCGTACCGAACACAAAAATATGAAATTTTCATCGTTTGTAGAGAACTGTTTGTAGAACACGCTGAAATAAACCGTTTTTCGATTATGGTGATACTTCAAGAGCTGTTGTATTTCAAACTTAAGGTAAGCAAAAAAAGTGCTATCAGCAGGGTTCGTACTCTTTTTGGGGGAAAAAATTCAAGGACTTTCCAGGCCTTTTCCAGGCCATATACAAAAAATTCCAGGATGATTACTACGCTTTACAGTATCATGCTCAAATTAGTTTTTAAAAGCAATTTCAGTTTTAAGTAATAAAAATGATGAAAGATGCAAATGGATTAGGGATGATAGGGGGGAAGGGAATAGAACTGTCCATAATTAGCATGTTCTCGTTGCGCTAGGCGCTTAAGCACTGCTGAATTCAGTCAGACCCCCAATGGTCAAATGATTGAAATGTGCTGATGTTCATGGAATGAAATGGTTGATCAGCTATGATAACCGCATAAAAGTTCGAAGGGGGCCGATTTCTTTTTTACGTTATGCAACATTCTACATTACTCCAGTATTTATCTTGTCATCATCAACAATAGCAATGTAACTACCACTTACGATCGCGGATATCGGCCAACTGAAAATCTGCCATACAACTAAGGGATACAACACACAGGTATCATGTTACAGTGTATTGTAATTGAAAAAAAAAACGATTTCAGAAATTAAAATCGAAAAAAAAAAAAAACTTTCAGAAATTAATATCATCAAGTCATGGTGTTTCAAAAATCCGCTTTCCTTTATAATGTTTAAAAACATGTAATGTTTTTTTCTTTTTTACCTGTCGTGTATAATAAAATGGGTTGATTTTTTTATGGAATCAGACGTCCATATGTCCAATTGTCTTCGTCTGAGTTCACACGTTAGCTACTGTGTACAAGTAGACATATTTTTTCAGCTCAAAAATATGTAGTTTTGTATGTATTCACAGTATAACTCATTCCGTATTCCCACAGAACAAAATTCAGCAGATACAAATGAAGAACATCAAGACCCAACCAACACCATGTTTCCGATTGTCTGCTGTTTATATTCAAGAAATGCGAATATGGATCATTGGTGAATGCAGCAACTATGGTTTTTATTTATTACCAAGAAAAAAAAAGGAGCCTGAAAGCTTTAAAGCTGAAACGGATATTTCTCCCCCTCCCGAAAACATTCCGATTAAGTTCAAACAGCAGGAGCACGCGTCCACGCACACTCAACCTCTGGAATGTCCTGATGGAACGGCTTCTTTTCATTTGGCACATCGCCATAAATCACCACCTGCAGCTCACTGAAGTGTCTTCCTCCTTCACCCTAACTATAGGAGAAAACGCAAAAAAAAAAAAATGCTGCCCAATTTTCGCCAAAATGACCAAATTTACGTCATAACGTTGCAATTTACTAAAATACGTTTATCTGCTGAATTTCGCCTAAATCCATTGAAAACTTTTTAATTAGATTTTTTTATTAAAACAGTAACTCAGACATCTGAATAAAAATGTATGTTTGTAATTAAAATAGAGTCCATATCATCACAGAAACAAAATTTAAGGATCACTCTGTTTAAATAAACCATGGCATCTAAAAAAAAATAATTTGCTTGCTTTTCCCGTAATTTATAATTGCCGTTTCTTTTTTTTGAATCCGATTTTGCAACGGAAGATTTTTTTTTTTTTTTTTTTTGCATCTGCTAAAGTTTCAAACGGAATTCGGCGAAATTTGCACTAGAACTTTATTGTGATGTATTTTAACCACTGTAAACATTTTACTGTGTTATTTTCAAAATTCCGGAAAATGGATTTCTGAAAATATCTCTTAGTCCTTTTGAGCCGTGGAAGTGATAAACAGGTGTTTGCTTTCTTCCCAACCAAGGGCTTCGGATCAGCGCTCCCAGCTGTCAATCAACCGTTGCTATGGTAACACCCTTTCTGCTCAAGGCTCACTGTCTAAAGAGGCACACATAATAAAAATTTCCAATGCTAACTTTTTAAGTTTTAAACCGATTCAAATGGAATTTTGGGAGTGAGCTTCTGTAATCCAATTATAGTAAATGTAAAAATTTCAGCCACTTTTGTGAAAAATTCGCAAAGATAGTTTTCTTATTTTTTATCATAAGTAGCCGAAGTCTCTTGAGGGGTGGGCCGGAAGCAAGCGTCTTAATGCAATAAACAAGGAGCAGATGAAGAATGTGTTGTTCAGACATACTCTTCACTGGTGGATGCCAGCTGACTTGGTAAACACGCGACCCCCTTGCAAATGCTAAATGTCTCTTCTTTCCCCTTCTGTTGTTCTCAGTAGTTGTCGGACGGACATCAAGCTCAGGGCTAGAGAATGCATCAAGCTCCCCTTCCCTAACAGACCTGCTAGTAATCATCCAATTTTATTGCACTGGAAGTAGTGCTCCCCCAGCCAAATTAGGATTTGGGCACATCCGAAACACCACTGTAGCCGGCGGTTTCTTTGAGAACAGAGGAGAGGAACTTAAAAAAATTAAGGGGTAACAGTCAGTAACACGATTTCCTAAAAGGGCATTTTTTTTAAGCACTAATTTCAAATTTCAAGGCTTTTCAAGACAGCATTAAAAAAATACCGTTTTTCCAGGATATTCCAGGCCTTGAAAACGTAATCATGATTTTCCAGGACTTTCCAGGTTTTCAAGCACGCGTGCGCACCCTGTATCAGGTCGCGTTCCGGACACACTAACAGCAACAGAACCACGGAACTTTGTAGGCATGTAGTGCCATGACCAAATTTTGGCACCTCATCGCCCTTTTTTTTAAATTTCAATTTAGTTTACGAGAAATTAAAATGTTAAATTTTACAAAATTATCTATTTTACGATGGGATCCATTAAAAAACCCGGATATATGGCAAACTATAAATCATAACGCATTGTAATTTTTTCAGCATAAGCCTACAACTATCATCCCTTCTTTACAAAAAAAAAAAAAAAAAAAATTCTGATTTTTAAGCATTTTTTAAAAACACAAAGGAAAGAAACGAACGGCTTGTCTGTCTTCACGATAACCACAGAGGAACATTCTGGTCCCGTGACCTGCTGCCATGGTGACACAGCTATTTTTTTAGCATCCTTCTCACTGCATGAAAGAACAGGCAACAATGTAAAACTGGTAATGACGCAATGCTTAATGGACGTAGCGACACTTTTATTAAAGTTCGGCATTTTCCACCTGCATACGTGAATATTATCGGCTTTCGCCTCATACGTAAAAAGCAGAGGGAAAATGCGAGTGTGTTCGTCCGCAAACTGTTCGACCATTTCTAAACAACCTGGAGATCTGAAAATTGGCATGTTGATAGGTCTATATTACAAAACCATAAAAAAATAAAAATAAAAAAATAAATGGTGGCTTTGGAGCAGTGCATGAATATTTTGCAAATTGTTTGACCACTTCTAAATGACCTAGAGATCTGAAAATTGGCCTGCATACAGGTCTTAAGGTCCGAAAACCAAAAAAATCAAAATGGTGGCTTTGGAACATTTTCTGCTTGAACTTTTCGCGAATTGTTAGACAACTTCTAAATAACCTAGAGATCTAAAAATTGGCACGCTGGTAGGTCTTAAAGTCCAGATGCCTGCAAATGCACGAAATACCCCCCCCCCCAAAAAAAA
The DNA here is from genome assembly GCA_039090855.1 of Macrothele yani. Taxonomy (NCBI): domain Eukaryota; kingdom Metazoa; phylum Arthropoda; class Arachnida; order Araneae; family Macrothelidae; genus Macrothele; species Macrothele yani. The sequence goes on along the minus strand of CM077000.1, from coordinate 70,500,812 downwards.
AAAAACAGAGCTATGAAACATTTTTGCGGATGAACACACTCTCATTTTTTCTACCACTTCTACACCTAAAAAAAAAGTCTAAAATAAAAAAATTGAAAAGGGTGGCTTAGCTTTACTGTTTCAAAATGCTGATAGGTTTAAAGATAATTTTGTCAGAATCACTGAAATGCTTTAAAAATTTAAAATTTTGGTTTAAAATTAAGGAGTGCCACAGCCTGCTCTGTTTTACGTCAAACTGTATGCTGACGTCACAACACTGTTATAAATCGTAAAACAGTTATGCATTTTAAATTACTTTTCTCTTTCTTTAATTTTATGTTCAAAAAATGATTTTATAGATTCACCGTTCGGAGAACGTGGTACGATTGCTAGTTAGTATGCACTATAAAACAAGAACAATGTAAAATATTTTATGTTACCTGTAAAAGAATTGTAGGGGAATGTTTCAAGTTTTTTTAGAGACAGTCACAGATGTTCTATGTGTGCACCCTTAGTCACACAACACACATGGAGCCGGTAATCCATTTCTGCCCAAATGCGATACATGTGGTCGTCCAGGACTTTTAAGTTTGCACAAATAGCCCATAGTTTCAAATTTTTTATGCCAATCGTAGATAGATTTTCTGGTTGGAGGTACTTTTCCGAATCGTGATCGAAAATGCCATTGCACAACAGTTACAGATTCCGTTTTGCTCAATTCAAGAACACAAAACGCCTTCTTCACTGCAGACGCTGCCATTTTGACTGACTAGTCACGTGACACGCACGCTATCGCTTACGTCACTTCCCTCAGTAGCGGGACACAAACTTTATGAGTACATCTACCTAACGGTTCGCAGTTGTGGTCCGTGTCTTTAACTGTTACTGTTTTACAGCATCTGGAAACTGTATACTTCTTTATGAATCACCCTGTATAACAGAACAAAAATGCTGATGCAAAAAGAAGGGAGATGAAGGTAAATAAAGAAACTAAGTTCCAAAGTGGAATACACAGGATTAAAGACAACGCAAAAAAAGCATCTCACTGAAAAGAATTTCAATTGTGAACTAGTGAAGAAAGCAGCTGAGAACAATGAAAACCTGAAGAAAACAAAGGGCCATCTCAAAGAAAGAATATAATTTATGACACTCAGAAAGGAAGATGGTACTGTGACAAGAAATAGAATACATCTATTAAGACAAAGAAATACAGAAGCACCAAAAAAGTTCTTCCCATATAGAAGCTGTGCATTATACACTGCTGGACAATTGCTAAGGACGGATTCATAAACGGCTATATAGCGCATAAAAAAATAGGTGTGGTTGGATGCCAAGTGATATAAAATAATGTCAGAATGCCAGGACACTACAAGAAAGACAATTTATTGTGCTCTGAAATCCAGAAGGCTTTGGAACGTGTTCAAGGGACAAACAGGCCATTTTGTGCAGAATACGTAAATGTGGAAAAAATGCAATTACCGTCCGCAGGCGTTCCGGCATAAGATGTCAATACGGGATATGGCCACCATGGAGGACGATGCAAGATTCCACACGTCGTGTCATGCTTTGCACAACATTATCAAGCAGCTGTTGGGGTAATTTATCCCATTCCTCTGTCAGTGCACGGATGAGGGTGTCCTTGTTTATTGGAGGGCATTGGCGACTAGCAAGACTCCTCCCCAAAGCATCCCACACATTTTCAATGGGATTCAGATCTGGAGAACGTGCTGGCCATACGAGGAGTTGAATATCCTCGCTCTCAAGACACTCCTGGACAGCAACTGTTCGATGACATGTTATGTTGTCGTCCATGAAAATGAATCTATCACCGACAGCACCGCGGAACATGCGAACATGAGGTAGCAGATCATCATTAATGTATCGTTGGCCAGTTATAGTCCCAGTTGGAAGCACATAGAAGGACGTACAGCCATTGATCATGATGCTAGCCCATACCATGACACTACATGTCGGATATCGGACCCTTTCCTGTATGTTTGCCGGACAATATGCAGTACCACTATCACGCCAGATCAGTTGTCGTCGACAATCAGACGATAGACTGTATTTACTCTCATCTGAGAAGAGGACAGCAGACCAGTCATTATCAGTCCAATTGCGATGTTGATGGCACCATTGCAAACGGGCGGTAAGGTGACATCTGGACAATGGGATGCACACAACAGGACGACGGGCGTATAGTCCTCCTTCATGCAAACGTCTGGCGACAGTTTTTCGGGAGATCCGCTTGCCAGTAGCAGCCATAAACTGATTTTCTACCTCACTAGCTGTGCTGCGCCGGTGTCTTTTTGTTGATAGCACTATGTACCGATCTTCTGCAGGTGTCGTACTGCGAACACGACCTCCCCCGTGATGTTTGCTACACTCTCCATTTTTTTAAAATGATTTCCAAAGCCTTGAAACAGCACTGTGGCTGACGTCAAGCTCCCTGGCAACATCTGTTATTTTTCGCCCTTCTTCAATCTTGCCAATAATATGGCCACGCGTAAAATCATCTAGGTGATGACGGGAAGACATACTGAAAATTGCAAGTTCGTCAATTGATTCTTTCCCTTTCAACTTTGCGTTTGAACAACAACGGTCAATACGCGTCGAATCCTTTATATCTCTTATCAGCGCTATGACGTCACGAACAAGTTCGGCAATCCAAAATTTGCATTCGCACAACACGTCTTACTGTATCCCGCACTTACGCTAATTTCCACATTTTCCTGCCTTCCATTTTATGGTTGCTATCGTTGCTATTGTCATCCGTCCTTAGCAATTGTCCGGCGGTGTATTAAGAGCATGAAATGGGGAAGAACTCCAGGAGAAGATGGAATTACCATGGTCATCGTTCAAAAGAAGCGAGTGAAGTAATTGAAACTACACCTGGTCCAAATTTTCACAAGACCCTTCAATGAAAGTAAGAATCCTGATTACTGGAGCAATGCTGCACCAATCCTACTACAGGGTGTTTCATTTGTAGGAGGCTGCGAGTTATTGTTTATTACAGACATAATGCACAACGTTGGCAAACGTAATTGCGGTAGTACATACTGTAGTTTGAAAGATGTCCAGTGTATTGTATCACAACAAATGCCAAAAGTGGTCGCCTCCTTCCTGCAGGCACCTGGCACTCCATGTTTGTGAATGTCTCAATTAGCAGAGCGTGGCTGATGTTGCCAACTGCAGCAGTGATGTTTACTTTCAGTTGCTGAAGGGTGCATGGTTTATTGGCATAGACCTTTCCCATCAACATGCCACACAAAAAGACATCTGGGGGACTGAGATCTGGAGACCTTGGTGGCCATAGAGTATGCAATCTTCGAAGAAGTTGGTTACAACTGACATAGACCTTTCGGACGTGTGACAAGTTGCCCCGTCTTGCAGGAAGTAGCCACGTTGTGACTCAATGTCGTCCAACTGAATACGTGCCAATAATTTCACAGTACATGTCTGTGTTCACAGTCGTTTAGAAAAATACGGGCCCTACGGCTCACCACACTGACCTCAAGATTGGACATGGTGCACCACACAAGCACATATTCTGAGAATGGACATACCAAGACAGGTGCAATCACGCTTTGTCTGTGAAAATGTTATGTCCAAGGATGTCATTATTTTCAGGCATGAAGGTATTAAACCAGTTACAGCATGACACCGTTTTTAAGAAATTGGGCCCCTGCAGGTCCTGCACTACGGACATTCAATATGGGCGAATGCTCCCTTTTTTTTGCTGCCCTGTGGCAAGTCGAAGGTGATGACAAGCCGATTTCTTGAGACAGTCGCCACAAGGACTTGCTTGGTGAGTTAAGCAACCTGTTACGTACATCCTGCACTGTTTCCTTGGTCATTACGGGATGGCGACCCCCATGGACATACACCAACATGCCTGTTGTCATTCATGTCTTTTCACCACCTCCTGTATTGCATTTTTTTTGACAGCGATGCAACATCAAACTGCTTCCTGAAATGTGAGTGAATAACCTTGAATGATCCCATAGTCCGATTTGATTTGACCAAGAACATTTTCTGCTCAGTTCTGCACATGTTTACCACACTGAGACTGGCTGTGAACCGAGATTATTAGGGTGGGGGAAACTGAACGTCGGAAGTTGGCAATGGTTCCTATGGCAGCCACAATGTGGCACTAGGCAGGTGAGACAAGCAGGAGAAATGCTGCATTTAAGCATGTTTTTAACCATTACCAGGGTTCATACCCTTTTCTGTGGAAAAAAATAAGGACTTTCTAAGGACCTACACTGCAACTGATATTTTGCGTCACTGGAATATCACCAGGTGTGTGTGTGTGTGTACACTATGTGTATATACATATGTAGGGGATTAAACAGTGCTAGTGGCCATTTACCAGGCATTTTGCCCCAAATATAAACTACTTTGCCCACAAAGAACAAAATTAAATGCACGCTGAAAAAAAGGACAAGCAGGAGACAGCGACAATGAAGCAAGGTGAATTGAGTAGAGCAGTAGACACTAGATAGATCAGACCACACGAGACAACTGACACCATAAATTGTTAAGTCAAACAGAACCCCCCCCCCTTGCTTTGACCATCTGACCCCTTCTTAAAAAAAAGACACACAACACAGATGCTAATCCCACTGGTAAGGTCAGGCAAGGTAAGTCATGCAGGCTACAATGGGAAAAGTGGGAGGTGGGGGTGTTGAGGTCATTTCTAAGATCATTCTAGGGGGTTATCTTCCTTCAATGAGCTAGATGAAAGCTCCCCTGGTGAACGAGTTAGCATATTTACAGACACACAAACAAAAATGGAGGCAGGGTTGCAATGGCCATTACTGCAGCACAAAAACAAGACGGGGAGGAAGGGGGGGCATTTGTTTTAAAAAATAAGGACTTTTAAGGTCCTTAGAAATCGAAATCAAAAATAAGTTCTCAAGTACTTTTAAGGATCGTATGAACCCTGCATTACTCCTCCATCAGAACTAGTGCATGATTCATGAATTTGTCGACAAGTGGGATCAAAACTGAACTTGGAGAGAACGGAATTGATGTAACAGGCTTTTACAAAAACTGAAGATAAGTAAATATCTTATACGAACAAAAAATTTGTGTTTCCGGGTCACATAGTGATCATTCACACTGAAAATTTTTAGTTAGAAATAAATATCTTTACTTATGGACCTAAATACCATTACGTACCTTATGATCTATAGCCGACATGAAGCACATTGTTGGTGTGTAAATTTATTTTCTTTGTGGACACACTGATAAACCCAACCATGCCGTGATTCTTCCAACTATAACTCCCTTGGTAGGTGAAACATCTGAATTTATTTTTCAAGTCATAACTGGTTGTGCAACAACTGCATGTGGACATTGATGGAATGAGAAATGTTACAGGCATGTACATAATATGTTCTTGGCATTTAGAGTGTTGGAATCAATGTGCAATAATGTGTACACATGAATGAGAGAATAAATCCAGATGTTTCACCTACCGATGGAGTTACAGTTGGGAGAATCACGGCATGGTTGGGATTCATCAGTGTGTCCACAAAGAGAATAAACTGACACACCAACAATGTAATGTGCTGCATGTCGGCTATGGGTTATAAGGTACGTAATGGTATTTAGGTCCATAAGTGAAGATATTTATTTCTAACTATAGAACTGAAGATTTATCAACTGATGGGGAAAAGCTGGAGATAATTACCTACATTTACTCTGGATAACAGAATCAAGCAAGGGCCACATCGAAGGAGAAATTAATAGGCATGTAAGAGTTGGTTGGACAGTATTTGGAAGAAACAAAACAATCTTCAACAGCACATAAAAGAAATCCTCTAGTAGTTGCTTACAAATCAGAGATATGGAGCTTAACTAAACAAGTTAGTAAAATCATGCAATGCATTGATTATGATACGCTTTCCAACATACCAGAAATCATTACTCAAGTTGTCACTCAAGTTATGAGGATAGTGGCTGTGGAATAAATCTCGGTCTTGTGCCCTTAAATTTGATCCCATTTCGATGATATTCTACAGAACCAGTTCAGTATACCTCCGAAATAACATGATAAAGTTTTGTCGGAATGGAAGCATTTTTACGTAAGTTATGATGCATAAGGGCTATGGAATAGATTCCGCTCCTGTGTTCTAACCTTTGACCCCATTTTGCCCATTTTCAATAGGATCCGTTGACCCCATTTCGCCCATTTAATAGGTAGGCCCCTACAACATACTAACATTTCATCCAGATCGAAGAATTTTTACGCAAGTTATGATGCATAATGGCGATGGAAATGATTCCGCACCTATGTCCTGACCTTTGACCCCATTTCGCCCATTTTCAATAGGGTTTGTCCCCAGGTGGTCCCCTACCATATACAAAAATTTAATCGAAATCGAACCTTTTTTACGTTAGTTATGATGCATAAGAGCAGTGGAATGGATCCCGCTCCTATGTGCTACCCTTTGACCCCATTTCGTTCACGTTCAATAGGGTTCCTTCCCAGGTGATCCCCTTCCACATACTAAAAGTTCATCGAAATCGAACGATTTTTATGCGAGTTATCATGCGGACGAACATACACACACAAAGCGTGATGTAATGAGGCAGATGGGAATCGCGACTATCTGCTCGCAAGAGTGTGAAGTCATAAAACTTTAATAGGATCCACACACAACGCATGAAGTAATGAGACAGATGGTGTGACTGCGCGCCAACATTTCAAGCGTGAGATTGTGACGTCATAAGATCGTCCCCAGGTGGTCCCCTAACACATAATAAAATTTCATCGAAATCGAACCATTTTTACGCACGTTATGACGCATAAAGGCAATGGAATGCATCCCGCTCCTATGTCCTGACCTTTGACCCCACTTCACCCATTTTCAATAGGGTTTATTCCCAGGTGGTCCCCTACAATATACTAAAATTTCAATGACATCGAACGATATTTACGCAAGTTATGATGCATAAGGGCAATGGAATGGATCCCGCTCCTATGCCATGACCTTCGACCCCAGTTCACCCATTTTTAATAGGGGGTCATTCCCAGGTAGTCCCCTACAATATGCTAAAATTTCATCGACATCGAACCATATTTACGCAAGTTATGACGCATAAGGGCTATGGAATGGATCTCGCTCCTATGCCATGACCTTTGACCCCATTTCGTCCATTTTCAATAGGGTTCGTCCCCAAGTGGTCCCCTACTACATACTAAAATTTCATCGAAATCGAACCATTTTTACACTAGTTATCGTGCCGACAGACGGACGGACGCACAAAGCTGGAGCATATACGCTTCTTCAACCTACGGTTGGAAAGCGTAAAAAGACACACAAAGGCCGCAGGCAACTGGAAAGAAGTGCGGAGAGATGCATACTTGATGTAACCAGGAAAGATGAACTCGTGGATCAGGAAAATGACAAGAGTGGAAGACATTATGATCAGAGTAAAATCACTGAAATGACAATGGGATGGACAATGTTACCAGAACTAACCATGGATGGACATCTGCAATATTAGACTGGATACCAAGAGGCTGAAAATGACCCTGTGGGAGATGGGTGGACAAAATTCGAAAGCATGCTGGAGTGACATGGAGGTGGCTAGCTCATGACAGAAAGTCGTGGCAGAAACTTGGAGACTTTCATCCAGCAGTGGAATGATAATAATTGACGATGACATATTATACATATATATATACACTAATATTATAGTTAGGGTGTGAAGTACTCACCTTTCACACATATCAAAAATAAATAGACAGAAGCAGCCAAACACTACAGATGTTAGGTAACGCCAGTAACTTCTCAGTCTGTTTCGTTCAACATCATCCTGTTAAAAAAACCACATTTTATTAGATGTACAAATAAGTTTTAAAGTGTTTTAAGACAATGCAACATGTAATTTGAGAGGAAACAATACCTTTACGAATCGAAATATGCACCGTCGTTATCTATCGCCTTCTGCCATCGGTCAAGCAGCTGAAAGATTCCAGCCAGAAAGCATACTTCGTCGTGTGACGCGAAGAAGTCGTCAACCCATTTTTGCACTTCGTCACATGTCCAGAACCATACAGCAGACAAACCATATTGCATCGATCAGAACAAATGACAGTCTAAAGGGGCTATGTCAGGACTATACACCGGGAGCTCCAAAATTTCCCAGCCAAGCATCAATAACGTTTCCTTAACCAATTTCGTGACGTGTGGACTAGCGCTGTCACGTAGTAATTTCAAAGGAAGTAACCCTTTGCCTTTGAATGGACGTTTCTGACAGATTTCCTGGTTCAATCGCAGCTATTGTTGCTTGTAGCGATCAGCAGTAACAGTTTGACCCTGTTCCAATAGTTCATTATAGAGCACACCCTTCATATCCCACCAGATGCACAGCAGAACTTTCTTGGAGGGAATATTGCATTTCGGTGTCGAAGTCGTTGCTTCACTGGGGTTGGGCTGAAATTTTTCCTGCCACTTGGGCTGAAATTTTTTTCTTAGTAAGCATCTCATCACTCATTCTTCCAACATGGCCAAACCATGGAAGCATATTAGTCTCCACCTTGCTAACAACATTTTGCTTCACATTACACAACTCCAACACATCTTCATTCGTCATACGATCACAACATATCTTGCCACAACCCCCCCCCCGTAAGTAACACATTTCTCCAGGACATAAACGACTCCTATGTTTCTTTTGTGGTACCCAGGTTTTACTACCATACATCAGAGTAGGAACAATTACACTTTCATACACAGTCATGCGGGACTCCCTTGAGAACCCATCATTCCTGTGAAAACCTCCCAGAGCAGTTATGACTTTCAATGAAGAATTCACTCTCCTACTAATTTCACCATCCAATTTGTTCTTATATTTGCACTTTTAAGGTATTAACCTCTTGCAAAGTGCGCATAGTTTACGTGCAATTCATAAATGAAAAAAAAAAAAAAACATTAGAAAGTACCACGTACTCACCATAAAGATCATGGTAACCTCCAATGACAACACACTTCCAACACGTCATTCATCGTGATGTAACTGGGCTTCCAAGGTTTACAGACTTCTTGCTTACGCTTCTTACTTCTTACTTCCGGGTGTGAAACATCGTATTTTTTTTTCCTTAGCCTTATGAGATGTTACTCTAAAGCTTGTCAATTCCATAAAAATCACACATACAACTCATTCATACAATTCAAGTAAAAACTATGTACATAACCTTACATTCATAGGTGATTAAACCTTGGTCAACTGTAATTATCAAACTCCTCCTTCTGTTTCACAACCTCTGCCACTCCCACTGCAAGTGTCACACCCATTCAGCCCCTCACATCCAATCCTCTAGTACTTTCAACAGGCCTCTGTCATCTTCAGGAGGCAGGTGTGCCTCACCCGCCCACCACAGCTCAAGTGAGCAGAGCCATCGAGGCATGGGCCCCAGTCGCTATCTCTGAATCGTTGTGTCTCTGGCGCCATCTATTGTCCCTGCTGCTCTTTTTTCCCTCTTTCTTTTATGCTGCTGTTAAATTGAACAGCAGCGTAAAAGAAAGAGGGAAAAAGAGCAGCAGGGACAATAGATGGCGCCAGAGACACAACGATTCAGAGATAGCAACTTTTACGCTGCTGTTCAATTTTAAAAATGTTCAATTTTAAAAATTGAACAGCAGCGTAAAAGAAAGAGGGAAAAAGAGCAGCAGGGACAATAGATGGCGCCAGAGACACAACGATTCAGAGATAGCGACTTTTACGCTGCTGTTCAATTTTAAAAATTGAACAGCAGCGTAAAAGAAAGAGGGAAAAAAAGAGCAGCAGGGACAATAGATGGCGCCAGAGACACAACGATTCAGAGATAGCGACTGGGGCCCATGCCTCGATGGCTCTGCTCACTTGAGCTGTGGTGGGCGGGTGAGACACACCTGCCTCCTGAAGATGACAGAGGCCTGTTGAAAGTACTAGAGGATTGGATGTGAGGGGCTGAATGGGTGTGACACTTGCAGTGGGAGTGGCAGAGGTTGTGAAACAGAAGGAGGAGTTTGATAATTACAGTTGACCAAGGTTTAATCACCTATGAATGTAAGGTTATGTACATAGTTTTTACTTGAATTGTATGAATGAGTTGTATGTGTGATTTTTATAGAATTGACAAGCTTTAGAGTAACATCTCATAAGGCTAAGGAAAAAAATACGATGTTTCACACCCGGAAGTAAGAAGTAAGAAGCGTAAGCAAGAAGTCTGTAAACCTTGGAAGCCCAGTTACATCACGATGAATGACGTGTTGGAAGTGTGTTGTCATTGGAGGTTACCATGATCTTTATGGTGAGTACGTGGTACTTTCTAATGTTTTTTTTTTATCCAATTTGTTCTCTCTGTCAAACATGCTTCCTAAATACACAAACTCATTCACTTGGTCAATCATGGTGCCATTTAGACTTACGTTACATCCAGTACTACCAGTTCCCCGCTCAAAAACCATACCTTTGATTTTTCCCTTATTAATACTCAGTTTGAATTTCATGCAAACTTTGTACATCCAGGACAACATACCCTGCAACTCACTTTTGCTCTCTGCCAACAGGACAGTGTCATCTGCATACAGCAATCTGCACACACAAATATCACCAAGACATAAACCAGTATTATCTATTTTGGCATAACACATGCATGCATCCATAAATATATTAAGCAGCCATGGTGGCATTACACAATCTTGCCTGACTCCTGCACCAATAGAAAACCATTTTGATAAAATGCCATTTACTCGTACACAAGCTCTACTGCCAGCATACATGGCTTTTACACTATTAAGTAGATTCGAAGTAACACCATATTCATTCAATACCTTCCACAGAAGTGTCCTATTTACTCTATTGTAAGCTTTCTCTAAATGTATGAAGGCAGTAAAAATTTGGTTAGTGCACCCTTTACCAGGCATGAAACCACTCTGAACATACCACACTTTCTCTGATGTAAGACTCCGTACTTTTTCAATAATGACTTTACCAAACACTTTCCCTGGCACACTCAGTAGGCTAATACCACGATAGTTCTTGCAGTCAGTCTGATCACCTTTTCCCTTATACAAGGGAACAATGACAGCATCCTTCCAACCCTGAGGGACCATTCCTAACTCCCAGCACAACTGGCAAATTTCAATTAAGCAGTCAATTACAGAGTCACGACCATATTTCAACATCTCGGCAGTTATGCCATCAATTTTTCAGAGCCTTACCATTCTGATAAAAAAATTTAGAGCTTTGCACACTTCTTCTCTTGAGATCGCTCCTGTGCTCTAATCTTTCACTGTGACAACATCTGCTTCTGCCTCAGAATCACCTTTGCTTTCCTGATCTAATAACTCACAGAAGTATTCACCCCATCTTTCACTTAACTCATTGGGCTCCCATATCATTTCCCCAATCTCATTCTTCACACAACTTACAACTTTGTTTCCATTATTTTCCTCGGAGTCTCACGTACTTCCAGAAGTCTTTCTATCTTTCCAAAAAGCCAATTCAAGCCTTTTCACCTTCTCCTTCCTATCTTTTGCTTTACTCTGGCAAACCAGCTTAGCTGCTTCACGCGTTTTACAGTGGTATTCATCCACAGAAACTCTACCTTGCAACATCCCTAAATAGGCATCCTTCTTTCTCTTTACTGCCTCTTTAATCTCATAATTCCACCAACCATCACCTCTATTGTTACCCACTACTGTGGTACCACAGACATCCTCAGCAGCAGTGACAACACAGTTCTTAAAACATTCCCACTTCTTTTCTACATCTTTCTCGCACGACTTCAGTTCCTTCAGTCATTCTCTGAGTAAGTTAGCATAATGTTCATGATCTTCAGGAAGACTTTCAACCTTTCTTCTTTCAACCATAGGCCTCTTCCTATTCCTCCAACCAACATTCAGTTTCACTCTTGACACTACCAAGTAACGATCAGAGTCAACATCCGCACCTCTCATCATACGAGTGTCAACAATTAAGTATTTCAGACACTGATCGTAAACAACAAAATCTATAACACTCTTTTGACCAAGAGTACGATTTTCACAAGTATATGTGTGGATATACTTGTGGTTTAAAAACGTATTAGATATACACAACCCATTCTCAATGCACAGTTCAATTAACCTTTCACCATTATCATTTACACAAGGATCATTAAACTTACCCAGAACATTGTCAGAAATCGCATTTTGCACTCCTACTCGAGCATTGAAATCCCCTCTATAATAACTTTCTCTTTAGCACCAAACGGCTCAAAACAGCTTTTAGCTCATCCCAGAAATCCTCCTTCCTATCAGAAGGTTCCGAGTCACAAGGAGCACACACTACAACAATTACTATTATCTGAAGTTTCACTTTTATGACCACACACTTACCATGCCACTCACTTCTTCTATCCCAATTTCCTTCCTTTTGGTTTCACTTACACACAGCACATCTAATTTATACTTATTAATTTCTTCAATCACCTCATTCATCTTGCCATTTATACCTCTAGCATTCCATACACCAATCTTACACTCACTCAACCGTGATCTCTTTTTCATGCGCCTTTTAGAAATTCCAGGTCTATTCTGTGGTGGACCATCCTTCTCAAGTGTGGTAGGTCCACCGCATCCCACACTTAAGTCATTTTTTTCATTTCTTTGTGTCTTTTTAATCGGGTAAATACATCAGTGTGGGGGATCAGCCCACAGCTGACGGTTCCAGTTGGTCATTCAACCTACGAATTCTGGAACAAAACCCAGTGAATTGGGGTCCTTTCGCCAATGTCGCACAGAACTAGCTGGCACCTCTCCAAGATTCATAGAGGCCCTTGTTGCTGTTCTGCACGCCATTGCCCACAGAGCGCCCCGAGGAGGCAAACCCCTCTCTCACTAAGACCCCGAATTCCCCTCATGGCAGTTGTTTGATGAATTGAATCCTGTATAGCACCCATTTTCCTTCTCCAGTCACCATTTGATCCAGGAACAGATTAGTTTTGTCTAAGATACACTCCTCATCAGTCTATCCATTCATTTCTTAGCCAATAAATGGTGTGGTGCCCATTGATCCAATTTTTTGACCATTCTAATAGCCTTAATTATCCTCATGGCAGTTATTTGATGAACTGAACCCTGTATAGCACTCATTTTCCCCAGTCACCACTTGATCCAAGAACAGATTGATATTGTATCAAACTTGCAAAGATACACTCTCATCCGTCTATCCATTCGTTTCATATCCAATAAGTGACGTGGTGCCCATTGATCCAGTTTTGGGACGATTCCAATAGCCTGAATTATCTTCATGGCAGTTGTTTGTTGAACTGAATCCTGTATAACCCCCATTTTTCTTCTCCTGTCACTATTTGATCCAAGAACTGATTGGTTTCATACCAAACTTGCCAAGATGCACTTTTTATCAGTCTAAATATTCGTTTCTTAGCTGATAACTGATGTGGTGCCCATCGATCCAACTTTTGAACCATTCCAATAGGCTTAATTCATCTCATCAAAGATTTCGAGGAACTGAAAGTCCATCAACAATATCCTCATGGGTTCGATGAGGGTCAGACTCAATTATAGCCTATTATTTCTTCACCATGGATTTCCGAAGTGCGTCCTGAACTGAGTTATCTTCCAAGTGTCTCACCAACGAAGCGAAACACAGCCAACCAATCCCAGTACATTCATTCACTTATAGAATCCATCACATATAGAGTGCATATGTTCCCATGTGCCTCATTGGCAGTATTTGTTTTGTCAAACGAAAATAGCAAACACTGGCGAATGGATGTCCTTTATCAAAACCCATATTTACACCTCCAGTTCTACATACTAAATGAGTTGCAATTGCGAAAGCTTCAGTTTTTATCCCTAGCTCCAGTTGGCTGACTGCAGTTTGTTGCCACCTGCCCTATGCTTTGGAAGCCTAATACAAAGCATCCTTGCCAGCAACCCTAAATAGTGAGAACTTAATCACTTACTCAATATAATTTTCACCACAAAAAATAACAACTTTCCAGAAAATAAAATTGCAAATGGAACACATAGAAAAATGCTGGAGGATCACACCATAAGTTTTACAAACAAGACAATACAGTAAAATATTCTAACCTTTCTTCCATCCTAATTTGGAGTTAGGGAAGCATGAAAAGCAAAAGAGTTACACATCTTAAGTAGAGATTATTGACATAACACAATGAATTAAGTAATAATATCTTCTAAAAATTAATGCAACAGTATTCATGGCAGCAAACCAAATACCTGCAGGTAAAGTTGTCTACTTCACAAGCACCTGCAGAGTTTTAAGAGAACTGGAAAGGTTATTTGATGCCAAAACTCTTTCAAAAAATATGTACTGTTTTCATTTAATAAGTATTTCAGCAAAAATGCTAGGACAGAATTAACTTACCTCAGAAGTACTGCATGGATAAAAAAAACAAAAACAAGTTATACAAGTACACTGGAAGTAATGAAATTCTATGAATTATAGAATGACAACAAGCATGATGCCCAAATTTGCATGGGGACCTATCTACATAATACTTATACTCACTTCTTACAGTCTTTAAGGCTCTAAAGGGAAGGTAAATAGTTGACCTATCTACATAATACTTATACTCACTTCTTACAGTCTTTAAGGCTCTAAAGGGAAGGTAAGAAGCATTTTCATACACTGTCTTAAAAAAAATAACATTAAAATTTATTATTAACATTTACTAACCGCAAGCGATCATAGAACGTCGGCAAATGCAAATAGCTGTGTGCGATAATAGCCAACTGCAGCGCCATCCAACAGCTGTGAGCGGTTACGGTTGCCCGGAAGAGCTTGGGTCCATGACCTCATGGGGTCTGTGCCACACCCAAACTCTACCATCAGCTCAAAACAACCGGTAGCATGACTCATCAGACCATGGCACATAAAGACACCCCACACATGTATGGAACCATCACCAGCTTGCACAGTGTCTTGTTGAGAGTTTGAGTCCATGACCTCATGGGGTCTGTGCCACACCCAAACTCTACCATCAGCTCAAAATAACTGGTTTCATGACTCATCAGCTTCCCACTTGCAAACATTTACAAAAAAAAACAAAAACGGAATGAGCTCAAAGCGTGGGACTTTCAACATTCATTTGTTATACGCTGAGTGATCACTGAAATGTGGCCACCCCTATCAAAAGTGGATGTGGCTTGTTGGCCACTTGATCTATGAGAGGGCACGATTAGTTGATACATTGAATGATCACTGAAAAAAGTGGATGCGGCCCGTTGGCCACTTGATCTATGAGAAGGCACTATTAGTTGACACATCAAATGATCACTGAATTGTGACCACCCCATCAAAAGTGGATGCGGCCCATTGGCCACTTGATCTATGAGAGGGCACGATTAGTTGATACATCGAATGATCACTAAATTGATTGTGACCACCCTATCAAAAGTGGATGTGGCCCGTTGGCCAGGGCACAATTAGTTGATACATCGAATGATCACCTATTAGTTGATACATCAAATGATCACTGAATTGTGACCACCCTATCAAAAGTGGATGCGGCCCATTGGCCACTTGATCTAGGAGAGGGCACGATTAGTTGATACATCGAATGATCACTAAATTGATTGTGACCACCCTATCAAAAGTGGATGTGGCCCGTTGGCCACTTGATCTATGAGAGGGCACGATTAGTTGATACATCGAATGATCACTAAATTGATTGTGACCACCCTATCAAAAGTGGATGTGGCCCGTTGGCCACTTGATCTATGAGAGGGCACGATTAGTTGATACATCAAATGATCACTGAATTGATTGTGACCACCCTATCAAAAGTGGATGTGGCCCGTTGGCCACTTGATTTATGAGAGGGCATGATTAGTTGACACATCGAATGTTCACTGAATTGTGACCACCCCTATCAAAAGTGGATGTGGCCCGTTGGCCACTTGATCTATGAGAGGGCACAATTAGTTGATACATCGAATGATCACCAAATTGTGACCACCTTATCAAAAGTGGATGCGGCCTGCTGGCCACTTGATCTACGAGAGGGCACAATTAGTTGATACATCGAATGATCACCAAATTGTGACCACCCCTATCAAAAGTAGATGTGGCCCGTTGGCCACTTGATCTATGAGAGGGCACAATTAGTTGATACATCGAATGATCACCAAATTGTGACCACCTTATCAAAAGTGGATGCGGCCCGTTGGCCACTTGATCTATGAGAGGGCACAATTAGTTGATACATCGAATGATCACCAAATTGTGACCACCCCTATCAAAAGTGGATGTGGCCCATTGGCCACTTGATCTATGAGAGGGCACAATTAGTTGATACATCGAATGATCACCAAATTGTGACCACCTTATCAAAAGTGGATGCGGCCTGTTGGCCACTTGATCTATGAGAGGGCACAATTAGTTGATACATCGAATGATCACCAAATTGTGACCACCCCTATCAAAAGTGGATGTGGCCCGTTGGCCACTTGATCTATGAGAGGGCACAATTAGTTGATACATCGAATGATCACCAAATTGTGACCACCTTATCAAAAGTGGATGCGGCCTGTTGGCCACTTGATCTATGAGAGGGCACAATTAGTTGATACATCGAATGATCACCAAATTGTGACCACCCCTATCAAAAGTGGATGTGGCCCGTTGGCCACTTGATCTATGAGAGGGCACAATTAGTTGATTGATGTAGCATATATAAGGTGTGAGTAGAGCAGTAAATAGTAAAATTTGGAGCGTAATGGTTAAATGGAAGGATTTATCGGACTTTGAGAAAAGACACATTGTGGGAGCTCGGAGAGCAGGTGCCTCGCTTTCCCAAACGGCTGAACCAGGGGTTGTGTTCACGAGCTGCCGTAGTTGAAGTGTATCAGCACTGGTGTAAAAACAATGACCTGGAGGCAAAACTGCACAGGACAGCAGAAAGGTGGAGGTGAGAGATGAGCGCTGGGTCCGACGACTTGTACAGGCCTACAGACGCAACACTGTTCAACAGAGGTCAACCTGGAACAATATCTGTCATGACCATGCATTTACACATTACCACATAAGGGCAGATGACCCCAATGACATCCTCTCCTGCCCACGGTTCATCTGTGCAGGAGACTCGACTCACCTGATGCAAAGATCGTGCAAGTTGGACATTAGATGATTGGAAAAAAGTGTGCTGGTCTGATGAGTAGCATTTTTTTTTTATCCCACTCTGCGGATGGTCATGTATGCATTTGGCACAAACAACACGTGGCACTCAATCCATCCTGCATGGTCTCCACAGTGCAAGCCGGTGAAGGCGGTTGTATAGTGTGGGGCATGTTTACCTGGCAAGAACTTGGATCCCAGGTGCACGTGGAACAACGTATGACTGGCGCTCACTATCATGAATTGCTTGCTGACTGTGTACAACCAACAATGCTGCACTTTTCCCTGAACCGCAACGGTGTCTTTCAAGATTACAATGTGCCGAGCCACAGGCCGTGCAGGAATGGTTTGAGGAACATCGTTTCAGACTTCCAGCATATTGACTTGACTCCCAAACTCCCATGGCATGAATTCCATAAAACACTTTATGGGGATCTTCAGGAAGACGCTTTGACGTCTGTAAGTTCTGTTTTACACATTCTGTAAAGTGGATACAGTCTGTGGTGGTGCATTAACTTATTCAATTAAAATATAAATCCGTTAAAAGTCATAAAGGTGTTACTCACGGAAGTGCGTGT
This sequence comes from Macrothele yani, assembly GCA_039090855.1. Classification (NCBI taxonomy): domain Eukaryota; kingdom Metazoa; phylum Arthropoda; class Arachnida; order Araneae; family Macrothelidae; genus Macrothele; species Macrothele yani. The sequence continues at coordinate 70,483,104 of CM077000.1, read as the reverse complement.
TCAGTCCAACGTTAGTAGTTATTGAGTTTCTTTGTCCAAAGTTGTATCTTGCTTCAATATGGTCAGTTGTTAGGGTTAGTTCGAGAGCCATTTCGTCATAAGTTGTACCCTACTTCGGTTATGTCCAGATGTTAGGGTTAACTCTGTTCTGGCTGTGTCGACATCATATTGAATGGGTAAAGGTTTCCAGATAATAATTAAAGATTCTTGAGTTAAGGGTTACTATTTACATACCACTTGAAGTTCCACGTCGTACTTGGCCATTAGGGCTATCTCGTGGAATTGCTGAGGAAGTCTTCAAGTTAGGTCATGTTCGTAAAAAATTTAAAAGCTTTAAAAGATTCCAGTTAAAATCGTTATATACACCACCTCATACCGTCCACAGTCTCAATCATCGGACGCGCATTTCACCTAGGCTCTACCCTGGCGTTTTCAACGGAGACTTCACACCCTCTGTCGAAGTCTGCTATATGGATAGCAGACTTCGACAGAGGGTGTGTTTTTCGTTTTATTGAAATGAGAATACAAAAATGTGCATGCAATCATTTATAAGAAAGCAAAGGAGGGTGCAAAAGTTTTTTTTTTTTTTTTTATTTAGAAGAGGGTAGCAGTCATGCAGTATGGTATGATCAGGATCACTGCCATGAAGGTTGTAGTAATTGTTAATTTGAACTGCATGTCTCTACAGCAGTTTTTAGCGCATCTCTACCTAGATTATCACTGGAATGATTTTTACTCAAATTGTCACAAGATGATTTTTCATTATCTATCACATATAATTCAAAATATTCAAACACATGAAAATCTTGGCTTACCATTAAGTGCTCCCCACAGAATACAAGCCAGAAGGAAAGTAAAGATGCATAGAAATATCCCTGTCGTATGTCACTTAATAGAAGCATAAAAGGCATCTCTATCCACAAAGTAAGATATTCCAGAGGCACTGTAAAAAAAGAAAAATATTAAACTGCTTGAACACAGCACACAATAAAGTAAATGCAGCCAAAGTCATATATGAGGGTTGTACCAAAAGTAATGCAAAAGTGTTTTGAATAATATATGTTCATATAACATATGATATATATGCAATAGCGGTATAACTATACCATCGGTATAACTATACCGCCAATAGCGGTATAACTATACCATCGGGATTAGAGGAAATTCTATCCCACACTCACTAACCCGCTTGGCCAGCGTGGTGAGTTATGGCCAAACCCCTCCAAAATGATTCCACAACTTAAATCTTGGCCCTCAGTCTCCGGCAGCTGGAATGTACCTGGCCAAGGCAGCGGCCAGTGCGACATGAAGGCAGAGGGTGCTAAGAATCCTCGGAGGACCGGACTAGGCTGCCATCTGATGCTGACCTTGGCTACGTACAACGGACGCTCCCTATCTTCTGATTCAAGGCTTCTTGAATTGGAAGAGGAACTACAAAGGATCAAGTGGGACATCGTGGGGCTAAGTGAGGTAAGGAGAAAAGGAGAAGATCTCATCGAACTGAAAAGTGGACATCTCTTCTACTATCGTGGGACAGATACTGGCAGAACTAGTGGTGTTGGATTTATAATAAACAAGAAACTGAAGGATAAAGTTGTAGAAGTTGAAAGTTCCTCTGACAGAGCTGCACGACTCGTTATCCAACTCTCGAAGAGATACCAGGCTCAGATTATTCAAACTTATGCACCCACCACAAGTCATCCTGAAGAAGAAATTGAAGAATTTTATGAGGAAATTTGTCATCTAAATAATAAAGGTAAGCAGCACTTGAAAATAATTATGGGAGATTTCAATGCAAAAATAGGGCAACGGCAACAGAATGAAACTTCAGTAGGTAAATTCGGTCACGGCAACAGAAACCAGCGTGGAAATACTCTCGTTGAGTTTGCAGAGGCAGAAGGGTTTTTCATCTTGAACTCCTTCTTCAAGAAAAAGCCACACAGGAAATGGACATGGAGACATCCAAATGGGACGACAAGTGAAATTGATTTTATTATGTGTAACAAAAAATTCGTCATAGAAGACTGCAGTGTGCTAAACAAGTTCAACACAGGTAGTGACCATAGATTGGTGAGATGTAAGATGCACCTCAACACCAAACTTGAACGTGGCAAGCTCATAAGACAAACAAAATCTATTGACATAACCAACCTTAAAAAACACCATAATACCTTCAAGTTGGAACTGAAGAACAGGTTCTCTGCTTTAGAAGGCCTAACATCGGAAGAAGTGGACATCTCTGAAGTTAACAGAAAAGTAACCAAAGCTCTTATGGAAACAGCAACAAAATTAGCTGGGTCTAAGAACAAGTTGCATGTAAACAAATTATCAGGAAAAACGAAAATGTTGATGCAAAAAAGAAGAGAGATGAGGACAACTAAAGATGATGTGACTTCCAAAGTGGAATATATAGAGCTATGCAAGACAGTAAGAAAAAGTATCACTGAAGACGTAAGAAAATTCAACTGTGAACTAGTGAGGAAAGCAATTGAAAACAACCAAAGCCTAAAGATAGCAAAGGGACATCTCAGTAAGGGAAGAAAACAGATTATGGCACTGAGAAAAGAAGATGGTTCTGTAACAAGAAATAGAGGCGAAATTTTGACAAGAGTGAAAGATTTCTACTCCAAATTATATGGAAGGGATGATACATGCACTCCAGACATCATGAAAGATACCAGTACCAGAGTTCCTCCAGTCCTTCCAGCAGAAGTTGCACATGCAATCAAGAACATGAAGCGGGGAAAAGCGCCAGGAGAAGATGGAATTACTGTAGACATCATGCAAGAAGCAAGTGGAGAAATCGAAACAGTACTCGCCCAAATTTTCACTCGATGCCTTAATGAAGGAAAGATTCCTGAGGATTGGAACACCGCTACAATGATCCTGCTACATAAGAAAGGTGACATTGAGGATCTCGGAAACTACAGACCTATCAGCCTCCTATCAGTAGTTTATAAAATCTTCACTAAAGTTCTTTCACACCGCTTGAAGGTAACACTGGACATGGCTCAACCGAGAGAACAAGCTGGATTCAGGAGTGGCTACAGCACAATAGATCATATCCACGTGCTGAGAGAACTAATTGAAAGAGCGAGGGAATATGAACTTCCATTGTGCATGGCTTTTATAGATTATGAAAAAGCCTTTGATTCGGTGAAACCATCAGCAGTTACAATGGCTCTGAAAACCTGTGGTATTGAAGATGCATACATTAATATTATTAATAACATCTATGAAAATGCAAGTGCAAAGATTAGGCTGTTTGAAAATACAACACACATAAAAATTGGAAAGGGAGTGAGACAAGGTGACACCATATCTCCGAAGCTCTTTAATGCCACATTGGAGGGTGTTTTTCAGTCGCTGAGCTGGGAAAACAAAGGGATAAAGATTAATGGAGATTATCTAACCCACCTTCGTTTTGCTGATGACGTAGTCATTTTTGCAACTACCCCATCAGAGCTGCAGAGTATGATCCAGGAACTTGCTGACAAGAGTAAAGAAGTGGGATTAAAAATGAACTTTCAGAAGACAAAAGTGATGTTCAATGCTTTTACAAGAAATGAAGATTTATCGATTGATGGAGAAAAGCTGGAGATAACAGACACGTACGTTTATCTTGGACAGCAGATATCAAGTGAGGGTCACATTGATGAAGAAATTAATCGGCGTATAAAACTTGCCTGGAGAGCTTTTGGAAGAAACAGCATAATTTTCAAGAGCAATATGCCATTATGTCTTAAAAGAAAAGTGTTTGATCAATGCATCCTTCCAGTGCTTACGTATGGTGCAGAGACGTGGACCTTAACTAAAAGAGATATACAAAGGCTGCAGACAACTCAAAGCAGCATGGAGAGGTGCATGCTTGGTGTAACCAGGAGAGATAAGAAGAGGAACACGTGGATCCGAAAAATGACAAGAGTGGAAGACATCATGATCAGAGTTAAATCCCTGAAATGGCAATGGGCTGGACATACTGCCAGAAGGACAGATCATCGATGGACAGCCGAAATTTTAGATTGGATTCCAAGGGACAGGAAAAGACCCAGAAGAAGACCACATGGGAGATGGGTGGATGAAATTCGAAAGTATGCAGGGGTGACATGGAGGAGACTGGCACAAGACAGACCGTTGTGGAGGAAACTTGGGGAGACCTACGTCCAGCAGTGGATTGATAATGGTTGACAATGATGATGATGATGATATATGCAATACATGGCCTAAATAACTAAGATTGGGCTTTAAGTACTTTGTACTCGTATACACTGTTTCTCACGTTATAATTAATTATATATCATCGGGTCAATCCCCCAATTGCATCCCGTCAAGATTTCTAAACATTCTTGAAAAAAATTATAAGTTGTCATTAAAAATCTATTGAAAGACAGAATCATAAGACATAACTTACGTTTTATATCGGGTGCATATTGCTGAATGATGGAATTTTGCACCTCTCATAGATCATGATTGGAAAGGGTGATGAGTCATGACTCTGCCCAACTTCCTAGACACAGATGGTCCCAACATTGTAATAAAACTATAATACTAAATGAGTAAACTGCTTCAGTTTTGCACCTCTGGATACCAAATTTCCTAATCGATGGATTGGGCATGATGGTCCTATTGCATGGCTCCCATGTTCGCAGGACTTAATACCCTGCGACTCTTTTTTTTTTATGGGGATTCATCAAGGGGGAGGTTTACAGCACCCCTGTTGCAGACCTAAAGAGGAGGATTTTACACACACACACACGTGCACACACACACTGCAGAAAATTAATACAGACATTTTCGAATGAACATGGTTGGAACTGGAATACCATATAGACATTGTTCAGGTGATAAATGTTGTGTGCCCATGCCGAATGTCTATAAAACTTCATGATCAGTTCTGTCAATTAACGCAAGCTGTGTATTGAGATCATTTATATTAAAACTGTTATGATTGTTTGAAATTGGTTACACCTTTATGGGACACTCTGTATATACAAGTAAGTATAATTAAAGACGGGGTACTCAGCCACCTTTTCCTATGTAAAAAGCGCCCCCGAGCCTTCTGCTAGTAACAAAAAAAAATGACTTATACTTTGACTGTGCCTAAAATAAATTGAAATGCTCACCATTGTGTAACATGATTTCATAACACACCTTTCTTTGACATTTATACCTGGAAAATGTCATGACTTTATAAGCAGCATAATTTAAATTGCTAAATTGGTCTCAAAATTTTGCACATATATTTCTATGCTAAAAGGTTTTCTGATTTAACAGTTTTCTTTGTGGGGAAGTGCATAAGTATTCTTTTTGTGATACTTGGATCATAAAATGGAAACCACATGTATATCTCATATGGTTGGTTGTGTCCATGGAATATTACTTAGATTGTTACCAGAAAATAAAGAATTACAAATAAATTCATGACCCCAAAGCAAAATTTGTGACTTTCATGACCAGTAGACACCCTGCCTAAGCTTTGATTTCACTCATTCATAATATATAATGCTGAGCTTTTATTTCTTGTTCAATAGCAAAGATTTCTTATTGATGGGTTCCATTTCAACTCAGGCAGGGTCGTACCATCATGGTCTCAGATTTCTCTAAAAAAATTAAGGGGTGTTCCTTGACTAAAATAAGGAGACCCATATTTTTTCTTTCGGCAAGAAAAAATTTTCCCTTCGAGAAAGAGGGTTTCAAATCTAGCACCGTCAAACAAGCTCTCTAGAAAACGGTTATTTTTCCTAACTTCAGCGAGTCATTGCAGCAGAGTTAAAAAAGATATCGTGTTCCTGTATTTTTTTTTTACATTGTGTGTATAACATATAATAATATATGGTGCTAATATTTGCTACACATCGTATGATTAAAATTTAAAAAATCGTAAACTTTGTGATTTTTAAAAAAAATTGAATTTTTTAAGTTTTTTTTTAAACAGGTTTGCATGGAGTTTTTCTATATTCGTTTTTTTCGTTAAAGATATACAAATGTGCACTTTATTTGTAATTTTTTGTGTGTCTGTGAAACTGCTAGTTTCCGCGTTTCGGCAGCGTTAAAAACAGCCGAATTTGAAAAATCTCTAACTTTGCCAACGATTTTCTCAAAAAGGCCATTTTTTAAAATTCTGAAAATTAAATCCCTGTTTCATTATCAACAGGAGAATATCTGTGTAAATTTTCACGGACCTAAAAACGCTCGTTTCCGAGTTACACGCGTTTTAATTCGGTTTGAAAGCCTACGATTTCCCGTGTTCTAAAGGCGCCATTTTGCAAAATCTCAAGCGCAAAGTACGTACGTTATCTCTCCCCGAATCAAAGCGTTAGATATTCTTTGCTCGAATGATGGAATGAGAGCATTGGGTCATGGGGGGGGGGGGGGGTAACAAATACATAAAGAAAATTCTTGCTGCTCCACTAACAAAGTTGAGTTGCGAAAGACAGCAGCAGTTGTTTGTTTACGTATATACTTAAACATCGCATAAAAAAAGACTATGAAAGAGTAGAAAACTGTTGTGAAATAATTTTAAGAAAAGAGTGCAGGCACGTGTACTGTAAGTTAATTTTCGATGGCTAAACACCCTTGACTTTTTCTGGGAGTTGCTAATTGTAGGCTACTGTCAGAAGAGCAGTTGCTGTTTTGTTATAGTTGCTAAAGTTAACCTCAGTTTTTCGTAATAGTAAAATATTCGCTCAGGAGAGTTTTGTCCTCTGCGAACGGGGGAGAAAGGTGCGCTCTTGACCTCGCTGCTGGTGGGTTGATAGCGCTGGTCGCTACCGAAACTCTGCTTACGTCCTCTCCAAAACGTAATGGCAATTGTCTAATCTACTAAATAAATAACAATTAACACATACGCGTGCATGCTTATTCATAAAATGTAAATTGAGTATATTTCCTGTTCAATCAACTGATTTTACAAGTAGAATACATATACAACTTATGCACTTATAATGATGTAAAAATTTTTATCTATTTAAAACATATTCAAAGATTTCAATTTTTTTAAAGAGGGGGGGGGGATTGTGTTCTTAGTGATTTCCACCTGGGCCAGGATAAACCATGCACTGCCCATGGCTTCTGTTCCCTTAGAAGATAATCCTGGATCGATGGGAGACCAGCGGAGTTTTGACACCCCCCCCCTTCCTCTCACGTGGTGGTGAGGTGTCTCAAAGCTAGGTAGCTTTCAAAAAATGTTTCAACTTAGTTGGCTGGTAACAAGAGAGGGATTCCATTTCAACTCTGGCAGGGTCGTACCATCACGGTCTCAGATTTCTCTAAAAATTAAGGTGTTTCTTGATTAAAATAAGGAGACCCATATCTTTTCTTTCGGCAAGAAAAAATTTTCCCTTTGAGACAGAGGTTTTCAAATCTTCCACCGTCAAACAAGCTCTCTAAAAAACGGTTATTTTTCCTAACTTCAGCGAGTCATTGCAGCAGAATTAAAGATATTTTGTTCTGGTATTTTTTATTACATTGTGTGTATAACGTATAATAATACGTGATGCTAATCTTTTTTACACATTGTATGATTAAAATTTTAAAAATTCGTAAACTTCGATTTAAAAAAAAAAATTGAAATTTTTAAGATTTTTTTTAACTGGTTCAAATGGAGTTTTTTTTTCTATACTCGTTTTTTTGTTAAAGACATACAAATGTGCACTTTATTTGCAATTTTTTATGTGTCTGTGAAACTGCTAGTTTCCGCAGCGTTAAAAACAGCCGATTTTGAAAAATCTCCAACTTTGCCAACGATTTTCTCAAAAAGCCCCTTTTTAAAATTCTGAAAATTAAATCCCTGTTTTATTATCAACAGGAGAATATCTGTGTAAACTTTCCCGGACCTAAAACCGCCCGTTTTTGAGTTAGACGCGTTTGAATTTGATTTGAAAACCTACGATTTCTCCGTGTTCTAAAGGCGCCATTTTGGAAAAATCTAAGGCGCAAAGTACGTATTCTCTTACTCGAATGAGAGTGTTGGATCCGTGCATCTGACCCTACCCTGAGCGATAACATGCCTAAAAAACGGTCTTGGTAAAAAAAATATCAAATCTATATATATAGAGAATTGAATGTATGTCAATTTAGAACCATCAAACTTGGTATACTATCTCATGGTACCCTAACTTAGACCGTAGACGGTTTTTGGAAGGGGGGAGCCCGGGTCAAAGGGCTCCACGCAAAATTTCCGTAAAATCTAGTTTTCAATTTAGAACCATCAAATTTGGTATACTTTTTCTTGACACCCTAACTTTGACTAGACGGTTTTGGGAAGGGGTCGGAACCCGGGGTCAAGCCCCCACCCCTACAAAATTTTCGTAAAATATTTTACAAAGTTAGGGTGCCAAGAAAAAGTATACCAAATTTGATGGTTCTAAATTGAAAACCAGATTTTACGGAAATTTTGCGTGGGGCCCTTTGACCACGGGCTCCCACACACGCAGGGCTCTACCCCCCTTCCAAAACCATCTACGGTCTCAGTTAGGGCACTATAGTTTACAAGTATATTTTACGGAAATTTTGTGTGGGGGCCCTTTGACCCAGGGCTCCGACCCCTTCCAAAAACAGTCTGCGGTCTAAGATTTGTATGTCTTTTCCAAATTTGGTGGTTCTAAATTGAAAACTAGATTTTATGGAAGTTTTGTGTGGAGCCCCATTGACCCCCGGGCTCCAACCCCTTCCAAAAACCGTCTACGGTTTAAGTTAGGGTACCATGAGATAGTATACCAAGTTTGGTGGTTCTAAATTGAAAACTGTAAATTTGTTTAGCAGACATACATTCAATTCTATATATATAGATTTGTTTTGTTTTTTCCAAGACCGTTTTTTAGGCATGTTATCGCCCAGGGTAGGGTCAGGTGGACGGATCCAACGCTCTCACATTCGGGTAAGAGAGTGCGTACTTTGCGCCTGAGATTTTTCCAAAATTGCGCCTTTAGAACACGGAGATATCGTAGGTTTTCAAATCAAATTCAAACGTGTTTAACTCGGAAACGGACGTTTTTAGGTCCGTGAAAATTTACACAGATATTCTCCTGTTGATAATAAAACAGGGATTTAATTTTCAGAATTTAAAAAAATAGGGCTTTTTTGAGAAAATCGTTGGCAAAGTTGGAGATTTTTCAAAATCGGCTGTTTTTAACGCTGCAGAAACTAGCAGTTTCACAGACACATAAAAAATTGCAAATAAAGTGCACATTTGTATGTCTTTAACAAAAAAAACGAGTACAGAAAACAAAAACTCCATTTGAACCAGTTAAAAAAAATCTTAAAAATTTCAATTTTTTTAAATCAAAGTTTACGATTTTTTAAAAATTTTTTTCATACGATGTGTAAAAAATATTAGCATCAAATATTATACATTATACACACAATGTAATAAAAAATACCAGAGCAAAAGATCTTTTTTAATTCTGCTGCAATGACTCGCTGAAGTTAGGAAAAATAACCGTTTTTTTAGAGAGCTTGTTTGACGGTGGAAGATTTGAAACCCTCTGTCTCGAAGGGAAAATTTTTTTCTTGCCGAAAGAAAAGATATGGGTCCCCTTATTTTAATCAAGGAACACCCCTTAATTTTTTTAGAGAAATATCAGACCGTGATGGTACGACCCTGCCAGAATTGAAATGGAATCCCTCTCTTATTACCAGCCAACTAAGTTGAAACATTTTTGAAAGCTACCTAGCTTTGAGACACCTCACCACCACGTGAGAGGGGGGGGGTGTCAAAACTCCGCTGGTCTCCTATCGATCCAGGATTATCTTCTAAGGGAGCAGAAGACATGGGCAGTGCATGGTTTATCGTGGCCCAGGTGGAGATCACTACGAACACACTCCCTCCCCCTCCCTCTTTAAAAAAAATTGAAATCTTTGAATATGTTTTAAATAGATAAAAATCTTTACACCATTATAAGCGCATTAGTTGTATATGAATTTTACTTGTAAAATCAGCTGATTGAACAGGAAATATACTCAACTTACATTTTATGAATAAGCATGCACGCGTATGTGTTAATTGTTATTTATTTAGTAGATTAGACAATTGCCATTACGTTTTGGAGTGGAGGTAAGCAGAGATTCGGTAGCGACCAGCGCTATCAACCCAGCAGCGAGGTCAAGAGCATTGCACCTTTCTCCCCCCGTTCGCAGAGGACAAAACTCTCCTGAGCGAATATTTTACTATTACGAAAAACTGAGAAGTTAATTTTAGTAACTGCTCTTCTGACAGTAGCCTACAATTAGCAACTCCCAGAAAAACTCGAGGGTGTTTTAGCCATCGAAAATTAACTTACAGTACACGTGCCTGCACTCTTTTTCTTAAAATTGTTTCACAATAGTTTTCTACTCTTTCATAGTCTTTTTTCTTATGCGATGTTTAAGTATATACGTAAACAAACAACTGTTGCTGTCGCAACTCAACTTTGTTAGTGGAGCAGCAAGAATTTTCTTTATGTATTGGTTACCTCCCCCTGACAGTTTTATAGGCATGTCATCACTCGGGGAAGGGTGAGGTGGATGTATCCAACCAGGGCCAGCTGACCCAATGCTCTCATTCCATCATTCGGGCAAAGAATATCTAACGCTTTGATTCGGGTAAGAGAATAACGTACGTACTTTTGCGCTTGAGATTTTGCAAAATGGCGCCTTTAGAACACGGGAAATCGTAGGCTTTCAAACCGAATTCAAACGCGTCTAACTCGGAAACGAGCGTTTTTAGGTCCGTGAAAATTTACACAGATATTCTCCTGTTGATAATGAAACAGGGATCTAATTTTCAGAATTTTAAAAATGGCCTTTTTGAGAAAATCGTTGGCAAAGTTAGAGATTTTTCAAAATCGGCTGTTTTTAACGCTGCCGAAACGCGGAAACCAGCAGTTTCACAGACACACAAAAAATTACAAATAAAGTGCACATTTGTATGTCTTTAACGAAAAAAACGAATATAGAAAAAACTCCATCCAAACCTGTTTAAAAAAAACTTAAAAAATTCAATTTTTTTAAAAATCACAAAGTTTACGATTTTTTTAAATTTTAATCATACGATGTGTAGCAAATATTAGCACCATATATTATTATATGTTATACACACAATGTAAAAAAAAAATACAAGAACACGATATCTTTTTTGACTCTGCTGCAATGACTCGCTGAAGTTAGGAAAAATAACCGTTTTCTAGAGAGCTTGTTTGACGGTGCTAGATTTGAAACCCTCTATCTCGAAGGGAAAATTTTTCTTGCCGAAAGAAAAAATATGGGTCTCCTTATTTTAGTCAAGGAACACCCCTTAATTTTTTAGAGAAATCTGAGACCATGATGGTACGACCCTGCCTGAGTTGAAATGGAACCCATCTATTACTATATTTTCAGTTATACACGTTCTTTTTTGTATCTTTGGGTGCAAATTCAAACACTCCGAGAGGAAGAATCTTTCGTTTTTGAGATTAAAATATGATATACCTATTAAAATCTTTCTCATTATACTTAAAAAACACGAATGAAATTACTCATAGTCAGGATAATCCCCTTTTTCCCAGTCAAACGTTCACAAGTTTTATCCTCTCGTGGTTTTTATCCTTTCTCCAGTCAAACGTTCACAAGTTGTCTCCTCTCATATGTTTTATCCTCCCAAGAGGAAGAATCTTTCATTTTTGAGATTAAAATACGATATAAAATTAACTGCCTATTAAAATATTTCTCATTATACTTAAAAAACACAAATGAAATTACTCATAGTCAAGATAATCCCCTTCTCTCTAGTCAACCATTCACAAGTTTTATCCTCTCGTGGTTTTTATCCTTTCTCCAGTCAAACGTTCACAAGTTTTATCCTCCGGAGAGGCAGAGTATTTCGTTTTGGAGATTAAAATACGATATAAAATTAACTGGCTATTAAAATATTTCTCATTATACTTAAAAAACACAAATGAAATTACTCATAGTCAAGATAATCCCCTTTTCTCCAGTCAAACGTTCACAAGTTATACCCTGTCTAAGCTTACAACGAACCACTACTGTAACGAAGACACATGAAATTGACATTACACATGACCGTCGAAATGACAAAACAGTTCTATTACGGTTAATAAAATTTATACAATTTTATATTTCTAATAACAAATACAGCAGAGATTATGATGATGATAATAATAATATGGAATAGAAGAAAAATACTCACAGTTCAAGACAGATAAAGCAATCCCAAGAGCTAACAACATTCTGGAAAAAAATAAATAAAAAATGAGAACTGTTTCTCAGAAAAAATGATGCATCTAAACACACATTGCAAAAACGAACTGCATAATAAAAAGCAACTTTTTGCTCCTGCTAAATGTGAAGAAAATGTGGCACGTGTAGTAACAAATGCAATCTGAATTAGAACAAAAGAATATGACAACACAAAGACAAATCTGAATTACCAGGGGAGGCAAAAGTTTGTAGCATTTTGCGGTACAGATGGAGAAGCTCCGCCAAACAGGTGGGACATGCACAGTAAGGTGGAATGTGTCCCACACCTGATTGGGTGAGGTGCACCGCTGCTCAGACAGGCAGGCATGCGCCGGGCCTACCACGTGGGTGCTGCTCATACGAGACAAGAATGTCAGAGGAGAAACTTCTTGTTCATGTGTCCCTACGCCATATACATATTACATATCACTAAGCTGTTCTCTGAGATTCAGAGGTTACCTCCAAAAAGAAATACTAATTACCCGATATTTTTACTTACTGTTGTTGTATCAAACTTCTCCATTTACAGCAATCTTGACATACAACTCGTGCTTCACTGATATCCATTACATGCCGTACACAAGATCTTCTATACTTCATATCCATAATCTTTTTCTCATGCAGACACTCCTGAATCTGACCCTCCCATGTCTTCCTTGGCCTTCCTTCCTGCCACTTGGGCTAAAAAAAGATTTTCTTAGTAAGCATCTCATCACTCATTCTTTCAACATGCCCAAACCACCGAAGCATATTAGTCTCCACCTTGCTCACACAATATTTTGCTTCCCATCACACAACTGCAACACATCTTCATTCCTCACATAATCAGACCGTGTCTTGAGACCCCCCCCCCCGTAAGTAACACATTTCTCCAGCACACAAACAACTCCTATGTTTCTTCTGTAGTACCCAGGTTTCACTGCCATACATCAGAGTAGGAACAATTACACTTTCCTACACAGCCATGCGGGACTCTCTTGAGAACCCATCATTCCTGTGAAAACCTCCCAGAGCAGCCATGACTTTCAATGAAGAATTCCTTAGCCTACTAATTTCACCATCCAATTTCTTCTCACTGTCAAACATGCTTCCTAAATACACAAACTCATTCACCTAGTTAATCACTGTGCCATTTAGACTTATATTACATTCAGTACTACCAGTTCCTCTCTCAAAAACCATAACTTTGGTTTTTCTCTTATTTATACTCAGTTTGAATTTCATGCAAACTTCGTGCATCCGAGTCCACATACTCTGCAACTCACTTTTGCTCTCTGCCAACAGGACAGTGTCATCAGCATACAGCAATCTGCACACACGGATATCACCAAGACATAAACCACTAGTATCTATTTTGGCATCACGCATGAACGCATCCATAAATATATTAAACAACCATGGCAACATTACACAACCTTGTCTGACTCCTGCACCAATAGAAAACCATTTTGATAAAGCACCATTCACTTGTACACAAGCTCTACTACCAGCATACATGGCTTTTACATTGTTAAGTAGATTCCCAGATTATTGATTTCTTTTTGTCTTTTTAATCAGGTAAGTACACCAGTGTGGGGGATTAGCCCACAGCTGACGGTTCCAGTTGGTCATTCAATCTAAGGATTCTGGAACAAAACCCAGTGAGTCGGGGTCTTTTCGCCAATGTCACACAGAACTAGCTGGCACCTCTCCAAGATTCACAGAGGCCCTAGTTGCTGTTGTGTGTGCCATTGTTACCATGGAGCGCCCCAAGGAGGCAAACCCATCGCTCACTACGACTGCCTGGAAAAATAGGTAGGGGTCGTGCGTACCGCAACCTTCGCTACCAAAAATTATGCACCCCAAACAACCGCAATTTGTGGATGTGGCAGACGTCAGCCTCACGAAGTGCAATGCGAGGCTTCTGTCTGGGGGAGCGACCTTGCTGAGCGTCGAATCCCGTTATTGGAAAAAGAGTTGAACATGACAGCTGCCGCAAAGGAAATTTGTGGTGTAGAAGGTGAGGGGACAGTGCACTCTGAAACGGCAATAAAATGGTTCCAACGCTTCTGGTCTAGAGACACAGAGCTCATGGACAAATCTAGGTGTGGGACCACTAAAACCAAAGCACCGCATCTAGCTGCTGAACAGCCCCCAGATTAGCGGAAGAGGTCAATGCGTCACAAACCACCATCGTTAGGTACCTACACCAGATCGGTTTCCACTCAACATGTCTGCGAATGGTTCCCTATGAGTTGAGCCCAAAGCAAGCTTAGGAACATGTCACTCTGTCGAGAACGGCTGCAAAATACACATTACCGGTTTTGGTGGAAAATCGTAAAGAATGATGAGATCAGGGTCTTTCTACGTTACCCTGATACCGGCAACCAATGGCTGCGGCCAGGGGATGAGGCTCAAGCAGTGGTTCAAAGGGGGCGTTTTGAAGTGAAGACAATGTTGTGCATATGGCGGAATTTCTAGGGTACTGTCTAATGAGAGCTACCGCCACATGGTCGGGCCGTCGATAGGAACCTGCATGCCGACCAGCTGCAACACATATATGACGTTCTACGCCAGCACTACTCCGCAATGGTGAACCGAAAGAAGGTCCTCCTGCAATTCGACAATGCCCCATGTCATAGATCATGGATTGTCCAGAAAATTTAGGATTTGGATGGAGTCGAAATCCTATCACACCCATACTATAGCACAGATCTTGCCCCTTTGGATTTTAACCTGTTTCACTGCATGGCACAATTCTTGGCTGGCAGACAGTTCCAGGGTTCATACTCATTTTTGAAAGTCCATTTAAGGAGTTTTCCAGTAGTTTTTAAGGAATCCAAATAGTATTTTCCAGAAGTCAGTTATGTCATACGGGAATGAGAGAAAAACCAAACTTTGTCAAATGGATTTTTCCATACCTAGCTAACTGAAGTTACTACTAATGCCATAGCTATAGGTGATTTATGTATTTTGCTTCTTTGAAATTCTGATGACATTCTGGAATCTGCGAATAACTTTGAATAAATTATTTTATACCCAAAAGTGAACTAAAACTACTACCAGTGTGACAATCTGTCAGAGCCTAAAGTCTGACATTTTTCATTTATTTTGCCAAACAATATATCCGCTGTAGCGTGGCCTAAACAGTCGGAAGCTTAGTAGAACAACTTAACTTGATTACAATCCTAGAAACTGACATGGTAATCCAGCTGTTTTCGAAAATTACAATCACGAGTTTCACCAAAGAGCAGGACATAACCACTCACCGATTTTACCTTGTCTTTAAGGAGCGATAAAAAATGCAGAGCAATGCCAAAAACTGCTAAATACACGCTTTTTCTTTCGCCACATGTAAATTTCCTTGCTATCTCACTGTCAGCGAGCATTAACGTAAAAACACTTTGCTCATCCGCACATGACTTATAAGAGGGACTAGTACTAACTACCTTTAAGGTGTACAAAATTTCATCTTTAAGGTGATTACTGTTGCTTATGTACGCTCCTAGTTCAACTTTGGGTTTATCTGCACAGGTTTTGAAAAATAATCGTTCATAGTACTTTGTCTCAATTTTTTCCCCCAAAATACACAAACTACTGTGACATTTTGAAGACGTGGCTCTTACGAGCCACTTCCCCCATGTTTGAGAGAGTATAAGTGTGATCACATATCTTATGTGCTTGGAATTTCAATTTGTTTTCAATTAGCCATCCCACATATTCTTTCTGCTCCAGTCAAGTGGAATTAAAAACACATTTTCCACCAGGCATCTCACCGATTATTTGAAGAAAAAAAGTAGCACAAAGTGGAAAAATCATGAACTGAGGGTGGAACACAACTTCAATGTCCTGCCCTCACTCACTCCTTAACCCAGTAATAAGCCCATAATTCCAGTTAGAAGGGCACCTGGTGTTTCGTTAGCTGCAAAGGCTGGTGTTATTTCCGCGATTGTGACGTCATCTATCTGTTCGCGTATCATATAAAACTAAAAGTGTTACAAATTTTGAAGATGACAGTCCGATTTTTGACGTAAATGTGACAAGGATGGTAAGTCTGCTTCTCCGGGCAAACACGGGATAAGATTCTTAACCTCCAGATTCGCTAAACACGAATGCCGGTTGCTTCGACTAGCGAATCCTGTGATGGTTAAATTCAAATTGATCGGAAACTTGAAATTTGGTCGTTCTGGGTGGTGTAGTGGTTAACATACCCGGGCGTTTTCTGGGAGACGCGGGTTCGAGTCCCGCTCCAGGACGATGAAAATTTTCAAGTTTTCGGATATTATCTGACTTACCATCCTTGTCACATTTACGCCCAAAATCGGATTGTCGTCTTCAAAATTTGTATTATATGGCGTAATCCCGTATTTCTTTCATGATTTATCTGCTTCTCCGGGCAAACACGGGATAAGATTCTTAACCTCCAGATTCGCTAAACACGAATGCCGGTTGCTTCGACTAGCGAATCCTGTGATGGTTAAATTCAAATTGATCGGAAACTTGAAACTTGGTCGTTCTGGGTGGTGTAGTGGTTAGCATACCCGGGCGTTTTCTGGGAGACGCGGGTTCGAGTCCCGCTCCAGGACGATGAAAATTTTCAAGTTTTCAAATATTATCTGACTTACCATCCTTGTCACATTTACGCCCAAAATCGGATTGTCGTCTTCAAAATTTGTATTATATGGCGTAATCCCGTATTTTGTTCATGATTTATCTGCTTCTCCGGGCAAACACGGGATAAGATTCTTAACCTCCAGATTCGCTAAACATGAATGCCGGTTGCTTCGACTAGCGAATCCTGTGATGGTTAAATTCAAATTGATCGGAAACTTGAAATTTGGTCGTTCTGGGTGGTGTAGTGGTTAACATACCCGGGCGTTTTCTGGGAGACGCGGGTTCGAGTCCCGCTCCAGGACGATGAAAATTTTCAAGTTTTCAAATATTATCTGACTTACCATCCTTGTCACATTTACGCCCAAAATCGGATTGTCGTCTTCAAAATTTGTATTATATGGCGTAATCCCGTATTTCTTTCATAACTAAAAGTGTTGTAAATGACCTGGGTGTCTTGATGTATTCATATTATGTTTTTGGACACTTTCCAGTTTGTATTATTATGGTGTTTGATGTACTTGATATACTGTTTGGTGTTGTGTAGCAAAAAATTACAATAAATTCAATTCAATTCAATTTTGGCCACAAGGGAGAAATAGTTTCCCAAAATCTAAAACATGGGAAAAGCAAAAAAAAAAAAAAATCGTGAAACTTACAATTTGAAGTTTCAACATAAAATAGTAATCATTTAAAGGAGCCAAATTTTTTTTTCCCCTAGGAGTCAGGCTTAAATTTAAGGATTTTTCCAGGGCCCTTATAGATAAAAAGTTCATTTACAGAGTATATCCTTAAATTCCAGGAGCAGTACGAACCCTGCAGTTCCATTCCTTGGAGGCTGTCAAAGATGGCATCACTGAGTTTTTGCATCCAAACCAGCTACCTAGTATCACAATGGCATTGCATCTTTGGCTGAACATTGGCAAAGGACCATAGACTCTGATGGACTGTATTTTGCCAAATAGCCATATGTGGTCAACATGTGGTACTGGACTGTACATTGTATCCCAAAACACTATGAACTTATGACTCATCCTGGTACAATGAAGAAATACAGCACAGAAGAATGTCATGTATACAGAGAGATGCCAACCTGAGAAAGGGGACATCACTAAAAAAAAAATCTGAAGTTTTCAGTAGTTTTCAGTAAAACCGCTTCGACTTTCAGTAAGATTTTCAGTATATCAAAAATATTTATTTTAAAATCTCAGAATGTAGTTTTCCATTTATTGGTGGGATTTTTCTTATATTTTAATACCAATTTCTTTCCTGGATTTGTGTTTATGAGGAGCACGGCTCCCTTTCTTTTTATTTTGTGTGTATTTTTCTTGGCTTTTGTGCGGTCGGGCAACGTGTTTTAGTTTGCTGGGTTTGGGTTTTTATTAGAAATCCCTTTGATTTTGACAAGTTTACCCCTAATTTTAATCGGTCCTTATAGCAAACTAAAATAGCAGAAATCCACAACCATCTAGTCTCAGTAGATTAATGAGTGATTTTCTTATTGCTTGCCCTTGACAAAGCCAACACGGAGTCCATTAATATGCTTCCCTGCATTCTTCTGTTCGTTAAATTTACATCGATTGAAGCTCGCCTGCTTCGGACAGTTGGAAAGTGGCGATTGTTGTTCTTTTTCTCGTTCACCGGTTTTTGTTTTTTGTGTTTTCTTTGTTCAAAATTTGCTTTTATGTTTCACATTTTTATATTATTTGATTTTTCTTCTATGCAGCCTCTCGCACTTTGGAATTTCAAATTTGTTCTTGGTTTTTTGTTTTTTCCCTTTTAATGCTTTTGCTATATATATATATATATATATATACTTAAGAGCAAAACTGAAGACTAAGGAAAAAATTTTAGAATTTAAAACGAAGGGTGCAAAATAACCTGAAAATCAAAACGCGCAACGCAGCAGTTTTGAAAGTTCAGAATTCACATTCTATATATATATATATATATGTGTGTGTGTGTGTATACCAGTATATATATATTTCTGCAGTATAGGTCATAACTTAGCAGTGAAAGTTCAGTTTTGGCTCGCCAGCTCCGACATGCGAGCTATAGAGACTTCATCGGTATGGAGGTTGACACCCGACATGCAAGATATTCAGCAAAAAAGAAATGTCACAAAGCTCCAATATATGAGCTATAGAGGCATCATAGGTCAGTTTATTCCCAAGCCAGGTAAGTCAAATTACTAAGAGGCAAAGACCTTTAGACCTATTAGTCTAACATCTTTCTTTCTCAAGGCTTTTGAGAGGATGGTGGATAGGCATATTAGAGAGGTGGTTTTACTCCCTAAACCGCTCTCAAAATTTCTGTTTGCCTATCAACAAGGCAAATCAACAGAAGCAGCTCTCCATGGCATTGTTTGTTGCCTGGAGAAGGCACTGGAATTTAAGGAGGTGGCATTAGCCACTTTCCTTGATATTGAAGGTGCCTTTGACAGGGTCTCTACAGAGACCATTGTGGAAGCTGTGGAAAGACATGATGTTGATAGAACCTGTTGTCAATGGATTAAGGCCATGCTCACAAGCAGAACGGTCGTAGCCTCGCTACTCGGGAAGACTCTGTCGGTCTCCACCTGCCGTGGCTGCCCTCAGGGAGGAGTTTGCTCTCCCCTGTTGTGGTGCCTGGTGGTGAATGAACTGCTAGGGATCCTGGAGGGGTCTGGTTGCAACTGTTTTGGCTATGCAGATGACGTGGCCATAATTGTCAAGGGAAAATCCCCTAAAACAGTCTCGAGCATAATGCAAAGAACACTGGAACTTGTTGAGGATTGGTGCAGGAAGGTTGGTCTATCAGTAAACCCTGACAAAACCACCCTTGTGCCTTTCACTAGAAAGAGGAATCTTGGAGACCTTGGAGATATTGCTCTCTTTGGGAAAACAGTTCCTCTCAATACACAGGTTAAGTACCTGGGAGTCATTTTGGACGGAGGCTTAACTTGGAAACAGCACCTAGATTACTGTATTGCCAGAGCCAAGAAAGTGTTCTGGTCATGTAGAGGTGCAATTGGCAAATCCTGGGGTCTCAACCCGAGGATCTTGCACTGGATATATACTATGGTCACTTATGGCTCAACAGTGTGGTGGCGCAGAGTTAACCTCTGCATGGTGCAGGCTGAACTTAACAAGTTACAAAGGTTGGCCTGCATAGGTATATCAGGAGCAATGAGAACTACTCCAACAGCTGCATTGGAGTTGCTTCTTGATATTCTGCCACATCACCTTCATATTGAGGGTGAGGCCATTATGGGGGCATATAGATTATACTGCAATGGCATGTGGAGACCATCGTTGTGGGTTGGCAGCCATACCAAGCCTATTCATAAGTATTTTTGTAAGGAGCCCATCTTTCAAATGGGAACCGACAACATGCTAGTAAAATATCATTTTGATAAAGCATTCAGTGTGAACTTTCCCAGTCGCAGTGAATGGAAAACGTCCTTTGTCCCTGGGTGCAGCGGTGAAACTGTTTGATTTACTGATGGCTCCAGGACAAACGTAGGAGTTGGAGCAGGGGAATATTTGCTTATCCAGAGGTTATGGTTCATGCCAAAGCCTTGGAAGGCATGATACCGTGTTCCAAGCTGAGGTGTATGCTATTCTAGCATGCACCTCAGAATGTCTGATCAAAGGGTGTCACAATGTGCGTATCCAGATTTGTTCAGACAGCCAGGCGGCTTTACTGGCACTTTGTCAGTGCTGCATTTCATCCGAAATTGTTTAGAACTGCCTCCAGACCCTAACTGAACTGGCAAAACAGAACAAAGTGCAACTGTTCTGGGTTCCAGGACATAGGGAACAAAGTGCAACTGTTCTGGGTTCCAGGAAGGTAATGAGAAAGCTGACCTTCTGCTAAAGAGGAGACAGAGCAGGTTTTTTATGGTCCAGAGCCTGCATTAGGGCTCACCTCTGGTGTGGCCAGAGAACTAACTAAAAGGCTGCTGAGGATTAAGCAGCTTGACCTCTGGCATGCTCCCAGGGGTCAGAGGCAGGCAAAGGAACTTAATCAAGGACCCTTTCCTCACAGGGCTAAGGAACTCCTTAAACTACCAAAAAAGGATATTGGACCGATTGTTGGTCTACTTACAGGACACTGTCATCTTAACAGGCACCTTAATTTGATTGGGGTGAAAGAAGATCCACTTTGTAGAGGATGCCATCTGGAAGAGGAGACTTCCTTGCATTTTCTTTGTGACTGTGACTTTTTTGCAGCACTCAGGCTTGAACACTTTGGTACTCGCAACTTGAGACCAAGGGATCTCTCTTTAGTACCCATCAAGAGCATTCTTGCTTTTGCTCATGCATCTGGTCTCTTTCGAGATTAGGGCTGGGGATGCACAATAGACCTTAGGTCGCGGTACTGGGTCAAGTACCCCTCCCCATTGGTACAAGTACAAGTAGGTGCGGCAGACAACACCTGACACACGAGCTATAGAGGAGTGGTCGATAACACCCAACACGCGAGCTATACAGGCTTCATAGGAGTGGTGGAGGACATCCGACCTATTCTGCGAAAAAGAAATTCCTCGCGAGCACCAACATGCGAGCCATAGAGGTGTCATCGGCATGGTGGGTCACACCCGATGACATTTCTTTCTATCTATTTGGTGAAAATGAAATGTCTCGCGAACCCGATCATACGAGCAATAGAAGCATAATCAGTGTGACAGATGACACTGACATGCGAGCTATAAGACGAAAATGAAATTCCTTGTGAGTGGTGATGTGCGAGCTATAGAGGTGTCATAGATGTGGTGGATGACATGCCGATGACATTTCTTTTTATATTTGGTAAGAAAGAAATGTCTCGTGAGCCCTGACATACGAGCAATAGAGGCATAATCAGCGTGGCGGATGACACTCGAGGTATACGGCAAAAAAGATATTCCTCACGAGCGCAGACATTTTTTTTTTTTTTTTTTGGTTGGAGGTTTAACGACCACCGTGAGCAACTCAATGGGCTATAAGTAGTCGCCCGTCCCTAATTTAGGGTCACTGGTTCCAGGGAAGAGAGAGAGCCAGTGCCGTAAGACAAACACAACATCCATGCCTGACCGGGATTCGAACCCGGACCCCTTACGGACGAACGATCAGAGGCCAGCGCTTTAGACCACTGCGCCACCGGGGCGGCGAGCGCAGACATGAAAGCTATAGAGGCGCCATCAGCATGGTGGGTGACACCCGACACGCTGATGACATTTCTCTTTCTTTATTTGGTGAAAAAGAAATGTCTCGCAAGCCCCGACATACGACCTATAGAGGTATCATAGGCGTGGCGGATGACACCCGACCTATTCGGTGATTTCGTAACGTCGGGTGTCACCCGACAGTCCAGCGGAAAGTGTTAAAACATTTGCACTGGAATTTTTAAATACAAAGCCGCATGTAATCAATGCAAAGAATTCGCAAAAGGCGTTGAGCTGAGCTCCCTCTCAGCTTTTGCACACGGCACTCTCAAATGGCTGTACGGGAATCACGTGACGAACAGCGTACGAGAAGCTCCGCCTCCGTTGGCGGGGGAAGTCAGAACATCGAAGGCATATAGGAACTACCGTAATTTTCGGACTAAGAGCCGCAGGGTAAAAATTCTGCAATCTTGGAAGCAAAAGTTCCCGTAAGGGCCGCACCTGTGAAGTCGTGGTGCTGCTCAGAAAACTAAATTATCTTCCTTATTTTCATGAATTAACTCACACCCAGCGTGATTATATGTATACTTCAAAGGCTAATCTGCAATTCAGTGTCGATCTGCTTTATGCACTTATTTTTTCATACTGGCAAAATTTTTTATTTATACATTTTTTATTAATCATGTTAATGATGTTATTTGTTTGCCTTTATTAAATGCTCAAAACCATTTGTGTAATCAATATAAATCACGGTTAATCTTAAGACTGCCGTTAGAATATCGCATTGCTCGTAAAACCGCACAATTGTCTAAATTCCATTCAATGTGGATGTCTGCTACAGGATGGTTCTCTGTTCACCACAATAGAATCCGTCTTAGAAGTAATTAACTTATAAATTATCGCTTGTAATGCTTTCGATTAATGTTTTCTTTAATAATATGTTCCTTCTATGTTATGCTTTTTTTCCTTTACCAGCTGCCTCGCACGTGTTCGCGGATCTGGCCGCCAACACTTCCATAACAGCGGTGCCGCTCTCTTTCAAGTGGTTTGACCTACTCTCATTTACTGCGCACTGAGCCTTCGCGTTGAGCTCCGCTTTCATATGAATCCCTTCTTTTTTCTTTTCCAGCCGAAGCCTTCAACTTCCACTATCGTCAGTCAATAAAAAAAAAAAAAAAATTAAAATCGAAGCAAAACTCAGGAGCATGAGCCAAGAAACACCTGTATCGCATGCCAGATTAACCAAGAAGAGTGAACAGAATTTGTTTTTCCGTCCCACCAGTATTGTTTGGAATAGGTATCTGCTAATGAAATCATCCTGGGGCAGGCTTTTGCATTGTTCATGTTCTTAAGCTTTTGTTCAGGAAAGTGCCCATCAAACCGGTCTCCCCACCCCACTGAAAATCGTCGCACCTTCCTGCATGAGCTGCAGCCAACGAAAGAGATACGCTAGGCGCGATATCCACAGAAGCCTCGGACGTCACGCTACTCGTCTGTGTGCTTATGTCCCCTTCTATCCCCCATGCAAAGGGCATTTGAGTCAGGCATTCCTGTCCTCCCCCACTTTCCCTCCTAAACCAACATCAGGACAGCGGAGTTATTGTGTCTAACGTATGAGTAGAAAGGGAGGGAAACTTGATCACAGTCGAGTTTGTGAAAAAAAAAAAAGACTTGATTTGAAAAAAATTTACTAAGCATCTGCATGGGGGGAAAAAAGGGAGGGAAGAAACAGTCTTATCGAAAACAAATTCGGCATAAGGGCCGCACACCCAAAAAATTTCACTTTTAGTAACGTAAGAGCCGCGACTCTTAGCCCAAAAATTACGGTACCTGTAATAAGCGTTTTATCGACCAACAGATGGCAAAAAATAAAAAAAATTGCGTGGGCTTTCCCGTAGTTTTTTGGGTGACTTCCGTAAAACCGTAAGGTGGAGTGAAATTCCGTACAAACTACGGAAAATCCGTAAAAGTTAGCATCTCCGTGTATATGATGTCATCTCAGAACTGATGGTGAGAGCGTTTAGAAGGATCCATTGCCAGCTGCTGCTACTGCAATGCAAGACCCACCTACAACTGAATCGTAGTCCGAAGACAAGTGACAATAGGTGAAAAGGTTGACCTTAGTACACTGGCGTGCCAAAATTAAGGACGAGAAGGTTTTTCGAATGCAATGTCGTGCAGTTGTCTGTCCAGTTGTCTGTTGCACGTGCTTTGCGATTTCTCCCGCTGCCTGCCGTCTGTCTCTTCTCGCCTGTAGAACAATATACCGGTCGTCTGCCGACGTGGTTGCTCGTGGACGACCACTGCTAAACTCTTGGACAGCTGTTCCTGTTGTTCGAAATGCTCTCCAAGCTCGTGAAACGATGCTGTGAGCGATTCCGAACTCTTCGGCCACACTTTGACCTGCTTCCAACTTCCCAATGACGCGACCTTGGGTCAAGTCATCCAGATGTCATCTACTGGATTGCCTGTTGGCCATACCACACAGTGGCAGCAACTCGACGTCGTTCAAACAGATGTACACAGAGCAATAGCTTTCACCGAATTGCTGAGCATACACCGCCCGTGTGCTTTATACCCTTCCGACACCCCCCCCACGTCATGCCGCATATATGCGCATTCCCTACCATACCGGACCCTAGTCTATCTCCCGAGTGGTCTTTCGGTCCGTTCTGCCTGCTCGTTCCACTGTTATGCTAATTTCTTCTCTTCGTCCTTAATTTTTGCACACCAGTGTAAGACATTCCTGTTGGGTACATTTTGAAACACAGAATCGGGAGATTTGAACATAAACTGGGTGCAGCACAACATACACCAACATATACTCACGCTTAAAAAGTATATTCGTAACAGAAATGGTATAAGGTATAGATAATGTACATTTTTTTCTTGGAATTTCCATTACCCATTATTTTTAACTATGCAACTCAATGTAAAAACAAAGTACACAATGTTTATCAACATATATCACTACACAACCACTACTAGCCAGTTTTTGTTATGATATTCCCTTGGAAATAGATTTGAATCTCCTATATTTATCGACAACAGGGATCTTGCCAACATGAAATAGTGATAATTATACATGGTTTTTAATAAATATAATTCAGAACATGAAAAAGTTCATCTACTTCTGTAACTCGCGTCATAGTTAGCTTTGCGCTGAACGAAGGAATTATCACAGTGTTCGAAATAAAAGATAAAACAGTTGAAGGTACAACTGAAAAGAAGCTCACCTGTTGAAATACCAACTTGACCTCCTCGCTAAACAAATGCCAAGGTTTCGTCGATGCCATTTTATCTGATTCAAATGCTAAGCAATGTGGATAAATACAAAGGCAAACAAGAACAATAGGATAAAAGTTGAAAAAGTGAAGTTAAAATCTAAAAGGTTCATAAAAAGAATTGTCAATTGTAAAATCCAAAGGTTTGTAAAAAGAATTGTCAACTGCAAAATCCAAAGGTTTGTAAAAAGAATTGTCAAATGTTAAAATCTCCAAAAGAACACCGTCTCCTTCCCCTGCAATTGCCAAATGCATTTCAGCATGTAGACCAGTGATATCTTCAGTGGTCTTTGAATTGTTAGCAACTTGTGCTTGGCTATCGCCCATCCAGTACAACTGCACTAACTGATTGCCATGCAGATGCCTTACTCTTTGTCATGACACACAGCTTGCGCACCATCTAGTGGTTGCTTGCTTCACGTCTTTCCTTGTTTTAGTCTTTGTTCTCTCCATTCCCCCCATTTTTTGTCTTTTCATTTCCTCCTGTACCAGATATCTTCATGCATGCGAAAGGTCTACAGGGAAGTTAGCACTGCAATTGACATTTTTGGTCTTTTCTATCATAATAGATTCAGCTGTTAATATTTATGTACATTTTGTGTATGTGCATATTAATTCAATTTCCCCCAATCGAGAAACATGGTGTTTTCTAGACAGTACTGTAGCATTGATGTTTTCATGTGCTTCCAATTCGTCTTTCATATGCATACCTGCGAACATTGGCAACAACCTTGTCAGTAGTAACTAGTATTATTTTGCGGCACACGTAGACGCTTTCTAAGAAAATGATCCATCTCTCTATGAAAAAGAAATACGTGCCACAACAAAATGTTACCGAAAACAAGGACACTACTGTAATGAAACAAACTTAACACGTGAGAAACACAAAGTTGATTCTCCTGGCAAGAGCACGATAGGTGACATCATGAGATTTAAGTTCAAAACTTCCACCAGTAAAAATCAGTCAGATGCGTTCAGAATTCCGCAACGCCTGACAGACAGGAAATCCCAAATTTGTAAAAAATACATCAATTTAGTTTTCCAGTTTTGTCACTCCCGTTTTGGGGAATTTTTCCCTCCCTTATTATCAACCTTAAATGCAAAAACTTATGGGACGGGGGATATTTAACAACGCAGAAGAGTTGAAACATTGCGGGGGAGGGGTGCAATTACCGGAGAAATCTTTGCTCTGTCTCACTTCCGGTTTTAGAAATGTCCCCCCTATTTTCAAGCTGAAGTAAAAATATTTATACAGTAAAATGTTATTTAACAATAATATTGAATAGATGCAACATCGAGATCTGAACTCCGCCAACCTTCTGTTTAAGAACGTTTTGTAAAGATGGAATTTCGTCCTCCGATGAACCCCCTCCACCCCACACCAAAATAATAACAAAAATGGCAGAATTCCTTGAATTCGTGGAAGAATCTTATGACTGAAGATTACGGGAAATTTTTGTGGTCTAACTTTGCAAATTGTTGCCTACAGTTTCAACCTTTAAAAGGAACATTTATTCAGTAAAATTATATTTAACAAGAATACTGGATGCAAAGGCAACATCCATAGAAAAAAAATATGATTACAGCAAATTTTTTTACTTCGTTTAACAACTGTTTTCGAAAATTTTGAAACACAAAATATTGTCTCTCAGAGAGAAAATGACATCAACTTTCAAAATTCTCTTGAATTTTGAATCGATCTTGACAGTGATCTAAATGATGACAAAAAAAGGTGAAATTTTGCGAATCCGCTTAGGACTCTCATGTACATAAAAAAAAAAAATCATTTCCATAGTTTTGACAGTGAGTTACGTAGTCATACAACAAAATCCGTAGAAACTATGGACATTCTGTAGTAGTTGGCAGGTATGCATATGTTCTTTCAAACAGTACCTAGATTTTGTCTGGTACTTCCTATACATACTTTAGGGTTTATAATAGGGTCTTCACATTTTATTTGAATTTTGTATACTCCAGCTTGTTGTTGAATGGATTTCCCGTTAATCATAATCAGAAACATATGAAAACATCAATGATACAATACTGTCTAGAAAACAACGTCCCTGATTGGGAGAATATAGAATTAATATCCCCATACCCAAAAGATAGACAAATATTTTCAGCTGAATCTATGATGATAGAAAAGACTAAAATTATCAATTGCAATGCAAACTTCCCTGTAGATCTTTCACATGCATGGAGATATCTGGTACAGGAGGAAACGAAACGATGGAAAACAGGAAAAAACTGGAAAGAACATGGACAACAACAACAAGACGTCAAACAATAAGTTATAAATATCCTCTTATTCTTTAGAGAAAACCCCATAATTTTGAGATACTTATAAGTACACCTAAAAACATTAGTCTCCACCTTAATACCAATATTTTACCTCACATTACTCATCTGCAACATATCTTTTTTTCCTCACATGATCAGAATGTGTCTTGCCACAAACTCCCTGTAACACATCTCTCCAGAACACAAATGACTCCTATGTCTCTTTCTCAGTACCCAGGTTTTACTGCCATTCATCAGAATAAGAAGAATTACACTTTCATATACAGCCATTTAGGATTTTCTTGAGAACCCTTCATTCTTGTGAAATCCTCCTAAAGCAGCTATGACTTTCTAAGAAAAATTCACTCACCTGCTAATTTTGCTATCTCTGTCAAACATGCTTCCTAAATAAAAAAATTCTTGAACCAGGTCAATATCTGAGCCATTTTGACTTACATTCAGTACTAACAGTTCCTTGCTCAGAAACCATAACTTATTTATTCTCTAAGTTTGAATTTCATACAAACTTCGCACCAACAGGACTGTGTTATCAGCATACTGCAATTTGCACACACAGATATTACACTGACTTCTTACATGACGTAACATCAATCATGAAAATGCTTTTTTCACTTTTATATTTTGTTATTTCAGACCACAACAGTGAAAGATTACTTCAAATGAGCATCAGTATTATCAATGTATTTTGCTTTGTCCGTAGTCTGATGCCCAACAGTCAGCCACATGATGCCCATGAGAATAGCGGGTGTGCTCTCTGCTAACCTGCTCAAGTGGCTGTCAATAAGTGGATTTAAAGCATTGAGAATGGAGTGTGATATACAACAGAAATCTAGAAACATTTGCTAAAAAAAAAAAAAAAAAAACTCGAGAAAAAGGAGAAGCGAGTGAATTCTTTGACTGAATATAAGAACAACTTACTTTTCAATTAGAGCTGGGGATCTTGATAGAAGTGTAATGCGTTTCCAGTACCAAATCATTGTGGCCAGAATTATTGGGAAAAAAATGTCTTCAGTGAAACCCACACTTTTGTAAAGCCTCCATTTTGATTAATAAACTGCAAAAGATAAAAGACATTGCATAGCTTTAAGCTACATAAAAGCACTGTTATTATCATTAAAAAAAAAAAGTAGCTTGAATAAAGATTTCCAAATGACCAGAAACACTTCAGCAATATTTTTTTTTTTTTTTTTTTTCTTTCCACTTTACCGGTTACAGGATTCATTTTTAATTGTTTCCTTTTTTAATTTTATAGTGTGGTTTCCAGTCAGTGTTCCTTTTATCAAGAAACAAACTATTTAATGTTAGTGCATAAATATAATAGCTACTGGTAATCAACAAGAAGCTCAGTGTTACAGTTGCTGCCAAACTAGAAAAGGGTTATGATTTTTCAAACATTATATTAATAAGGGGGTCCTAACAAAAGTTCTGCACACACTCCATTTTTTGAGAAAAGTGTGAAGTAATGGAGAAAACTTACCTTATTGCCATTCAATGTACTCCCATTTGTTGCTAATGACACCTTGCCAGTGGTGAGGTAGGTCCTGGATGCCCTGCAGTATGCCATCTTTGTTGAGCTGTTGCATTACTCGGGTCACACATCCAATGACAGTTCATCCAGTGATCAGTAGCGGATGCCAGGGAGCTGATTTTTTAACTTTGGGAAAAGATCAAATTTGGGGGAATTGAGATCAAGGCAGTATGGTGGGTGGGATAAAGTTTCCCAGCCATATTTCAACAAAAGTCCAGGGACCAACGCTGCATCATGACACAATGCATTGTGTGGAGCAAGATCTTCACTCCCACTTCCATCAAGTTGGGGCAATTTTGACAAATTTTCGGTCTCAACTTTGTCCTCAGAAAGTCACGATAATATTGTGCGTTGACGCCCTACCGGCACTGGATCAAAAACCACGACACCCTGAGCATCACACGGCAAAGCCATCATTTGCCTCATTTTGGATTGTTGCCAATGACACTTTGAGGGACATGTGGGACTTGGATGCCTTCATTCTCCTGATCGTGACTTCAGCTCCGGCTCAAAATCATGGGTCCAAGTCTCATTAATTGCAACAATTCTGTTTAGGAAGGTGTCGCCCTTGCTTTTGAACCTGTGGAGGCGATTCTGTGCGATGCTCACTTCAGCTGCCTTCTGCTCAGGGGTGAGTTGATGGGACACCCAGAGTGTGACGATTTTTCTTTTTCCCAGTGAGTCAATCTAAATACGGTGAACACACATGGTGGACAAATTTGCCTGATGAGCAATCTCCTCGACTGTCAAATGGCTATTCTCTTCAAGAAGTGTTGCAACAATGGTGACAGATGTTTTGTCTGTTGCAGTTTGAGGTTGGCCTGAGTGGTGATCATCTCCGATGCTGCTTTGGACCCCGAAAGTGCGATGCAGTGAGAAATTGTGCTTCAAGAGTTCCTTCCCCACAAACTTCTTGCAAGGCAGTGTGGATCTGTGTCGGAGTTTCCCCCTGCAGAGTTCATATTTTCACGTACGAGCGCTGGTCTAATGCCATGTCTCGACCTGAGGAGATGCACGCTTCCATTTCCAAACCCTCCCATGTCTACACAGCAAATGATAGCGCGTTGTTCTGATACCACTGCGTTGCTGAGAGTCTGACCTCCACATAACACAATAATTTTCTCGATTGCATCATCTGCTTCCATTTTAGATTAACATGTACAGAACTTTTGTTACTACCCTTATATTGCAGAGAAATCTCTCAGTTTATGTGTCATTTGGTTAATTAATACATTCTAGTCACATCAAACAAAAACACTATCTTGACAAAAATCACTGGGCACCCCTTCAAAAGCAAATGAACGTATCCGCTGCATTGTTAAGGTGCACGGTACAACTGCAAACTGTATAAAAACAAGCCTGCAGCTGACCACGATCATATCGCACTGCTAGGTTGAGTGAAAATGTCGCTGAACTGACTCTGAGAAAGGAAAGATTGTTGGGTATTATATTAGTGGGTTGTCCATAAGAGAAACCAAGAGGCGTTTAAACATACCCAAGTCAACTGTTTTCGATGTACTGAATAAGTGGAAGACACATGGCGTGCCTGAAGCAGCAAACCGTACCAGCAGACCAAAGAAAATCAGCGATAGAGGATGTCCAAGCCTCAGGAGTTGTTACAGCTAATCAACGAAGTATTGCACAAGACCTCAGTGTACAGGTAAGTAAAAATGCTGGAACTTCGGTATGTGCACGTACCATTCACAGAGAACTTCATTCCATGGGTTACCGTGGCTGTGCGGCTGCTCATAAGACTTTAATCTCCACTCGGAATGAATGCTACTCGTCATTTAGCATTGTGTAAAGAACATTTATTGTGGACCGTAAATCAATGGAAACGAGTGCTATGGACTGATGAATCCAGATACACGATCCATCAGTCTGATAGTCGTGTGTGGGTATGGCGGAAGCCGGGGGAAAAGCTATTTACCACAGTGTACTGTTCCTATGGTCAAGTTTGGAGCCAGCAGTGTACTTGTGTGGGGGTGTTTTTCGTGGTATGGTCTCGGCCCATGGGTTATCATGGACAAACCTGTTAACCAGCACGCCTACCTCAATATTCGGGTCAATTATGCCTTACCAACTTTGCAGGATGATGCACCGAGCTATAAATCAAGGACTGTTATAGCGTGTAATTCTGTATCGTGTGTGGACTGGCCAGCACAGAGCTCTGATCTTAATTCCAATGAGCACTTATAGAATAAATTAGAGCACCGCACAAGAAGTTTGGAACCAAGGCCTACTACTAAGGAACAGTTAACGGCAGCATTATGTACTGAATGCAAGCGCATACCTATCGCTGTGTTCTAAAACCTTGTCGGAAGCATGTCTCGAAGCATCAGTGCATGCATTAAGGCCAAAGGTGGGCCGACACTGTACTAACGTATGTCAATAAATGCTATGCTGTGTTTCTCTTCTAGGTGTCCGGTGACTTTTGTCAATATAGTACATTTTAAGTCATTTAATGTGTTGATGCTCATGTCAGAGGTCTAGTAAAACAACTTTACCAATTACCATTCAGTTTTAGCAAATACTCGCAAGCACAGCATGATACAAAAGCAATGCAAGCAAGCATTAAAGCCGAGTCATGATCAATGACATTGCACAGGAATTTGCCTCACCTTACCCATGTCGGTAGGACTCCCACTATCACACATGCATGCCCAAAGATGGTTGTTCAGGTTGGTGAAGAATAGCTATGCATTAGGAACACACCCTCTGTTTTAAAGAAAGTAAACCGAAAGTTTTGCAGTATTTCGATCACTTTATATTTTCATAAACCTTTACGACAAAAGCTAACTAGCATTTAAAGTACAGGCCATCATGTTGAACCATCTTTAGATATCTGTCTTCTAGTTCTTTGATTCCGCGGTAGTACCAGTTCTTGTCCTTCGAGGTGAAGAATTTCTTCACCCCAGCTGCCACCTCCTCTTGGTTGCTGAAGTGCCGCCCACGACGGAAGTGAGCCATGGACAGGGAATAATCCGATGGGACAAGGTCCGGACTATATGCTGGGTGTGGCATCAGTTCGATGCCCTCAAGTTCCTGGAGTTATGTCCGGGTCGTAGGCCGAGCAGTGTCCTGCTGTAGGAGAGCGGGCTTCCTGTTCACAAGTGCCAGGTACTTCTCCTCCAAATGGCATTGAACCGCTTCAGCTGTTCAGAGTAGAGGCTGGTGTTTTACGGTACTCCCACGTGAAACAAATTTGCAATGGATTATCCCCTCAAAATTCCACCAGATGCGGAGCATCACCTCATGCTCGAAGCGCCCGCGTTTGGCAACAGGTTCAGGAAGCTGGTCCTGGATAAACCACTGCGGTTCTGTTAGGATCACGGAAATAGACCCACTTTTCATCGCACGTAACAATTCTCCTGATGAAACGTACATCGCCCGGGTTTTCTAGGAGTTTCGTGCACACTTCCACTCAGCGGTTTGCTTCAGCTGGCATCAGTTCTTGAGGGACAATACGGCAGCTCCTGTAGACCTTGCCGAGGTCCTGAAGGTGATGAATCATGGTAATCTGTGACATGCCTAGCTCGCCCGATAATCTGAGTGCTGGCTGTAGGATTTGCCTGTACGACCTAGCGCATGACCTCCGAATACACGGTTCACGGCCAACCTGACCTTGGCTGACCGTCGAGGTTTCTGTCACCCGAGCGAAATTTCTTGAACCGTCTGATTGCAGTGCCGTGGTCCACGGAACCTTCCCATTTCGCACGGCAATGTTTCGTGTTGCGAAAAATGCAATTCATGAGGCAACCTTAAGGGTTGTCTTATGTTATAAACGTGCTTTTGATTAAAATATACATAATACCTAAGGTATTTTACCCGATATTGTCAAAGTATTTCGCACGTTGTTACTCTGCGAGGCATTTGCTCCCGGCCCGAGAAAAACAAACAAAACACACACACACACACACACACACACACACACACACACACACACACACACAAAAGATCAAATATGCAACTTGCAAGACCCCACCACACTAGACACAGCCTGGAAATCACTTATATAAAAAAAAAAAAATCCATAAAAAAAGACAAAAATAGAACATTACAAAAAATCACAATAATAAATAAAAAAAATGATACACCTGTTTCTACAAACAAATAATAATAGCCCAAAAATATCTACACAAAAGAATTATACTTACGACTGATACCTACCAACTCATCCAATAGATGGCGACACATCTACTGGATGAGAGAAACAAATCCCCTAACACATACAGGCAGCAAACCTTTCCTTCGATTCCAGACATGCAACTCCAAAACCACACACACGCGAGGAACTCTCGTGTAGAAGTAGAGGCCCGACGATGGCGGTTAAGCACCGCTGAAAGCGCTCGCCGTAACAACGTACCCCTTGTGAGACATCTCCTGACCCGATGAGTACAACTCTTTCTACTAAAATCTTTTAATTAATAGTAAATTTTAAACGTTTGATTGTGCGAGTGAATGAATGTGGAACTGAAAATATATAACCTAACTGTTTTATTTCTGTATAAATTTTTTTTTTTTATAACTAACCAAAGGTCCGTAACATAAGGGACCACTCGGGCTGGGAGCACGTGTCTCACAGAGCAACAAGGTGCGAAATATTTCGACAATATCAGGTAAAATACCTTAGATATTATGTATATTTTGTTTCGTGTTGCTTGAACATCATGGCGGAGTTCAAACTCGTAAAGCAAAATTCCCTAATTAGCCGGTTGTGGCTGTTATCTTTTACGCATCTCAACCACAGACAGAAAGATGACACGCAATGCTGTTCACAGCAACGACTACCACTTTATATCCCTTTCGACTGACTGCAGTGCGCGACTTGAACTACTTTAAACACGTGACATACCTGCCACAGCACATGCAAATATTGCAAAACTTTTGACTCCCCTCTGTACATAGTCGGAACAATAACAAAGTGCCACGTGATATTAACATCATGTGTGGTTACTATAAATTGTGTATACTTATCCCCTGTATGTAATCAGTAAACATTTACCAGCAAGGCAGATATGTGGTGACATAAGCTAAATTGACTGTAGCCAGATGGTGAGGGTAGGTGCCAGTATTTTGGAAACAGCCGCACTTGTTGGCTGCTCCCGTACTACTGTATCAAGTTTCATAACCAGAAAGAAATCCAACTTACCCTTCAGGTCGTGTCCTCTTTCAATAAACACTTCATTCACGTTGACTCAGACAATTCTTATGCAACTTTCTTTTGGGCTTTATCTTTCTTTTTAACTGCTTGCTACTTGCAGATGTTATTTCACAGGCAATGACTTTGACGCTCATGATAACTCTTTTATATGATATACACACCCACTAGCATTTCCATGTTTGTCATCCCCCCCCTTTATATGACCTTGTCTTCAAAATAAAACAGCTAAAAAACCAAAGCTCCTATCTACAAATACATACATTCTCAATAGATACTCATTCAATTTACTACATATTTGCTACCCAATAAAAAATACCTTTCATACAATTTCCACACTACTTTCAATCTATACAATATATAAAATCTCTATCTACACATATCATCATCATCATCATCATTGTCAACCATTATCAATCCACTGCTGGACGAAGGTCTCCCCAAGTTTCCTCCACAACGGTCTGTCTTGTGCCAGTCTCCTCCATGTCACCCCTGCATACTTTCGAATTTCATCCACCCATCTCCCATGTGGTCTTCTTCTGGGTCTTTTCCTGTCCCTTGGAATCCAATCTAAAATTTTGGCTGTCCATCGATGATCTGTCCTTCTGGCAGTATGTCCAGCCCATTGCCATTTCAGGGATTTAACTCTGATCATGATGTCTTCCACTCTTGTCATTTTTCGGATCCACGTGTTCCTCTTCTTATCTCTCCTGGTTACACCAAGTATGCACCTCTCCATGCTTCTTTGAGTTGTCTGCAGCCTTTGTATGTCTCTTTTAGTTAAGGTCCACGTCTCTGCACCATACGTAAGCACTGGAAGGATGCATTGATCAAACACTTTTCTTTTAAGACATAATGGCATATTGCTCTTGAAAATTATGCTGTTTCTTCCAAAAGCTCTCCAGGCAAGTTTTGTACGCCGATTAATTTCTTCACCAATGTGACCCTCACTTGATATCTGCTGTCCAAGATAAACGTACGTGTCTGTTATCTCCAGCTTTTCTCCATCAATCGATAAATCTTCATTTCTTGTAAAAGCATTGAACATCACTTTTGTCTTCTGAAAGTTCATTTTTAATCCCACTTCTTTACTCTTGTCAGCAAGTTCCTGGATCATACTCTGCAGCTCTGATGGGCTAGTTGCAAAAATGACTACGTCATCAGCAAAACGAAGGTAGGTTAGATAATCTCCATTAATCTTTATCCCCTTGTTTTCCCAGCTCAGTGACTGAAAAACACCCTCCAATGTGGCATTAAAGAGCTTCAGAGATATGGTGTCACCTTGTCTCACTCCCTTTCCAATTTTTATGTGTGTTGTATTTTCAAACAGCCTAATCTTTGCACTTGCATTTACATAGATGTTATTAATAATATTAATGTATGCATCTTTAATACCGCAGGTTTTCAGAGCCATTGTAACTGCTGATGGTTTCACCGAATCAAATATACTACACTATTTACATCACAGTGGTCAAACTTCTGTCAACTATGCTTTATATTGTGTCTTACTTGCTCCTTATCTCCAAATTCCATCTCGCAAGCACCAGCCCTACTCTCCTATTCACACTATACTTCGAGCATTTTCGGCAGTCTCCCTGCCATTTTCAAGAAGCCGATGTAAACCTTCCGATCCGTTGGCCGGTGACCAAATCAGTCATAGCTTCAGCTTCAGTCGACACCTCTGCATGTCCTCCTCTCTGGCGCCATCTATTGCCAGGTCTGGTCTTTCCCCCCTTGCTTGTTATTCCAATTTAATCAGTGCCTCCCAATTATCACTCAAGCTATTGGGGTCGTTGATATTACAAATTCTTGATCTATTTTTTTCAATTAAAACTGATTCTGCTATTCTCAAATGCCATTCATTTTTGCAGCTTTTAATAATTTTAACTTCCTCCTTTTTGGAAATTGGTGGTATTCAAGACAATACTGAGTTAAGGCTGTTTTTGCTTCTTTTTATTCCAGTTATTCAAATGTCTTAACCTGTACTTTAACTTATTTTTAGTACTGCGTATATACGACATAGGTGGGTCAACTTTATTACAGGATCGACATCCTGATGGAATTACATCAGTACATCTATTTATCACTTGGCAGCACTTCGGTTACGTGTGCGCCCATAACTTCTATCATCTAACCCCCATTCTCTACCCACATCCTTTCAAGACTGAGGTCCTCTCCCTCAGGAGTGTTGTTAAACCATCTTGGGCATAGAACTGACTCAGTGCTGACATCAATAAGTATGCCCAGTACTGCTGGCATTAATAGATGTATATGTCACAGCCTTTCCTTGACAAATGTAAGCCCCACCTTCTCATGGTGCATCCTGTTCCCACTAAAGGGGCTCTGACGACCACCAATAGCAGTATAACTATACCATCGGGATTAGAGGAAATGCTTTCCCACACTCGCCAACCCGCTTGGCCAGCGAGGTGAGTTATGGCCAAACCCCTCCAAAATGACTCCACAACTTAAATCTTGGCCCTCAGTCTCCGGCAGCTGGAATGTACCTGGCCAAGGTAGCAACCAGTGCGACATGAAGGCAGAGGGTGCTAAGAATCACCGGAGAACCGGACTAGGCTGCCATCTGATGCTGACCTTGGCTATGTATAATAAATGCTCCCTATCTTCTGATTCAAGGCTCCTTGAATTAGAAGAGGATCTACAAAGGATCAAGTGGGACATTGTCAAGCCAAGTGAGGTAAGGAGAAAAGGAGAAGATCTCATTGAACTGAAAAGTGGACATCTCTTGCAGAACTAGTGGTGTTGGATTTATAATAAACAAGAAACTGAAGGATAAAGTTGTAGAAGTTGAAAGTTCCTCTGACAGAGCTGCATGACTCGTTATCCAACTCTCGAGAAGATACCAGGCTCAGATTATTCAAACTTATGCACCCACCACAAGTCATCCTGAAGAAGAAATTGAAGAATTTCATGAGGAAATTCGTCATCTAAATAATAAAGGCAAGCAGCAATTGAAGATAATTATCGGATACTTCAATGCAAAAATAGGGCAATGGCAACAGAATGAAACTTCAGTAGGTAAATCCGGTCACAGCAACAGAAACCAGCGTCGAAATACTCTCGTAGAGTTTGCAGAGGCAGAAGGGTTTTTCATCATGAACTCTTTTTTCAAGAAAAAGCTACACAGGAAATGGACATGGAGACATCCAAATGGGACGACAAGTGAAATTGATTTTATTATGTGTAACAAAAAATTTGTCATCGAAGACTGCAGTGTGCTAAACAAGTTCAACACAGGTAGTGACCATAGATTGGTGAGATGTAAGATGCACCTCAACACTAAACACGAATGTGGCAAGCTCATGAGACAAACAAAATGTATTGACATAACCAACCATAAAAAACACCATAATACCTTCAAGTTGGAACTGAAGAACAGATTCTCTGCTTCAGAAGGCCTAACATCAGAAGAAGTGGATATTTCTGAAGTTAACAGAAAAGTAACCAAAGCTCTTATGGAAACAGCAACAGAATTAGCTGGGTCTAAGAACAAGTTGCATGTGAACAAATTATCAGGAAAAACCAAAATGTTGATGAAAAAAAAAAAAAAAAAAAAAGAGAGAGAGAGAGAGAGAGAGAGAGATGAGGACAACTAAAGAAGATGTGACTTCCAAAGTGGAATATATAGAGCTATCAGACAGTACAAAAAAGTATCACTGAAGACGCAAGGAAATTCAACCGTGAACTAGTGAGGAAAGCAATTAAAAACAACCGAAGCCTAAAGATAGCAAAGGGACATCTCAGTAAGGGAAGAAAACAGATTATCGCACCGAGAAAAGAAGATGGCTCTGTAACAAGAAATAGAGGCGAAATTTTGACAAGAGTGAAAGATTTCTACTCCAAATTATATGAAAGGGATGTTGCATGTACTCCAGACATCATGAAAGATACTAGTACCAGAGTTCTTTCAGTCCTCTCAGCAGAAGTTGCAAAAGCAATGAAGAACATGAAGTGGGGAAAAGCTCCAGGAGAAGATGGAATTACTGTAGACATCATACCAGAAGCAAGTGGAGAAATTGAAACAGTACTTGCCCAAGTTTTCATTCGATGCCTTAATGAAGGGAAGATTCCTGAGGATTGGAACAATGCTACAATGATCCTGCTACATAAAAAAGGTGACATTGAGGATTTCAGGAACTACAGACCTATCAGCCTCGTATCAGTGGTTTATAAAATCTTCACTAAAGTTCTTTCACACCGCTTGAAGGTAACAATGGACATGGCTCAACCGAGAGAACAAACTGGATTCAGGAGTGGCTACAGCACTATAGATCATATCCATGTACTGAGAGAACTAATTCAAAGAGCGAGGGAATATGAACTTCCATTGTGCATGGCTTTTATCGATTATGAAAAGGCCTTTGATTCGGTGAAACCATCAGCAGTTACAATGGCTTTGAAATCCTGCGGTATTGAAGATGCATATATTAATATTATTAATAACATCTATGAAAATGCAAGTGCAAAGATTCGGCCGTTTGAGAAAACAGCACACATAAAAATTGGAAAGGGAGTGAGATAAGGTGACACCATATCTCCCAAGCTCTTTAATGCCACATTGGAAAATGTCTTTCAATCACTGAACTGGGAAAACAAAGGGATAAAGATTAATGGAGATTATCACACTCACCTTCATTTTGCTGATGACGTAGTCATTTTTGCAACTACCCCATCAAAGCTGCAGAGTACGATCCAGGAACTTGCTGACAAGAGTAAAGAAGTGGGATTAAAAATGAACTTTCAGAAGACAAAAGTGATGTTCAATGCTTTTACAAGAAATGAAGATTTATCGACTGATGGAGAAAAGCTGGAGATAACAGATACATACGTTTATCTTGGACAGCAGATATCAAGTGAGGGTCACATTGATGAAGAAATTAATCGGCGTATAAAACTTGCCTGGAGAGCTTTTGGAAGAAACGGCATAATTTTCAAGAGCAATATGCCCATTATGTCTTAAAAGAAAAGTGTTTGATCAATGCATCCTTCCAGTGCTTACGTATGGTGCAGAGATGTGGACCTTAACTAAAAGAGATATACAAAGACTGCAGACAACTCAAAGCAGCATGGAGAGGTGCATGCTTGGTGCAATCAGGAGAGATAAGAAGAGGAACTCGTGGATCCGAAAAATGACAAGAGTGGAAGACATCATGATCAGAGTTAAATCCCTGAAATGGCAATGGGCTGGACATACTGCCAGAAAAACAGACCATCGATGGACAGCCGAAATTTTAGATTGGATTCCAAGGGACAGGAAAAGACCTAGAAGACCACATGGGAAATGGGTGGATGAAATTTGAAAGTATGCAGGAGTAATATGGAGGAGACTGGCACGTTGTGGAAGAGGCTTGGAGAGACCTTCGTTCAGTAGTGGATTGATAATGGTTGACAATGATGATGATGATATATAAAAAAAAAAAAAATCTCAATGCTATACATATAAGAGTCCTTACAAGCAGTTATTGCGAATACTAATCCAACAGCGTTTTTGTTTAGTCTTTATCGCTAGGCAGTAAGCAGAGAAGGTTTGGGATGGGGAAGTTGGTGAAAATAGGATCAGGTAAATCAGAGTACACAGATGCAGTGGTCCTGGGGAACTCATTTTCTGATTTTCCTACCCTCAAAATTGCACTAAACTGAAAAAAGTGACCCCTCCCCCAAAGAAATCTGTAAAACACATAGTTCATAAAATAACCATAAGATAAGTATAATTCCTGTAAATTTTATGGGAAAACTGTAAAACGGGGCAGGTATGAACATGTTCAAGTTAACTGCCAACTTAAGTTCCTTTCCAAATTGCCTTTGTTTTTTGATTTAGCCTGATATTTCACATTGGTACTCAATTTTAACTTCTCATAATGTTTTAAACACAACATAAAATAATAATCCCAACATATACACAGCAGAAATAACAAAAGGAAGCTCTCTTATACTTACCACAGCCCATATGTCATCCACATGACCAATTCCGTCATTCAGCAACGATTCTCCTGTCAGGTCTGTAGGAAGTCGTAAGTTAAGGAGGTAGTAGTCGTGATGGACGCTTCCCAATTCAAAGAGGGGCAAAAGCTTGCAATCATAAGTATAACCTTCGTTTTTCTGGAAGAAAAACAAATGTATTAACTTTCTTGTGCATATAACCAGATTTCTTTTTTTCTTCTTCATAAAATACTAAAGTGTTATCTCCATAAAATATATTACAGAAAACTTAATTATGAGAACAATGATAATGCTGCTTCACAGAATTGAATGCCAGATCACAGCTCCAAAATATATAGTGTGGAAGAAATATTCCTCTCATAATACGTGGAAAATGGAAAATACATCATGATAATTAACACAGCAATCAGA
Organism: Macrothele yani; assembly: GCA_039090855.1. Classification (NCBI taxonomy): domain Eukaryota; kingdom Metazoa; phylum Arthropoda; class Arachnida; order Araneae; family Macrothelidae; genus Macrothele; species Macrothele yani. Next base: position 70,442,527 of record CM077000.1, on the reverse strand, counting down.
CATCTCTGAATTGACTGCATTTACTGTTTCACGTGTGATATCATTCACATCAGAAAACTTGACAATTTCATTGCCCTGGAGTGGGATTCGAACCCGCATCTCCCGATTTTTGCTCAAGAACGTTGCTAACCACTAAACTACCCAGGGCAACCAAGTCCAAAGTATCTATGCGACACTTGGATACTTGGACTGTCAGATGCTTGGGACTTTGCCATTCTGGGCGGTGTAATGGATAGAATACTCAAACAGAAATCGGGAGATACTATTATCGTGCAGGTTCCTGTATGGGTTCACCCAACATAATATTGGTATCCAGGGGGGGGATTGTGATTCTGTGATTCACTGATTAAGGGGGCTGATGCAGCTTCAGAATCCACTGATGGAGAGTTGTGATTCACACAGCAGATTTTCCTTTGGCAGTCAAAGGGTCTACCGTGTGCCACAATAATGTTAGACCGTCTAGAATTTAAAACATATGATAAAGAATTGCTGAGTCCCTGCCACAGAAAAATATTATTTCTATATACCCAGGGCTAAGCACACAATTTGCAACTATTGAAACACTCATGATAGTACACACTGAACAGCAACTGAATTAGAGATACCTGTCTAGTATCGTGAGGCACCACCTTTCGCCCTGATGATGGCGGCGATTCGTCTTGGCATGGACTTGACAAGACACCGGAAACGTTGGAAAGCCATACGGATCCACAACACCTGAAAAAGCTCCCGCAGTTCACAAAAATTTGATGGAGGGGGTCAGAGCTTCGAACATCTCTCTCTATGGCATCCCAGACGTGCTCGATCGGATTGAGATCAGGTGACTTAGCTGGCCAAGGAAGCGAGGTCACGTCGGTGGAGTGTTCATCCAACCAGTCGGATACAATTCAGGAGCGATGGCACAGTGCATTGTCTTGTTGCAGGATGAGGTCCCCAGTGGGATGTTGAAGACGCACAAACGGGAGCAAATGGTTGTCCAGGATATCCTGGTAACGCTGACCTGTGAGGGACGATGTCACACGCACCAGGGGTCCCATTTCAGTCCACGTAAACAGTCCCCAGACGAGAATGCCACCCCCACCAGCTTGAAGAGTACCCTTCTGGCAAGAAGGATCCATCGCTTCATGTGGTTTGCGCCATACTTGTATCCTGCCATCTGCATGTACCAACGTGAATCTCGACTCATCAGTCCAGGCAACGTTTTCCCACATGTCTACGGTCCAGTGGCGATGTTCCCGCGCCCATGATAATCTTTACACCCTGTGATGTGCGGTCAGCAGCAGTACCCTCGTAGGACCATGGCTTCTGTACCCCACAGCGAGGAGATGGTTCTGGATGGTGTGGCTGCTTACACGTTTTTGTGCACCAGAGTAAAATTGCAGAGTGATTTCTTGCACTGTGGCCCGTCTATCCACTGTTACAATGCGAGCTAGCCGACGATGACTCTGCTCATCCACACGCTGTTGTCCACAGCAGTTAGCCCTTGCAGGGATGGTTTTACCGGATTCGATGTACTCACGGTGCACCCGTGACAAGAGTGGCTCGTGAAAATTTCAGTGGCTGCAAGACTTCCGAGATGGAGTGACCCATTTGTCGGGCTCTGACAATTTGCCCATGATCAAATGCGCTTAGATCCTTCGTCTTACCCATACTGCATCCGACTCTTATTGATTCCCGTCACATCACTCCTTATATTGTCAGTTCACTGCATACGTCATGTCGTTTCCGTTTACAGGGCCGCCCACAGCGCCACATGTGCATAACGCCAGCTGTCTATAATTCAATTCCTCTTCAGTGTATATAACAAAGTAACATGTAAACAATTTATTGCTCATAACCTTAAGATGAGAATGTAAGTTGTCATACAAATATTAAATTTACAGTCACTTATTAATAATATACACCCTGATTCATAAAGAAGTATACAGTTGTCAGATGCTGTAAAACAGTAACAGTTGAAGACACGGACCACAACTGCGAACCGTTAGGTAGATGTATTCATAAAGTTTACGCCCCACTACTGAGGGAAGTGACGTAGGCGATAGCAGGCGTGTCACGTGACTAGTCCTTCAAAATGGCAGCATCTGCAGTGGAGAAGGCGTTTTGTGTTCTTGAATTGTGCAAGACGGGATCTGTAACTGCTGTGCAACAGCATTTTCGATCACGATTCGGAAAAGAACCTCCAACCAGAAAATCTATCTACAATTGGCATAAAAAATTTGAAACTATGGGCTGTTTGTGCAAACTTAAAAGTCCTGGACGACCATGTGTATCGAAAGAAGTCGTTGATAGTGTTCGCATCGCCATTCAAGGAAGACCAGGAAAATCAAAGCAAAGGGTGAGTCGTGAAGTGCAGACTTAACAGCCCACTGTCTGGAGAATTTTGAGAAAGAAGCTGAAAATGATTCCGTACAAACTGCAGGTGTTGCAAAGTCTCACTGACTTTGACAAGACAAAGCGCTTTGAATTTTGTGCCAAAATGCAGCACCGTTTTGAAAATGATGATTTTGCCGATCACTTAGTTTTCACTGATGAAGCTACATTTCACGTGAGTGGTCAGGTAAACAAGCACAATGTTCGCTTTTGGGGAACGGAGAATCTCAGATTTACAGTGCAACATGTGCGAGATTCCCCTAAGGTAAACGTGTTCTGTGCTGTGTCCAAAAGAAAAGTGTACGGCCCCTTTTTTTTTTTTCATGAGAAAACTGTCACGGGAAGCTCTCTTCTGGATATGGTAAGTCTTTGGTTGATGCCCCAGTTGCAGGACGACAGTGACAACTTTATTCTCCGATTGGATGGTGCAACACCGCACTGGTTAAGCGACATGCGAGATTATCTCGATGAACATCTTCCTCACCGATGGATTGGATGAGTCGCGGACTACAACATGCCACTGACCCAATGGCCACCCAGAAGTCCTGACTTAACACCTTGAGACCTTTTCCTGTGAGGGTACAAAAGTCTGTTAAAGATTTCAATTCCTATCACCCAGTTTCTATTAAGAAAAATGTAGCAAGTCAGTTTTTGGTAAAAATTAATAAAATAGTTTCTACAGCAGATAAGAAAGAAGCCCATAAAGAAGAACTTAAAGTCATACTTGCAGAAAATAACTATCCTAAAGAAGAAATTGAGAAGCTTCTGAATTTTAATGGTACGAAGAACCCACAAAAGCAACAAGTAAAATTCACTAGAAAAATTTCTTATCACAAAGGTTTATTTGAGTCTTTAAAGAGAATTACTAAGAAGTACAATATTAGGCTAGCTCCAAGTTTAGAGAACAAAGTTAAAATTTTTTTCCCTAAAATAGTTCAAAGAGAAGAAGATATTTTAAAAATGCAAGGAGTAGTCTATGAAGTAAAATGTAGTTGTGGACTACCTTACATAGGTGAAACAGGTCACAGACTAGAAACTCGTATAGCAGAGCATAAAGCTGCTATAAAAAATTGCTCCAACAAGACTGGTTTAGATAGGCATGTTAGAGAAACTAGTCACAGCATGGATTAGAATTCCCTTAAAGTCATCAGTTTCCAAAGCAATTTTCAAAAAGAAAGTTGAAAGAAGGAATAGAGATTCAGAAAAATCAAAATTCCATCATCAATGACTGCAAAGGATTTTCCCTGCCTAACATTTGGCAGGATTTGATGAAAAATAACTGTAACCTTCAAGGTTAACAGTAACCGTGATAGTGACGGGAATAAGTGACAACAAAAAGACAGCCTGAAGAAGGAGAAGAGTTTTCTCCGAAAATTTGCAATTTAAATAAAAAAAAAATTCCTAGTAAGAATTCTCATAATAGAAGTTTTGATTAGTAATTGAATTAAGAAACTAGGAAGCCAAGTCTCAACATGAGCTTTATTCAAAGAGTTTCTTTTTGTTCAGCATATATGCAGCTAAACAGATTCAAAGATAATTCTTTTACCTGTAGATGACATACTTTGTGCAAGGTATACCATGGCAAAGTTTACTTTAGTAACCTTGACCCTTTGGTTGCTCCAGGCTGATTTGTCAGCATGTTAAGTTTCTCTCGAAGATCACCTTCAGTTCCATTCACTTTTGAAGCAGTTGCAGGAAAACAGGAGAGGAAAACTGAACTCGATATTTATTCACAGGTGGGGGAAAAGTTGGACAAAATAGTTGCTCACTTGGGGAAAAAAATCTACTGGCCATCATTGGCTACTCCATTAACAAAATTACTAGCCCCTACAAAATATTTGGCCACCATTTGGCGACTGACTACAGATATTTACAATGGCTGTATACAGGGTGTCCCCAAATATACCTACCAAAAGTAAGGCAATATGACTAAGAAATGAAGACCAGAAAGAGGAATCTGTAATGCCAGGAATTTACATGTGGTGTTATGTCCATTTAAACTTGGTAAGTATCTTTTGGGACACCTGGTATAAGGCAAGACATCTAGAAAAGTAACAGATAAAAGTAACTGCAAACAACACAGAAAATGATAATTACTGCATCAGGATCTATAGTGCAATCCAAATGGCGCGACTCAGTAGAATTGGCGATCAGAGTCCATTTATCTTCAGGTTCCCACTTGTTGCGATATCCTAGCTTCAGTTCAAACGTAATTGTTGGGTTGTTACCTAGTAATGACAAGAATCCAGCAAAAATTCATTGTAAAATGGTCATCTCACTCTACATTTTTAAGAAACATGCGCAGAAATAAAAACATCTAAAAACTCATGAAGCATCATACCTAGCAAAATAGTTTAGCCGTCTTAGATGACTAAAATATGTATTATAATTATTGTTTTATGTGCATACAGAGATGAAATTATTTATTTCCATTAACATGGCAATTTTCAGCCATTCAAATGTACGGACAAACCTGTAATGTATACATAGAAGATACATTTTAAGCTCATCATGTTAAGTGGATAGCTCCAGTCTAAAAGAAAGAGACTTTGTGGAACACACACACACACACACACACACACACACACACTATAAACTTGCAGCACTGCCTCTTTCTGGCATTACAAGGCTTTTTAAAAATTTCAAAAAAAAAAAGTTCTAAATTTTTAAGTCACAAACTGTAAATGAGAACTGAGAAATCAGAATTATTTCCATGACATTCAATTGCTCGCTTTTCAAGGACACCAACTTGGTGCTTTTTAAATCTCACGTCTTGATAAAATCTTTCAAAGTAAAGTTTGAACCCTTCTACTCAGATGCAATTTAATAGAAAAAATTCCAGCTTGGAAATTTACTAGTTTTTGTTCATGGCCCAATCGAGTTATGTATTGCGCTCAGTAACCCACACACTTCACAAGCCTACTCCACAAAGTGACGTTCCCTGCTCCCAATTACTAATGATGCCAGACAATACTAAAAAAACAAAGCAAAGCTCACCCATTGCTTTTCTTGATCAGTCAAGATATCTTTTCACTTTCACTCTCATCTTTCTCTGTTCTGAACCGATAGTTTTTCGTTGTTGTTTCTTCCTGTTGAACATAGAACAGAGCCTGGGTGTCAAATACATTTCGGAAATGCAATTTCATGACCAATTTTAAAAGTCATGTATGTGAGTTTGTGTGTCTATCTATCCTATCCAAGGTAGTGGTATATGAGCACACACACACATGTACACTATATTGACAAAAGTCACCGGACACCTAGAAGAGAAACACAAACATAGCATTTATTGACATACATTAGTACGGTCTGTGTCCACCTTTGGCCTTAATGCATGCACTGACCTTTCGAGACATGCTTTCGACAAGGTTTTGGAACACAGCGATAGGTATGTGCTTCCATTCAGTACATAATGCTGCCGCTAACTGTTGCTTAGTAGTAGGCCTTGGTTCCAAACTTCTTATGCGGCACTTTAATTCATCCCATAGATGCTCTATGGGATTAAGATCAGGGCACTGTGCTGGCCACTCCACGCACAATACAGAACTATCGTCAAACCACGCAGTAACAGTCCTTGTTTATGGCTTGGGGCATTATCCTGCTGGTACCAACAAGGCTCGGTTCCATACTATTGCCACAGAGTTGGTAGGGCATAATTGTCCAGAATATTGAGGTAGACATGCTCGTTAACAGGTTTGTCCACGATAACCAATGGGCCAGGACCATACCACGAAAAACACCCCCTCACCAGCACACTGCCAGCTCCAAACTTGACCATAGGAACAGTACACTGTGGTAAATAGCGCTCCCCCGGCTGCCGCCATACTCACACACGGCCATCAGACTGATGGATTGTGTATCTGGATTCATCAGCCCATAGAACCAGTTTCCATTGATCTACGGTTCATGATAAATGTTCTTTACACCATGCTAAACGACAAGTAGCATTCCGAGTGGAGATGAAAGGCTTATGAGCAGCCGCAAGACTACGGTAACCCATGGAATGAAGTTATCTGCGAATGGTACATGTACATACTGAGGTTCCAGCATTTTTACTTACCTGTACACTGAGGTCTTGTGCAGTACTCCATCGATTAGCTGTAACGACTCTCCTGAGGCTTCAATGTCCTCTATCACTGATTTTCTTTGGTCTGCCGGTACGTTTAGCTGCTTCAGGCACGCCATGTGTCTTCCACTTATTCAGTACATCGAAAACAGTTGACTTTGGTATGTTTAAACGCCTCTCGGTATCTCTTATGGACTACCCACTAACATAACACCCAACAATCCTTTCTCAAAGTCAGTTCTCTCCCGCCACGACATTTTCACTCAACCTCATAGTGCAATATGATTGTGGTCAGCTGCAGGTTTGTTTTTATACCATTTGTACTTGTATCATGCATCTTAACAATGCAGTGGATCTGTTCATTTGCTTTTGAAAGGTGTCCAGTGACTTGTCAATATAGTGTATATTAAAGATGGGGAAACACTCTATTCACCCCTTTTCCATGGAAAAAGTTACTCCTCCTGCCCTTCTCCTGGTAACAAAAATCTGATTCGTCATACTCTGACTGCACCTAAAAGTAAATTGAAAATCTGCGCTGAACGATTTCATTACACACCTTTCAACATTTCTACATTTGAAAAATGTTGCGCTTCTCTATAAGCAGTATGGTTTAAATTGCTAAATTGACCACAAAATTTTGTATATATATTTCTATAATAAAATGTTTAATTTTAGTTCCAGTTGAAGAATCTTCATTTAATCTTCCTTTCCTCTGAGTTCCTTTGTTTTTTTTTTTGCAGACGTTTCTGGCCTCTAGATTTTAGTCAAGGCCTGTTATCAATGTATAGAACGATTATCAAAAGTTTTGTTTTGATAGTTTGTTTTTTTTCGAAACAAAACTTCTGATAATCCTTCTACCGTGTTTCCCGAAAATAAGACCGGGTATTATATTAATTTTTGCTCCAAAAGACGCATTAGGGCTTGTTTTCGGGGGATGTCTTATTTTTTCATGTACGTACTACCAACTTTTTTTTTTTCATCTACATTTATTCATGTACAAAAATCTACATTTATTCATGTACAAAGATTTACATTTCTTCAAATACAGTCATGTCATCTTCTTCTGGAACATCGCCATAACTCCAAACCCCGAATTCTGGCCTGAATTTCTTGCGACTCCATTTCCTGTAGAACATTGACGCCAATCTCTCATGTCCAGCAATAAAGCTTTCCTTAAATGAGCACTTCTTTTCCATGTAGCCTGCTCGTAGTGCTTTGGCAACACAGCTGTCAGTGATTTTATCCCATGAATTCTTCACGCAAGTCACGACCTCTTGCAGGCTAGGCTTCACAAAGTTTCCATGCTGATTTCTCTCCATTCTATTTTCAACATAGTCATTGATTTCCATGGCCAAATGATCCTTGAATGGCTTGTTTATTGCAATATCAAGAGTCTGGAGATAGGCAGTCATTCCTGCGGGAATCATTATTTGATCTATTCTTCTCGCTGCAAGGAAGTTCTTCATGTCTTCAGCGCGGTGAGTGCTGGTTGAATCCCAGACTAGCAGACATCTTTGGCCACCTCGCAAAACAAGTAGCAGCCTTAAATCGACCCATTTCCTCATAACTGCTTGTGTGCATCAGGCGTTTCCGGTTTCAAGAACATAAATGCCTGAAACACGTTCAATCTTATCTTTCTTGTCCTTAGTGATGATTAGAGGTGGGGCTTTCTTTCCATACAGATGAATTGCCAAAACACAGGTAACACGTGCACTTTTGTAACCAGTGGAGGGAATGTAGGTTGATGAGGCCCCCTCTGATCAATTGCCATTTGAAATCCTTGGCCCATAAATACTGCAGTTTCATCGATAGCAATCATGTTGGAGAGTTGGCATTTAGAAAAGTCGATGCCATCAATGAAGGACTTGAATGCAAGTGCATGTTTAATAACTTCAGTATCTTTCAGCTTGAACAGTGTTGTCGATCTTCTTAGAGACAGTTCATATCGCTGAAGGAAGCAATCCAGCCAGTGTTGTGATGCTTTGAATTCTTCTGGGGGTATTTCTAACTGTGGTGCCATTGCAAGGGCAAATGATTGAATATCAGCCCTGTGCACAATCAAAGCCTTTGCTCTCCTGTCAGCAATCCATTCACAGATGATGTCTTCCAGCTCAGGAAATAATGGTTGCCGACCTGTTCCACACTTGCGCTTCTTAGCATTTCCCTCGTCCACCTGTTGACTGAGGTTATCGTACTCTGCGCGCCATTTTCGGACCATTCGGAGATCCAACTTCTCTTTGCAGAAAGCTGTAAGATTCTTGCCCCGGGAGTCCTCCATGATTCCTTTCTTGTACTCGACAAAATAGCTCTTTCTTTTTGCCTCATTTTGTATGGGGGTCAAAATGTTACTCCTTTTAAATCTACCATTAAATTAAGTGTTAATTGTTAATCGACACAGGAGTGGCAACAAAATTTATGACAGTTATGAATGTGCGTTCGGCCCTAAAATATTAACTCTCTGATTTTTAAAGAATTCTTTCAGTCACTGTTGCCAACACAATAACTTGGACAGGGACAAACACCTTTCATAATCCATTAAAGGCGGTTAGAACACTTCTTACTTTTTCTATGAGTTGCATGTGTCCCCCCATTTCTAAACACACACACCTCCTGTTGATGAATAACTTTTCCGACAAAGATAGCGTTCACCGGTAAAGTTTCCCACGTCGGATTCCCTTTTCGGAACTGGATGTTACAGCTGCCGAACAAAAGACGGCTTCTTTTCATCTCCCACTAGCTCTCTGAACCGAACTGAATGCATGTGCCATAATTACAAAAAAACATATCCTCGGCTGAGTTCAAAGTCAATCGGCTTTCTTTCTTACTCTGGATATTCAAGGCAAATTAAACTCGTGAACAGGGTATCCTTCAGTGATTTTGGCACTTGCTTCAGTTTTTTTAACAGTGATAGGCTGGCTGACTACGTAACTAAGTATCATCACTGGGGCTTATTTTGGGGGTAGGGCTTATATTACGAGCATCGGGAAAAATCATGCTAGGGCTTATTTTCTGGTTAAGTCTTACTTTTGGGGAAATACGATTATACATTGAAAGCAGGCCTTGACTAAAATTAAGAGGCCAGAAATGTCTGTAAAAAACCAAAGGAACCCAGAGGGAAGGAAGATTAAACAAAATTTCTTCAACTGGAACTAGAAGCAAATAAATATATCTGGGTAAAGCCTTAAGTGATTTACACCTAGTAAAAATATTAGTTGTGAAAACTTTTATGAAAACCTGTATAAAAAAACAAACACATTGTTTAGACATTAGCTATTTAAAAAGGAAAAACCTGGGGAGTGATTGCCCCAGTCGCCCCCACTGGATCTGCTACTGCACCTAGCCTATCCTGGTTGATGTTTCTATAGAAAAAGGTTGGTCACTTGTTGTAGTTAATCAGCCACCATTGTCAGAAGTGATGCCTGCCTTTGCAGATGATATACTTCTAATCAATATACACATCTTTGATACCTGTATACATACTTGGGAGCAGAATAACCATACTTCCAATTTATTATTCATTGCTGTTCCTCCCCTCTTTGGGGGACCCAGCTGAAGATATAACTGACAGAAGGTAAGAAAACTATAGTATAGTAACACATGGAGCACAGCTAACCGAAATATACACAAACCCAAATGCCACAGGGAAATTCACATAACACTTTGGAAGTCCATCCCTATTTTTTTTTTTTTTTTTTTACTGACCTGCCTGTAATCTGACCTAATTTTGAAAGCAGGATTTCTTCAAAAAAGATTTGCCTTATGCACGAGTACATGAGGTAATTAATCTTAGTGAGAAGAATTGGCAGTGAAACACGCAACACAAAAAATTAGAAGAATTTCTGATATCATCATACCATGCATAAGTTACATTAAAAATAATAAATGGTAGGACGTTTTGGTAGTGACTTCTACCTTCATCAGCCATGGAATGAAGCACGTGGTATAAGCATCAGTGGCTGCCAGATTTCAAAATAGCTTTCCAAATGATAAGGATGTGAAAAGGTGCTCCTGTATTAAAGGTGTCAGGGGGCAAAGGTACATTTCAAAGCTTTTGCGGTACCTGAGGGCTTTCCGATTGCCGAATGGGGAGATACGCTTAACATTTTGCCAATCAGGAATCGCGGACGTGTCGCTGATAGTTAAAATTGAAGAAGGGTTGGCTTTCTTAACATCAGCAATATGTTCCATCAGTCGCCGGTTGATGCTGTGGTAAGTACTACCAATATAGTGGGTAACGCCTGTGGAAGTGTTGAAAGGGATAGAGTAGACAGACACCTTGCAACTCTACAGGTTTATTGGGATCTCTGTCTTTAAGGATGAGGTTAAGAAGATAAGGAGGTGGTTTAACTGCAATCCTGTAGCCAAAAGATTTGAAAACAGAGCAAACTTTATGAGTGAAGGACAGGCTAAAGGGCAAAATGCCAACAAACTGATGAGTGGTGGAAGGTTCAGGCAGTAAACTAGTAGATCTATTCTGTGATTCAAATTTCTTAATTAGTCAATGTGCTAAGAGGAGTGGAAAACTACGCAATTTGCCGATGTTGATGATGTTCTTTTTGAAGAGCAGAAGGGCTGTTGCAAATAAGGTTAGTTCTGTGTATGTAAGACATTAATAGCAGCCATTTTGTATTTTTCAAAAGTGCAAAAATGGTAAGGCATGATATTATGTGTGGCAGAAATTTTCCTGTAAACAGAGACCAAGTGAGAAGCCTTGGTTGTTGTTGTTGTTAACATCCAGAAAACTAATACACGTTTCATTCCATCACTGATGAAAGTAGAAGTCATTACTGAAATGTCCCACCACGTATTATTTTTAGCATAATTTATGCATGATATGATGATATAAAAAAAATTCTTCTAATATGGTCATCTGTCTTCTTTGTCAAACATACTTCCCAAATCTATAAATTTGTTCACCTGGCCAATCTCTGCACCATTTAGACTGATCCTGCACTCAGCATTAACAGTTTCACTCAACAACCCTAGCTTTCGTTCTTCTCTTATTTATACTCAGTTTGAATTTCATACAAACTGAGTGAGTTACATATGCTGTAACTCACTTTTTATCTCCGCCAACAGGACTGTGTCATCAGCATACAGCAATCTGTACACATAGATATTACTAAGACACAAACCAGTATTGTCCATCTTGGCACCACGCATGCATGCATCCATAAATACACTCTGATTCATAAAGTATAGTTTCCAGATGCTGTAAAACAGGAACAGTTGAAGACACGGACCACAACTGCAAACTGTTAGGTAGATGTACTCATAAAGTTTATGCCCCGCTACTGAGGGAAGTGACGTAGGCGATAGCGCAAGTGTCGCATGTCTAGTCAGTCAAAATGGCAGCGTCTGCAGTGGAGAAGGCGATTTGTGTTCTTGAATTGAGCAAAACGGAATCTGTAACTGTTGTGCAACGACATTTTCGTTCCCGATTCGGAAAAGAACTTCCAACCAGAAAATCTATATATGATTGGCTTAAAAAATTTTAAACTACTGGCTGTTTGTGCAAACTTAAAAGTCCTGGACGACCGCGTCTATCGGAAGAAGTCGTCGATAGTGTTTGCACTGCCATTCAACGAAGCCCGGGAAAATCAACGTGGAGGGTGAGTCGTGAAGTGCAGATTTCACAGCCCACTGTCTGGAGAATTTTGAGAGAGAAGCTGGAAATGATTCCATACAAATGTTGCAAAATCTCACTGACCTTGACAAGACAAAGCGCTTTAAATTTTGTGCCAAAATGCAGTATCGTTTTGAAAATGACGATTTTGCCGATCACTTAGTTTTCACCGATGAAGCTACATTTCACGTGAGTGGTCAGGTAAACAAGCATAATGTTCGCTTTTGGGGAACGGAGAATCCCAGATTTACAGTGCAACACGTGCGAGATTCCCATAAGGTAAATGTGTTCTGTGCTGTGTCCAAAAATAAAGTGTACGGCTCCTTTCTTCATGAGAAAACTGTCACGGGAGGCTCTTTTTGGATATGTTAAGTCTGGTTGATGCCACAGTTGCAGGACGACAGTGACAACTTTATTCTCCAATTGGATGGTGCACCACCACACTGGTTAGGCGACGTGCAAGATTATCTCGATGAACATCTTCCTCCCCGATGGATTGGACGAGCCGCGGACTACAACATGCCACTGACCCAATGGCCACCCAGAAGTCCTGACTTAACACCTTGTGACTTTTTCCTGTGGGGGTATGTAAAGGACAAGGCATTTGCCTCTCCCCTTCTTGTTGATCTAGTGGGGCTGAAACAGCGTATCACAGCCACTATCACTGCACTTGATTCAGATATCTTACCTTGTGTTTGGGCGGAAATGGATTACCGGCTCGATGTGCATCGTGTGACTAAGAGCGCACACACAGAACATCTGTGACTTGTCTCTAAAAAAAAACTTGAAACATTCCCCTACAATTCTGTTACAGGTAACATAAAATATGTTGAGACTCAGTATTTGTCATTTTCTTGTAGGACTTCCGTCCACAGTGAGTAGAGTTTAGGTCCCAGCCACTTATAGCACGATCACCTTTTGGGCAGGACACAGAAACGGAAGGAATGAGAGCAAGTCTAGCGACTTTGGCAGAACAGTTTGTAGTGAGATTAGACTACAGTAGATGGCGTCACTGTACAAGTACAATGTTGCACACAGAGGGTTGAGAGAATTTCAGGGGGGTATAGGAAAGGATACCCATTTAACCAGTGGGTCCAGCCTGGGGGTCGTCACTTAACGTGCTCGTCCGATGCACGGCGGATATTCAGCTATTGTTAATAAATCACAAAATCTCTGAAAGATCAGCCCAGGTTCAAACCTGAGGACCTTACAATGATAGTCTGAATCGCTAACCACTAAGCCATCCGCGGCTCCAGGTAACATAAAACATTTTACATTGTTCTTGTTTTATAGTGCATTGAAACTGTAAACTTCTTTATGAATCACCCTGTATATTAAACTGCTATAGAGACATTACAAAACCTTGTCTGACTCCTGTACCAATAGGAAGCCATTTCAATAAAATATCATTCACTTGCACACATACTCTACTGCCAGCATTTATAGTTTTCACACTTTTAAGCAAATTCCCAGTGACACCAGAATTATTCCAGACTTTCCATAGAAATATCCTGTTTACTTGGTCATAAAATAACATACATCCTCAGATTAACATACGATAGTTTCATTTTTGCTCATTTAAAGTTTTTAAAGCAAAACAATGTTGAAACTTTAAACACAGAGGAAGAACATTTGAGAAAAATATAAATTTCATACCTATTTGATTGCGTGCTTTATACACAATATCCATTTGGAGAACAGCATTTAAAGTTTGCATCCATCTGGAATAATCCAAATTAAATCCTTCTTTGGGATTAGGAGCTTGAAAGGAAAACACCAAATGGTTAGGGGTGATATTTGGATTATTCAAAACAGCAGCCGAATCCAGTTGTTCAGTTTCAACTCTCTTGCACATGTTCTTCCCTCGAGGAAGGAGCCAAACTTCATTAAACTCTTCAAGGGTCAATGCTCGATCTGTGAGGCATTTGGTCCCAAGAATGGGTTCAACATTTGAAGGTCCGGGTGCTACAGAGAAAGAAAGGACACTTATTATTTCAAGCAACATACATCATTTATGCACTATAACAAAAGCAAGTATAAGAGTCACTTCCTTTATTATTTTTGACAGGTAACCAAAATAATGACACAATTTGCTTTATGCTTTTAAACTTACATCCTATGTTGCATTACATGACATAGTAACCAGAGGTAGACATCTCCACCTCTTCCCCCCAAAAAATCAAGTGCCAGCTCCTTTTCTTCAGGGGCCAGAACACCTCCCCATATGTTAAGAAAATATTTAGACAAGTGCCATAAAAGAAGCAGGAAAAAACCAACTTTAAATTCACCAGCAAAATTACGTACCACAAGGGACTTTTCGAGAAACTGAAAAGGATCGGAGCAAAATATAATATCAGGCTAGCTCCAGATCTTAATAACAAAATAAAGAAATTCCTGCCAGCTTTAAAGCAGAAAGAATTGGACATCCATTTGCAAGAAGGAGTAATTTATTGCATCGACTGTAACTGCGGACTCAGCTATATAGGAGAAACAGGGAGAAGTATTAAGGTCCGAATGAAAGAACACCAAGCAGCTATTAGGAACATTAGTAACAAAACAGGGCTAGACAGACATATACAAGCAAGTGGGCACTCCATAAATTGGGACTCAGTAAAAATAATCGCCCACCAGTCAAACTTAGTAAAGAGGAAACTAGAAGAAGGGATCGAAATAGCAAGAAGAAGAAGTACCACAATTAACGATAATTGTGGTTGGACTCTTCCAACTGAGTGGCAGCAACTACTCCAGTGACGTAGTCCTGATGACGAACTAGGCTTTAGTTCGAAAATTTGACAACCAACTTTCATGAAAAATAACCTCTATAAGACCCGTAAAAAAGTTATTCCACAATACACTTTTATTTTTTTCAAACATTTAGAAACTATGATTGATCTAAACAAAAAACCAACATAAAAAAAAAAACTATGACCAACAGTCAAAATTAATGTATTATTTCTGAGATGTTCAATAATGTCCACAACTAAAACTAGGGATCATATTGTAGACTTGTATCAATACAGAGAATGTTCATACATTTTTAGAACGATTTTCCAGCAATAAAATTAATGTTTAAAGTAAAATTATTTCTCATACAATTGGGAAACACATTTCCCCAAAGAAATAATTCTTCATAAATACATGGTATTGTAATGCTATTATTGGCATATTTTCACTGTATTCCATGTGTCCACTTCCTTCAGAAAACTTGAAAATTTTCATCGTCCTGGAGCGGGAATCGAACCCGCACTTCCCGATTTCTGGTCGAGCATGCTAGTCACTACACTACCGAGGACAAGGAAAACATAAACAATATAGGTGTACATGACGTACTTTGATCACTGGAATTTGTGACCTACATCTGACCCTGAATGTGAGAAATGGTTGTGAGATGCTGTGATGGGGCAGGAATAGCTTCGACTAAAGCAAATCTAAAGGTTTTCAGATATCTATCTTGTCCTTGCCAGCGCAATGACTAGCACACTCGACCGGAAATCGGGAGGTGCGGGTTCGATTAAATTGGCACCTCCCGATTTCCAGCAAATCATCCTTTTCTGTTACAGTCGTTTAGGTAGATCCATGCTTTTTGATTGGAGGTTTAACGACCACCTTGAGCAACTCAATGGGCTATAAGCAGTCGCTTGTCCCTAATTTAGGGTCACTGGTTCCAGGGAAGGGAGAGAACCAGTGGCGTAAGACAAACACAACATCCATGCCTCACCGGGATTCGAACCCGGACCCCTTTTGGACGAATGATCAGAGGCCATCGCTTAGACCACTGCGCCACCAGATCCATGCTTCATCATTAGTCACAATAAATTACCATCTGCCTCCGGTTAATTGATTTTCATAAAGAAGTCTACATTGTGTTTTGCGCTCAGCCACATACCTACGCAAAAGGCGGTGAACATTATGTTGTTGTTGTTTTCAGATTCAAATCTTTGTTTATTACGTTGTTTACAGTTGATACAAAGATTTTTAACGACTTAGTGATTAGAACAATTCTTGATGTCGACATATCGCGCTTAAATTACGTAAAAATTACAAGTGGTGGGATGTTTCGGTAGCGACTTCTACCTTCATCAGCCATACAATAAACACGTGGTATTAGCATCAGTTGTTGCCAGATTTCAAAATAGCTTTCCAAATGATAGGTATGTTAAAAGGTGCGTCTGTAATACAGGTGTTAGGAGTAAGGAAGATTTCAATGCTTTTGTAGTACTAATTTAACTTTCAGGAAATAATTCCTGAAAGAAAAGTTAAATTAGGGGCTTGTCAGGCAGTATTTCAGCCTTTTCCCTGGCCCCTTGCTGTACATTTAATTATTTTTTACATATAATATTTGATTCATATTGCCAATTGGTAATTAGTCTATTTAATTGATATTAATTTTCAATGGAATGAGTTTTGTTGTTGTGCAGAATTTGTATTTATTGTGAAAGATTTGGTGATTTGTTGTATTTTGTGAGTTTTATTAGGGAATTTGTTTACTTTATTTGTACAATTAATTTATGATTGTGGCACATTGTATTTTTACTGAGTATTATATTACTTTTCTATAATATCGTACAGCAGAAATTTTATAAAATAAAATAAATAAATAAATAAAATATTTGCTTATTCTTTCATAATGAATTTATTCCTTCCTCTTTTGAAAGGAATTCCATTTATTTTGCTTCAAGTCATTCCAGCAACATTCATGGTCTTACAGGTAATTTTCAATAGAATGTTTCTGGATTAAAGGGTAATTCAAAATGATTCATCTGATTTCATTAGATAATACACTGGCAGAAAGTGAAAAAAGAACACCAAGAAGGAATTGGCGGACGATCATGAAATTTACAAATGTTAATGGGGTCGAGTTTACATAGGTGTGATGTTAATTTCGGGACCAACTGGTGAGCGCTTACGCCACAGCACGGCATAATATGCAAATTATCGTCGGGGGTATTTAAGGAGTACGGCGAAGTGAATGTAATCAGTCGTCGGCGTGCGGACACGTGCGAAGACCCTGAAGAAGCTGCAACGCCTGGACATGGAAGACGTGTACAATTTCAGCAGTTATCGGACTTTGAGCGAGGTCGTCTAGTCGAACTCCACGAGGCCGGGTGGTCGTATCGTCGTATTGCGGAGCGAATTGGACGGGAAGTATCGGTGGTGGTACGATGGTGGTGTAGATGGTCCGAGGAACATTCCCACACGAGGAGACATGGAACCGGGAGTCACAGACGGACTGATGAGCGGACCGATCGACGCATAAGAAGAGCGGCGTTGTCAAGCAGAGCATCCACTGTGACGCAAATTCGAGCTGCCGTTGCACCTGAGGTGACTGTGCGAACAAACCGCAACCGTCTACTGGATGCAGGACTACGTGCACGTGTACCTCTGACTCCAGCTTACCGTCAGGAACGGCTGCAGTGGTGTCGCCAACGTCTGCACTGGAGAAAGCAATGGCGATCTGTCGTGTTCAGCGATGAAAGCAGATTCTGCTTGGGAGCCTCCGATGGCCGTATGCGTGTTTGCAGACGGACAGGGGAGCAACTCCACCCTTCTTGCATCGCCAGCGACACACAGGGCCTACACCTGGTCTCCTGGTGTGGGGAGCGATGAGCTATCACTAACGTAAACAACTAGCATTTGTACCGGGTACGTTAAACAGCACCTCCTACATCAACAACATCATTCAGCCCGTTGTTGTGCCATTTGTAAGGTCAGTCCAATGTGGTGTTTTCCAGCAAGATAATGCACGCCCACACACAGCACGCGCAACGCAACATGAACTTCAGGGTGTGAGACAACTTCCATGGCCTGCACGTTCACCGGATTTGTCCCCCATTGAGCACGTTAAACAGCACCTCCTACGTCAACAACATCATTCAGCCTGTTGTTGTGCCATTTGTAAGGTCGGTCCATTGTGGTGTTTTCCAGCAAGATAATGCACGCCCACACACAGCACGCGCAACGCAACATGCACTTCAGGGTGTGAGACAACTTCCATGGCTTGCACGTTCACCGGATTTGTCCCCCATTGAGCACGTGTGGGGTTTTATGGGACAACGACTTATCCGGCCTCCACGGCCAGCCACGACCATCCCAGATTTACGCGTCCAGGTTGAGGATGCTTGGAACTCAATACCCCAAACTTACATCCAACATCTGTACGACAGACTCCATGCCAGAATTGCACAGTGTGATGCAGTTCATGGCGGTTCAACCTCGTACTAACCATGTTACATGGAAATGTTATTTTTCAGTTTACCAGCAAATTACAGTTGTATTTTGCCATAATGTTTTGATCACGTTATCCTCTGTATTCCGTTATTATGCTGTATAAATTTCATTGGTATCAGACGTCTCCTTCTTGGTGTTCTTTTTTCACTTTCCACCAGTGTAGCTCCATAAAAATCAAGGTAGCATTCGAATTACCAAGTGGTCCACTGGCCATGGCCAGTAAACTTCCGTCAGACCAATGAACTATTGATTTTACTCGCCTGGATGGCCAGTAAATTTTCAATTTTCTTTCTTTTCATTTTTCAACTTGTCACAAATTAAAAAATGAATTTCTTTTACTTTGCTGTACGGTTTTCTTTTTAGGCTGCTAACTAGTGATAGGTTCATGAAATGCTATTGGATAACAGCTTTTCTCTCTCTGTCATGATTTGTTAAGAGTGGAAGAAACAAAAAATACAGAAAGGCAGTTTTCCAGTGCATGTCTTTCTAATGGCAACAGCCATTTTTTGTTACCTCCATTCCCACCATTCATAATGATCAGAAAAAAAAAGGAAAATAAACATCCTGCTCCTCCTTGGATTCGCCAACCTGCAGTAGATACTGCCACCATACCAGTGGCATACCAGAAATACTTAGAAAATATCTTCCGAGACCCTTTTGTGAAAATCTATTAACTTTCAGTTACTGAAATTTTTAAGATAAATTCCATATTATTAACTAAGTTTTATGTGTGTTCTAATAATTCAAATTCTGCAAAACCTACAGGTATTTTCCCCAAAACTAAAATGATTGCACTTTATAGCGTGAAACACAAATGTGCATGTTGTAATTAAAACCATTGCCCTAGTTTTATACTATTAAAAATACTTATAATGGTATAAAACTAGGCCAAAGTTAGTCATATAATGCAAATTTTATTCTTTTAGAGAACTAAGGCCAGCCGTTTGAAATGTCTCATGATCACACACGCAAAACACTTTACTGTGACGTGACAGTAGTGACTTTTTCTAATTTACACGAAAATACAGATAAGCAAAAAAAAAAAAAAGTGACAATTAAGAATTATGTGCTCTTGAATACATTAAAAAATACAACAAATTATTTACTTTTGAATGTATAAATAACATACTTAACATAATGCCACTATGTTTTGCACATAGTAATATTTTTTCTTGACTTTGTTGTAAAAAAATGGCACAGGTCTCCCCGAAGAACACCTTTTACTTCATTATATTCTGAATGATGCCTAGTTATGTGCAAACAACTATAATATAGGACGTGTTATTCTCGTTAATATAAAAATTATATTAATCGAATTGATATTTCTTTCACATTCTCCTGTTAACGTACAGTACATTCATATGGTGTTGCTTTGGCTGTGGAAAGGGGCCACCACCAGTTGCTTGAAATATCTGCTTTCCCGTCATCCAGGTTTTATAAATTTAAACCATGAAAATGATTTTCAAATTTTATTTAAAATGAAAAAAACAAAACCAGAATTTCCTTTTCTTTTCAGTACTTCATTCAAAGCTGCCATAAAGAATTCCTGGTTATTTCTTTAACCAGCTTCGTAAGCAGTTTCCAAAAAAAAAATAAATAAATAAATAAATAAAAAAAATGTAAAGTATTTTCCCAGAGATTAGAGGCCCTCTTAAGCCTGAAATCCCCCCTCCCTGCCCCGCATTGCAGGGGTTGTGGGGCTATCAGTACAGGTTTTGTCTCTACCCCCATGAAAACACGCTAGCGGGGAGGTAAATTGGATGCACAAAGGTAATTTTTGCAAAACAGCAAAATTTACATGAAACTATGTTGAATGGGGGACTAAAACTACCTTTACAGAAAAGTAGGAAAGATGCGAAGGAAGCTAAACCTTAAACATATAAAAAACAGGCTGCTAATGTATGTGAATTTTTGTACCCCTAAAGTCTCCTCGTTCCCTTCTTATTTAAAAACAGATTGGGAATGCACTCTTACTCTGCTAAATCACCAATTCAT
Organism: Macrothele yani; assembly: GCA_039090855.1. Classification (NCBI taxonomy): domain Eukaryota; kingdom Metazoa; phylum Arthropoda; class Arachnida; order Araneae; family Macrothelidae; genus Macrothele; species Macrothele yani. The sequence continues at coordinate 70,422,239 of CM077000.1, read as the reverse complement.
TGGAATCTTATTCTGAAAACATTCTTTGTCCTATCAGTTGCACTTTCAAATTAGATGTTTTAAGAACAAATATTGGAGATAATTCCACTGATATGATACGTTATTTTCTACATATATTGTAGATGTACAAGTTTTTTTTTGTTTGTTTGTTTCCAGTGGCTAGCAAATTCTAGTGGTCTGCTGGCCAGTACGAGATTTATTTCTAATTCTAACAGTGCAAGGTAATAATAGCATATCACACATTAAAATGAAAAGAAACGCACTGAGCTTATGAATGAAACTGCTAGGTGGCGCAATTAACCCACATGTCTCCACTTGGGTGAAAGATTGTCAATGTGAAAAATAGGTTCTGTGCAGTTTCTCATGCAAAAGTTTACAGCCCTTTCTTTTTCCAGGAACAAACAGTAACAGGACACTCATATTTAGATATGCTGGAGATATGGCTATTTCCGCAATTAAATGATGATTCACGCGACTACACCTTTCAGCTCGATGGAGTGCCACCACATTGCCACCTGTATGTTCACCATTACCTTAAAAAAAAAAAAAAAAAGCTTTCTGACCACTGGATTGGTTGCTGTTGACAAGGCACTCCGCAGGTGGCCAGCCAAGTCACCGGACCTGACCCCTAGTGACTTTTCCTCATGGGGGTATTTTAAGGATGTGTATCTGCCACCATTGCCCACAATACTAGATGAACTCAAAGTTCACATTCACGGTGCTCTGCAGTCATTGACCGTAAACCTTCCGCGTTCAGCCCGGAAATAGTTTTCCAAAAAGACGATAGATGGAGACACGTTATCGCTGCATTGTTAAGTGTTTCGTGACGCTGTGAAAGTGCCGCAGGAAGTGAATAATATGGATTTAGGGTGGCCCTTAAAAGGACCTTTTCGAATGTTGACTGCGCAATATGTGTGAAATATTTATTTTGACGAAACAATTATCTTTCCTCATAGATATGAAGCTGTCTAGCTAGCAGAAAAAAAGTTTTATTTGCCAGGGAAGAACTGTCTGATCGCACGAATCAAGACTTTTTTTTTTTTTTTTATTGGAGGGGTAACGACCACCGTGAGCAACTCGGGCTATAAGCAGTCCCTAATTTAGGGCCACTGGTTCCAGGGAAGTAAGAGAGCCAGTGCCGTAAGACAAACACAACATCCATGCCTTACCGGGATTCGAACCTGGACCCCTTTTGGACGAATGATCAGAGGCTATCGCTTAGACCATTGGGGCGGCAATCAAGACTTCAAAGCAGTGTTCAGAGGAGAGACAGCAACTCCGCCGGAATAAATATTCTAGAAAGTGGTCTGCCAAGTACATTTTGTGGTTGCGCTGTGTTAATTTATGTTTTAGGTGACGCCAATTGCTCTTCACTTCTTGAGTATGTGCCCCTGTCATGGGATCCATGAAGCTGAGGGAGTGGTTCATGGTCGTAGCCACAGCTTGGCAGCTTCCAAAACGCAGCCCACTGGCTCCGCCTGTTTTAGGATGAGGGGCAGTATTGTATCTGCAGATTGGTTGTTATAAGGGCAGACCTCCACCCTGAATCACTTGGTATCTCGTTTAAAGATACCAAGAATCCAGGTGCCCTCTACAAGACGACCACAGCTGTACTTCCGTTTCGTCTACTTCCACGATGATTCCATCAACGCCAAGCCTTTCTTTCTCACATTGCAAGGCTACCATGAACTCTCAGACTAGTTTTCTGCAAATACCAGTCGCAAACATCTCAGTGGATGTGGTAACATTGCCACGTGAGGATTCTTCAATCACCTCATCGCAAGACAATCCTTTGGCAAAACAATACATCAGAATCATCACTCTATCAATTGGAATCTGAGAATAAAAAATGCATACCAAGTGTACGGGAAGAGTACTCATCATTCCCTGAAGCGTGCTTCTTCCGACACCTGAATTGTCCTAAACGATGAGACGCATCGACATGTAGAGTCACGAGATGGCCCTCAGAACATCTTTTAGAGGAGGGAAACAAACCCTGTTGTTCATACCAGGAAATAGATGCTTCCTCATCCTTCGCAACTTCATTAAAAAACCTCTTCCAACTCCACATATTAACAGGCAGAAATAATTTGAGATCACAGGTGCACAGATCGAGAAATGATTTGTGCGACTAGCTACAACGTATTGCACGTGAAAGTGTAAGAAGAGCTGAAGTGGTACCATGGAACCATCTATCATAGCTTTCGAAAACTAGCTCTGGGCTGAACGTGGAAGTTTAGACAGACATGCTTGATCACGTATGGCAGGAATTTGATTATCACCTCTACGCAATTCATGTGACCAATGAAATTCACATAGAACATTTATAAGGTATGAAAACTAAATTTGGACAGCTTATTCTTTATCCTACATGCATTTAAACACTGTATATTTAGAAACTTACAAAATACAGCCATTTGAAATCGGATGATTTAATTTTGAATTACCCTGTATATCTTCAAATTAGTTTCATGTAGTCTTTATGGATCAAATGGTCCTCACCCCTGTTTCTTTCTACTGGATTAAACCGCCCCTCCTGTTCCTTTGTTCTGGATCCTCCTTTGTCTTGGCCCCGCTAAGACAACTAGCCAGAAACCTGTGCATCACCACTGCTTTCCTAGGCTGCTAAGACTTCATGATTAGCTTAAGCACATGTACAATTTTTGGGGGCCCTTTTGAGTAACATCACCACAGTAATCTTTTAAATTGTTTCCTAATTATGACTGTCTTAAGCTGCTAAGCAAACCAGTGTAACGTAAGAATTATATTTACACATTACATTCATTTCAGTCACAAAAAGATGGGAGTATTCGGCACATCGAGAATACATATGCAATATTTTGACCCTTTCCAAACAACAGAGAAGCAAAGTGTGAACTTTTATCATTTTAAATACTTCTGTGAACTGCGACACCGCACCAAAGAAAAAATAACGATAGGATGTAAACATTTACCTATGCATCCTCCAATCAAAAAACAGACAATTTGACAGAGCAATATACCACTAACAAGCACCGCTAATTTACGACCACTAAGATTTTCAAGAATGGTGCCAGCCATTTCCTACATGCAAAACTTAACGCAATTGTTGATTCAACGACACTTCTGTACACAGCAATTTATTTACCACCACTCAAACAGGGATAATTAACACCAAACAAAGATTTCACGTCAGCCAACAAAACTGTCAAAACACATTTTAAAGATACAAGCCAGAGATGCGCACAGTTGCGGTTAAGTAGTTTTCTGAACAGCAGCTTGCTTATCTGGCAATAACATACCTGTAATCGATCAAGGCGTTGATTGGCTAAATATTATTGCTTTCAGCTGTCTGTGCATTCACCAAGACCCAGAGTATATGCCTGAATGAAATTGGTATTTCATTGTATTGCAAAATATTCTTCTGAAGTTGTGAATTTCGGTGGGAGATTTGGTCTTTACTACAGCAAGGTGATTGCATTTTATGCTACAGGTTTTCTTTAAGTTGCGCATAAGGAATGAGAGAAAGAAGTTACTTTAATTGGAGCTAATAGTCGTTGGCGAGTAATTTACCAGAGATGCACTCCGCAAACCATAAAAGCCACCCCGGTGGATCAGTAGTCTCAGCGCTGACTTATGACCTATCGTCCAAGTAAGTCTGGGTTCGTATCCTGCCGAGGCATACATACTATGTGTATCTTACGGCACCAGCTCTCTGCCTTACGTGGAACTGGTAACCTTAAATTAGGAACTGGCGATTGCTTTTTTTTTGTATTTCACTGAAAGTTTAATGCCCACCGTGAGCAACTCATTGGGCAATAAGCAGTCACCCGTCCTAATTTAGGGCCAATGGTTCCAGGAAGGGAGAGAACTATTGGTGTAAGATAAACACGACATCGATGCTTCACCGGGATTTGAACCCGGATCCCTCACGGGCGAATGACCATGAATTAGCGCGTAGGCCACTACGTCACAGGGGAGACACAAACCATGATTGAAATAACTCTCTCTAGAGGAAGGAATTCTCACTAATTTTAGATCCACGATGTGTGGAAGAAGCATCAAACATTTTTTTTAAGAACCTAACGGGCCGCCCCGGTGGCGCAGTGGTCTAAGCGATGGCCTCTGATCATTCGTTCGAACGGGGTCCGGGTTCGAATCCCATTGAGGCATGGATGTTGTGTTTGTCTCATGGCACTGGCTGTCTCTCTTCCCTGGAACCAGTGACCTTAAATTAAGGACGGGCGACTGCTTATAGCCCATTGAGTTGCTCACGGTGGTCGTTAAACCTCCAATAATAATAAAAAAGAACCTAACGGCCAATAGATTCATTTTTACCTTCGTCCGCCAATGTGAAACCCAAGTGTTGTTAGTGGCTTCAATTTAACCCACATCCTTCTGTTCCGGAGCCGAATGCTTTCCCAATTAAGCTGTGCCAGCAAAGCCACATCTCTTCTGCTTGCCGTAGTGACATCTGCGTAACATCTGTAGACATCACACTTCTTTTAGAGCAGGGGTCTTCAACCCGTGGTTTGTGGTGCGCTTTTAATGGCTCCACAGACACAAAGGAAACTCTAAAATGAAAAAAAAATATATTTTTAACCAGGTATCTTGAGTACGAATTCCCAGTTCTTCTATGAGCATCGCTAATTTACGACCACTAAGATAAATTATATAACTGAAAATTTAAATGACTACTGCAGACATATCACGTAAGCAGGGCCGGCTGGACCATAGAGGCAACCGGGGCAGTAGCCCTGGGCCCCGCGCGTTCAAAGCGCCCCACCCAGCAAAAACACAAGTGCTCATGGCCCGGTAGTGGTCCGTTGGTGGCAGCGCTATCAGTTGGCGAGCCATTGATGGCCCTGCAACATCGCCGTGAATTGTGGGCCTCCAAGTAAGTGCCACTAGTGGCCCGTTGCTGGCAATCAATGCAACCCCCAACAGCAGGTGGAAGCAACGGGACTGCGCATGCGCAGAAGCAACATTTGCTGTGTCTCTCATGGTACCAGTTAGTTGAAGACGACGCTATCGCCATCGTGTTATTTTAGCGGATGTTAAGAAAAAATCCATATGTAGAGAGGCGAATTAATTTCCTAATGAAATTTTACATCGACGAAGATATCAGATTAAGCCGTGAAATACTAGATTACAGCCATGAAATACACCCACTCCATTCCCATGAATAACAATTCATCTCTTTTTAAGACGGCAAGGACAGTACCAAACTTTGGAAAGCGACTCTAAGTATGTACACGCCTTGAAAATGATTGAAGTTCCCTTAAGGTAAAAAAACAACAACTATCGTTACGTTGAAAAAATTAATTTATCAATTATATGAAACTGACTTTTATGAAAAATACCTCGCAATATTGTAAAATGAAAGAGGGAAGCATTCGATTACACATTGCATACCAAACAAAAAGCTTTAAGCATGTGCTTGAGCGTAGTAAATTGGTCCGGTCGGTAGGGAGCTCAGCTATCACACGAATGGCCCAGTTTCAAATCTACTCAGATACAAACGGGTCTGTTGAGAAAATTTACCTAGCGCAGTGCGTTAATTCACCAACTTCGTAAGGGTAGGAAAAAAAAATTGTAGCTTTGGGAAACTGCGGTTTTCTTTGCTTTCTTTTTTAATTATTATTATGGCTACTACTGGGAAATTGGCGGACAAGATTCGGCAAGCCACCAGTTACGTCACGTGGTTGCCAGCTGCCACTAACGGCACACTAACGGACCACATTAGGCTAGCCATCATTTCTGGCACGTGCTTGCAGGGCCACTGAAGGGCCACTTGTGGCAGCTACTGCCTGTGACGGACCACTGATGGCCCTGTTGTGGCATATGACAACTGATGGGGTGCCAACTGTTGGCCAGCTGTTGGCCTGAACTGCTGGCCCTTCTGTTGGCCGCCCGGACATTTTATTGACGGTTCGGCAGCGGCAACATAGTGCTGGGCCATTGCTGGCAGTGCTAGCTGCCAGCAATGGCCCAGTGTTGGTCCAGCAAGACTGTTTTTGCTGGGCATAGTTTAGGAAAAAATCATTTACGGTAGAATTATTTACAAACAATATTTTTTGTGTGTAAGTTTTCGGGTGCGAGACCCTTAAAAAGGTGTTTTTTTTTTATAATTTTATTGTTTCCAATTTCCCCATTTTGGAATAGAATATCGCCCTTCGCCGTACAAATACTGAGATTTGGAAATTTCAAGTGATTATTGTAACTACCTTAATATTTTCCGTATTCTCAAAATAGCAAATTAAATTTCATCATTTTGTGGCCCTTACTTTTATATATTTCACAATTTGCGTGCAAACTAGACACTTAAATTTAGATAAATAAAAAGAACAATATCAAAGTTGATTTCGGGCAACACATGGAGGCCATTTATTTAGTGACTTTAAAAATATTACAAGAAATAAAAAAAAATCATATATGAGCGCGTCTGAAAGTTTCAAAAAGTTTTAAAAATCAACCAAGATCCCTGATTGATTTTTATGCTATTTTGCATTAAAAATCAATCACTGAAACATGTATCAGGGGAAAAAGCTATTCATATGAATTTATTTTAGAGGGATGCGGATTATTTCTTACACTGAAGTATTCACAATACAAAACTTTTCGCTACGCAGGGATCTTTTAATCATTTTGTGAAGAAGTTTTTATAAGAGTCATAATACAACCTCAACCGCATCTTCCCGGAAAAAAATCGTAGAGTTTAACAGTGTTTTCTTTTTTTTTCTCTCTCTCGGAACTTTCAATCCATATTATGGTCTTTTTCTGAAGCTTAAAGCAAATATTTTTTTGGAGATAACCATTTTGTCTTTATGATAGTTTTCGTTATGACGTTACTACAGAGGTGAAGCACATGGCAAGACGGAAAAGTTGCAGCGATAAATTCTGTCGGTTAGCTTAATTGGTAAAGCATTCGGCTTCGGAGTAGAGGGATGAGGGTTCGTTGTTGTCACAGTGAAATTTGTGAATTTCACATCGCGTGTGTGTTCTTTACAGTCATTTTTCACGCCAGAACTTTATTAAAATATGAGATTGCCGCCCCGGTGGCGCAGTGGTCTAAGGCGCTGGCCTCCGATCATTCGTCCGTAAGGGGTCCGGGTTCGAATCCCGGTCAGGCATGGATGTTGTGTGTTGTCTTACGGCACTGGCTCTCTCTCTTCCCTGGAACCAGTGACCCTAAATTAGGGACGGGCGACTGCTTATAGCCCATTGAGTTGCTCACGGTGGTCGTTAAACCTCTAATCAAAAAAAAAAAAAAAAAAAAAAAATATGAGATTCATTTCCTGGTGCCAGAAATGAAATTTCGCCCCGGGCCCCGCAAAAGCTCCATCCGGCTCTGCACGTAAAAATCTACTTTGGACTTATTTGTAACAACTTTGTGACATATTAACTGCATTGTTTCTTTTCCCGAAAGTTATGTAAATTTTGGGATTAAAAACATCTCCAAAATAATCGGTATTCATTATAAACACATGCACTTTTGCTTTTCTTTTTCACGTAGCCCGTGAGACCTGTTATATTTTGCCATGTTGTCCGCAATTCAGGAAAGATTGAAGATTTCTGCTCTAGAGGAACCAAGATACTCAACAGGGCTACGTTAGTAGTACAGGAAATGCCACAAAGAGCGACGTGCCATTTTTTGTAGGAACCGTTTAATTTGAGATTTTCATCTTACAGCCTAACTTTTCGGACTCAGTGACTAGGGCTATGCTGGGGCTCAGGACCAGGGGAGGCTGAAGACTCAGCTGGGGGAGACTCCATGTTTTTGTTTTGTTTTTTTCTATTGGAGGTTTAACGATCACCGTGAGCAACTCAATGGGCTATAAGCAGTCGCGCATCCCTAATTTAGGGTCACTGGTTCCAGGGAAGGGAGAGAGCCAGTGCCGTAAGACAAACACAACATCCATGCCTCACCGGGATTCGAACCCGGACCCCGTTCGGACGAATGATCAGAGGCCATCGCTTAGACCACTGCTCCACCGGGGCGGCAGTCTCCGTGTCCAACGACGAACTATGTATCCACAAATATATATTAACTTTTGCTTTGTATTTTTGTTCTTTTTGTTAATTTACTTCACTAGCGAACAATTTCTCCCTATCGAAAAGTGTACAAAAAATAAATAAAATCAAAATATGGAAGGGGAGGGACGAAATGAAATCCCTTGAAATATAAAAAAAATGCATTATGTAAAAACACAGATTTCCCGGTGCTCGAATCCGTGCCTCGTCACTCCGGAGCCAGTTGCTCTAACCGACTAAACTACGCCGACGGAATGTATCGCTGCAGATTTGACACGTGCTTCACCTCTGTAGTACGTCGTATCATCTCCCTCTTAATTTCTTTTTCTTTTTGAAGCGAAGAAGAAATTTTTCATTACTTTCAGACGATGAGTGGCACGAACATCACACATTTTTCGAAGAACCCAACGGACGGTAGATCCGTTTTTACGTTCGGGTGTGAAATTCACAAATTTGACGGTGATCGAAACTGCGTATCCTCGCTCCGGAGTGGGTCGCTTTAACCGACTAAGATACACCAACGTAGTGTATCGCTGCAAATTTGTTGTCTTGACACTTTCTTCTTCACCTCTGTAGTACGTCACAATTTCTTTGACGTTGGTTGAGTTGTAGGGTCATTGTCGCTGGAGGAAAAATAACTCTCAACTACATAAAACAACTATTTATTTTTTTAATTTACTATTCGGATTCCCTTCGCTGGATCCACGCAAGGAAATCGAGGGGTTACTGAATCGACGCTTTCTTCTCCATCTTTAATTGCGCATTGTGTTCTTTTGCTGGTGCTTGAAAGTAACCCCTTCTTACCGTAGCAAACATCAAAACCTCCCTTCCACACTCAAAAACCAAAAGCCTCCGGATTCCCACCAACAAACACTTCTCTCACACATGGATCGCAAAACTACTCCTACTGAACGCAAAACAATGAACAGGAAGAAAGTGAAAGCTTTCTCTCTCTGCACAAAGATTTCTCTTTAGCACTGTTTTGCATCACTTAGAGAGATACATTTAGTTAAAGCTTTCCCATGACAACGCATCTTTATACACAATTAACCACCTGGACGTTTTTTAGCAGCAGCATCTCATATACAGGGCGTGCTTCAGGGCGATACGAACGATGCCGCCGCACAGGGCGCCAAGTTCAGGGCGGGAAGGGAAGGGGAGGGGGTTCCGTGATGAACTTTTTATTTTGAAATGGTAGAGTGTATCAAAAAAAGAAAATAATAATACTCTGCGAGGATTGCAATTCGAGACGATGAGCAATGATGATTGGGAACGATGAAAGGTCTCGTTGTCACTTGTCACTGGAACAATCTGAATCATCACAATAGAGTACTGTTACAATTAAGCTCAAAAAGAAGCATTGTTTTTGGCATTGATTTTGGGATCAACGCGCACCTTATTCCTTTTTTTGCGACCCTCCCAGAAAGAATATAACAAAATCTTTTTTTGCACAACATAACCAGCATAACCAAGTATTCTTTTATTTATATTTGTACAAGAAACGTAAAAGAAAGAAAAAGAGAAAAGAGAAGAAAAGAAAAAAAAAATGTAAAGAAAAGAAAAATGCTGTCTGTGCTCCAGCGCATGAACTACCATAGCATTTAACATTTGCAACTGCGCAATTCTAAGTCTCCGAAAATTCTTTTACTATTTTAACACTTTTCTGCTATCTGGCAACAGCAGGAACAAGTGAACGTAGTTGCTTACCGTCTGCGTGATTTTCTATTTTTCACAGTAAATGAAACAATGTAAGGTTTAGGGCAACTATGAATTTTTATGGGTGGGAGGGGGTGGGGGAGATTGAAAGACAGGAACCGTTAACAAGGGCTTGTTTTCTAACGATTTCATAAAGAAAATCCATTCCTCAAAAATATCACTTTTTACAGAAGAGAAAGGTTACTTGAGAAAAGGGGTGAAGGGAAGTTTGGAGACATTCCCTCCCCGCTAGGCGTCACGTCGGCGTCGCTATGACCACCCTTTCCTTCTTTCTCTCGCGGCATATCCATTCTACTTTTTCTCACTTGTTTTACTCATATTGTGTACTAAAAGTTTTAAAGCGTTTTTGTGTGACGTATACCGCCAATTTACATATCCGACATTACCCCGCGTTGTTGTCATGTGATCACAATTGATCCAGAGTATAAAATGTGACACAGAATTTAACCCAATAGTCAAACGCACTTGCACATCGGTAAGTGAAAGACGGCAAGCGATGCTGCATGTATCCGAAACTGCATTCGTTACGAATTTCATCAAGGAGAAAGTGCTGCAAAAGCATGTCCATCGATCTGTCCTGTTCTGGGGAGAGAATATTGCATCGAAAAGCACGTGTGAGTTTTGGTTTACACTTGAGACGGTTTAAAGCAGGTGATTTTGATGTTAGCGATCGGGAACGTAGCGGCGTCCCGCAGAAGGTTGCGCATGAGGAACTGCTGCTGGAGGAAGATTCGTCTCACTAGTTAAACATTTGGAGATTACTCAACAAACTATTTCAAATCCTTTACACGCGAAGAGAAAGATTCAGAAGGAAGGAAAATGGACGCCACATGACCTGCGCCAGAGGAACAAGGATGATCGTGTCATAAAGTGTTTGAATCGTTGAATAAACAACACAGAAAGTCTTTCCGGTGGAAAATCGTTACGGGTGATGATAAGTGGATATGGTACGACAATCCCAAACGCAAAAAAAAAAAAAAAAAAAACACTGGGTAGACCCCGGTGAAGCAACGATTTCGACACCGAAACGCAATATTTACTGCAAGAAAGTTCTGCTGAGAATCTGGTGGGATATGAAAGGTGTGCTCCATTATAAATTATTGGAACAGTGTCAAACTGTTACTCCTGATCGCTACAAGCAACAATTGCTGCGATTGAACCAGGAAATCTCTCGGAAACATCCATTCACAGGCAAAGGATTGCTTCTCGTGAAATTACAGCATGACAACGCTAGGCCGCATGTCGCGAAATCGGTCAAGGAAACTTTATTGACGATTGTCTGGGAAGTATTGGATCACCCGGCATATAGTCCCGACATAGCCCCTTCAGACTATCATTTGTTCCGATCGATGAAACATGGTTTGTCTGGTGTACGGTTCCAGACATGTGACGAAGTGCAAAAATGGGTTGACGACTTCATCGCGTCACACGACGAAGTATTCTTCACGGCTGGAATCCGTCAGCTGTCCGACCGATGCCGGAAGTTGGTAGATAATAATGGCGGCGCATACTTTGATTCGTAAAGGTATTGTTGTTTTCTCTCAAATTACATGTTGCGTTGTCTTAAAACACTTTAAAACTCATTTGTACGCCTAATAATATCGTCATTACGGGGGAAGGTGGGCATCCCGATTTGTCTCGAAAAATTCGATATGCGCAGTGTGGCAAAGAATTTTTAAGACTGGGTCTGTAAAATGAAATAGAAACAAGAAATTATAATTTGTTTTGGTTTTTTATTCAAAATAAGTCCCTCCGGCTTCAATACACTTGTTACAGCGATTTAATAATGATTAGAATGCCTGTTCCAGTTCATTTTGCAGAATTGCCTCCAAACCACGCGCCGAAGCTGTTTGTATGGTCGAAATATCACAAAATAACACCCTTTTAACGTAATTTTAAGTTTTGGGAATAAAGAAAAGTCGCAGGGTGCTAAATCAGGCGAATACGATAGATGATTCAACACACAGACGTTATTTTTCGCCAAAAATCTACGAACAAGAAGTGAGGTGTGACTGGGTGCATTATCGTGCAACAAACACCAACTGTTTTCATCCCGATATTCTGGACGAATGTGACGAATTCTGCCCATCAAACGCCTCAAAACATTTAAATAAAACTCACCAGTAATTGTTTGTCCACTTGGAACAAATTCTTTGTTCCAAGTGGACACACAATTACAAAGGATTCACAAAACTTCTATATACAGATAATTTCGTTATACGGAGGTTCGAAATAGGCTGGTCCGACTGAACTTCATTTTTTTTATTCCATATTATTAACTAGATTTTATAGGCGTTTTAATAATTAAAATTATTTTGAACCCGCAGGGATTTTTCGTTAAAACCAAAACCATTGCACTTTATTGGGTGTAATACTAAAGGTCGCGTTGTAATTGAAATAATTGTCCCAGTTTTATAACAATAGAAAATACTACAAAATATTTACGCCAAAGTTGAACATATCATGCAAATTTTATTCTGTCGCCCCGATGGCGCTGTGCTCTAAGCGATGAATTCTGATCATTCTTCCGAAAGGGGTCTGGGTTCGAATCCCGGTGAGGTATGGATGTTGTATTTGTCTTACGGCACTGGCTCTGTCCCTTCCCTGGAATCATTGACCCTAAACTAGGACGGGCGACTGCTTATAGCCCATTAAGTTGCTCACGGTGGTCGTTAAACTTCCAAAAAAACAAAAAAAAAAAAAACAAACAAAAAAAAAAACTATTCTATTAGAGAACGAAGGCCAGCCTCTTTGAAATGCCTCATGATCACACACACAAAACACGTAACTGCAATGTATGTAACAGTGTATAATGGCCTTTTCCGATTTATTCGAAATTATATAGGACATAAGTAAGCAAATAAATAAGTAACAATTAGGAATTGTGGCACAAAAAAATAAAAATAAAACTACTTATTTACTTTTGAATAAATTAAAATCACACTTAACATAATGCCACAATGTTTTGCACATAGCAAACATTTTTTTCTTGACTCTGTTATATACAGGGTGATTCATAAAGAAGCATACAGTTTCAACGCATTATAAAACAAGAACAATGTAAGATATTTTATGTTACCTGTAACAGAATTGTAGGGGAATATTTCAAGTTTTTTTAGAGACAGTCACAGATGTTCTATGTGTGCACCCTTAGCCACACGACACACATCGAGCCGGTAATCCATTTCCGCCCAAACACGGGGTAAGATATCCGAATCAAGTGCAGTGATAGTGGCTGTGATACGCTGTTTCAACTCCGCTAGATCAACAGGAAGGGGAGGGGCGAATACCTTCTCCTTTACGTACCTCCACAGGAAAAAGTCACGAGGTGTTAAGTCAGGACTTCTGGGTGGCCATTAGGTCAGTGGCATGTTGTAGTCCGCGGCTCGTCCAATCCATCGGTGAGGAAGTGTGTCGTGTGACTAAGGGTGCACACATAGAACATCTTACACCGTCCCTAAAAAAACTTGAAACATTCTCCTACAATTCTGTTACAGGTAACATAAAATATCTTACATTGTTCTTGTTTTATAGTGCGTTGAAACTGTATACTTCTTTATGAATCTCCCTGTATATATATATATATATATATATATATATATATATATATATATATATATATATATATATATATATATATATATATGTATATAAATGACAAAGACCTCTGCGTTTCCCCGCGAAGAACACCTTTCAGTTCATTACACGGCCTTATCAGAATAACATGACCACTCCCGGAATCACAGTACACCCGCCCATGCGCGACTCAGAGTGCACGAGACAAGTCGACCACACGGAAATATCAGCAGCCGGCAAGGACAGAGGAGTCATAGTGCGTGACGTGAGCAAAATGGGCAGAGGTAGCGGTCTGACGGACGTTCAAAAAGGAATGATCGTCGGCTACAGCGCCAAGGGTGGACGCATTTCAGAAACAGCAGATTTCGTGGTCTGTTCTCAAAGTGCTGGAGTAAGAGTGTACCAAGAATGGACCACTGGCACACCGAGTACCTCGTGACGTCATAACTGCGTAGCACCAAAGGTCATCGACCCCAGAGAAGAACGTCCCCTCCGTCGGCTAGTAAAGGGCAATCAGTGCAGCAACTGACCACGCAAATGAACGCTGAGGGTACCTGGGCAGGTGTCGCCGATAACAGTAAAGCGAACCCTGTTACCCATGGGTCTCTGGAGTCGACGCTGCGTCAAGGTGCCTTTGTTAACCCAAGTCCATCGGCAACGACGCCTGCAGTTCACATGGGACTACCGCCATTGGACAGTAGAAGAGTGGGAAAAGGTTGCCTTCTCCGACGAATCGAGGTTTCTACTCCACTGAAGTGACGGGCGGTGGCGGATACGGCGTCAGACACATGAGAACCAATACCCGGACACGCTTGTTGGTCAAGTAAAGGCAGGCGGTGGCAATGCGCATGTCTGGAGGATGTTTTTACGATATCACCTGGGACCGCTAATACCCCTGGATGGGTCCCTGAACGCCAAAACCCGTGCATCCTCGCTGACCGCATGCGTCTCTTACGTTAGACGTTTACCTTGATCGTGATCAGGGCTTTACAGAGGAAAGGGCTAGCCCGTCCCTTTGAGGAACTGAATGCCGACCCGTGTCTGAAAGGGTGGGTGGAAAACGGATTGGCCACTAGTGCCCTACGTCATCGCGCTGGCTTGCTCCCTGAGCCTCGTTTATCAACTTCCCTACAAGACCAAATTTTCCTGTTTTGGTTTTGCACGCCCGCGCCTTTTCTTGGTTTATATACAGCATTTGTTTCACTTTGTGTTTTACTTAAGTTGTACACTCAGTGTTGATTTTTATTTCCGTTTTTTTTAACGAAATATCATCATGTGCTGAAATACACATATAAACAAAACAGGACAGGTCATTGTTTTCCACGTCCTTTCGTGTTTATAAGAAGGATCTGTATCGGGTTCCGATAAAGATCCTTCTTTAGGAACTTCAGTTCCCTTTTGACAAGCGGGATCCATAGCTTCATGGGTTTAGGCCACACACGAATCCTTCCATCTGCCCGATACAGTTGGAAACGCGACTCGTCATCAAGTGTCCAGTGGCGGTGTTGCCGTGCCCAAACGAGGCGCATAGCTCTGTGTCGTGCAGCCATCAAGGGGACTCGAGTTGGGCGTCGTGCAGGGTACGTTGCACAGTCCGGACTGTACGCTGATGCTTGTTGAGGCTCCAGCATTGAATTCCGATGCTACCTGCGAGAGTGTCGCGTGAAACGATTCTTGACAGCCGACGATGGTCACCTTCAGCCAATGTCTTTTTACGGCCACACTGGTATCGTAGGTTAGAGGTTTTGCCGGAATTCTTGTAGTCATGGTACACACTTGCAATGGTCATCCGTGAAAATCCGAACTTCGTTTCTACCTCCGAAATACTATGGCCCATCTCACGAGCGCCAACTATTACACCGCGTTGAAGATCGCTTAAATCGTTATTACTTGTCATTCTCATGCCGAAAACAGCTCTGACAGCTGGCATGCCACAGTATTTGTCCTTTTCTTGTAGGACTTCCGTCCACAGTGAGTAGAGTTTAGGTCCCAGCCACCTACAGCGAGATCGCCTTTTGGGCAGGACAAAGAAACGGAAGGAATGAGAGCAAGTCTAGCGACTTTGACAGAACAGTTTGTAGTGAGATTAGAGTACGGTAGATGGCGCCACCGTACAAGTACGATGTTGCACACAGAGGGGTGAGAGAATTTCAGGGGGTGGGCATAGGAAAGGATACCCATTTAACCAGTGGGTCCAGCTTGGGGGCCGTCACTTAACGTGCTCGTCCGATGCACGGCGGATATTCAACGATTGTTAGTAAATCACACCATCTCTGGAAGATTGGCCCAGGCTCGAACCTGAGGACCTTGCATCGATAGTCTGACTCGCTAACCATTGAGCCATCCGCGGCTCTCTGACAGCTGGCATGATCATATGTAGATGATTTTAGAAAGGGAGTGTCTGACCCCAGGTCTTAAACAACCCTTAGAAATAGGAAACTAGGAGATTTGGGCTAGAGCGCCCCATAGGAAAGTGACACGGAAGAGAAGTAGAAAGGGGGAGTTAGACGCCCTTATTTATTACCGGGGGGCCAGTACCCGGGTTATTACCACGGCCCCGGTAGTACGGTGTTCGCGGAATACTTAATACTCGTCTAATTGGATAAACATTGAGGTTGCGTCCCCATAACTGTAAAGAACCCAATCTCAAAGTTTACGGACGTCGCGTTGTGTTTCATATGGGCTCGTTACGAGGTATTCTTCCTATGCCGCAAATTGTGAATTTAGAGGAATATACACAGCCTAGAGAAGTTAGCTACACCAGGTTAAGTAATTAACAATGTTTATTAATAGAAAAAGTATATATAAGCAATTACATCTTGTAGGTGGAGGCCAAATAAAAGTTACATTAAAGTAAAAAACATTAAGAATTAGCCATGTTTACTGGTCAACTGCTGCGTACGCCTGTCACACCCTCGAGCTAAACTTTAAATTAACTCCCTCAATCTATTTCGAGGAGGCATAGCGACCATGCATATGTATATAACTAGTTAACATGGGAACTGGAATTGGGGAAAATAACGTCATCTTACCTTCCTTTAGTTTGTGTGGTCGCTCGTTGAAGTCCTACGCTGGTAGATGAAAACTTGCGTGGATGTTGACTCTGGATCTATCCATACCTCTCGACTAATCTTTCTCTCTATCCTCTCATTCTCGACTATCTTCTAAAACTTGTCCTCCGACTATATGAATCTCCGATACGAAATTATTCTCTCTTCTTATCTCATATTCTCATGTTCTTTTTCCTCCGATACGAATTTTGAGCTGACCAGTGCTCGGGCTTAGTGGCTATTGGTTGGCCCTCTGGTCCAGTTGGCTACCTTTTCGCGGCAGCTGGCCTGTTGTGCAGGTGGTGCCTTTCGCGAATTCAATAGGGCCTATTTTAACGCCCAGATGAATAGCGAAGAATTTAAAGGGGCTTTCCTCTGCCAGAGTTACGACTTTCCTGTGACACCGCGTTGTACTTTACGACTTTTGCTGGTGCCTCCCTCATAGAGGAGAAGTCGTAAACCGCAACTCGCCTATTCATCTGATCGCGTTTCGGACTCTTGCCTGTGCCTTCTGAAATACCGGGATGTATTGTCCCATCAGCAACGGTAGCACTGGGCCATTTCGTAAATTTTGTGAATGCCGTGCTTCTTGAAAAGAAGGTGACTTCCTTGGGCATTCTCCACGGGTGTCCGACAAACCGTTTTGACCACCTGGGTTTTCTGCTTCAGTGGGGAAAAGGGGGTTTATGAGGCAGGAAGGGAGCAAAGGAAAAATAATTTAAATTAAGTAAAAAAAAATATTTAGGTAAATTACTCCTGGTCTTTAAATTTAATTAGGCCGCAAACAATGTGACCCGAACTACGAAGTAGTTCCGCGGCATCAGGGTCTGACAGCTGGCAATAATGTCTATCGCTTTATATACGCACTGTCGGACGCAACCGAGTACGCGCATAGGTGAGGTTGCTATGCATTTTGCATAAGCTCGTTTGTACCAGTTTTTCTGGCACTTCAGTGTATATTCATTTTACATTTTACAATGTACATAGCGAACATGGTATACAGTATACGAAATGATGAAGGAACACAGAGAGAGCCAGTGCTACCGTATGCAAAATGATCAAGTAACACAGAGAAAGCCAGTGCTAAGTAACACATTAAGAGCCGGTGCCTAAAGACAAACACAAACATCCATTCCTTACGGGATTGGAACCCAGATCCCTCCCTGGGCGAATGATCAGAAGCGATCGCTTAGACCAATGCGCCAGCGGGGCAGCAAATCACAAAGCCTATGGGATTTTTTTAAAATTCTGATTGAAGTTTTAACGACCACAATAAGCAACTGGACGGGCTGTGAAAACATAAGTTTCTCCGTGTCCCCTTACTCCGGAGTAGGCCGCTCTCCCAACTGAGCTACGCAGACAGAATATCTCGCTGCAGATTTGTCGTCTTGAGACATGTTTCCACCTCTGTAGTACGTCACATCATCTCCCTCTTAATTTTTTTTTTTTTTTGTCTTTTGAAGCTAAGAAGGAATTTTTCATTAATTCCAAACAATGTGTGGAACGAACATCACACATTTTTCGAAGAACCCAACCGCCAGTGAATCCATTTTCCACAATCGGGCGCCAATGTGAAAACACAAATTTGTCAGCGACGGACATCGAATTCGTGTCCCTCACTCCGGAGTAAGTTGCTCTCCCAACTGAGCTACGCGGACAGAATGTCTCGCTGCAGATTTGTCGTCTTGACACGTGTTTTCACCTCTGTAGTACGTCACAGCACTCTCTTTAGACGATATAATAGTATTCGTTGACCATCGCACTACGTGGGCGTGATAATACTTCTGTAAAATAATAATAACAATTATAATAAAATTTGGTAAATTAGTAGTGTAAAACAAGTTGTGCTCATATTGAACCTATCCTTGGGATTGGGATCTGTACTTCTTTCAGCTTATCAAAACCTGGAACTTAAAAAAGAGTTTCGTAAAAGGCGTGTTTATCTCCTCCGATAATTCGTTGTCCTCTTTCTTGATTCATTTTTTTCTTTTTAGTCAAATGATGTGTTCGACAGACGCGAGACTTCGTCTGCATCAAAGTAAATTACGTTGTTGTACTTCCAGAGATTGCATATTTATCTGCGATTTTTGAAATAAATGTGCCTGGCAGACGTGAGCTCAGCTTTGAACTTGCCCTATTTTCTTGATTATTTCTCTGCACGCGCTACGACCCCGACAGTTGTTGGCACAGTTCCAGCGTCTGCCCCGCAGGACAGACAGCATACAGGTTAACGTGCGTTTCCTGATAATTGTCTCGACCTTGGAAAACATGCAATAAAAGTCTCGCACTTGAACTTCGTATTTTACTAGGTTTTAGCAAATAATAATAAAAAAAAATGCTGTAGGGGATATAATAATAACAATGATAATAATAACAATAAATCTCAGCTCCTGACATTGGAAAAGATAATTAACAGCAGATCCAGTGACGTAACTATCAATTTCGGAAAGAAAAATTTCAGATATTAAAAATAAAAATCTTTCTTCGTGCAAAGTCTCTAATTACATTTTTGGTATTTAATTTTCCTGCCGCTTGAGCTTCCGTAGCAATAAATGAAATATATTTCTGTCGTTCTTTACACATTGTATTTCGCAAATCATTTTTTAATTCTGCTTATAACGAGGAGCTCGGAAACCCCTGTTAAATCTGGGCGCTCGTTAAATCCGTTTTGAGGTGAAAAATCAAACAAATGTTAAAATATCCATACGTGATAGTATGAAAATACGTTTACCTCATATATCCATATACACTCTCGTAGCTGAATAATATTACCACCCCCTGAATCACAGTGTACCCGCCCAGGCGCGTCACAGAGTGCACGTGACAAGGTCGACCATACGGAGATATAAGCGGCCGGTCAGGACAGATGAGCCATAGTGTGTTATGTAAGCACAATAGGCAGAGGCAATGATTTGACGGACGTTCAAACAGGAATGATCATCCGCTACCCCGCCAAGAAGAATCTCACAAACAGCAGACTTCGAGGGCTAGTTCGTTAGGTGCTGCAGTGTTGCCGCGGAACTACTTCGTATTTCGGGCCACATTGTTTTGGCGGTTTAATTAATTACAAAGATCAGCTGTAATTTACTTTTAATTTTTTTTATTTAATCTAAATTATTTTTTCTCTTTGCTCCCTTTCCTGCCTCATACCCCCTTTTCCCCATTGGAGCATACAGCCCAGGTGGTCAGGCGGGTTTGTGGCGTTTCCTCGGACACCCGTGGGAATGACCAAAGAATTTCTCTTCTTTTCACTCTCGTGAGAAGAAGTACGTGGGACACCAGCGGGAATGACCAAGGAATTTTTCTTCTTTTCACTCTCGTAAGAAGAAGCACGTGGCATACCCGTAGGAATGACCAAGGAATTTCTCTTCTTTTGACTCTCGTGAGAAGAAGCACGTGGGCCACTCGTGGGAATGACCAACTGCTGTGACACCCGTGGGAATGAAAAGCACGTGGGACACCCGTGGGAATGACCAAGGAATTTCTCTTCTTTTCACTCTCATGAGAAGAAGCACGTAGGACACCCGTGGGAATGACCAACTGCTGTGACACCCGTGGGAATGAAAAGCACTTGGGACACCCGTTGGAATGACCAAGAGATTTCTCTTCGTTGCACTCTCGTGAGAAGAAGTACGTGGGACACCCGTGGGAATGACAAACTGCTGTGACACCCGTGGGAATGAAAAGCACGTGGGACAACTGTGGGAATGACCAACTGCTGTGACACCCGTGGGAATGAAAAGCACGTGGGACAACTGTGGTAATGACCAACTTCTGTGACACCCGTGGGAATGAAAAGCACGTGGGACACCCGTGGGAATGACCAAGAAATTTCTCTTCTTTTCACTCTCGTAAGAAGAAGCACGTGAGAGACCCGTAGGAATGACCAAGGAATTTCTCTTCTTTTGACTCTCATGAGAAGAAGCACGTAGGACACCGATGGGAATGACCAACTGCTGAGACACCCGTGGGAATGAAAAGCACGTGGGACACCCGTTGGAATGACCAAGGGATTTCTCTTCGTTTCACTCTCGTGAGAAGAAGCACGTGGGACACCCGTGGGAATGACAAACTGCTGTGACACCGGTGGGAATGAAAAGCACGTGGGACACACGTGGGAATGACCAAGGAATTTCTCTTCTTTTGACTCTCATGAGAAGAAGCACGTAGGACACCGATGGGAATGACCAACTGCTGTGACACCCGTGGGAATGAAAAGCACGTGTGACACCCGTTGGAATGACCAAGGGATTTCTCTTCGTTTCACTCTCGTGAGAAGAAGCACGTGGGACACCCGTGGGGATGAAAAGCACGTGGGACACCCGTGGGAATGACCAAGGAATTTCTTTTCTTTTCACTCACGTGAGAAGAAGCACGTGTGACACCCGTGGGAATGACCAACTTCTGTGACACCCGTGGGAATGAAAAGCACGTGTGACACCCGTGGGAATGACCAAGGAATTTCTCTTATTTTCACTCTCGTGAGAAGAAGCACGTGTGACACCCGTGGGAATGATCAAGGAATTTCTCTTCTTTTCACTCTTGTGAGAAAAAGCACGGCATTCACAAAATTTATGAAATGGCCCCACAACACCTCCTGGCATTTCAGAACTGCACATGCAAAGTCCGAACCGCGGCCATATGAATAGGCAAGTTTATCTTTTACGACTATCTCCTTTAGAAGTAGACACCAGCAAAAGTCGTAAAATACACTGCAGTGTCACAAGAAAGTCGTAACTCTGTTAGAGGGAAGCCCCGGCAATCTTTCGCTATTCACGAGGCCCAAGAAAATATGTCCCATTTAAAGTGCGGAAACATCACCTGCCCAATACGCCAGCTGTTGCTAAAGGGTTGCTGAGTGGCTCAGGGGCCAACCAATAAGGTCAAGCACTGGTCATCTCAGCTGACCAATCCAGGCCCCAGGCGGAAAACTCCCAGAGGGCTGAGGTAAGTAGCTGAGGGCACGCCTCTACCACGTGGGAAATTAAAGGGTCTCAGATCTAGAAGTATATGCTGTAACTTTAAAAAATAACCAGGAGCATAGATACGGGGAGACGAGACTCAGTAGGAGTTCAAGAATAAAGCAAAGTTCTTAGCGAGTATACCTGAAGAATCTTACGCTGTCACGTGAGGGATCCCGACGAGCATCAACCCAATAGACGTAAGGCAAGATGATGTTGTTTTCCTCAATTCCAGTTCCAATGTTGTGTGCATACAGGGTGCATAGGAAAGTCACTTTAGCCTGGAATAACTTGCGAACAGAGAGAGGTACAGTTATGCAAGTGAGATAACGGTATAGTAAAGCGACTACGCTCGATCGAATGCAACCGATAGCAGCGCCCCTAGTGGCGAAATGCGGAAGTTAGCCATTGCAAGTCGAAAACGAAAAGAGATAGAGCAAAATTTCCAAATACAAAGTTATAGAGCATGAATTAATTAGTACAAAACGACATTTGTTTTACACGGATAAGATAAATTGTCGCCTGAATACCCTAAAATGTCCGAAATCAATGCGCGACCTTTTGTGTGAACGTTTGAAGGGAACAGGCATAGGTATGAGCAAATGCACACAATTTGTTGCATAAATGCGTACTTATGTCCATACAGTTTGATGACGTCAGACAAAACAAAAACAGAAAAGTCAAACTAGCGCACAGTGATAAAAAGTTAATGTCGAGTATGTTCGAAGAGTTCGCCATTGCCCACGATACACATTTGTATTCGTGAAAGTAACTCTACATGCACATTCCTCAGTATAGAAGGTGTCACACTATTGCAAGCATCTGTAACACGACGACGTAGATCCAGCAGACTTGTAGGAGCTGTTGCATACACCTGATTTTTTACGTATCCCCAGAAATCCAAGCTCGCCGTTCTCACACAGCGTACGTAGACCTAAACTTCCGATCAGGGTACATCCTGCTACTGGTTTTTATAACGTAGGTACGGTACAATGTCACAATCTGCATTTGCACACGGCTACGTTTGCGAAATGTGAATATGCAGATTCGAGTCGTCGCGCATCAATTTCGGACATTTTGAGGTATTCAGGCGACAATTGATCTTATCCGTGTGAAAAAAATGTTGTTTTGTACTAATTAATTGATGCTCTACAACTTTGTAATTGGAAATATTGCTCTATCTCTTTATGTTTTCGATTTGCAATGGCTAACTTCCGCATTTCGCCACTAGGGGTGCTGCTATTGGTTGCATTCGATCGGGCGTAGTCGCTTTACTATACCGTTATCTCACTTGCATAACTGTACCTCTCTCCGTTCGCAAGTTATTCCAGGCTAAAGGGACTTTCCTATGCACCCTGTATATACATATGCATGGTTGCTATGCCTCCTCGTAGAATTTTAAATTTAAGCTCAGGATGTAACAGGCTTACACAGGAATGAACCAGTCAACATGGCTAATTTTATCCTTTTAATCTAACGTAACTTTTATTTGGCCTCCACCTGAAGGCTGTAATTGCTTAATTCAACATACTTTTCTTATAATAAACATGTTAGTTACTTAACCTGGTGTAGCAAACTCTTCTAGGCTGTGTATATTTTTCTAGTTCATAATTTGCGGCATACACAGTGCGTCAAAGAATTTTTAAGACTGGCGCTAGATTTCAGCCTACGGTGGCGCCACCAGTGTAATCGCGAATGCGTTATAAACCGTGACCATCTGATTGCTTTCTGCCAAAAGTACTGCGCAGTTGTTAAAGTAACTCAAACGAAACGGGCGTTCATTAGAGAAGTAAATTTTTTTTCATGTTGAATTATTATTAAGATGAAACAAAGGGCTGTTATTAAATTTAACGCAAAACTTTGTAAAAGTGCCTCGGAAACGTACCAAATGATGAAACAAGTTTACGGTGAGTTTTGTTTAAGTAGATCAAATGTTTTCCTGTGGCACAGACGTTTTTTGGACGGAAGAGATACGCTAGAAGATGATAAGCATACCGGACGACCAAGTTCATCTAGGACACCTGAGATTATTGAAAAAGTGCGTGATTTCGTGGCAAACAATCGATGTGCGTCACTAAGAATGATGAAAGAGTCTTTAAACATCAACAAAGAAACGATTCAAACCATCCTGCATGAAGATTTGGGCAAAACAAAAGTCTGTGCTAAATTTGTTCCACACACGTTAACCAATGAACAAAAATCAAGGAAAAGTGCACATTGCAGAGACATCATTTCAGCCGCTGAAAATGATCCAAACTTCTTAAAATCGATTGTTACAGGTGATGAAATATGGTGTTTTCAATATGATCCTAAAATAAAGTGACAAAGTGCGAAATGGAAGTAAAAAAACTTACCACAAGCCAAAAAAACCAGAAAAGTTCCATCGAAAATCAAAACAATGCTCGTTACATTCTTCGATAGTAAGGGTATTATCCACAAAGAATTTGTTCCAAGTAGACAAACAATTACGGGTGAGTTTTATTTAAATGTTTTGAGGTGTTTGATGGGCAGAATTCGCCGCATTCGTCTAGAATATCGGGATGAAAACAGTTGGTGTTTGTTGCACGTCAATGCACCCAGTCACACCTCGCTTCTTGTTCGTAGATTTTTGGCGAAAAATAACGTCTGTGTGTTGAATCATCCACCGTATCCGCCTGGTTTAGCACCCTGCGACTTTTCCTTATTCCCAAAACTTAAAATGACGTTAAAAGAGTGTTATTTTGATGAAATTTCGACCATACCAACAGCTTCAACGCGTGCTTTGAAGGCAGTTCCGCAAAGTGTACTGGAACAGGGATTCGAATCATTATTAAATCTCTGTAGCAAGTGTATTGAAGCCGGAGGGACTTATTTTGAATAACAAACCAAAACAAACCAAAACAAATTATAATTTCTTGTTTCTATTTCATTTTCCAGACCCAGTCTTAAAAATTCTTTGCCACACTGTGTATGTTTTTTTTTACGAATACCTCGTAACAAACCTATATGAAACACAACGCGACGTCCGTAAACTTTGAGATTGGGTTCCTTAAATTTTGGGGGTACGCAACCTCACTGTTTATCCAGTTAGACGAAGAAATAAGTATTCCGCGGCCACTGCACTACCGGGGGCGTGGTAATAGCAGTAAGGGTGTACCAAGAATGGATCGCTGGTAAACCGAGTACCTTTCGGCGTCATAACTATGGAGCCCCAAAGGTTCTTGACTCCGGAAGAAAACTTCGATTCCGTCGACTGGTAAAAGGCAATCGACGCGCAACTGTGCAGCAATTGACCACGCAAATGAATCCTGGGGCACCCAGGTACGTGTCTCCGATAACAGTGGAATGAACCCTGTCAGGCATGGGTCTCCGAAGTCGACGTTGTGTGAAGGCATCCATGTTAACCCAAGTCCATCGGCAACGACACCTGCAGTTCGCATGGAACTACCGTCATTGGACAGTGGAAGAGTGTTGAAAGGTTGCCTTCTCTGACGAATCGAGGTTTCCACAGAAGTGTGACGGGCCAAGTGGCGGATACGGCGTCAAACACACGAGAACCAACACTCGGGTGCTCTAGAAGTGTGTGGTGCCCTAAGTGCCCTAGTAGGTCAAGCACAGGCCGATGGTGACAGGGTGCATGTCTGGGGGATGTTTTCCTGGTATGACTAGGGACTGTTGGTACCACTGGATGTGTCCCTGAACGCTAATAGCTCCCTGTCCATCCTGGGTGACCACACGCATCCCTTCATGTTGGACGTTTACCCTGGTGGTGATGGTGTCTATACCAACAGGACAACACGCCGTGCCTCGTCGGTTAGGGGGTGCGTGATTGGTTCCAAGAAACGATAGCGGTGCCTACGTTCTCCCTTGGTCGAAGAAATCACCCAACCTCAATCCCATAGAGCACTTGTGGGACTATTTGGATCGACAGGTTTGAACGTGTGCACGTGTGCCTCGGGCAACCTTCCAGGGCCTCATTGCGTCCATGCCACGCCGTCTCGTCGCTGTCATCCAGCCCAAGGGTGGTTATTCCCATTATTAGCTAGGTGGTCAAATTATTCTGATACAGCAGAAATAGAAACTTGTGTGGCTAAACGTAATTTTTTGATCGATACGCAAGCAGTGGTGATTCTTCAGCACATTTTCCAGGAGCTTCACTCAATTCACGAATGCGTAGCAATCATAACGTTTTTATTTTGTGTAGGTGTATGTGTCGTAAAAACTCGTGAAAGCACTCACTACACAGCTATGCTGTAGCTATCACTAAAAGTGAAAAACATGATCCCTGAATCCATGACGAGTCATTTTTTCAGGTAAAAGCACTCTATTTTCATAAAATTAAATGCCCAATACCACCAGGTATCCCAGTTTCCAGTCATTGCAATATTTGGTATACTAAAATTACATACTCTCTTATTTATAAAGCAGTAAGCATTTCAGGATCATCAGTTATTTTTATACACTGACGGAAAAAAATCCCGATGTCTCCGTTTTCAAGATCACAGCTTATTGTAAGCGCGAGAAGAGCCATTTTAAATGTGAAATGCTGGTACATTAATAACCGGTGTAACCGCCAGAATGTTGAATGCCAGCACGCTAACGTTCATGCACTGTGTCGTACAGGTGCTGGATGTCAGTTTGTGGGATGGAGTTCCATGCCTGTTGCACTTGGTCGGTCAATACAGGGACGGTTAATGCTGGTTGGGGGTGACGCTGGAGTTGTCGTCCAATGATGTCCCATACGTGCTCGATTGGTGAAAGATCTGGTGATCTAGCAGGCCACGGCAACATGTCGACACTCTGTAGAGCATTTTGGGTTACAACAGCGGTATGCGGGCGAGCGTTATCCTGTTGGAAAACACCCCCTGGAATGCTGTTCATGAATGGCAGCACAACAGGTTGAATCACCAGTCCGATGTACAACTGTGCAGTCAGGGTGCGTGGGATAACCACGAGAGTGCTCCTGCTGTCAGGAAATTGCTCCCCAGACCATAACTCCAGGTGTAGGTCCAGTGTGTCTCGGCCGCAGACAGGTTGGTTGCAGGCGCTCACCTGGCCTCCTTCTAACCAACACACGGCCATCACTGGCACCCAGGCAGAACCGGCTTTCATCAGAAAACACAACAGATCTCCACTCCGTCATCCAATGAGCTCTAGCTTGACACCACTGACGTCGCAAACGGCAGTGGTTTGGAGTAAGTGGAATGCACGCTACAGGGCGTCTGGCTCGGAGCTGCCATTTAAGTAACCGATTTGTAACAGTTCGTTGTGTCACTGTGGTGGCAACTGCAGCTCGAATTGCTGCAGCAGACGCGGTACGATGCGCCACGGCCATACGCCGTACACGGCGGTCTTCCCCCTCAGTAGTACCACGTGGCCGACCGGAACCCAGTCTTCTTGAGGCAGTACCTTCCCCAATCATGTACAGTGGCTACATTCCTGCCAAGTCGTTCTGCAATATTGCGGAAAGAAAATCCACCTTCTCATAGCCCTATTACACGACCTCGTTCAAACTCCGTGAGCTGTTGATAATGGCTTCTTCGTCTTCTTGAAGACATTCTTGACTAACATCAACGCACTACGTCGAATCTCAACGTTAACTAACGCTCACGAACGTTACAGCGCATATTTACAGCAAACCTGCTTTGCATGTTCCGAGGGGCGCTACTAGCGCCACACGTATGCGCCGAGCACGGAAATTTGCATAGACGTTATCTTACAGATGTACTCTCACCACCTACCAACTGTCGTTTATCTAACACAATCCCTTCTTGGTGTTGGGATTTTTTTCCGTCAGTGTATGTCGTAAATAAGCTATGAGAGTAATACATTTAATTTCTGGAATGAGATATTTTCTTTTCCTGATTTTGTTGCTTCTTGCTGTTCTATAATGTATGTACACTATATTGAGAAAAGTCACCGTACCCCCTTCAAAAGCAAATGAACGGATCCGCTGCGTTGTTAAGACGCGCAGTGCAGTTGCAAACGGTATAAAAACAAGCCTGCAGATATTATATCGCACTGTGAGGGTGAGTGAAAATGTCGCGGCGGGAGAGAACTCACTTTGAGAAAGGAAAGATTGTTAGGTGTTATATCAATGGGTCGTCCATAAGAGAAACTGAGAGGCGTTTAAACCTACCCAAGCCAACTGTTTCGGATGTGCTGAATAAGTGGAAGACACATGGCGTGCCTGAAGCAGCAAAAAGTACCGGCAGACAAAAGAAAATCAGCGATAGAGGACGTCGAAGCCTCAGGAGAGTC
This sequence comes from Macrothele yani, assembly GCA_039090855.1. Classification (NCBI taxonomy): domain Eukaryota; kingdom Metazoa; phylum Arthropoda; class Arachnida; order Araneae; family Macrothelidae; genus Macrothele; species Macrothele yani. The sequence goes on along the minus strand of CM077000.1, from coordinate 70,394,683 downwards.
ATTACAGCTGATCGACAGAGTACTGCACAAGACCTCAGTGTACAGGTGAGGAAAAATGCTGGAAAATCGGTATGTACACGTGCCATTCGCAGAGAACTTCATTCCATGGGTTACCGTGGTCCTGCGGCTGCTCATAAGCCTTTCATCTCCACTCGGAATGCTACTCGTCGTTTAGCATGGTGTAAAGAATATTTATCGCAGACCATAGATCAATGGAAACGGGTACTATGGGCTGATGAATCGAGATACACGATCCATCAGTCTGGTAGCAGTGTGTGGGTATGGCGGTAGCCGGGAAAACGTTATTTATCACAGTGTACTATTCCTACGGTCAAGTTTGGAGCTGGCAGCGTACGCGTGTGGGGGTGTTTTTCGTGGTATGGTCCCGGCCCCTTGGTTATCGTGGACAAACCTGTTATCTAGCACGTCTACCTCGATATTCTGGACAATTATGCCCTACCAACTCTGTGGCAATACTATGGAACCGAGCCTTGTTGGTACCAGCAGGATAATGCACCGAGCCATAAAGCAAGGACTGTAACGGCGTGTAATTCCGTATCGTGTGTAGATTGGCCAGCGCAGAGTCCTGATCTTAATCCCATAGAGCACTTATGGGAGGAAGTAGAGCGCCACATAAGAAGTTTGGAACCATGGCTCATTACTAAGCAACAGTTAGCGGCAGAATTTATGTGCTGAATGGAAGCGCATACCTATCGGTGTGTTCCAAAACCTTGTCGAAAGCATGTCTCGAAGGGTGAGTGCCTGCTTTAAGGCTAAAGGTGGACAGACACCGTACTAATGTACGTCAATAAATACTATGTTGTGTTTCTCTTCTAGGTGTCCGGTGACTTTTGTCGATATAGTGTATATATTCTAAGACTAAACATTTTACCATGCATTTTAACTGTCTCCTGAATAATCTGTTTATTCTAATGTCATACAAGTGGCCTCCAATGATTTCCTTACCGGGATGGATTGCTATACCTGGAGAGTGTATCGTATATTCTATTTTAACTTTCCTTTTGCGTTTCTTTTTCCATGTAAATTTGAGTTTGTTCTCTTTTACACTCTCCAAACTTAACGTAATGCCTTTTCCCTCAAACGAGAATGATGTTGGCAACACCCTGAGGTCGGAACAAGTGACGTATGTTTGGCTGGATAAGAACGATAGCTAAAAAGGCAATGCAGCGGTTGTTTAAGGGGATTGATGTTATTGATGATATGCGTGCTGTTATACTGTGTTTGGATGTTAAATCAATGATACTGTACTGAGTACGCTAATAAACCGGATGTGAGTGTGGAGTACAGACCATGCAAGCAAAATAATCGTATTTGTAAGTACTATAATTGACCTCTTTCTTGTAATGCGTATGGGTACCTTCTGATATTACATTGACTTTAGAACACATAACGTGATTACTGACGTACCGACTAAGTTACAGAGGAAATACAAATCTTATATATAAAACACAAATCGTCTGTTTGTCTGAAGCAGCTAAAACTCTCGAACGCAGAAGTGTGGCATCGTGAAATTGCCATTGCTTATTAATACTGGGATTTCTAGGTCAACGCAACTATTTTAAAATGTCTACGTTGTTCCGTTCGCGAGTTATGAATTAATTAATAAGCTAATCAATAAATTCAGCGTCGTTTGCTATGCCATCGTTATTTGAAAGCACGTGACTGCATTCATAGCCGTGGCACATCCACAAGTGTTTTCTTTGAGAACTGTGCATAAAAAAAATGCAAAAACGAACTTTGCGAAATCTTAACGAAAAGATGTGACATTTTTATCAACACCATGAATTGGTAATAAGAGGAGTCCCTCAAAATTTTCCCGGAATCCGGTCAAAACTTTAAAAAATAGGCATAGAATTTTTAATTCATCGGTAAACAGAAATATATACGCAGAAACGGTTAATAAAATTTTGACGGCTAATTTAAAAAAGTTATTTACCGATTCAGGCGAAATTTGGAGGTCATGTTCCTATTAACGATTTATGGTGTTCATTAAAATTTCATCCAGTTTCATAAAATATTCGCAAAGATAAGTTTTTAACTTTTTAATCCCAGAAATTCCCATTCAAAGACGTCTGAAACCGAAAGCACGTGATGCATTTGATCGTCGAAAACAAATTGTTAACGAATTTTGTTCAGTCAGTGTTCTAATGCTGTGTCTCCTGGACGCGTGTTAAATAATTCGTAACGCTTTTGGTCCGTTTGATTCTACAAATTCCATATATTCTGTACCGGGAAAAGCCGGGTACTAAAGCTAGTTACGTTATGAGAGTGAAATTTGTTGGGTAAATTTTTCTTTTTTGTTCAAATTAGTGCTATATTTTTGAATAATTGTTTCAAGAACTACATTTTCTCTGCATATCCGCACATAATGTAGGAGTGAAGGATAAACTAACGTTCAATCAACAGTGCGGATTTATAATTTTTTTTTGTTTATTTTAGATTTAACGACCACCATGAGCAATTCAATCGGGTATAAGCAGTCGCCCGTCCCTAATTTATGGCCACTGGTTCCAGGGAAGGGAGAGAGCAAATGCCGTAAGACAAACACTACATCCATGCCTCACGGGATTCGAACGCGGACCCCTTTCGGACGAATGATCACAGGCCATCGCTTTAACCACTGCATCACCGGGACGGCCGATGGGCTATAAGTAGTCTACTGTCCCTAATTTAGGGTCACTGGTTCCAGGGAAGGGAGAGAGCCAGTGCCGTAAGCCAAACGCAACATCCATGCCTCACGAGATTTGAACCCGGACCCATCTCGGACAAATGATCAGAAGCCAGTGCTTAGACCACTGCGCCACCGAGGCGGCAATTGGAGGTTTAACGACCACCGTGAGCAAGCTGTAAGCCGTCGCCTGCCCCTAATTTAGGGCCACTGGTTCCAGGGAAGGGAGAGAGCCAATGCCGTTAGACAAGCACAACATCCATGCCTCACCGGGATTCGAACTCGGACCCCTTTCGGACAAATGATCAGAGGCCATCGCTTAGACCACTGCGCCACCGGGGCGGCAGTTAGAGGTTTAACGACCACTGTGAGCAACTCAATGGGCTATAAGCCGTTGCCCGTCCCTAATTTATGGTCACTGGTTCCAGGGCCATTGGGCCGCTCCGGTGGCGCAGTACTCTAAGGCGCTGGCCTCTGATTATTTGTCCGTAAGGGGTCCGGGTTCGAATCCCGGTCAGGCATGGATGCTGTGTCTGTCTTACGGCACTGGCTCTCTCCCTTCCCTGGAACCAGTGACCCTAAATTAGGGTCGGGCGACTGCTTATAGCCCATTGAGTAGCTCACGGTGGTCGTTAAACCTCCAATCAATCAAATCAGGGCCATTGGTTTCAAAAATAAATAAATTGTTTAGGGCCATTGGTTAGGGGCATTGGTTTCAAAAATAAATAAATATTATAAATAAATAAATAAAAATAAAAAGTAAATAAATAAAAATAAAAATTGCGAGGGAGTTGTGACGTACACTGGCGTGCAAAAATTAAGGACGAGACGGTTTTTCGAATGTAACGTCGTGCAGAAGTGCTCCACATCGACTCAAATCATACCATAAGATCCCCAAGATGTAAAAATATGGGACAAGTGAGCGAAACCGTCCAAACAAGGAATCCAAAGGATACAAAGAGCCGCCCCGGTGGCGCAGTGGTCTAAGGCGTTGGCCTCTGATCATTCGTCCGTAAGGGGTCCGGGTTCGAATCCCGGTCAGGCATGGATGTTGTGTTTGTCTTACGGCACTGGTTCTCTCCCTTCCCTGGAACCAGTGACCCTAAATTAGGGACGGGCGACTGCTTATAGCCCATTGAGTTGCTCACGGTGGTCGTTAAACCTCCAATAATAAAAAAAAAAAGACACAAAGACACTTTATTGAAAAGGTAGCTTCCAGCACAACTGGATAGAAGACAGAAACGTCCATGTGACAGGTGGCTGCCAAGAAAAATCCAGTCTTTAGTAGGGGATATGATCACCCCTGACTGCGTTGCAGGATTTACAACGTCCGTCCATGCCGAGGACGAGGTTATCAAGGAGCTGTTGAGGCATCGAAGCCCATTCCTCTTGTAGCGCCAATCGCAGCTGCGGAATCGTTGCTGGCGGCTGGTGACGTGCTGCCAAGCGTCTCCCGAGAAGGTCCCACACGTGTTCGATTGGATTTAGGTCCGGGGACTTTGCGGGCCAATCCATGTGTTGAATATCTTCACACTCCAACAGCTCTGCAACAGCCAGTGTACGATGAGGTGTAGCGTTGTCGTCCACGAAGAGGAACTCAGGACCCACAGCACCTCTAAACAGACGCACGTGAGGCAGGAGAACCTCTGTACAATAGCGGACACCAGTGACAGAACCTCCTTGGAAGATGTGAAGGTCAGTACGGCTACCAAGCATGATACCGCCCCAAACGAGAACTCCGCCACCTCCAAACCGGTCCCTTTCGATGATGTTGGAGGTGTGATTGCGTGTTCCCTGCTCTCTCCAGATGTGTATACGTCGAGAATCGCTCGTCAGACTAAATCGGCTCTCATCCGTAAAGAGAACTCGACCCCATTGCTGATGTGTCCAGTTCTTGTGTTCCTGCCACCACAGAAACCGCCGTCTCCGATGAGCAGGAGTTAATGGCACACACCGTACTGGTCGTCGTGCAAATAGACCACCTTTGTGCATCCTCCTGGACACGGTAAAACGGAATAACGGACGTCCAGCTGTCTGTTGCACGTGCTTTGCGATTTCTCCCGCTGTCTGCCGTCTGTCTCTTCTCGCCTGTAGGACAATATACCGGTCGTCAGCCGCCGTGGTTGCTCGTGGACGCCCACTGCTAAACTCTCGAACAGCTGTTCCTGTCGTTTGAAATGCTCTTCCAGCTAGTGAAACGATGCTGTGAGCGATCCCGAATTCCTCGGCCACACTAGTCACACTTCGACCTTCTTCCAACTTCCCAATGACGCGACCTCGGGTAAAGTCATCCAGATGTTGTCTACTGGATTGCCTGTTGGTCATATCACACGGTAGCATCAACTCGACGTCGTTCAAACCGATGTACACCGTGCAATATCTTTCACCGAATTGTTGAGTGTACACCGCCCGTGTGCTTTATACCCTTCCGAAGCTCCCCCCAACGTCAAGCTGCATATATGCGCATGCCCTACCGTACCGAACCCTAGTCTATCTCCTGAGTGATGTTTCGGTCCGTTCTGCCTGCTCGTTTCGTGCCGGCAAGGGGATCAACCCACCCTGAAATGTATCTTGCCCACCCAGTTCAAAATGTGCCATTTTTCAGTACATTTAACTTGAAAATATTATCCAGACTGTCACAAATAATTTCGTGTTTCTGGTCGTTGTCCCCTACGTATTTTTCCCTATAGAAAGTGCTTTGTTTAAATCTGATGGTGTAAGTTAAAACTAAGAAATGATTTACAACGGTAGCTATGTTCATAATCGACAGACTCCTGCAATAATGGTTTGGCCTTTCGCACTTACGTATATCACAATCATACTACTGACGTCACTCTTTATCATACTATTTTTTTTTTTTTTTTTTTTTTTTTTTTTGATTGGAGGTTAAACGACCACCGTGAGCAACTCAATGGGCTATAAGCAGTCGCCCGTCCCTAATTTAGGGTCACTGGTTCCAGGTAAGGGAGAGAGCCAGTGCCGTAAGACAAACACAACATCCATGCCTGACCGGGATTCGAACCCGAACCCTTTTCGGACGAATGATCAGAGGCCATCGCTTAGACCACTGCGCCACCGGGGCGGCCCATACTATTTAGGAGGTTGCTGCCTGCGTTGCAGTTGATGCGGGGGTCGCCCTCGCGAAAGATCCTGTATCGATTTTAACTTTGTACATATTTTAAATTAAAGTTTTTTATATCATGCCTAAGACAGCATTTGTTTCGGTATATATTTATCCAACAAAGTCCCCGTAGAAAAGTTATCAAAACATCATCCTCAGGGCCATGAAAATTCAGTTGTTCTCCACTCTTCCAATTCCTTATTTTAGGCCTTTTCTTCATATTTGTGTGCCCGGCGCGGGGGGGGCTAATGAGGACGGTGGATAGGAATTCACTGAGGGTGTCGCACTATTAATTGCTCTGTTTGTTTTCTTTACAAAATAGGAAATTACAGCTCTAAGACTGCCCGGGGACAGTTAAAATGCAGAAAGTGGCTGACGAGTGGTTTGCCGGAGAGGAGTGAAAGGTAAAGTCGCTGGCTTAAGGAAGGTAGTTAAGGAGGATGGAAATGTTGTGTTTGCATGGCACGACGTTAAAATTTGATTTAGATAAACAAAAAACATTTTCTTTTAAATAAATTGTTCAAGTCCAGTACTGTCTTCGTAAACAAAAACGAAAAAATTTTCAAAAACAATTTAAGACAATGCATATAGAGCAAGCAAAAAGTTGAAGACGACACACTTATATTTTACACCAGTGACGCAACTAGTCAGATCTGTGAATGAATGCGTGTCCAGGTGGATTGAGTAAGGATTGCACGAATTCTTCTGTAGCCTGTTGTGAAAAGAATTAAAGCCACCCCGATGGCGTAATGGTCTAAGCTACAGATGAGCTCGGGCCCGGGCTCGGACGGGCTCAGAATTCATTAACTACCGAAAAACCCGGGCCCGGGCTCGAAATTACACGTCTTGCATTTCATTACTGTAATTAATTCAACACGTGTAATTCCGAGCCCGGTTGAAATTACTCGTGTTGAATTTCATTGTGGATTTGTTACCATGGTGGAAGGATTTTCAATTTCCTAAGCTAGCTGCCATTGCAAGACAAATTTTGCTTAGCAAGACTTGCAAAGCTATGGCCCAAGCAGGGGTTAGTTTAAGGAGGTCTGGGTAATCATGTATTAATTTCCAAAATTGTGCAGTTAGAAATATTGTTATTTATTTTTTTAAATTTCCTCACTTCAGCATTTTTGGCGCAGCAGGTCGAGTTTTAGAGAAAAGAAGATTAAGTTGAAGTGCTGAGGCATTAGATGCAATTCTCTCTCTCTCTCTTTTCATGATGAACTTGATCTGGAAACTGCACACACATATGATAATATTGTGATTATTATACTATTAAGCGCAAAGCTTTGTTAATGTTACGAAATGCAGAATAATCTGGTCTGGAATGCTTTTACGTTTTTTTTTTTTTATAATTTTGGAAATTTCCCTACATGCTTTTTTTTATATTCTACTACATCACTCTAAACTGCCTTTACCAATTAGCATATATGTAAATTATATTGCAAAGATTAGTTTTCTAGAGTCAACATTTCAAACACTTGTAACTGTCTGTACGGCGTTGTACGTTTTATAATGCAATTTATTCAAAATAAAAATAAATTTAGAAATCAAAAAGAAATAACGAATGGAATGTTTTGTTTCTAAACAATTTTCTTTTCTTCAGCTTTTACCCAAAATTACTGATTCCCCTGATACGGTTGAAGGGCACGTTGATTATTTATTTATTTTCAAATCCACATTTTAGAACATTTGGCTTTATGCGTAGTATTTCCAAAAACATATTAATATTGTGAAGTGGAATTACTGAACTAAACTTTTTAAACTAATGATTTTTAAACTAATCCTTGCTTGGGCCATATCTTTGGCCATTGTATAATGCATAAATGCAAGCCTTGATAAGCAAAATTTTACAAGAATCCGGGCCCGGGCTCAGCAAACACATGTAATCAAAGAAAGCGGGCCGGGCCCGGGCTCCTGAAATTGAGCCCGAACTCATCTGTAGTCTAAGCGCTGGTTTATGGCCATTCGTCCGAGAAGAGTCCGGGTTCGAATCCCGCCCGGTGAGGCATGGATGTTGTGTTTGTCTTACGGCACGGGTTCTCTCCTTTCCCGGGAATCAGTGGCCTTAAATTAGGGACGGGCGACTGCTTATAGTCCATTGAGTCGCTCACAGTGGTCGTTAAACATTCAATCAAAAGAAAGAAAAAAAAAGGATTAAAAATTTGTTCTTTCAGTGCTTCGTAAAAAAAAAAAGTGATATTAAGTTTGTCCCACCAAAATTAATGTTCGCCCAACGGTCGCTCATCCTGATTTCAAAGTCTAGCGACGTCCCTGGATATATTCCGTCGGTGTAGTTTAATCGGTTAGAGGAACTGGCTCCGGAGCGAGGAGGTGCGGTTCCAATCGTCCCCACTAACAAATTTGTGTTTTCACAAATTCGACTAACAGATGTTAATATATCGTGTCTACAAACGGACAGACGGACGGCCAGTGTGATACTATACGAACTAATTTGCTTTCAAAGGACGTTCGAACAGTGGCAATTTTGGGATATCGCTGGCTCACCGATTCGCACCAAACAACCTCTCAGCTTTTTCCGCGATTTCGAAAGTCTTTTTGTTCTCGTTCGGTTCATGAAACGCTGGCAAATGATTCAGCGGGGAACTGGTTATTCCATTCAAGTCTAGATCACGCGATTTTCTTCGTTTTCAGCGTCAGTAATACAGCCCTTATTTTAAAGCACGCAGTGCCCGAAAGTACACAACAAAAGATTTTTTCTTTTAAGCTGGTGTTTGTAGTGTATAAGGCTTCTACGCACTCAAAAAAGGTCACACTGAGTTGTTCGCAGGTGCAAAACCGGAACCGTATCCGCAGCAGTTTATTTGCACGTGATTCACGCACATTCAGCTCAAAGAGGACATGCCCGCTGTTTGGTTTGCTTGTCGGCAAACCAATAAAAATAAAAAGAAAGAAAGAAAGGGCAAGGAAGGGGAGGGGGACGGACGTGAAGAGTACCTCTGGTAATAATGAGTTTCGAATGAACTGGTTCATTTTCTTCCTCTTCTTTTATTTGAAATCGGAAGGGACGTGTCCGTATATAAAACCCCGGATGTTAGGCTTCCACTCGCAGAGTAACGCTCTCCTTTCGATCAACGCAGTTCTTAATTTAAGCCAAGAGGATTTTTATTTGGTGTGAATACGTTACTGCGAAATAGTTAAAGCATGGTTCCTACGCTGACAGTAGTTGTGGCATTCTGTTGTCTTCTTCAATGTTCGATGGCGCAGGTAAATTTTATTCAATACCTTTTATTGCAGTTTAAATGATAGTTTTAAAATTGATGACGAATTTGTAATTCTGTCACAGAAAAGCAATGAACGGGAAGTCGAGTTTTGGTGTCTCATCTACTTTAGTGAACGTAAATATAGATTCAAACGCGTTCCTTAACCTGGTAGAAACGAAACAAAAAAAGTACAGTTAGTCTCAGTTCTGACTCAGCTGTTAATTTGGAACGTAGGACTACGATTTGGAGATCGGAGAGTTGAAATGAGCTAGTCGAGTATGGTTTCAAAGCGTTTGTTTAATTTGTTACAGCCAACACAGGTCTATGGCATGAACAGTAGCTTACATAATTTTCACTAATAATGCTGGATACATTGCGAACACAAAGCCGATCGACGCACGAATTACCCAACGTGGTGCTCTGTCTCACTGGGCTTCTTATATTTCTCATCGCTTACTCTTGCCTCTCGTTTTGATTTTCTCCACATTTACTTGCGTTCATTCTGCGAATTCGCGCATTCTCGAAAATGTTTACCCGTTCATACGAAAACAATTTAAATTTTTTTTAGTTTAAACCACTGAGATATGTCCTTTATATATTTGAATAGATCTCGTAGAGAGCTTTAAAACGATACCACGCACCGTCGTTTTGCACTCACGGTTGTCCAGATAAACCGCGATATTTTCAAAAGTTATTCACAAGAAAACAATTTTTAAAATGTTCAGTTCAAACCACTTCGAAATGTTCTTCGTATATTTGAATAGATCTTGTCGAGAGCTTTAAAACGATACCACGCACAGTCGTTTTGCACTCACGAAAATGTTTTTGCACTCACGTCCAGATAAACTGCGATATTGTCAAAAAAGTTCCCAAGAAAACAATTTTTAAAATGTTCAGTTCAAACCACTGCGAAATGTTATTCGTATATTTGAACAGATTTTGTCGAGAGCTTTAAAACGATACCGCGCACAGTCGTTTTGCACTCACGGTTGTCCAGATAAACCGCGATATTGTCAAAAGTGTTCACAAGAAAGCAATTTTTTAAATGTTCAGTTCAAACCATTGCAAAATGTTCTTCGTATATTTTAATAGATCTTGTCGAGAGCTTTAAAACGATACCACGCACAGTCATGGAATATTTCATCATCTCGCCGCGCACGGGGAGCGAGGGGAGCTTCACGCGCACGATGTATTGCGCAGTACGCGAATTGGACTCCATGCTGTTTACGAATATGCCAACACGATTAGTGTGCGGCACGTATTTTTAACGCTATTTCTTTTGAGACCTATTTTGGTCACAGGCGCTCGGCCGTAAGTCGCACCACACTATCCGCGGAGTTAGACGTAGATCTACGTCAAAATGGAAACTAGGAATGAGTTTAGACGGATAGTACGAACGGACGAAGGGATTTCTCTAAACTTCGGTTTAGTTCCGACGCTTCTAAGCCCGTCTGATTGTAAGCGTATACGGGTGGGCATTGGCAAATGGCTATGGTGCTAATGAGCAGCGGCGATACTAGGGCGGAATAGACGTGGCAGCCGTCTCAGGCACAGCTCAAGAGAGGGCACAAAAACCACTGCTTACAATATGATTAAAACTGAAATTGAAACTTTTGCAGCAGTTTCAGATACACTTAAAGTTCGCATTTCTTCCTCAAAATGCTCAGCAGAAGCTAGTTTCTCATATTCAGATATGAAGGAGGGGTTATATAGTCCATTAAACTAAAGAAGCACCTCGACTTTTGTCGATGCCAATGGACCCGCGATTTTTGTCCAATTGGATGGATAAAGATTTCCTTTGTGTCTTTCTAATCGGTAAAGTACACCAGGACGCAGTGGTCTAAGCGATGGCTTCTGATAATTCCACCGAGATGGGTCCGCGTTCGAATCCCGGTGAGGCATGGATATTGTGCTTGTCTTACAGCGCTGGTTCTTTCCCTTCCCTGGAACCAGTGGCCAGAGCCGTGGAGAGCGAGCTCGTGCCCCAGTGCAATAAAATCTTCGGACCCACCTCCCACCTCTGCTCCTCTACTAAACACATAATCCATATTTCCACATTTCCTCACCTACCGCCCATTCCCCGACAACCCGACCGGTTGCAACTCTTCAATCTTTTTCTTGCGGTGGATAAAAACCCTCGAACTCTACCTTCCGAGAAAAGAGTTTTTTTTTGGGGGGGGGGGGGGGAATTGAATGTTTAAGGACCACCATGCGCAACTCAATGGGATATAAGCAGTCGCCCGTCCCTAATTTAGGGTCACTGGGAAGGGAGAAAGCCAGTGCCGTAAGGCAAACACAACATCCATGCCTCACGGGATTCGAACCCGGACCCCTTTCGGACGAACGATCAGAGGCCATCGCTTAGACCACTGCGCCACCGGGGGCGGCAAAGAGTTTTCTGAGAAAACTCTTGAACGCCATGTTCCGACAGACATTCTTATTTTTCTTAGTACTTTTTCATAATCATCACATTTTTCACCTTTCATTTTTAGAGTGTAATATACGTCTAAAAAAGCAGCCTCTGGGAAAGTATCCACAAAGTTCTGATAAGTAAGCATTAAATTTTGTTTTCTCTTTTAAGTTGCCGCTGTAAACAGGACAACTTCATCGGTCATCGGAATAAAGAAAAATAAACGAAGTCGGAATTACGCACAAAGACACATTTTCATTTATGAAAATTGTCGCAATGCGAAAATAATGAGTTGAGCATAAAATAGAAAGACAAGAGATGCAGGCTTCTGGTTGGAAACACAAAATGACAAAATCCGCATGATGAAAATTGTCTGCAGCCTTTGATGACTAGCAATAACGCTGTATATCATAAACGATGATCTGTGTCGGCGAGTAGCAGAGCAACATGTAGAACTTAATGTGTAGTGGCGGCGTGTCGTTGGAAAGGAAAGAAGAAATGAAAAACGTAATATGGAGAGTTCGTTTGATTTGCCGCAGGTAACCCACGCACGTGTTAGCCTGGGAACTCGAGTAACATTGTAACACTTTTATTTTTTACTGTATTTAAAGCAAGCTTTGAATTTATTACATTTTTTACATTTATGACATAAATTACGCATTTTCACGCGTATTTTACGCGTCACGTAGAAAATATTTTTTTTACGCGTAACTTCCCAACCCTGGTGACGGTATAGCATAAAATATATTCGGACACCATTAAATAATAATTAGAAAAAAATTACTTTGGAAACGGGCTCTGGGCCTCCTTAGGGGCCTGGGCCCCGGTGCTACAGCACCGCCTCCCCCTCCCTCTCGTCCGGCCTGCCAGTGGCCCTAAATTAGGGACAGGCGACTGCTTTCATCTCATGGTGGTCGTTAAACCTTCAATAATAAAAAAAAAGAATAAAAATAAAAAGTACACCAGCGCGAGTAATTAGCCCTCAGCTGACGGTTCCAGTTAGTTATTCCTCCTAAGGACTCCGGAACAAAACCTAGTGAGTTGGAGTCTTTTCGCCAATGTCACACAAAACTAGCTGGTACCTCAACAATATTTACACTGAAGTTTAAATTTGTGTCAGCTTCCGATATTCAAAGAGGTCCTTGTTGCTGCCATGTGTGCCATTGTTACCCAGGCGAGCAACCCGTGGTGACACACAAATTTAAGCTGCAGTATAATTAAAGTTTAAGCTTCAGTATTATAAAGGTTTAAGCTTCAGTATAATTAAGGTTACCGGAAGGCCAAAGAATTCATGAGAGGACCAGATTCAGGAATGTCTGCATGAGAAAAAGATTATGAGTATGAAGTACAGGAGGTCTTGTGTACGTCGTGTGATGCATGTCAGTGAAGCTCGAGTTGTGTGCCAAGATCGCTGTAAATGGAGACGTTTGATACAGCAATAACTAATAATATGAACACTCAGATCCGTCCCTCTGGAACGCTTTACGTCACACCAACGTCTGCATTGTTGCGTCATCACTTATTGATCAATTCGTGTGTGCTCTCGCGACGTCAAAATGATTACCTTCTATGTAATAGCACGAGATCACTTTCAGATGCCAACGTGATCGCGTGCTAATTTAAAAACATTGGATTATTAATGACTCGAGTTCTGTTTTTCCGATCTACAAAATTCGAATTAAAATCTTAATATCGCGACAAGCTGTGTTTGTATATAAATTTAACTTAGCACAATTCGAATATTAATTTGTGCGCTTTAATTATTTTTTACTTTTTAATTTAACTAAGTTTCCGAGTTTAGTGCTGATTTTATTATACATTTTGCAAAATATCGATCTATCTAAACGCTCTAACCTACAATAAACACTGAAACCTTAAGATGTCAAAGTGAGCCAGATTGCATCTAAAAGCAGATGTCGTCCCAATAGCACATTGTCCTGAATTTACATAGTTCCGATTTGTAACACCAGATATCGCATTATTTTGTAAAAAAAAGTTTCGGTATGAAGCTTCAAACTAAACTTCGGATAGGACAGTCTTAAATAAGCCTTGAGCGGAAGAAAAAGGAATTTAACGCGAAAAATCAAAGCAAAAGTTATTGAGGTTTACACGAAAACAACTGGACTACAAGGACAATAGTTGAACAACAATAAATATCAAACAGAGGCCATCGCTCTTTCCACGTTTATAAGTGAGTCACGGAAAATATTCTCATTGGCCGCCACCGGGAATCGAAACCACGGTCTTCCAGTTACGCGCCGGATATGTTTCCACTGCACCACAGCAGCCTTGAATTCCTCCATACTCACACACACTGTCAAACCAATTTGGCAGGTAACTTCTTGGAGCCCCTCACAATGCTGGGGATTTACCAAAGACGATAAGCTATAACGAAGTAAATTTCTCCGTCATTTCTGTCCACGCCAGGATTCGAACCCGGATCCCCTCATTCCGGAATAAGTCACTCTACCAATTGAGCTACGCGGACGTTTATTCTGATTGCTATGTGCCTTTATGTCGTGTGCGTCCTGCTGGCAGGTACGTCACATCTCCCCCCGAAAGAGGGCCGGGGGCATGGCCCACGGGTCAGCCGTGACCATGAATCGTTGCAGGCAGCCATCCACTGTACAACGTGCACTTGAGAACTTCCAGTCAATTTTTTTTTTAAATTTTTCGAAGCGCTGAAGAAGGGATTCTCTGATTTTTCCTATCTCGCGGTGTGGAAAGAACATCACACCATTGCGAGATTTTGAACGGTCGGGTCATCCGGATAGTTCGGGCGCCATTATAACGAAGTAAATTTCTCCGTCATTTCTGTCCACGCCGGGGCTCGCACCCCCCCCTCCCCGAAAGAGGTCCGGAATAAGTCACTCTACCAATTGAGCTACGCGGACGTTTATTCTGATTGCTATGTGCCTTTATGTCGTGTGCGTCCTGCTGGCAGGTACGTCACAAAGCAGCAACTGAACAAATAATTAGAAGGGAGAATTTTTCCGTGACTTGAATGAGAATTTTTCCGTGACTCACTTGTAAACGTGGAAAGAGTGATGACCTCTGTTTGATGTTCCTGGTCCACATCAAATGTCTGTATTAATTATTCATTCGCCTTCTAATTATTTGTTCAGTTGCTGCTTACCATCTTTGGTGAATCCCCAGCATTGTGCGGGGATCCAAGAAGCAACCTGCCAAATCGGCTTGGCTGTTAACGTGTGTGAGTCTGGAAGAATTCGAGGCCGTTGTGGTGTAGCGGAAGCATATCCGGCGCGTAACTGGAAGACCCTGGGTTCGATTCCCGGTGGCAGCCAATGAGAATTTTTCCGTGACTCATTTAAAAACTTGGAAAGAGCAATGACCTCTGTTTGATGTTCCTAATTCACGTCAAATGTCTGTATTAATTATTCATTCGCCTTCTAATTATTTGTTCAGTTGCTGCTTACCATCTTTGGTGAATCCCCAGCATTGTGCGGGGCTCCAAGAAGCAACCTGCCAAATTGGCTTGGCAGTTAGTGTGTGTGAGTCTGGATGAATTCGAGGCAGGTGTGGTGCAGTGGAAGCATATCCGGCGCGTAACTGGAAGACCCTGGGTTCGATTCCCGTTGGCAGCCAATGGAAATTTTTCCGTGAATCACTTATAAACGTGGAAAGAGCGATGACCTCTGTTTGATGTTCCTGGTCCACGTCAAATGTCTGTATTCAACAATAAATATTTCGCGCAGAATATTTATCGCGGGGTCTTTTGAAAAACGGATATAAAATAGGATATAATTTTATGTTCTAACATGAATGATTTCTTACAATAGAAGTTTTTCCTATATTCCCTTGCAAAAAAGCCAGCGTGTATTTGATTTGTTTTCAATCGGCTTCAAATAAAAATTTCACCCCGTTTTAGGACGGGAAACATCCCCTTTATATTAATATTTATATAAAGCTTAAAAACAACCGTCTTAGGATGGGCTATAGGCTAGTTAATAAATAATCAGTTAAATATTTATCTGGTGAATTGTCTTTCGTTGTGGAGTTAAACTCTGAATCTCAGAGAACAGCTTAGTAATTAGTAAGTGGATGGACAAGAAGGGAGTTTTTACTTAGTTGGATGGATCAGTCGCTCACATTGTTGAAGATTCTCTGGAGGCTATTAGATCATTACTACGACTGCGAGCCACGACTGTCACCTGCATTTGGTTCGTTTGATGTATTACAGAAGGAGTCCGAAGCAGTTGCGAGAGCCTGTACAGACAATGACAGTTCAGCTGTGCTTTCGGCAGGGACATAACATTGTATTATGACGTTAATTTTGCTTTGTCGGGTAGTGTATGCTTGTATTAGGTGTGGAACTTAATTCTCGGCTCCTAACCGCAAGCGATCATAGAACGTCGGCAAATGCAAATAGATGTTTGCGATAATGGCTGATTACAGCGCCATCCAACAGCTTTCCAGACAACCGTAACCGCTCACAGCTGTAGTGACAGAAGGGTTGAAAGTTGACGGTGAAAGCAATGTCGTAGGAGAAGCAACATTTGAGGCACTGCCTCCTGTTCGCGTCTCAGCTGAAAAAAAGTGTCGCGGAAGTCCAGCAAATGATCTGTGCTCCTTTGGGTGAGGCTGCTGTGTCCTACAGTACGCGCACGAAGTGGTTCCAGCGGTTTAAACAGGGAAATTTCGATCTCCGTGATGCGGAACGTCCGGGACAGCCACAGAAAGTTGACCATGAGGAACTGGAAAAACTGTTGGACGCGGATCCCCGTCGCACACAGTCAGAGCTCGCCCAGGAACTCGGAGTAACTCGGCAAGCCATTGCAAAGCGCCTGCACAAGCTTGGACGGATTCACAAGGAGGGCCGTTGGGTGCCCCACCAACTCACAGCTGCGGACAAGTCTAGGCGCTACGATGTTACTGTGTGCTTGCCCTCCAGATTCAAGAAGAAGGATTTTCTACACAAGATTTTGACCTGTGATGAGAAGTGGATCCTCTGCGATAATCCTAAGCGGCGCAAATCGTGGGTTTATCTTGGTCAACCTACCATCAGTACCGCCAAACTGAATATCCATGCCAGGAAGTTGTTGCTGTGCATATGTTGCGATCAACGCGGTGTCGTACACTATGAGTTGCTCAAATTTGGAGAAACGGTCAGTGCTAAGCGTTATTGTCGGCAACTCATTTGTGTGAGTGACGCAGTGGAGGCGAAAACCCCATACAGCGGCATCCCTCATTCGAACCCGGATTCCCTCATTCCGGAATAAGTCGCTCCCCCAACTCAGCTACGCGGACGTATGCTCTTGCTGCTATCTACCTTTATTTCATGTGCGTCCTGCGGTGTAGGCACGTGACATCTCCCCTCCCACCCGAAAGAGGGCAGGGGTATGGCCCACGGGTCATCCGGGACCATGTGTCGCTGTAGGCAGTCATCCGCTGAAGAACGTACGTTGAATAAATCCGAATCAATTTGGTGTGTGGAACGTAACATCACACACATTTATGTTTCGAAACTCTGAAGAAGGGATTCTTTTATGTTTCCTGTCTCGTGGTGTGGAAAGAACATCACACCATTGCGAGAACGTTAACGGCCAGGTCATTCTTGAAGTTCGGGCGTCAATATAACGTAGCAAATTTCTCCGTCATTTTTGTCCACGCCGGGCATCGAACCCAGGTCCCCTCATTCCGGAATGAGTCGCTCTCGCAACTGAGCTACGCGGACGTATCCTCTCGTTGCTATATGCTTTTATCTCATGTACGTCATGCGTAGCAGGCACGTCACATGCCTTATTTTTATGGCTTTCTATGTAACTACTTTTTCAGAGAACTTGAAAATTGCATTGCTCAGGAATGGGAATCGAACCCATATCTCCCGATTTATATTCCAGCATACACTGAAAAGCTAAGTGTGGCTCTTATGGAAAATTACTTTTTGTCGCTGCAGAAAAAAATGCCGTGATCATAAGCACACCGGACAAAACGTTAGTCACTCCTAAAGAAATGATAATAGGAAGTTGCTGGCTGCACAGAGGGCGCCGTGATAGCATTGTTGGGAGATAAGTAGCACTGACGTGGTGTATAGGATCATTTCTGTCTCGTGCAATGGGTGTGTTGAATTTAGTCTGCAATATGAGTCGTAAGACAAACGTTACCGAGTGGCAAAAAGGAGCTATCGTGTTTGGCCATGTCCGCGAACACAAAATGAATGAAGTCGTCCAATTTGTTGGTGTGTAGAACCGTATTGTCCAGCGGGTCTACAAAGAGTGGTGTAGTTCGCAGTCAACTGAAAATCGGCGACGTAACTGTGGCCGGAAAACGATTCTCACCAACAAGGACCGCCGCCATGTTTCACGCCTAGTAACTGCAAATCGGTTTCAAACTACGCAACAATTGCTCCAAACAGTCAATGAAAGTCCACTCCAACCAATTTCTGAAAGGATATTGCGACGAGAACTGCATGCGATGGACATCTGGAGCAGAGTACCGCAGAAGAGATCTCTTTTAACGGCAAGTCACAAAGCCGCTCGTTATCAATGGGCCCAGAGGCACAAAATCTTTACTGTGGAGGATTGGAAACGAGTAATTTGGTCTGATGAGTCCCGTTTTTGTTTGTACTCCAATGATGGGAGGCAACGAGTGCATCGTAGACCCAATGAAGCCTCTATTTCTGATTGTTCAAGTTGGAGGGGGTTCTGTGATGTTTTGGGGATGTTTTTCGTACCACGAAATGGGCCCTCTCGTTGCAGAGACGATGAATATGAACCATCATGTGGACCTCCACACTCCTGTCTTCCAAGACGACAATTGCGTGCACAGATCTAATACCATGTCTGAGTGGTACGACGGCAACACTGTTTCACCTCGACTGTCCCGCCAAATCCCCAGATTTAAATCCTATTGAAAATCTGTGAGATCGTTTGGAACAGAAGGTGAAACTCCGGAATAGATACCCACGTATTCTGGTGGAATTTCAGGACCAATTGGCGCACGAGTGGCTGCAAATCGATGTTCAAAACATCCACAACCTGGTGGAGACTCTATCACATCGGATTCATTCTGTGATCAAGGCAGGTGTCAGCCGTCATTAGGTACGTTCAGACAGGGGGTGACTATTTTTTTGTTCGGCGTGCTTATTCAACAGTTTAAAACTGTAGAATCTACACTTGTGGAGATGACAACACCAACTGATCATCATCAGGAGTGGAATAAGGGAACTGCGCACGGTCACTGATCGCTTGAATTATTTTAGCCACTAGGTTGAGTCGCGTGACGTACCGTCTATGGTCACGCGCTCTCCGGGCGTATCTCGCGCATCTGTGACAATTGTTTAGTCGGAATATTTCGTCGAGGGAACGTAGTAGTGAGCATGCGCAGTTCTCCGACGAACTATTATTTGGCCGGCCCGGGGGCTCAGTGGTCTGAGCGATGGATTCTGATGATTCGTCCAGGTCCGGGTTCGAATCTCCGGTAAGGCATGGATGTTGTGTTTGTCTTTCGGCACTGGCTCTCTCTGTTATTTGATAAACTGGCATACTGCATCCTGTGTTCGCTATGTAATTTGCTGGTGTACATGACTTGAATATTTGTTGTACCCTGTGTCAGGGCCGGTTGGACCATCGGGGCAACCGAGGCGGTCGCCGCGGGCCCCGCGCCTTTAGAAAACCCCGCAGTTTAGAAAACAAAATAATTTTCGGTACAAAATTTTTAATCACATTTTTTTTGTAACTTTTGGGGCGCAAGGCCCTTAAAATACACTTTTTAAAGTTTTTTGTTTGTTTCCAATCTCCCCATTTTTGAATACATTATCCCTCTGTTCGTCGTTTTTTTGTAACTTTTGGGGCGTAAGGCCCTTAAAAATATACTTTTTAAGTTTTTGTTTGTTTCCAATCTCCCCATTTTTGAATGCATTATCCCCCCTGTTCGTCGTTTTTTTGTAACTTTTGGGGCGCAAGGCCCTTAAAAATATACTTTTTAAGTTTTTTTGTTTGTTTCCAATCTCGTCATTTTTGAATACATTATCCCTCTGTTCGTCGTTTTTTTGTAACTTTTGGGGCGTAAGGCCCTTAAAAATATACTTTTTAAGTTTTTGTTTGTTTCCAATCTCCCCATTTTGAATACATTATTCCCCCTGTTCGTCGTTTTTTGTAACTTTTGGGGCGCAGGGCCCTTAAAAATATACTTTTTAAAGTTTTTTGTTTGTTTCCAATCTCCCCATTTTTGAATACATTCCCCCCCTGTTCGTCGTACGGACACTGAGATTTGCAGATTCGAAATGATTTTTGTAACCACCTTAATCTTTTCCGCATTCATGAAATAGCAAATTAAGTTTCATCATTTTGTGATACCCTACTTTTATATATCCAACAATTTGTGTGAAAACCAGATACTTAAATTTAAGGAAATAAAAAGAACAATATCCAAGTTACTCTCGGAATACATATGGAGGCCACTTTTCCAACATTACAAGAAATTGAAAAAAAAAAAGCAACTTTCATATATGAACGCGTATGAAAGTTTAGAATGTCACTAATTTGTCAGTTACTGTGCATTAAAAATGAATCACCAAACATGTATCAGAAGGAAAAAACTTTTTATACCAATTTATTTTAGAGGGATCCTTATTATATTTCCTATACAAAAATATTCGCTAAGCAGGTATATTTTTATCATTTTGTGAATAAGCTGTTATAAGAGTCACAATGCAACCTAAACCTCTTCTCCCGGGAAAGAAAATCGTAGATTTTAACACTTTTACTTTCTCTCTCTCTCTTTCTCTATCTCTCTTCCTCTCTTTTTCTTTCTTTTTCTGTCTCTCTTCCTCTATCTTTTTCTCTTTCTCTCTCTCTCCCTCTCATTTTCTCTCTTTTTCTATCTCTCTTCCTATCTTTTTCTTTCTTTCTCTGTCTCCCTTCCTCTATCTTTTTCTCTTTCTCTCTCTTTCTCTCATTTTCTCCCTTTCTCTATCTCTCTTACTCTCTCACTCCCTCCCTCTCATTTTCTCTCTTTCTCTATCTCTCTTCCTCTCTCTTCCTCTCTCTCTCTCTCTCTCTCCTCTCATTTTCTCTCTTTCTCTCTCTCCCTCTCTCTCTCTCTCTCTGAACTTTCAGTCCGTATTACGGTCTTTTTCTTAAGCTTAAAGCAAATACTTCTTTGAGATATTCGTTTTGTCTTTACGGTAGTATTCGTGTGTCTTCCTCACGAACGATAATTTTCAGAAACGACTTTATTAAAATATGAGATTTATTTTTTAGTGCCTACAATGAAATTAATTTTTTGATTGGAGGTTTAACGACCACCGTGAGCAACTCAATGGGCTATAAGCAGTCGCTCGTCCCTAATTTAGGGTCACTGGTTCTAGGGAAGGGAGAGAGCCAGTGCCGTAAGACAAAAACAACATCCATGCCTCACCGGGATTCGAACCCGAACCCCGTTCGGACGAATGATCAGAGGCCATCGCTTAGACCACTGCGCCACCGGGGCGGCAATGAAATTTTGCTCTGGGCCCGCAATGAAATTTCGCCCTGGGCCCCGCAATGAAATTTCGCCCAGGGCCCCTACACTGCACGACGGCAAAGCTGGCGCAGTGGTCTAAGCGATGCCAGAGAGCCAGTGGCGCAGTGCTCTAAGCGTTGGCTTCTGATCATTCGTCCGAGATGGGTCCGGGTTCGAATCCCGTAAGGTGGATATTGTGTTTGTCTTACGGCCATGGCTCTCTCCCTTCCCTGGAGTCAGTGGCCCTAAATTAGGGACGGGCGACTGCTTATAGCCCATTGAGTTGCTCACGGTGGTTGTTAAACCCTCAATCAGAAAAAACAAACTAACAACTGTATGTGTTAACCAGCACAAATCTTATATATAAAACACAAAACGTGTGTTTGACTGAAGCAGCAAAAACTCTCGAACGCCGAACTGTGGCATCGTGAAATTTGCATAGCTTATTAACAACTATTTTAAGATCTCCAAGTTGTCCCTTTTGCGAGTTATGAATTAATTAATAAGCTAATCAATAAAGTCAGCGTCGTTTGCTACGTCATCGTTATCTGTTCCAAATCTGAAAGCACGTGACTGCATTCATCCACAGGTGTTTCTATTCTTTGAGAACTGTGCACAAAAATATGCAAAAACGAACTTTGCGAAATCTTAACGAAACGGGCTGAAATTTTTGTCAACACCATGAATTGGTAATAAGAGGAGTCCCTCAAAATTTCACCGGAATCCAGTCAAAACTTTTTAAAATAGGCATGGAATTTTTAATTCGCCGGCAAACAGAAATATGTACGCAGAAACGGTTAATACAATTTTGACGGCTAATTTAAAAAGTTATTTACCGATTCAGGCGAAATTTGGAGGTCATGTTTCTATTAACGATTTATAGCGTTCATTAAAATTTCAGCCAGTTTCAAAACATATTCGCAAAGATACGTTTTTAACTTTTTTATCCAAGAGATTCGCCCCTCAAAGACGTCTGAAACCGAAAGCACGTGATGCATTTGATCGTCGAAATCAAATTGTTAACGAATTTTGTTCAGTCAGTGTTCCAATGCTGTGTCTCCTGGACGCGTGATAAATAATTCGTAACGCTTTTGGTCCGTTTGATTCTACAGCTGTATGTTGGAATTTCAAGAGTAAAGAATCCAACAAAATGATATATTGTCACCGATGAAGGAGAAAGGAAAAATGTTGGGTACGGCCAAGAGCTGAAATACTCAAACTATGAATAAATAATTTGTAATGACTGAATTTGTGAAATCAGCTTTTTTCTTTCTTGCGGGCATCAATTTTTTCCCGATTTTTTCAGTGACATATAAGGGAATATGAAATTAATAAACCTAAATCCCGGGCAAAGCCGGGTAGTAAAGCTAGTAAATATAAAAATTAATTTTTAAACCTACAAAAAAAAAAAAAAAAAAAAGACTATTTTTTATGAATGAGGCGTAGGTGTGTATTTTTGTCTCGAAGCCTCTTAGACAAATTTGCCACACCTCAATTCTTTTGCTTTTTTTTTCGAAAGGCAGAATGCGACGTATATTCTATTTTAACTTTCATTTTTATTTCCTTTTCCTATGTAAATTTGAGTTTGTTCTCTTTCGCACTTTCCGATCTTAACGTGATATCTTCTCTCTCACAAGAATGAGGTTTGGCAACACCCTGTACGTAAGCGACGTATGCATGTGATAAGAACAAGACGAGAGATATAATGACTACGCAGTAGCTGTGAGAGGGGAATTTTGATGGTGAATGTTAATGCTCCTTTTGGATACGAGATTGTTTAATTGCCGTTGAAGTATTTGTGAAAGCTACGTGTTTTACTTTAATGATAGTGTTGTGTTATTGTGGATATTAACTCAAGTTTCAGAGCTGTGTTTCATAGTTAATTGTTGTTGTGGACAGGTTTGGACTGGATACGACTGATCGGCCCGCGTGATCCAATCCAGATCGGCCCACACACAGATTATTAATTATGTTAATATAGACACTGCCGCTCCTGACTGCTCATATATGGACCAAAATAAGTATACAAAGCTTGCGAGAAAAGTAAATAAATTCAAATTTAGAACGTCGGACATATGTGAATATCATCTCCGTGACCAACTCTAAATCTACCTTCCTGCATCGATTACCTGTACTTTCCACGTATAAACACTATCACCGTTGCATACCATAATTTCAAGCAACACACTCCGTTCTGAAATAAAAAGGTGGTTAAAATCCAGTATTATCCTATAGAATTTTTGAATGAGCAAACTCCATCAGGAATGCCACTTGACAGACTGAAGTTGAAGATTGGAGCTATTATCATGCTCCTGAGAAACCTCAATACTCAACGACCTTTATGCAATGGAACAAGACTGATAATTAAAGAACTACTTGTTACTTGTACCAATGGGGGAGGGGGTACTAAATTGACCCAGCACAGCGACCTAAGGTCTATTGTGCATCCCCAGCCCTAATCTCGAAAGAGACCAGATGCACGAGCAAAAGCAAGAATGCTCTTGACTGGTACTAAAGAGAGATCACTTGGTCTCAAGTTGTGAGTACCAAAGTGTTCAAGCCTGAGTGCTGCAAAAAAGTCACAGTCACAAAGAAAATGCAAGGAAGTCTCCTCTTCCAGATGGCATCCTATACAAAGTGGATCCTCTTTCACCCCAATCAAATTAAGGTGCCTGTTAAGACGACAGTGTCCTGTAAGTAGACCAAACAGTCAGTCCAATATCCTTTTTGGCAGTTTAAGGAGTTCCTTAGCCCTATGAGGCAAGGGTCCTTGATTAAGTTCCGTGCCTGCCTCTGACCCCTGGTAGCATGCCAGAGGTCAAGCTGCTTAGTCCTCAGCATCCTTTTAGTTAGTCCTCTGGCCACACCAGAGGTGAGCCCTAATGCAGGCTCTGGACCATAAAAAGCCTGCTCTGCCCCCTCTTTAGCAAGAAGGTCAGCTTTCTCATTACCTTCAATACCCCTATGTCCTGGAACCCAGAACAGTTGCACTTTGCTCCGGTTTGCCAGTTCAGTTAGGGTCTGGAGGCAGTTCCAAACAATTTTGGATGAAATGCGGCACTGACAAAGTGCCAGTAAAGCTGCCTGGCTGTCTGAACAAATCTGGATACGCACATTGTGATACCCTTTGATCAGACATTCTGAGGCGCATGCTAGAATAGCATACACCTCAGCTTGGAACACGGTAGCATGCCTTCCAAGGCTTTGGCATGAACCATAACCTCTGGATAGGCAATATTCCCTTTGCTCCAACTCCTACGTTTGTCCTGGAGCCATCAGTGAACCAAACAGTTTTACCGCTGCACCCAGGGACAAAGGACATTTTCCATTCACTGCAACTGGGAAAGTTCACACTGAATGTTTTATCAAAATGATATTTTACTAGCATATTGTCGGTTCCCATTTGAAAGATGGGCTCCTTACAAAAATACTTCTGAATAGGCTTGGTATGGCTGCCAACCCACAACGAGGGTCTCCACATGCCATTGCAGCATAATCTATATGCCCTCATAATGGCCTCACCCTCAATATGAAGGTGAAGTGGCAGAATATCAAGAAGCAACTCCAATGCAGCTGTTGGATCAGTTCTCATTGCTCTTGATATACCTATGCAGGCCAGCCTTCGTAACTTGTTAAGTTCAGCCTGCACCGTGCAGAGGTGAAGTCTGCACCACCACACCGTTGAGCCATAAGTGACCATAGTATATACATTAAAGAACTAAAACCCAATTTGATAATTGCAGAAGTGCTCACAGGGTCAGCATGTGGTAAAACTGTTTTTATTCCGCGAATTGACCTCGCACCTACTGATATAGACCTCCCATTCACATTAAGACGACAACAATATCATGTAAAACTCACCTTTGCTATGACCATTAATAAGTCTCAAGGGCAAATACTGGGGAAAGAAGCTATCTACCTTCCCGAACCAGTACTTAGCCATGGACAACTTTATGTTACATTGTCAAGAGTTCGACGGTTTGATGATGTCACAGTTAAAGTAGTTCATGGCCAGAACAAGGAAAATTACCCCCAGATTCCGAAAAATATTTCGTGTACAGAGATATTTTGTACACTATATTTTTTAAAAATACAACTTCGTTAATAAACGCTTGAATAGCAATAAGTGATTTCTAGAACCCGGTGTATTCTTATCTCAACGGGCTTTTCAGCTATTATTATATAATTTGGAATCTATCCA
Source organism: Macrothele yani (assembly GCA_039090855.1). Classification (NCBI taxonomy): domain Eukaryota; kingdom Metazoa; phylum Arthropoda; class Arachnida; order Araneae; family Macrothelidae; genus Macrothele; species Macrothele yani. Next base: position 70,369,576 of record CM077000.1, on the reverse strand, counting down.
AATGAATAAAAGCAGAATATTCACCTGAAAGAAAACAAAAATATTAATGACGTAAAAAAAACCCCAGTCTTACGTAAAAGTTTTTATTAATTTTAAAAGATAGAAAAAAAAAATATAGCACTACCAGAATCCCACATCGGGAAATCAGTGAAAATGCGTACTTTCGAGTCCATCGAAGTCATGTATCTGCGGGCCGCGTTTTGGTTGCCATACATAAAAAATACTATTAAACTGGTGAGACAAAAAGGTTATATTTAGGAGTTTAAGCCGTTTTGTGACATTTTTGCAATTTTATTTTAAAGCAAGAAATACCGGCCCACGGCGCGATCGCTTGCGCGCGCGACTGGCCAGTCCAACACTGATTGTGCGTATTAACCCACGTTCCGTGCAAATGATCAAGTAACTATTGACATCAATAAAGGATTAGCTGTAAGTAACAACTTCTTGACATTTATTTGAGTGACTCGTATTTCACTATAGGTGACATTTTTGATCTATGTAGTGTTTTAGTAAGTCAGTTAAGCACAAACGCTACAAGCAATGAGCTGTTTCACAGAAATAATCAGTTCGCGTGATTTACAATAGTCAGGTGCTTCATATTTTATTTTTTGTGTATAATTTTATACCTGTACATAATTCTTTGACTGATTAAGATGGAAAAAATGAATAATGAGGTGTCCATGGCAACTAGCAGCAACGTTCTTAGGGTTGAATGTCGTAATATTGAAGAAGCAATTTTCGAAGTAAGAGCTGTAAATAAAAAACTTAAAACAGCTAGTCTAATAGTTGGCATTGCGATACTTAGTGATTTAAACTATGTCTCTATCAAAAGAAGAAGCACCTACTTAGAGCTAATGCAATGAGGTGAACTTTTACTCTTAGAGAGGAAAAATGAATTTTAGCATTGCTAAGACTAGAATTACCCTTCGGCAGGGACTCCTAAGTATAGGGGAAGAATCGATAAAAAATATTAAGGCCTATGGGTCAGATATTGAGATACACAGTTGTTTTCTGTAAATGTCAATCATACGGCATAAAACTATACGACTTACCGTAACTGTTCTTCTACAGTTATTTCCTGTAAATATTACGGCATAAAACTGTAAGGTTTACAGGGACTAACTATATCTTTACAATTATTTTCCATAAATATAATAAGGCATAAAGCTGTAAGATTTACGGTTCCTGCCTGATCCTTCACAGTGATTTTTTTTGTTAGTAATACGGGTAAAATTGTAAGACTTACGGTTCCAGAATGTTTCTGTACAGATATTTTTCTGTAAATAATACCGAATAAAACTGTAAGATTTGCGGTGCCGGACACTTTCTTCAAAGTTATTTTCTATAAATACGCTGGCGGAAAGTGAAAAAAGAACACCAAGAAGGAGACGTCTGATACCAACGAAATTTATACAGCATAATAACGGAATACAGAGGATAACGTGATCAAAACATTATGGCAAAATACAGCTGTATTTGCTGGTAAACTGAAAAATAACATTTTTTTTTTTTTTTTGAGATTTAACGACCACCGTGAGCAACTCAATGGGCTATAAGCAGTCGCCCGTCCCTAATTTAGAGTCACTGGTTCCAGGGAAGGGAGAGAGCCAGTGCCGTAAGACAAACACAACATCCATGCCTCACCGGGATTCGAACCCGGACCCCTTCCGACGAATGATCAGAGGCCAACGCCTTAGACCACTGCGCCACCGGGGCGGCAAATAAATAACATTTCCATGTAACATGGTTAGTACGAGGTTGAACCGCCATGAACTGCGTCACACTGTGCAATTCTTTCATGGAGTCTGTCGTACAGATGTTGGATGTAAGTTTGGGGTATTGAGTTCCAAGCATCCTCAACCTGGACGCGTAAATCTGGGACGGTTGTGGCTGGCCGTGGAGACCGGATAAGTCGTTGTCCCATAAAATCCCACACGTGCTCAATGGGGGACAAATCCGGTGAACGTGCAGGCCATGGAAGTTGTCTCACACCCTGAAGTGCATGTTGCGTTGCACGTGCCGTGTGTGGGCGTGCGTTATCTTGCTGGAAAACACCACGATGGACCGACCTTACAAATGGCACAACAACGGGCTGAATGATGTTGTTGATGTAGGAGGTGCTGTTTAACGTACCCGGTACAAACACTAGTTGCGTACGGGAGTGATAGCTGATTGCTCCCCACACCAGGAGACCAGGTGTAGGCCCTGTGTATCGCTGGCGGATGCAAGAAGGGTGGAGACGCTCCTCTGTGCGTCTACGAACACGCATACGGCCATCGGAGGCTCCCAAGCAGAATCTGCTTTCATCGCTGAACACGACAGATCGCCATTGCATTCTCCAGTGCAGACGTTGGCGACACCAGTGCAGACGTTGGCGACACCACTGCAGCCGTTCCTAACGGTGGGCTGGAGTCAGAGGTACACATGCCAGAGGCACACGTACACGTAGTCCTGCATCAGGTAGACGGTTGCGGATTGTTCGCACAGTCCCCTCAGGTGCAACGGCAGCTCGGATTTGCGTCGCAGTGGATGTTATGCTTGACAACGCCGCTCTTCTTATGCGTCGATCGGTCCGCTCATCAGTCCGTCTGTGACTCCCGGTTCCACGTCTTCTCGTGTGGGAATGTTCCTCGGACCATCTAGGCCACCATCGTACCACCACCGATACTTCCCGTCCAATTCGCTCCGCAATACGACGATACGACCACCCGGCCTCGCGGAGTCCGAGTAGACGACCTCGCTCAAAGTCCGATAACTGCTGAAATCGTACACGTCTTCCATGTCCAGGCATTGCAGCTTCTTCAGTGTCTTCGCACGTGTCCGTACGCCGACGACTGATTACATTCACTTCGCTGTACTCCTTAAATACCACCGACGATAATTTGCATATTATGCCGTGCTGTGGCGTAAGCACTCACCGATTGGTCCCGAAATTAACATCACACCTACGCAAACTTGACCCCATTAACATATGTAAATTTCATGATCGTCCGCCAATTCCTTCTTGGTGTTCTTTTTTCACTTTATGCCAGTGTAATATGATGCGAAACTGTAAGATTTGCGGTGTCTGACCGCTCTCCTTTACAGTTAGTTTCTGTAAATAATACAGCATAAAACGTTAAGATTAACGAAGCTTGACTGTTCCTTTACGGTTATTTTCCGTAAATCATACGGCACAAAACTGCCGTTTTTACCGTCTAATGATGGCAACCTTTTTTAGTCCAAAAGAAAGAGGTTGGGATAGGTGGAATAAGCATGCCGTCATAAACGTGAAACCTTTTTGAGTAGACGACGCTCATCTGGTTGGCAAGCTCAGTGAGACGTTTGGAGTACTTTTTCATCATTATGGTAATAAAGAACAGACCTCTATTTGTCAAAAATCTTATACTGTGTCCTACAAGACTATGCCCCGTCTTATTACTTTTTCACTGTACAATATTTCTGCGCAATGCTTACAGTATCTGTTATGCTTCATGCTCCGACGAACTCAAGCTGTTCTTCTGGAGGCTCAACACGATACTAGGCAGATGTTCATAATAAACTGTCATACCAGTGCATATTCTCAAATGTCTCGACGAAGAAACATGACAAATAAAGTCGAGAGTTTTTGATTAACTTCAGTATAACACAATATAATTTTTGTAAGTAAACATAACACTTAGAAGTGCATGTGTACAAGTAAGTCTTTTTACGCTTTCCAACCGCAGGTTGAAGAAGCGTATATGCTCCAACTTTTTCCGTCCGTCCGTCTGTCTGTCGGCACGATAACTCACGTAAAAATGGTTCGATTTCGATGAAATTTTAGTATGTGGTAGGGGACCACCAGGGGACGAACCCTATTGAAAATGGGTGAAGTGGAGTCAAAGGTCACGCCATAAGAGCAGGAACCATTCAATTGCCCTTATGCGTCATAACTTGCATAAATATGGTTCGATTTCGATGAAATTTCAGTATGTGGTAGGAAACTACCTGGGCACGAACCCTATTGAAAATTGGCAAATTGGGGTCAAAGGTCAGGCAGGGCATAAGAGCGGGATTTATTCCATTGCCCTTATGCGTCATAACTTACGTAAAAATGGTTCGATTTCCATGAAATTTTATTATGTGGTAAGGAAACACCTGGGAACAAAACATATTGAAAATGGGTGGATGGGGTCAAAGGACAGGACATAAAAGCGGAATCCATTTCATTGCCTTTATGCGCCATAACATGAGTAAATATGGTTGTATGTCGATGAAATTTTAGTATTTGGTAAGGAACCACCTGGGGACGAACCCTGTTGAATGAAAATGGGCGAAATGGGGTCAAAGGTCAGGACATAAAGGTGGAATCCATTCCATTGCCTTTATGCGTCATAACATGCGTAAATATGGTTCGATTTGGATGAAATTTTAGTATGTGGTAGGGAACCACCTGGGCACGAACCCTATTGAAAATGGGCGAAATGGGGTCAAAGGTCAGGCAGGACATAAAAGTGGGATTTGTTCCATTGCCCTTATGCGTCATAACTTGCGTAAAAATGGTTCGATTTTGATGAAATTTTAGTATGTGGTAGGGAGCCACTGGGGACGAAAATATTCAAAATGGGCGAAATGGGGTCAAAGGTTAGGACACTAGAGTGGGATCCATTCCATTGCCCTTGTGCATCATAACTTCCCAAAAAATGTTTCGATTGCGACAAAACTTTATCATGTTATTCCGGAGGTATAGTGAACCGGTTCTGTTGAATATAAACGAAATGGGGTCAAAGGTCATTGCACAAAAGCAAGATTTATTCCACAGCCATTATTCTCATAACTTGCGTAAAACTGCTTCTATTGCGAAAAAACTTTAGTATGTTATTCTTGAGGTGTACTGAACCGGTTCTGTTGAATATCATCGAAATGGGGTCCAAGGTCAGGACACAGGAACGAGATTTATTCCACAGCCATTATCCTCATAACTTGAGTAATAATTTCTGGTATGTTGGAAAGCGTATCATAAACAATGCATTGCATGATTTTACTAACTTGTTTTCTCTTACAGAGACCACCCAAAGAATACGGCAAGTTGAAATGCGAGAAAAGGATAAAAAACGAGGTAAGAATGTCAGACGTGATACATTACTATCTCAAAACATTTCATTTTCGTCGTTTGAGGTTTAACTTATACGAAACGAACTTCACATGTACTGCCTTCGACGGCTAAAGCGTCTTAAACAGGATGTAACTTAGGATCCTCGAAGCAGAGACAAGGAAACGACCTCTCTCCTTGAACACATCAGAAATACCAGCAGTTCACTGAGAAGTGTCCGCCGATTAGCACTCACATGAGAATGTTATCTATGTGAATATGGAAACGATAAGGTTCAATGATTGTCCTAAAAACAATGTCTCTTTGCAAATAACTCTTCTATAAGTAGAAATATCTTATTGAAATATAGTATAACAATGCAATTTAACCTGCTGAATGCAGTGATGCTACTAAAAACAGTCGCCGGCTAAAATTATAGGTTTAAAGTGGATTCGCCTAAAAACTCTGCCCGATGTTTCCAATGGAGAAAACTTCTGCAGACATTTTCTTCGCGATTAATGTACCAAGGATGAAAAGATTGAGGTGGATCCACCTAGAGACTCTGCCCTATGTTTCCAATGGTAAAAACTTCTGTAGACATTTTCTTCGCAATTAATGTATTCCCAAGGATAAAAAGATTAGGGTGGATCCACCTAGAGACTCTGCCATATGTTTCCAATGGTAAAAACTTCTGTAGACATTTTCTTCGCAATTAATGTATTCCCAAGGATGAAAAGATTAAGTTGGATCCACCTAGAGACTCTGCCCTATGTTTCCAATGGTAAAAACTTCTGTAGACATTTTCTTCGCAATTAATGTATTCCCAAGGATAAAAAGATTAGGGTGGATCCACCTAGAGACTCTGCCATATGTTTCCAATGGTAAAAACTTCTGTAGACATTTTCTTCGCAATTAATGTATTCCCAAGGATAAAAAGATTAGGGTGGATCCACCTAGAGACTCTGCCATATGTTTCCAATGGTAAAAACTTCTGTAGACATTTTCTTCGCAATTAATGTATTCCCAAGGATGAAAAGATTAAGTTGGATCCACCTAGAGACTCTGCCATATGTTTCCAATGGTAAAAACTTCTGTAGACATTTTCTTCGCAATTAATGTATTCCCAAGGATAAAAAGATTAGGGTGGATCCACCTAGAGACTCTGCCATATGTTTCCAATGGTAAAAACTTCTGTAGACATTTTCTTCGCAATTAATGTATTCCCAAGGATGAAAAGATTGAGGTGGATCCACCTAGAGACTCTGCCATATGTTTCCAATGGTAAAAACTTCTGTAGACATTTTCTTCGCAATTAATGTATTCCCAAGGATGAAAAGATTAAGGTTGGATCCACCTAGAGACTCTGCCATATGTTTCCAATGGTAAAAACTTCTGTAGACATTTTCTTCGCAATTAATGTATTCCCAAGGATAAAAAGATTAGGGTGGATCCACCTAGAGACTCTGCCATATGTTTCCAATGGTAAAAACTTCTGTAGACATTTTCTTCGCAATTAATGTATTCCCAAGGATAAAAAGATTAGGGTGGATCCACCTAGAGACTCTGCCATATGTTTCCAATGGTAAAAACTTCTGTAGACATTTTCTTCGCAATTAATGTATTCCCAAGGATGAAAAGATTAAGTTGGATCCACCTAGAGACTCTGCCATATGTTTCCAATGGTAAAAACTTCTGTAGACATTTTCTTCGCAATTAATGTATTCCCAAGGATGAAAAGATTGAGGTGGATCCACCTAGAGACTCTGCCATATGTTTCCAATGGTAAAAACTTCTGTAGACATTTTCTTCGCAATTAATGTATTCCCAAGGATGAAAAGATTAAGGTGGATCCACCTAGAGACTCTGCCATATGTTTCCAATGGTAAAAACTTCTGTAGACATTTTCTTCGCAATTAATGTATTCCCAAGGATGAAAAGATTAGGGTGGATCCACCTAGAGACTCTGCCATATGTTTCCAATGGTAAAAACTTCTGTAGACATTTTCTTCGCAATTAATGTATTCCCAAGGATGAAAAGATTAGGGTGGATCCACCTAGAGACTCTGCCATATGTTTCCAATGGTAAAAACTTCTGTAGACATTTTCTTCGCAATTAATGTATTCCCAAGGATGAAAAGATTAAGGTGGATCCACCTAGAGACTCTGCCCTATGTTTCCAATGGTAAAAACTTCTGTAGACATTTTCTTCGCAATTAATGTATTCCCAAGGATGAAAAGATTAGGTTGGATCCACCTAGAGACTCTGCCATATGTTTCCAATGGTAAAAACTTCTGTAGACATTTTCTTCGCAATTAATGTATTCCCAAGGATGAAAAGATTAAGGTGGATCCACCTAGAGACTGTGCCCTATGTTTCCCAATAGTAAAAACTTCTGCAGACATTTTCTTCGCAATTAATGTATTCCCAAGGATGAAAAAGATTAGGTGGATCCACCTAGAGACTCTGCCCTATGTTTCCAATGGTAAAAACTTCTGTAGACATTTTCTTCGCAATTAATGTATTCCCAAGGATGAAAAGATTAAGGTGGATCCACCTAGAGACTCTGCCCTATGTTTCCAATGGTAAAAACTTCTGTAGACATTTTCTTCGCAATTAATGTATTCCCAAGGATGAAAAGATTAAGTTGGATCCACCTAGAGACTCTGCCATATGTTTCCAATGGTAAAAACTTCTGTAGACATTTTCTTCGCAATTAATGTATTCCCAAGGATAAAAAGATTAGGGTGGATCCACCTAGAGACTCTGCCCTATGTTTCCAATGGTAAAAACTTCTGTAGACATTTTCTTCACAATTAATGTATTCCCAAGGATGAAAAGATTGAGGTGGATCCACCTAGAGACTGTGCCCTGTTTCCCATAGTAAAACTTCTGCAGACATTTTCTTCGCAATTAATGTATTCCCCAGGATGAAAAAATTATGGTGGAGCCACCTAGAGACTCTGCCCTATGTTTCCAATGGTAAAAACTTCTGTAGACATTTTCTTCGCAATTAATGTATTCCCAAGGATAAAAAGATTAGGGTGGATCCACCTAGAGACTCTGCCATATGTTTCCAATGGTAAAAACTTCTGTAGACATTTTCTTCGCAATTAATGTATTCCCAAGGATAAAAAGATTAGGGTGGATCCACCTAGAGACTCTGCCATATGTTTCCAATGGTAAAAACTTCTGTAGACATTTTCTTCGGAATTAATGTATTCCCAAGGATGAAAAGATTAAGTTGGATCCACCTAGAGACTCTGCCCTATGTTTCCAATGGTAAAAACTTCTGTAGACATTTTCTTCGCAATTAATGTATTCCCAAAGATAAAAAGATTAATGTGTGGATCCACCTAGAGACTCTGCCATATGTTTCCAATGGTAAAAACTTCTGTAGACATTTTCTTCGCAATTAATGTATTCCCAAGGATGAAAAGATTAAGTTGGATCCACCTAGAGACTCTGCCATATGTTTCCAATGGTAAAAACTTCTGTAGACATTTTCTTCGCAATTAATGTATTCCCAAGGATAAAAAGATTAGGGTGGATCCACCTAGAGACTCTGCCATATGTTTCCAATGGTAAAAACTTCTGTAGACATTTTCTTCGCAATTAATGTATTCCCAAGGATAAAAAGATTAGGGTGGATCCACCTAGAGACTCTGCCATATGTTTCCCATAGTAAAAACTTTCTGTAGACATTTTCTTCGCAATTAATGTATTCCCAAGGATGAAAAGATTAAGTTGGATCCACCTAGAGACTCTGCCATATGTTTCCAATGGTAAAAACTTCTGTAGACATTTTCCTCGCAATTAATGTATTCCCAAGGATAAAAAGATTAGGTGGATCCACCTAGAGACTCTGCCATATGTTTCCAATGGTAAAAACTTCTGTAGACATTTTCTTCGCAATTAATGTATTCCCAAGGATAAAAAGATTAGGGTGGATCCACCTAGAGACTCTGCCATATGTTTCCAATGGTAAAAACTTCTGTAGACATTTTCTTCGCAATTAATGTATTCCCAAGGATGAAAAGATTAAGTTGGATCCACCTAGAGACTCTGCCATATGTTTCCAATGGTAAAAACTTCTGTAGACATTTTCTTCGCAATTAATGTATTCCCAAGGATAAAAAGATTAGGGTGGATCCACCTAGAGACTCTGCCATATGTTTCCAATGGTAAAAACTTCTGTAGACATTTTCTTCGCAATTAATGTATTCCCAAGGATAAAAAGATTAGGGTGGATCCACCTAGAGACTCTGCCATATGTTTCCAATGGTAAAAACTTCTGTAGACATTTTCTTCGCAATTAATGTATTCCCAAGGATGAAAAGATTAAGTTGGATCCACCTAGAGACTCTGCCCTATGTTTCCAATGGTAAAAACTTCTGTAGACATTTTCTTCGCAATTAATGTATTCCCAAGGATAAAAAGATTAGGGTGGATCCACCTAGAGACTCTGCCATATGTTTCCAATGGTAAAAACTTCTGTAGACATTTTCTTCGCAATTAATGTATTCCCAAGGATGAAAAGATTAAGTTGGATCCACCTAGAGACTCTGCCATATGTTTCCAATGGTAAAAACTTCTGTAGACATTTTCTTCGCAATTAATGTATTCCCAAGGATAAAAAGATTAGGGTGGATCCACCTAGAGACTCTGCCATATGTTTCCAATGGTAAAAACTTCTGTAGACATTTTCTTCGCAATTAATGTATTCCCAAGGATGAAAAAGATTAGGGTGGATCCACCTAGAGACTCTGCCATATGTTTCCAATGGTAAAAACTTCTGTAGACATTTTCTTCGCAATTAATGTATTCCCAAGGATGAAAAGATTAAGTTGGATCCACCTAGAGACTCTGCCATATGTTTCCAATGGTAAAAACTTCTGTAGACATTTTCTTCGCAATTAATGTATTCCCAAGGATAAAAAGATTAGGGTGGATCCACCTAGAGACTCTGCCATATGTTTCCAATGGTAAAAACTTCTGTAGACATTTTCTTCGCAATTAATGTATTCCCAAGGATGAAAAGATTGAGGTGGATCCACCTAGAGACTGTGCCCTGTTTCCCATAGTAAAACTTCTGCAGACATTTTCTTCGCAATTAATGTATTCCCCAGGATGAAAAAATTATGGTGGAGCCACCTAGAGACTCTGCCCTATGTTTCCAATGGTAAAAACTTCTGTAGACATTTTCTTCGCAATTAATGTATTCCCAAGGATAAAAAGATTAAGGTGGATCCACCTAGAGACTCTGCCCTATGTTTTCAATGGTAAAAACTTCTGTAGACATTTTCTTCGCAATTAATGTATTCCCAAGGATGAAAAGATTAGGGTGGATCCACCTAGAGACTCTGCCATATGTTTCCAATGGTAAAAACTTCTGTAGACATTTTCTTCGCAATTAATGTATTCCCAAGGATGAAAAGATTAAGGGTGGATCCACCTAGAGACTCTGCCATATGTTTCCAATGGTAAAAACTTCTGTAGACATTTTCTTCGCAATTAATGTATTCCCAAGGATGAAAAGATTGAGGTGGATCCACCTAGAGACTGTGCCCTGTTTCCCATAGTAAAACTTCTGCAGACATTTTCTTCGCAATTAATGTATTCCCCAGGATGAAAAAATTATGGTGGAGCCACCTAGAGACTCTGCCCTATGTTTCCAATGGTAAAAACTTCTGTAGACATTTTCTTCGCAATTAATGTATTCCCAAGGATAAAAAGATTAGGGTGGATCCACCTAGAGACTCTGCCATATGTTTCCAATGGTAAAAACTTCTGTAGACATTTTCTTCGCAATTAATGTATTCCCAAGGATAAAAAGATTAGGGTGGATCCACCTAGAGACTCTGCCATATGTTTCCAATGGTAAAAACTTCTGTAGACATTTTCTTCGCAATTAATGTATTCCCAAGGATGAAAAGATTAAGTTGGATCCACCTAGAGACTCTGCCATATGTTTCCAATGGTAAAAACTTCTGTAGACATTTTCTTCGCAATTAATGTATTCCCAAGGATGAAAAGATTGAGGTGGATCCACCTAGAGACTCTGCCATATGTTTCCAATGGTAAAACTTCTGTAGACATTTTCTTCGCAATTAATGTATTCCCAAGGATGAAAAGATTGATGGTGGATCCACCTAGAGACTCTGCCCTATGTTTCCAATGGTAAAAACTTCTGTAGACATTTTCTTCGCAATTAATGTATTCCCAAGGATGAAAAGATTAAGTTGGATCCACCTAGAGACTCTGCCATATGTTTCCAATGGTAAAAACTTCTGTAGACATTTTCTTCGCAATTAATGTATTCCCAAGGATGAAAAGATTAAGTTGGATCCACCTAGAGACTCTGCCATATGTTTCCAATGGTAAAAACTTCTGTAGACATTTTCTTCGCAATTAATGTATTCCCAAGGATAAAAAGATTAGGGTGGATCCACCTAGAGACTCTGCCATATGTTTCCAATGGTAAAAACTTCTGTAGACATTTTCTTCGCAATTAATGTATTCCCAAGGATAAAAAGATTAGGTGGATCCACCTAGAGACTCTGCCATATGTTTCCAATGGTAAAAACTTCTGTAGACATTTTCTTCGCAATTAATGTATTCCCAAGGATGAAAAGATTAGGTTGGATCCACCTAGAGACTCTGCCCTATGTTTCCAATGGTAAAAACTTCTGTAGACATTTTCTTCGCAATTAATGTATTCCCAAGGATGAAAAGATTGAGGTGGATCCACCTAGAGACTCTGCCCTATGTTTCCAATGGTAAAAACTTCTGTAGACATTTTCTTCGCAATTAATGTATTCCCAAGGATGAAAAGATTAAGTTGGATCCACCTAGAGACTCTGCCATATGTTTCCAATGGTAAAAACTTCTGTAGACATTTTCTTCGCAATTAACGTATTCCCAAGGATGAAAAGATTAAGATGGATCCACCTAGAGACTGTGCCCTATGTTTCCCATAGCAAAAATTTCTGCAGACATTTTCTTCGCAATTAATGTATTCCCAAGGATAAAAAGATTGAGGTGGATCCACCTAGAGACTCTGCCCTATGTTTCCAATGGTAAAAACTTCTGTAGACATTTTCTTCGCAATTAATGTATTCCCAAGGATAAAAAGATTAGGGTGGATCCACCTAGAGACTCTGCCCTATGTTTCCAATGGTAAAAACTTCTGTAGACATTTTCTTCGCAATTAACGTATTCCCAAGGATGAAAAGATTAAGATGGATCCACCTAGAGACTGTGCCCTATGTTTCCCATAGTAAAAATTTCTGCAGACATTTTCTTCCCAATTAATGTATTCCCAAGGATGAAAAGATTGAGGTGGATCCACCTAGAGACTGTGCCCTGTTTCCCATAGTAAAACTTCTGCAGACATTTTCTTCGCAATTAATGTATTCCCCAGGATGAAAAAATTATGGTGGAGCCACCTAGAGACTCTGCCCTATGTTTCCAATGGTAAAAACTTCTGTAGACATTTTCTTCGCAATTAATGTATTCCCAAGGATAAAAAGATTAGGGTGGATCCACCTAGAGACTCTGCCATATGTTTCCAATGGTAAAAACTTCTGTAGACATTTTCTTCGCAATTAATGTATTCCCAAGGATAAAAAGATTAGGGTGGATCCACCTAGAGACTCTGCCATATGTTTCCAATGGTAAAAACTTCTGTAGACATTTTCTTCGGAATTAATGTATTCCCAAGGATGAAAAGATTAAGTTGGATCCACCTAGAGACTCTGCCCTATGTTTCCAATGGTAAAAATTTCTGTAGACATTTTCTTCGCAATTAATGTATTCCCAAAGATAAAAAGATTAATGTGGATCCACCTAGAGACTCTGCCATATGTTTCCAATGGTAAAAACTTCTGTAGACATTTTCTTCGCAATTAATGTATTCCCAAGGATGAAAAGATTAAGTTGGATCCACCTAGAGACTCTGCCATATGTTTCCAATGGTAAAAACTTCTGTAGACATTTTCTTCGCAATTAATGTATTCCCAAGGATAAAAAGATTAGGGTGGATCCACCTAGAGACTCTGCCATATGTTTCCAATGGTAAAAACTTCTGTAGACATTTTCTTCGCAATTAATGTATTCCCAAGGATAAAAAGATTAGGGTGGATCCACCTAGAGACTCTGCCATATGTTTCCCATAGTAAAAATTTCTGTAGACATTTTCTTCGCAATTAATGTATTCCCAAGGATGAAAAGATTAAGTTGGATCCACCTAGAGACTCTGCCATATGTTTCCAATGGTAAAAACTTCTGTAGACATTTTCCTCGCAATTAATGTATTCCCAAGGATAAAAAGATTAGGGTGGATCCACCTAGAGACTCTGCCATATGTTTCCAATGGTAAAAACTTCTGTAGACATTGTCTTCGCAATTAATGTATTCCCAAGGATAAGAAGATTAGGGTGGATCCACCTAGAGACTCTGCCATATGTTTCCAATGGTAAAAACTTCTGTAGACATTTTCTTCGCAATTAATGTATTCCCAAGGATGAAAAGATTAAGTTGGATCCACCTAGAGACTCTGCCATATGTTTCCAATGGTAAAAACTTCTGTAGACATTTTCTTCGCAATTAATGTATTCCCAAGGATAAAAAGATTAGGGTGGATCCACCTAGAGACTCTGCCATATGTTTCCAATGGTAAAAACTTCTGTAGACATTTTCTTCGCAATTAATGTATTCCCAAGGATAAAAAGATTAGGGTGGATCCACCTAGAGACTCTGCCATATGTTTCCAATGGTAAAAACTTCTGTAGACATTTTCTTCGGAATTAATGTATTCCCAAGGATGAAAAGATTAAGTTGGATCCACCTAGAGACTCTGCCCTATGTTTCCAATGGTAAAAACTTCTGTAGACATTTTCTTCGCAATTAATGTATTCCCAAGGATAAAAAGATTAGGTTGGATCCACCTAGAGACTCTGCCATATGTTTCCAATGGTAAAAACTTCTGTAGACATTTTCTTCGCAATTAATGTATTCCCAAGGATGAAAAGATTAAGTTGGATCCACCTAGAGACTCTGCCATATGTTTCCAATGGTAAAAACTTCTGTAGACATTTTCTTCGCAATTAATGTATTCCCAAGGATAAAAAGATTAGGGTGGATCCACCTAGAGACTCTGCCATATGTTTCCAATGGTAAAAACTTCTGTAGACATTGTCTTCGCAATCAATGTATTCCCAAAGAGAAGAAGATTAGGGTGGATCCACCTAGAGACTCTGCCATATGTTTCCAATGGTAAAAACTTCTGTAGACATTTTCTTCGCAATTAATGTATTCCCAAGGATGAAAAGATTAAGTTGGATCCACCTAGAGACTCTGCCATATGTTTCCAATGGTAAAAACTTCTGTAGACATTTTCTTCGCAATTAATGTATTCCCAAGGATAAAAAGATTAGGGTGGATCCACCTAGAGACTCTGCCATATGTTTCCAACGGTAAAAACTTCTGTAGACATTTTCTTCGCAATTAATGTATTCCCAAGGATGAAAAGATTGAGGTGGATCCACCTAGAGACTGTGCCCTGTTTCCCATAGTAAAACTTCTGCAGACATTTTCTTCGCAATTAATGTATTCCCCAGGATGAAAAAATTATGGTGGAGCCACCTAGAGACTCTGCCCTATGTTTCCAATGGTAAAAACTTCTGTAGACATTGTCTTCGCAATTAATGTATTCCCAAGGATGAAATGATTAAGGTGGAGCCATCTAGAGACTCTGCCCTCTGTTTTCAATGGTAAAAACTTCTGTAGACATTTTCTTCGCCATTAACGTATTCCCAAGGATGAAAAGATTAAGTTGGATTCACCTAGAGACTCTGCCATATGTTTCCAATGGTAAAAACGTCTGTAGACATTTTCTTCGCAATTAATGTATTCCCAAGGATAAAAGGATTAGGGTGGATCCACCTAGAGACTCTGCCATATGTTTCCAATGGTAAAAACTTCTGTAGACATTTTCTTCCCAATTAATGTATTCCCAAGGATGAAAAGATTGAGGTGGATCCACCTAGAGACTGTGCCCTGTTTCCCATAGTAAAACTTCTGCAGACATTTTCTTCGCAATTAATGTATTCCCCAGGATGAAAAAATTATGGTGGAGCCACCTAGAGACTCTGCCCTATGTTTCCAATGGTAAAAACTTCTGTAGACATTTTCTTCGCAATTAATGTATTCCCAAGGATAAAAAGATTAGGGTGGATCCACCTAGAGACTCTGCCATATGTTTCCAATGGTAAAAACTTCTGTAGACGTTTTCTTCGCAATTAATGTATTCCCAAGGATAAAAAGATTAGGGTGGATCCACCTAGAGACTCTGCCATATGTTTCCAATGGTAAAAACTTCTGTAGACATTTTCTTCGGAATTAATGTATTCCCAAGGATGAAAAGATTAAGATGGATTAACCTAGAGACTGTGCCCTATGTTTCCCATAGTAAAAATTTCTGCAGACATTTTCTTCACAATTAATGTATTCCCAAGGATGAAAAGATTGAGGTGGATCCACCTAGAGACTGTGCCCTGTTTCCCATAGTAAAACTTCTGCAGACATTTTCTTCGCAATTAATGTATTCCCCAGGATGAAAAAATTATGGTGGAGCCACCTAGAGACTCTGCCCTATGTTTCCAATGGTAAAAACTTCTGTAGACATTTTCTTCGCAATTAATGTATTCCCAAGGATGAAAAGATTAAGTTGGATCCACCTAGAGACTCTGCCACATGTTTCCAATGGTAAAAACTTCTGTAGACATTTTCTTCGCAATTAATGTATTCCCAAGGATGAAAAGATTAAGTTGGATCCAATTAGAGATTCTGCCCTATGTTTCCAATGGTAAAAACTTCTGTAGACATTTTCTTCGCAATTAATGTATTCCCAAGGATAAAAAGATTAGGGTGGATCCACCTAGAGACTCTGCCATATGTTTCCAATGGTAAAAACTTCTGTAGACATTTTCTTCGCAATTAATGTATTCCCAAGGATAAAAAGATTAGGGTGGATCCACCTAGAGACTCTGCCATATGTTTCCAATGGTAAAAACTTCTGTAGACATTTTCTTCGGAATTAATGTATTCCCAAGGATGAAAAGATTAGGTTGGATCCACCTAGAGACTCTGCCCTATGTTTCCAATGGTAAAAACTTCTGTAGACATTTTCTTCGCAATTAATGTATTCCCAAGGATGAAAAGATTGAGGTGGATCCACCTAGAGACTCTGCCCTATGTTTCCAATGGTAAAAACTTCTGTAGACATTTTCTTCGCAATTAATGTATTCCCAAGGATGAAAAGATTAAGTTGGATCCACCTAGAGACTCTGCCATATGTTTCCAATGGTAAAAACTTCTGTAGACATTTTCTTCGCAATTAACGTATTCCCAAGGATGAAAAGATTAAGATGGATCCACCTAGAGACTGTGCCCTATGTTTCCCATAGCAAAAATTTCTGCAGACATTTTCTTCGCAATTAATGTATTCCCAAGGATAAAAAGATTGAGGTGGATCCACCTAGAGACTCTGCCCTATGTTTCCAATGGTAAAAACTTCTGTAGACATTTTCTTCGCAATTAATGTATTCCCAAGGATAAAAAGATTAGGGTGGATCCACCTAGAGACTCTGCCCTATGTTTCCAATGGTAAAAACTTCTGTAGACATTTTCTTCGCAATTAACGTATTCCCAAGGATGAAAAGATTAAGATGGATCCACCTAGAGACTGTGCCCTATGTTTCCAATAGTAAAAATTTCTGTAGACATTTTCTTCCCAATTAATGTATTCCCAAGGATGAAAAGATTGAGGTGGATCCACCTAGAGACTGTGCCCTGTTTCCCATAGTAAAACTTCTGCAGACATTTTCTTCGCAATTAATGTATTCCCAAGGATGAAAAAATTATGGTGGATCCACCTAGAGACTCTGCCCTATGTTTCCAATGGTAAAAACTTCTGTAGACATTTTCTTCGCAATTAATGTATTCCCAAGGATAAAAAGATTAGGGTGGATCCACCTAGAGACTCTGCCATATGTTTCCAATGGTAAAAACTTCTGTAGACATTTTCTTCGCAATTAATGTATTCCCAAGGATAAAAAGATTAGGGTGGATCCACCTAGAGACTCTGCCATATGTTTCCAATGGTAAAAACTTCTGTAGACATTTTCTTCGGAATTAATGTATTCCCAAGGATGAAAAGATTAAGTTGGATCCACCTAGAGACTCTGCCCTATGTTTCCAATGGTAAAAATCTCTGTAGACATTTTCTTCGCAATTAATGTATTCCCAAAGATAAAAAGATTAATGTGGATCCACCTAGAGACTCTGCCATATGTTTCCAATGGTAAAAACTTCTGTAGACATTTTCTTCGCAATTAATGTATTCCCAAGGATGAAAAGATTAAGTTGGATCCACCTAGAGACTCTGCCATATGTTTCCAATGGTAAAAACTTCTGTAGACATTTTCTTCGCAATTAATGTATTCCCAAGGATAAAAAGATTAGGGTGGATCCACCTAGAGACTCTGCCATATGTTTCCAATGGTAAAAACTTCTGTAGACATTTTCTTCGCAATTAATGTATTCCCAAGGATAAAAAGATTAGGGTGGATCCACCTAGAGACTCTGCCATATGTTTCCCATAGTAAAAATTTCTGTAGACATTTTCTTCCCAATTAATGTATTCCCAAGGATGAAAAGATTGAGGTGGATCCACCTAGAGACTGTGCCCTGTTTCCCATAGTAAAACTTCTGCAGACATTTTCTTCGCAATTAATGTATTCCCCAGGATGAAAAAATTATGGTGGAGCCACCTAGAGACTCTGCCCTATGTTTCCAATGGTAAAAACTTCTGTAGACATTTTCTTCGCAATTAATGTATTCCCAAGGATGAAAAGATTAAGTTGGATCCACCTAGAGACTCTGCCACATGTTTCCAATGGTAAAAACTTCTGTAGACATTTTCTTCGCAATTAATGTATTCCCAAGGATTAAAAGATTAAGTTGGATCCACCTAGAGACTCTGCCATATGTTTCCAATGGTAAAAACTTCTGTAGACATTTTCTTCGCAATTAATGTATTCCCAAGGATAAAAAGATTAGGGTGGATCCACCTAGAGACTCTGCCATATGTTTCCAATGGTAAAAACTTCTGTAGACATTTTCTTCGCAATTAATGTATTCCCAAGGATAAAAAGATTAGGGTGGATCCACCTAGAGACTCTGCCATATGTTTCCAATGGTAAAAACTTCTGTAGACATTTTCTTCGGAATTAATGTATTCCCAAGGATGAAAAGATTAAGTTGGATCCACCTAGAGACTCTGCCCTATGTTTCCAATGGTAAAAACTTCTGTAGACATTTTCTTCGCAATTAATGTATTCCCAAGGATAAAAAGATTAGGGTTGGATCCACCTAGAGACTCTGCCATATGTTTCCAATGGTAAAAACTTCTGTAGACATTTTCTTCGCAATTAATGTATTCCCAAGGATGAAAAGATTAAGTTGGATCCACCTAGAGACTCTGCCATATGTTTCCAATGGTAAAAACTTCTGTAGACATTTTCTTCGCAATTAATGTATTCCCAAGGATAAAAAGATTAGGGTGGATCCACCTAGAGACTCTGCCATATGTTTCCAATGGTAAAAACTTCTGTAGACATTGTCTTCGCAATTAATGTATTCCCAAAGATAAGAAGATTAGGGTGGATCCACCTAGAGACTCTGCCATATGTTTCCAATGGTAAAAACTTCTGTAGACATTTTCTTCGCAATTAATGTATTCCCAAGGATGAAAAGATTAAGTTGGATCCACCTAGAGACTCTGCCATATGTTTCCAATGGTAAAAACTTCTGTAGACATTTTCTTCGCAATTAATGTATTCCCAAGGATAAAAAGATTAGGGTGGATCCACCTAGAGACTCTGCCATATGTTTCCAATGGTAAAAACTTCTGTAGACATTTTCTTCGCAATTAATGTATTCCCAAGGATGAAAAGATTAGGGTGGATCCACCTAGAGACTCTGCCATATGTTTCCAATGGTAAAAACTTCTGTAGACATTTTCTTCGCAATTAATGTATTCCCAAGGATGAAAAGATTAAGTTGGATCCACCTAGAGACTCTGCCATATGTTTCCAATGGTAAAAACTTCTGTAGACATTTTCTTCGCAATTAATGTATTCCCAAGGATAAAAAGATTAGGGTGGATCCACCTAGAGACTCTGCCATATGTTTCCAATGGTAAAAACTTCTGTAGACATTGTCTTCGCAATTAATGTATTCCCAAGGATAAGAAGATTAGGGTGGATCCACCTAGAGACTCTGCCATATGTTTCCAATGGTAAAAACTTCTGTAGACATTTTCTTCGCAATTAATGTATTCCCAAGGATGAAAAGATTAAGTTGGATCCACCTAGAGACTCTGCCATATGTTTCCAATGGTAAAAACTTCTGTAGACATTTTCTTCGCAATTAATGTATTCCCAAGGATAAAAAGATTAGGGTGGATCCACCTAGAGACTCTGCCATATTTTTCCAAATTTTAAAAACTTCTGTAGACATTTTCTTCGCAATTAATGTATTCCCAAGGATGAAAAGATTGAGGTGGATCCACCTAGAGACTGTGCCCTGTTTCCCATAGTAAAACTTCTGCAGACATTTTCTTCGCAATTAATGTATTCCCCAGGATGAAAAAATTATGGTGGAGCCACCTAGAGACTCTGCCCTATGTTTCCAATGGTAAAAACTTCTGTAGACATTGTCTTCGCAATTAATGTATTCCCAAGGATGAAATGATTAAGGTGGAGCCATCTAGAGACTCTGCCCTCTGTTTTCAATGGTAAAAACTTCTGTAGACATTTTCTTCGCCATTAACGTATTCCCAAGGATGAAAAGATTAAGTTGGATTCACCTAGAGACTCTGCCATATGTTTCCAATGGTAAAAACTTCTGTAGACATTTTCTTCGCAATTAATGTATTCCCAAGGATAAAAAGATTAGGGTGGATCCACCTAGAGACTCTGCCATATGTTTCCCATAGTAAAAATTTCTGCAGACATTTTCTTCCCAATTAATGTATTCCCAAGGATGAAAAGATTGAGGTGGATCCACCTAGAGACTGTGCCCTGTTTCCCATAGTAAAACTTCTGCAGACATTTTCTTCGCAATTAATGTATTCCCCAGGATGAAAAAATTATGGTGGAGCCACCTAGAGACTCTGCCCTATGTTTCCAATGGTAAAAACTTCTGTAGACATTTTCTTCGCAATTAATGTATTCCCAAGGATGAAAAGATTAAGTTGGATCCACCTAGAGACTCTGCCACATGTTTCCAATGGTAAAAACTTCTGTAGACATTTTCTTCGCAATTAATGTATTCCCAAGGATTAAAAGATTAAGTTGGATCCACCTAGAGACTCTGCCCTATGTTTCCAATGGTAAAAACTTCTGTAGACATTTTCTTCGCAATTAATGTATTCCCAAGGATAAAAAGATTAGGGTGGATCCACCTAGAGACTCTGCCATATGTTTCCAATGGTAAAAACTTCTGTAGACATTTTCTTCGCAATTAATGTATTCCCAAGGATAAAAAGATTAGGGTGGATCCACCTAGAGACTCTGCCATATGTTTCCAATGGTAAAAACTTCTGTAGACATTTTCTTCGGAATTAATGTATTCCCAAGGATGAAAAGATTAAGTTGGATCCACCTAGAGACTCTGCCCTATGTTTCCAATGGTAAAAACTTCTGTAGACATTTTCTTCGCAATTAATGTATTCCCAAGGATAAAAAGATTAGGTGGATCCACCTAGAGACTCTGCCATATGTTTCCAATGGTAAAAACTTCTGTAGACATTTTCTTCGCAATTAATGTATTCCCAAGGATGAAAAGATTAAGTTGGATCCACCTAGAGACTCTGCCATATGTTTCCAATGGTAAAAACTTCTGTAGACATTTTCTTCGCAATTAATGTATTCCCAAGGATAAAAAGATTAGGGTGGATCCACCTAGAGACTCTGCCATATGTTTCCAATGGTAAAAACTTCTGTAGACATTGTCTTCGCAATTAATGTATTCCCAAAGATAAGAAGATTAGGGTGGATCCACCTAGAGACTCTGCCATATGTTTCCAATGGTAAAAACTTCTGTAGACATTTTCTTCGCAATTAATGTATTCCCAAGGATGAAAAGATTAAGTTGGATCCACCTAGAGACTCTGCCATATGTTTCCAATGGTAAAAACTTCTGTAGACATTTTCTTCGCAATTAATGTATTCCCAAGGATAAAAAGATTAGGGTGGATCCACCTAGAGACTCTGCCATATGTTTCCAATGGTAAAAACTTCTGTAGACATTTTCTTCGCAATTAATGTATTCCCAAGGATAAAAAGATTAGGGTGGATCCACCTAGAGACTCTGCCATATGTTTCCAATGGTAAAAACTTCTGTAGACATTTTCTTCGCAATTAATGTATTCCCAAGGATGAAAAGATTAAGTTGGATCCACCTAGAGACTCTGCCATATGTTTCCAATGGTAAAAACTTCTGTAGACATTTTCTTCGCAATTAATGTATTCCCAAGGATAAAAAGATTAGGGTGGATCCACCTAGAGACTCTGCCATATGTTTCCAATGGTAAAAACTTCTGTAGACATTGTCTTCGCAATTAATGTATTCCCAAAGATAAGAAGATTAGGGTGGATCCACCTAGAGACTCTGCCATATGTTTCCAATGGTAAAAACTTCTGTAGACATTTTCTTCGCAATTAATGTATTCCCAAGGATGAAAAGATTAAGTTGGATCCACCTAGAGACTCTGCCATATGTTTCCAATGGTAAAAACTTCTGTAGACATTTTCTTCGCAATTAATGTATTCCCAAGGATAAAAAGATTAGGGTGGATCCACCTAGAGACTCTGCCATATGTTTCCAATTTTAAAAACTTCTGTAGACATTTTCTTCGCAATTAATGTATTCCCAAGGATGAAAAGATTGAGGTGGATCCACCTAGAGACTGTGCCCTGTTTCCCATAGTAAAACTTCTGCAGACATTTTCTTCGCAATTAATGTATTCCCCAGGATGAAAAAATTATGGTGGAGCCACCTAGAGACTCTGCCCTATGTTTCCAATGGTAAAAACTTCTGTAGACATTGTCTTCGCAATTAATGTATTCCCAAGGATGAAATGATTAAGGTGGAGCCATCTAGAGACTCTGCCCTCTGTTTTCAATGGTAAAAACTTCTGTAGACATTTTCTTCGCCATTAACGTATTCCCAAGGATGAAAAGATTAAGTTGGATTCACCTAGAGACTCTGCCATATGTTTCCAATGGTAAAAACGTCTGTAGACATTTTCTTCGCAATTAATGTATTCCCAAGGATAAAAGGATTAGGGTGGATCCACCTAGAGACTCTGCCATATGTTTCCAATGGTAAAAACTTCTGTAGACATTTTCTTCCCAATTAATGTATTCCCAAGGATGAAAAGATTGAGGTGGATCCACCTAGAGACTGTGCCCTGTTTCCCATAGTAAAACTTCTGCAGACATTTTCTTCGCAATTAATGTATTCCCCAGGATGAAAAAATTATGGTGGAGCCACCTAGAGACTCTGCCCTATGTTTCCAATGGTAAAAACTTCTGTAGACATTTTCTTCGCAATTAATGTATTCCCAAGGATAAAAAGATTAGGGTGGATCCACCTAGAGACTCTGCCATATGTTTCCAATGGTAAAAACTTCTGTAGACGTTTTCTTCGCAATTAATGTATTCCCAAGGATAAAAAGATTAGGGTGGATCCACCTAGAGACTCTGCCATATGTTTCCAATGGTAAAAACTTCTGTAGACATTTTCTTCGGAATTAATGTATTCCCAAGGATGAAAAGATTAAGATGGATTAACCTAGAGACTGTGCCCTATGTTTCCCATAGTAAAAATTTCTGCAGACATTTTCTTCACAATTAATGTATTCCCAAGGATGAAAAGATTGAGGTGGATCCACCTAGAGACTGTGCCCTGTTTCCCATAGTAAAACTTCTGCAGACATTTTCTTCGCAATTAATGTATTCCCCAGGATGAAAAAATTATGGTGGAGCCACCTAGAGACTCTGCCCTATGTTTCCAATGGTAAAAACTTCTGTAGACCTTTTCTTCGCAATTAATGTATTCCCAAGGATGAAAAGATTAAGTTGGATCCACCTAGAGACTCTGCCACATGTTTCCAATGGTAAAAACTTCTGTAGACATTTTCTTCGCAATTAATGTATTCCCAAGGATGAAAAGATTAAGTTGGATCCAATTAGAGACTCTGCCCTATGTTTCCAATGGTAAAAACTTCTGTAGACATTTTCTTCGCAATTAATGTATTCCCAAGGATAAAAAGATTAGGGTGGATCCACCTAGAGACTCTGCCATATGTTTCCAATGGTAAAAACTTCTGTAGACATTTTCTTCGCAATTAATGTATTCCCAAGGATAAAAAGATTAGGGTGGATCCACCTAGAGACTCTGCCATATGTTTCCAATGGTAAAAACTTCTGTAGACATTTTCTTCGGAATTAATGTATTCCCAAGGATGAAAAGATTAAGTTGGATCCACCTAGAGACTCTGCCCTATGTTTCCAATGGTAAAAACTTCTGTAGACATTTTCTTCGCAATTAATGTATTCCCAAGGATGAAAAGATTGAGGTGGATCCACCTAGAGACTCTGCCCTATGTTTCCAATGGTAAAAACTTCTGTAGACATTTTCTTCGCAATTAATGTATTCCCAAGGATGAAAAGATTAAGTTGGATCCACCTAGAGACTCTGCCATATGTTTCCAATGGTAAAAACTTCTGTAGACATTTTCTTCGCAATTAACGTATTCCCAAGGATGAAAAGATTAAGATGGATCCACCTAGAGACTGTGCCCTATGTTTCCCATAGCAAAAATTTCTGCAGACATTTTCTTCGCAATTAATGTATTCCCAAGGATAAAAAGATTAGGGTGGATCCACCTAGAGACTCTGCCATATGTTTCCAATGGTAAAAACTTCTGTAGACATTTTCTTCGCAATTAATGTATTCCCAAGGATAAAAAGATTAGGGTGGATCCACCTAGAGACTCTGCCATATGTTTCCCATAGTAAAAATTTCTGCAGACATTTTCTTCCCAATTAATGTATTCCCAAGGATGAAAAGATTGAGGTGGATCCACCTAGAGACTGTGCCCTATGTTTCCCATAGTAAAACTTTCTGCAGACATTTTCTTCGCAATTAATGTATTCCCCAGGATGAAAAAATTATGGTGGAGCCACCTAGAGACTCTGCCCTATGTTTCCAATGGTAAAAACTTCTGTAGACATTTTCTTCGCAATTAATGTATTCCCAAGGATGAAAAGATTAAGTTGGATCCACCTAGAGACTCTGCCACATGTTTCCAATGGTAAAAACTTCTGTAGACATTTTCTTCGCAATTAATGTATTCCCAAGGATTAAAAGATTAAGTTGGATCCACCTAGAGACTCTGCCATATGTTTCCAATGGTAAAAACTTCTGTAGACATTTTCTTCGCAATTAATGTATTCCCAAGGATAAAAAGATTAGGGTGGATCCACCTAGAGACTCTGCCATATGTTTCCAATGGTAAAAACTTCTGTAGACATTTTCTTCGGAATTAATGTATTCCCAAGGATGAAAAGATTAAGTTGGATCCACCTAGAGACTCTGCCCTATGTTTCCAATGGTAAAAACTTCTGTAGACATTTTCTTCGCAATTAATGTATTCCCAAGGATAAAAAGATTAATGGTGGATCCACCTAGAGACTCTGCCATATGTTTCCAATGGTAAAAACTTCTGTAGACATTTTCTTCGCAATTAATGTATTCCCAAGGATGAAAAGATTAAGTTGGATCCACCTAGAGACTCTGCCATATGTTTCCAATGGTAAAAACTTCTGTAGACATTTTCTTCGCAATTAATGTATTCCCAAGGATAAAAAGATTAGGGTGGATCCACCTAGAGACTCTGCCATATGTTTCCAATGGTAAAAACTTCTGTAGACATTGTCTTCGCAATTAATGTATTCCCAAAGATAAGAAGATTAGGGTGGATCCACCTAGAGACTCTGCCATATGTTTCCAATGGTAAAAACTTCTGTAGACATTTTCTTCGCAATTAATGTATTCCCAAGGATGAAAAGATTAAGTTGGATCCACCTAGAGACTCTGCCATATGTTTCCAATGGTAAAAACTTCTGTAGACATTTTCTTCGCAATTAATGTATTCCCAAGGATAAAAAGATTAGGGTGGATCCACCTAGAGACTCTGCCATATGTTTCCAATGGTAAAAACTTCTGTAGACATTTTCTTCGCAATTAATGTATTCCCAAGGATAAAAAGATTAGGGTGGATCCACCTAGAGACTCTGCCATATGTTTCCAATGGTAAAAACTTCTGTAGACATTTTCTTCGCAATTAATGTATTCCCAAGGATGAAAAGATTAAGTTGGATCCACCTAGAGACTCTGCCATATGTTTCCAATGGTAAAAACTTCTGTAGACATTTTCTTCGCAATTAATGTATTCCCAAGGATAAAAAGATTAGGGTGGATCCACCTAGAGACTCTGCCATATGTTTCCAATGGTAAAAACTTCTGTAGACATTTTCTTCGCAATTAATGTATTCCCAAGGATAAGAAAGATTAGGGTGGATCCACCTAGAGACTCTGCCATATGTTTCCAATGGTAAAAACTTCTGTAGACATTTTCTTCGCAATTAATGTATTCCCAAGGATGAAAAGATTAAGTTGGATCCACCTAGAGACTCTGCCATATGTTTCCAATGGTAAAAACTTCTGTAGACATTTTCTTCGCAATTAATGTATTCCCAAGGATAAAAAGATTAGGGTGGATCCACCTAGAGACTCTGCCATATGTTTCCAATGGTAAAAACTTCTGTAGACATTTTCTTCGCAATTAATGTATTCCCAAGGATGAAAAGATTGAGGTGGATCCACCTAGAGACTCTGCCCTATGTTTCCAATGGTAAAAACTTCTGTAGACATTTTCTTCGCAATTAATGTATTCCCAAGGATGAAAAAATTATGGTGGATCCACCTAGAGACTCTGCCCTATGTTTCCAATGGTAAAAACTTCTGTAGACATTGTCTTCGCAATTAATGTATTCCCAAGGATGAAAAGATTAAGGTGGATCCACCTAGAGACTCTGCCATATGTTTCCAATGGTAAAAACTTCTGTAGACATTTTCTTCGCAATTAATGTATTCCCAAGGATGAAAAGATTAAGTTGGATCCACCTAGAGACTCTGCCATATGTTTCCAATGGTAAAAACTTCTGTAGACATTTTCTTCGCAATTAATGTATTCCCAAGGATAAAAAGATTAGGGTGGATCCACCTAGAGACTCTGCCATATGTTTCCAATGGTAAAAACTTCTGTAGACATTTTCTTCGCAATTAATGTATTCCCAAGGATGAAAAGATTGAGGTGGATCCACCTAGAGACTGTGCCCTGTTTCCCATAGTAAAACTTCTGCAGACATTTTCTTCGCAATTAATGTATTCCCCAGGATGAAAAAATTATGGTGGAGCCACCTAGAGACTCTGCCCTATGTTTCCAATGGTAAAAACTTCTGTAGACATTTTCTTCGCAATTAATGTATTCCCAAGGATAAAAAGATTAGGGTGGATCCACCTAGAGACTCTGCCATATGTTTCCAATGGTAAAAACTTCTGTAGACATTTTCTTCGCAATTAATGTATTCCCAAGGATAAAAAGATTAGGGTGGATCCACCTAGAGACTCTGCCATATGTTTCCAATGGTAAAAACTTCTGTAGACATTTTCTTCGGAATTAATGTATTCCCAAGGATGAAAAGATTAAGATGGATCCAACCTAGAGACTCTGCCCTATGTTTCCATGGTAAAAATTTCTGTAGACATTTTCTTCACAATTAATGTATTCCCAAGGATGAAAAGATTGAGGTGGATCCACCTAGAGACTGTGCCCTGTTTCCCATAGTAAAACTTCTGCAGACATTTTCTTCGCAATTAATGTATTCCCAAGGATGAAAAGATTATGGTGGAGCCACCTAGAGACTCTGCCCTATGTTTCCAATGGTAAAAACTTCTGTAGACATTTTCTTCGCAATTAATGTATTCCCAAGGATGAAAAGATTAAGGTGGATCCACCTAGAGACTCTGCCCTATGTTTCCAATGGTAAAAACTTCTGTAGACATTTTCTTCGCAATTAATGTATTCCCAAGGATGAAAAGATTAAGTTGGATCCACCTAGAGACTCTGCCATATGTTTCCAATGGTAAAAACTTCTGTAGACATTTTCTTCGCAATTAATGTATTCCCAAGGATAAAAAGGATTAGGGTGGATCCACCTAGAGACTCTGCCATATGTTTCCAATGGTAAAAACTTCTGTAGACATTTTCTTCCCAATTAATGTATTCCCAAGGATGAAAAGATTGAGGTGGATCCACCTAGAGACTGTGCCCTGTTTCCCATAGTAAAACTTCTGCAGACATTTTCTTCGCAATTAATGTATTCCCCAGGATGAAAAAATTATGGTGGAGCCACCTAGAGACTCTGCCCTATGTTTCCAATGGTAAAAACTTCTGTAGACATTTTCTTCGCAATTAATGTATTCCCAAGGATGAAAAGATTAGGGTGGATCCACCTAGAGACTCTGCCCTATGTTTCCAATGGTAAAAACTTCTGTAGACATTTTCTTCGCAATTAATGTATTCCCAAGGATAAAAAGATTAGGGTGGATCCACCTAGAGACTCTGCCATATGTTTCCAATGGTAAAAACTTCTGTAGACATTTTCTTCGCAATTAATGTATTCCCAAGGATGAAAAGATTAAGTTGGATCCACCTAGAGACTCTGCCCTATGTTTCCAATGGTAAAAACTTCTGTAGACATTTTCTTCGCAATTAATGTATTCCCAAGGATGAAAAGATTAAGGTGGATCCACCTAGAGACTCTGCCATATGTTTCCAATGGTAAAAACTTCTGTAGACATTTTCTTCGCAATTAATGTATTCCCAAGGATGAAAAGATTAAGGTGGATCCACCTAGAGACTCTGCCATATGTTTCCAATGGTAAAAACTTCTGTAGACATTTTCTTCGCAATTAATGTATTCCCAAGGATGAAAAGATTAAGGTGGATCCACCTAGAGACTCTGCCATATGTTTCCAATGGTAAAAACTTCTGTAGACATTTTCTTCGCAATTAATGTATTCCCAAGGATGAAAAGATTAGGGTGGATCCACCTAGAGACTCTGCCATATGTTTCCCATAGTAAAAACTTCTGTAGACATTTTCTTCCCAATTAATGTATTCCCAAGGATGAAAAGATTGAGGTGGATCCACCTAGAGACTGTGCCCTGTTTCCCATAGTAAAACTTCTGCAGACATTTTCTTCGCAATTAATGTATTCCCCAGGATGAAAAAATTATGGTGGAGCCACCTAGAGACTCTGCCCTATGTTTCCAATGGTAAAAACTTCTGTAGACATTTTCTTCGCAATTAATGTATTCCCAAGGATGAAAAGATTAAGGTGGATCCACCTAGAGACTCTGCCATATGTTTCCAATGGTAAAAACTTCTGTAGACATTTTCTTCGCAATTAATGTATTCCCAAGGATGAAAAGATTAAGGTTGGATCCACCTAGAGACTCTGCCCTATGTTTCCAATGGTAAAAACTTCTGTAGACATTTTCTTCGCAATTAATGTATTCCCAAGGATGAAAAGATTAGGGTGGATCCACCTAGAGACTCTGCCATATGTTTCCAATGGTAAAAACTTCTGTAGACATTTTCTTCGCAATTAATGTATTCCCAAGGATGAAAAGATTAGGGTGGATCCACCTAGAGACTCTGCCATATGTTTCCAATGGTAAAAACTTCTGTAGACATTTTCTTCACAATTAATGTATTCCCAAGGATGAAAAGATTAAGGTGGATCCACCTAGAGACTCTGCCCTATGTTTCCAATGGTAAAAACTTCTGTAGACATTTTCTTCGCAATTAATGTATTCCCAAGGATGAAAAGATTAGGTGGATCCACCTAGAGACTCTGCCATATGTTTCCAATGGTAAAAACTTCTGTAGACATTTTCTTCGCAATTAATGTATTCCCAAGGATGAAAAGATTAAGTTGGATCCACCTAGAGACTCTGCCCTATGTTTCCAATGGTAAAAACTTCTGTAGACATTTTCTTCGCAATTAATGTATTCCCAAGGATGAAAAGATTAGGGTGGATCCACCTAGAGACTCTGCCATATGTTTCCAATGGTAAAAACTTCTGTAGACATTTTCTTCGCAATTAATGTATTCCCAAGGATGAAAAGATTAGGTGGATCCACCTAGAGACTCTGCCATATGTTTCCAATGGTAAAAACTTCTGTAGACATTTTCTTCGCAATTAATGTATTCCCAAGGATGAAAAGATTAAGGTTGGATCCACCTAGAGACTCTGCCATATGTTTCCAATGGTAAAAACTTCTGTAGACATTTTCTTCGCAATTAATGTATTCCCAAGGATAAAAAGATTAGGGTGGATCCACCTAGAGACTCTGCCATATGTTTCCAATGGTAAAAACTTCTGTAGACATTTTCTTCGCAATTAATGTATTCCCAAGGATGAAAAGATTAAGTTGGATCCACCTAGAGACTCTGCCATATGTTTCCAATGGTAAAAACTTCTGTAGACATTTTCTTCGCAATTAATGTATTCCCAAGGATGAAAAGATTAGGGTGGATCCACCTAGAGACTCTGCCATATGTTTCCAATGGTAAAAACTTCTGTAGACATTTTCTTCGCAATTAATGTATTCCCAAGGATGAAAATATTAAGTTGGATCCACCTAGAGACTCTGCCATATGTTTCCAATGGTAAAAACTTCTGTAGACATTTTCTTCGCAATTAATGTATTCCCAAGGATAAAAAGATTAGGGTGGATCCACCTAGAGACTCTGCCATATGTTTACAATGGTAAAAACTTCTGTAGACATTTTCTTCGCAATTAATGTATTCCCAAGGATGAAAAGATTGAGGTGGATCCACCTAGAGACTGTGCCCTGTTTCCCATAGTAAAACTTCTGCAGACATTTTCTTCGCAATTAATGTATTCCCCAGGATGAAAAAATTATGGTGGAGCCACCTAGAGACTCTGCCCTATGTTTCCAATGGTAAAAACGTCTGTAGACATTGTCTTCGCAATTAATGTATTCCCAAGTATGAAATGATTAAGGTGGAGCCATCTAGAGACTCTGCCCTCTGTTTTCAATGGTAAAATTTTCTGTAGACATTTTCTTCGCCATTAACGTATTCCCAAGGATGAAAAGATTAAGTTGGATCCACCTAGAGACTCTGCCATATGTTTCCAATGGTAAAAACGTCTGTAGACATTTTCTTCGCAATTAATGTATTCCCAAGGATAAAAGGATTAGGGTGGATCCACCTAGAGACTCTGCCATATGTTTCCAATGGTAAAAACTTCTGTAGACATTTTCTTCGCAATTAATGTATTCCCAAGGATGAAAAGATTGAGGTGGATCCACCTAGAGACTGTGCCCTGTTTCCCATAGTAAAACTTCTGCAGACATTTTCTTCGCAATTAATGTATTCCCCAGGATGAAAAAATTATGGTGGAGCCACCTAGAGACTCTGCCCTATGTTTCCAATGGTAAAAACTTCTGTAGACATTTTCTTCGCAATTAATGTATTCCCAAGGATGAAATGATTAAGGTGGAGCCATCTAGAGACTCTGCCCTCTGTTTTCAATGGTAAAAACTTCTGTAGACATTTTCTTCGCCATTAACGTATTCCCAAGGATGAAAAGATTAAGGTGGATCCACCTAGAGACTGTGCCCTATGTTTCCCATAGTAAAAACTTCTGCAGACATTTTCTTCACAATTAATGTATTCCCAATGGATGAAAAGATTAAGGTGGATCCACCTAGAGACTGTGCCCTATGTTTCCCATAGTAAAAACTTCTGCAGACATTTTCTTCACAATTAATGTATTCCCAAGGATGAAAAGATTGAGGTGGATCCAACTAGAGACTGTGCCCTGTTTGCCATAGTAAAACTTCTGCAGACATTTTCTTCGCAATTAATGTATTCCCCAGGATGAAAAAATTATGGTGCATCTACCTAGAGACTCTGCCCTATGTTTCCAATGGTAAAAACTTCTGTAGACATTTTCTTCGCAATTAATGTATTCCCAAGGATGAAAAGATTAAGGTGGATCCACCTAGAGACTCTGCCACATGTTTCCAATGGTAAAAACTTCTGTAGACATTTTCTTCGCAGTTAATGTATTCCCAAGGAAGAAAGATTGAGGTGGATCCACCTAAAACACTGCCTTATGTTTCCAATGGTGAACACTTCTGCAGACATTTTCTTTACAATAAATGCATACCCAAGGATGAAAAGATTAAGGTGGATCCACCTAAAAACTCTGTCATATGTTTCCAAGGTAAAAACTGTAGATATTTTCTTCGCAATTAATGTATTCGCAACGATGAAAATTTGCACATCCATAAAAATATTGTAATAACTTCAAATTATAGCCTAGCATGCTTAACATTTGCTAAAACTTGACGGTAATGATATTAAAAATCAATAACTTTTCCTTGTACAATGTTTGAGATCTGCTAATAAATGTCGCCACCTATACAGATCCTTACTAATTGTAATCATGCCCCATTTTCAATAATTTTTATTCATTTTCTCAATGGAATCAACACTTGAGAGAGTTAATGTAATTGTATGAAATGTGTAGAAGGATTTCAGCTGCTTAGATTAAATTTTCTGACAGTAATTTAGTCGGGAATGTTAATAAAACTATACGTACTGCTGATTTTTAATTCCGAAATAAACCAGAAAGCTCTCTCTGCGACATTTACAGCTGAAGTACTGTCAGAAAATTTAGTCTGAAATCATTCTAAACATTCTAGACTATTTCAGGGGTAGACTCAAATTCTGATTCTATTTCGAAAATTAATAAAATTATTGAAAAAATACTACATGATGTATGTGTGATTTTTTAAACTTCCCAAAAGTATGTGAGATGGTTTTTTTTTTCTCCACCGAATTTTCGAAACCAACATAGTGATATCAACCGCACTCTCGTGCTTTCATTATCATTTAATATTTACCGTGGAGCTCAGTAATTCGTTTTTAACGTTGCGATTTTCATTTCCAGACCTTGTTGAGAATATGCAAAGATTGCATCGATGGATATCAATTACCGGAATCTCCTGCTAGAACTGATGTAAGTATAATAAAGTTTTCTTTTTTCTATTACCACTCTTTTATTCTGTGCATTAAATCTGATTAAAAGAGTGTGTTTTATGAACACTTTAACAGTCTTTAAGCACTTTAAAAATTTCCTGAAATTCACTAGCTACACTATCTACCAACAAGTAATTGGACACCTGTGATAGCAAAGGAAAACGAAATTTATTCACCTTCAATAGTTGGTGGAGCCTCCACGAGCGGCGATTACAGCTGCGACCGTACGGGGCATACTCTCAACCAGACGTTGTACAACGGCTAGCGGTATTTTCTTCCACTCGGCTTGGAGAAGACAGGTCAGTTCCTTCACCGTTTTCGGACGGTGGGAACACCCCTTAAGTCGACGCTCCAACTCGTCCCAGAGGTGCTCGATAGGGCTAAGGTCCGGGCTCTGCGCAGGCCAGTCCATTCGATTAACCCCATTGTCACCATACCAAGCCATGGTGGACCTTGCAACATGACAAGTGGCATTGTCATCCTGAAAGTAACATGGGTCCACCCCGTAAAACTGCCACAACGTAGGAACCGCAGGGTCATCCAAAATGGTGCAGTAGGTCTCGGCGTTTAGCCTACCAGGACTTGCGACGAAGGGTCCCGTGACATACCAGGAGAAAAACCCCCATAGCATAATTCCACCGCCGCCGAACTTCACAGTTGGCACAATACATTCCGGCTGGAGGCGTTCTCCAGGCAGACGCCAAACCCAGACACTGCCATCCGAACGGTAGAGGGCGAACCTTGATTCGTCTCTCCAGAAAACCTGTTTCCACTGTTCAACGGTCCACTGTCAACGTTCTTTGCACCACGTTAGCCGAGCAGCGCTATTGAACTTGGTGATCAAAGGCTTGTCTTGTGGGCGGCAGCACGTCCATGATAACCGAGCAGATGGGCTTCCTTACGGATGGTATTCATCAAAAGAACACTCGCGGATGCCTGTTGAAACTCCTCGCGGAGGTGGCCCATCGATTTGGTGCGGTTCTTCCGAATTTCTCTGGCCAGCACCCGTCGGTCCCTAACTCCCAGTTTTGTGGGTCTGCTTGGTCGGGGCACATTCCGACAGTCACCTCTCATCTTCCACTTGCCAGTCACGTAGGCCACTGTCGATTTTGGGTAATTCAACTCGCTGGATATGTCACGTATGGATCGGCCATTTCTGTGATACCCGACGATTACACCTTTCTCGAAATCAGAGAGCTCCGAACTGCGTGGCATCTTGCATGCGACTATTTGCGTTGTTGTTTCCCACACGATATTTAACGGCGGCGGCCGTGGCGTGTATCAGGACCGCAGAAATCGTCGATTGCAAGGGTATCCAATTACTTGTTGGTAGATAGTGTATTTTCATTGACATCTATCATGGATTAACGAAGTGCATTTGCGATTCAGCGTTTTCCGAGAAATGACGGGGAAAACCGCGAATTTCAGAGATTTTGTTCATATGTGAAATGCCAGAAATACTGCTGTTTATCTTTCTCCGGTTAATAACAGGAAAATAGACAATACCAGTTTATGTCTTGGTAATATCATTATAGGCAGTTGTTGTATTCTGATAGCATCAAGGCGGTTAGAATAACACTTCTGGAGACGCCCTGAGTCTCTTAACCATGAAGCCGCCAGGTGTGGGAATTTGACGTTGTTTACATAACACCTATGTAATTTAAACGCGTGTATTTTGGAATTGCGTGGCTTTTGGAAGCAGAAACTGTGTTAATATAAAACCGGAGTAAATTATGCTTCATAGATGAGTAAAGGTATCAACTTTTACGTTATATTTTGTTTTGAATTCGCACTAATGTTCGTTGTATTTCAATTTAAAATAAAAATGGGAAGGGGCTTCGAAATAATTAAGAATTTTATGAATTTAGCATTTTCTCACACATCGGAAGCAAATTACGATGCAAAATTCGCAATATTTGGGCGGAAAGAAGATATAACGAAGTAAATTTCTCCGTCATTTCTGTCCACGCCAGGATTCGAACCCGGATCCCCTCATTCCGGAATAAGTCACTCTACCAATTGAGCTACGCGGACGTTTGTTCTGACTACTATCTGCCCCTATGTCGTGTGCGTCCTGCTGGCAGGTACGTCAAATCTCTCCCCCCTTCGAAAGAGGGCGGGGGGCATGGCCCACGGGTCAGCTGTCACCATGAATCGTTGCAGGCATCCATCCACTGTAGAACGTGCACTTGAGAACTCCCAGTCAATCTGGTGTGTGGAATGCAACGTCACACACATTTATTTTCCGAAGCGCTGGAGAAGGGATTCCCTTATTTTTCCTATCTCACGGTGTGGAAGGAACATCACACCATTGCGAGATCTTAAACGGCTGGGTCATCCGGAAAGTTAAGGCACCATTATAACGAAGTAAATTTCTCCGTCATTTTTGTGCACGCCGGGGGTCGAACCTGGGTCCCCTCACTCTGGAATAAGTCACTATACCAATTGAGCTACGCGGACGTTTGTTCTAGCTGCTATCTGCCTTTATATCGCGTGCGTCCTGCTGGGCAGGCACGTCACAAAGGCGATTCGGCCAACACACAATGCATTGCAATAGCATTGGAAACCATGAGCTTTCCCACACTTTCATGGCCGTCGCTCGCGGTTATAGGCTTCCCGCAAAGTGGTACTGCTCCATTAACAAGGGCGTTTCCAGTTATCTCATTCTAACCTCCTTAGATAGCATACTTGCAGTTCTGTCGGTAGAGAGTAAAAGTGAGTTGCAGAGGATACCCAGTCGTATCATAATAAATGACCACCCTGGGAATCACAGTGTACCCGCCCAGGCGCGTCATAGAGTGCACGTGACAAGGTCGACCACACGGAGGTACAAGCAGCCGGCCAGGACAGATAAGCCGTAGTGCGTGACGTGAGAAAAATGGGCTGAGGTAGTGATTTGACGGACGTTCAAAAATGAATGATCATCCGCTACTGTGCCAAGGGTGGAAGCATCTCCAGAACAGCTTCTTGGGCTGTTCGCGAGGTGTTATATTTAGGGTGTACCAAGAATGCAACTGTGGCCATCTGCCCCAAATGCCATCTATCTCAGAGGAGAACGTCGCCTCCGTCAATTGGTAAAAGGCAATCGATGCGCAACAGTGCAGCAATTGACCACTCAAGTGAACCCTGCGGCATCCAGGTACGTGTTCCCGATAACAGTAGAGCGAATCCTGTTACTCATGGGTCTCCGGAGTCGACGCTCCGTCAAGGCGCCCATGTTAACCCAGGTCCATCGTCAACGACGCCTGCAGTTCGCATGGGACTACTGTCATTGAAGAATGGCTTGTACTTGACCGGCCACGCTTGTCGGTCAGTACAAGCCGGCAGTGGCGGTGTGCATATCTGGGGGAATGTTTTCCTGGTACAACCTGGGACCGCTGAACAGGTCATACCAGGGAACACATCCCCCAAACATGCGCACTAACACGCCTCCTAACTGCAAATCGATTTCAAACCAAGCAACAATTGCTCCGAACAGTCACTGAAAGTCCACTCCAACCAATTTCCGAAATGACATTCCGACGAGAACTGCATGCGATGGACATCTGGAGCAGAGTACCACGGAAGAGGCATCTTTTAACAGCAAGTCACAAAGTCGCACGTTTTCAATGGGCTCAGAGGCACCAAACCTTTTCTGTGGAGGATTGGTAACGAGTAATTTGGTCTGATGACTCTAGTTTTTGTTTGTACTCCAATGATGGTAGGCAACGAACGCATCGCAGGACCAATGAAGTCCTTAATCCTGATCGCTTCGAAGGTGTTCAAGCTGAAGGGGGTTCTGTGGTATTTTGGGAATGTTTTTCGTAACACGAAATGGTGCCCTCTGGTTGCAGTGACGATGAATATGAACCAAAATGAAATTTTACGCTAAGTAGACGTAGCCGAGGAACCCTTATGAAAATATGGAAATGACGACCGCTGGCAGGCACGCGAGCTTGATAAACATTGCCCTGAGTGGGGTGCTACAATTGAAGCTTGAGTTGGATGTTATTGGACGAATAGCTCCTCACCATCGCTTAGAAGACCCTTTACGGGGCAGAGCGATCGTTGCAGGTCATTCGCAAGCTGAAGTAAAAAGATGGCTGAAAGAGTCGAAGCAAGCGGTTT
Source organism: Macrothele yani (assembly GCA_039090855.1). Lineage (NCBI taxonomy): Eukaryota > Metazoa > Arthropoda > Arachnida > Araneae > Macrothelidae > Macrothele > Macrothele yani. The sequence continues at coordinate 70,333,073 of CM077000.1, read as the reverse complement.
CCAAGCTCTGGAGACAGTTCCAGAAAACCGTAACAGTAACCGATGGTTCTCCTCTCGCCGCATTTAAAGAGCTCTCATCCGATGAGGCATAGTTGGTAGGTGTCTCTTGATAAGCACACAGGACAAACTCCTGGCAGAACTTACCTAATAACGGGTGACGGCGCCTCTTGTCTTGATAACACCATGAATCCGGTGTGGTAGAGACTTCACGAGGTTGTGGATGTATTGAACATCGATTTGCATCCACTCGTGCGTCAATTGGTCCCCAAGTTCCGCCAGACCACGTGGGTGTCTATTCCGGCGTTTCACCTTCTGTTCCAAATGATCCTACAGATTTTCAATAGGATTTAAATCTGAGAATTTGGCTAGAAGAGACAGTGTTGTTGATTGTTCGTCGTGCTACTCAGACACAGTTTTAGCCCTGTGCATGTGGCAATTGTTCTCTTGGAAGACAGGAGTGGCAATATGATGCTCTCCAGTCTTCCAAGACGAGAACTGCCATGTCTTCGAAAACATCTTTACAATAGGTCCTCTCGTTTTGGACATACTCTCGAATTTGTACTTATCATGTTAATTTTGGACACCATCTTAGCTTTAGAAACTGAACGGCGGGTAAAGGCTTCGTGACAGGAAGAAAGTGTGGCAGGCGAAGCAGAGAAAGCAGGGAACTTGGAGAGGAGGAGGTGATGACCTTATTTGTAAAGGGGGGGGGGGAGGATTTTAGAAGCTATATTCAGTGCTGTTAACTAACAGGATGCGAATCGGATGATCTAACTTCTAGGCTAACAACAGGAGCGTTTCATCGTAAGCATGTGTTTCTGTTTTGATCTGGAAAGGAAAGGTTCTTACAGGTTCGTGGAGTTGTTTTTTGTTTTCTTCCACATTTACCTCTCTTTTTTGGAGACGATGACCCAGATGCATTATATCGCGTAAGCAGTCTTGATACACGTGATTTGCTTACACCAACTGCAGAAGCGATATCTCTCACTGTCATAGAAGTGTGATCCTTCAGAGCAATTATTTTTGCCCGCTTCCTTGGGGAAATATCCATTTTTCAATACACGAAAGCAACACATACTCACAGAGAGCAAAAACTAACATCCACCTGTCACACACGAAAGCTGACAACTGAACCAGAAGTGCATATTTCCTGTTTAAAACCGGTCAAACCACATTCTTACTATCAAGTTCTAACAGTCACACCACCTCACAGCTGATAAAACAGGTTTACGTGGGTTTCCGACATCAACTGGCGATCACATTACAATTCTGAGAATAAAATAGCTTGTCCCAATTAATTTGCATGGTATAGTAAGTGGGTTCTACCCTGCGTAGTCTTGGTGTGCGCATTGCAGAACACAAATATTCATTGATAACTTTGAACCCACTCTCTGCACTAGTAAAAACAGTTCGTCCAGGTTCTTACATTCCAGATTGGGACAATGATTTTGTTTTGGGCTCTGCGGGGTCTCGACGCGCTTTGCACATGATGGAAAGCTTACTGTTAGTTCAGGTTCTAACATTCCAGATTGGGATAATGCTTTTATTTTGGGCTCTGCGGGGTCTCGACGCGCTTTGCACATGATGGAAAGCTTCCAGTTCGTCCAGGTTCTTACATTCCAGATTGGGACATTGCTTCTATTTTGGGCTCTGCGGGGTCTGGACCCGCTTTGCACATGATGGAAAGCTTACTTAGTTCAGGTACTTACATTCCAGATTGGGACAATGCTTCTATTTTGGGCTCAGCGGGGTCTCGACGCGCTTTGCACATGATGGAAAGCTTCCAGTTCGTCCAGGTTCTTACATTCCAGATTGGGACATTGCTTCTATTTTGGGCTCTGCGGGGTCTGGACCCGCTTTGCACATGATGGAAAGCTTACTTAGTTCAGGTACTTACATTCCAGATTGGGACAATGCTTCTATTTTGGGCTCAGCGGGGTCTCGCCCCGCTTTGCACATGATGGAAAGCTTACAGTTAGTTCAGGTTCATACATTCCAGATTGGGACAATGCTTCTGTTTTGGGCTCTGCGGGGTCTCGACGCGCTTTGCACATGATAGAAAGCTTACAGTTAGTTCAGGTTCTTACATTCCAGATTGGGACAACGCTTCTATTTTGGGCTCTGCGGGGTCTGGACCCGCTTTGCACATGATGGAAAGCTTACAGTTAGTTCAGGTACTTACATTCCAGATTGGGACAATGCTTCTATTTTGGACCCTGCGGGGTCTCGACGCGCTTTGCACATGATGGAAACCTTACAGTTAGTTCAGGTTCTAACATTCCAGATTGGGACAACGCTTCTACTTTGGGCTCTGCGGGATCTCGGCCAGCATTGCACATGATGGAAAGCTTATTCATCACTAATATGGGGTGAACTGTTGCAATGAAGATCTCCCATGAATTATCTCTTCACCCTGGCGAACTTTAATTTCGCATCACGCTCTGGCCGATGTTAGAGGCTCTTCAGATATTTATAACATTATCGGAACTGGCAACTTGTTTGCATAAATGTTTGAGAGTGCAAGTTATATAAAAGTGTAGTACCTGCTCGACTCTTGCCCACGCCTGATGATGGGATCTGGTTCATTTGCCCGACGTTTACTTCACCGAAGGGTCACCTGACCGAAACTCAGTTCACCGAAAAGATTGTTTCACCGAAAGATAACTTGATCGAAACGTTCGTTTCACCGAAGGGTGACTTGATCGAAAAGTACATTTCAACGAAGGGTCTGTTTATCGAAAACTTTGGATTTCATTACAGGAACTGTTGAAGAATGGTGCAAGTTCGGCAGACAGATAACCGAAACGGTAGGGGATCGTACTCAAATTGCACTTTTGATTTCTCCGTGTCACAGCAAACGCAAAGATTTAGTTTTGAGACAAAAATAATTATTTTTAAGACCCTAGGCCTCGGCTTAGGCCTTTTTAGCAAATTTGAATCAAGTTCATAAGGTTTACATAAAAGTTATGTTCGGTGCTCATGTGCATAAGGTTTACATAAAAAGTCAAATTAATAATGTTCCACATTTTTTCAGGCAAAAAGAATCAAGTTTAGGACCCTAGGTCTCGGCTTAGGCCTTTTCACCCAGTTTTAATCGTACGAACTCATGTTCTCTTTTTTATTTTTATTGGAGGTTTAACGACCACCGTGAGCAACTCAATGGGCTATAAGCAGTCGCCCGTCCCTAATTTAGGGTCACTGGTTCCAGGGAAGGGAGAGAGCCAGTGCCGTAAGACAAACACAACATCCATGCCTCACAGGGATTCGAACCCGGACCCCTTTCGGACGAATGATCAGAGGCCATCGCCTTAGACCACTGCGCCACCGTGGCGGCGAACTCATGTTCATAAGGTTTACATAAAAAGTCAAATTAATAATGTTCCACATTTTTTCAGGCAAAAAGAATCAAGTGTTTAGGGCCCTAGGTCTCGGCATAGGCCTTTTTAGCAAATTTCAACCGTGCGTGCTCATGTTCAAACATAAAAAGTTACTTTACATTTTATGTAATGCTTATGAATATCAGTAAGGTTAAAATCTGTTAAAATGGCCTGTATCTAGGCCTACGGTCAAAAAATTAATGTTTTGTGGTTGAGTAAAAGTGGAACATTATTTACTTGACTTACTATGTAACCCTTATGAATATCAGCTCGGTGGGTTAAAATTTGACATAAAGGCACAGATCTAGGCATTATAATTAATATTATATTTCGAGAAACCTACTCATGGGGAGGTGTTTCACAGAAATTAAAAATGTATTTTTTATACAATCCGATAATGTTTAGGTGGCCAGTTTTTCAAAAACCCGCACCGCACTCCAACACATCTCTAACAACAAAATTCTAAGTTTTCGATAAACTGACCATTCGGTGAAATGAACTTCTCGATCAAATGTCCTTTCGATGAAATGAACTTTTAGGTGAAGTGACCTTTCGGTGAAATGAACTTTTCGGTCAAGTGACCCTACGGTGAAATGTACCTTTCGATCAAGTGATTTTCGGTCAAGTGACCTTTCGATCAAGTGAACGATATCCCTGATGATGTGGTCACAGTGACCGCGAAAGATCTCGCGCATATGTTTTTAACCTTTTTATTGTAAATAAAGTCTTTTAATGTATTTTAAGGACAGTTTTTCAATTAGGTTGAATAAATATTTAAAATCGTGCGGAAACAGCCTATTCTTACACCTTTAGAGTGTTCTTTACAACAGTGTGCTCGACAGATATATTTAATTATCTCGTAGCTGGTGCCGTGTTCAAACCATTTTTTCTAATAATGGTATAATAGCACCCGAACAGCACGGTTATTGCCCTTCATCCTGTGCTCACTTGATAACTATATGTGGCTCCGTGCCAAATGCACGTAATCAGCCTCGTGCGTTCCACGTCATCGCGGTAGTCACTAGACGCATGCGCGTTCCGCATATGGAGGCCAAAATTTTGTGGTGATCAAAACGAGAAGACCGCCCCGGGGGCGCAGTGGTCTAAACGCTGGCTTACGACCATTCATCGGAGATCGGTCTGGGTTCGAATCTCGGTGAGGCATGGATGTTGTGTTTGTCTTACTGCTCTGGCTCTCTCCCTTTCCTGGAATCGGTGGCCCTAAATTAGGGACAGGCGACTGCTTATAGTCCAATGAGTTGCTTACGGTAGTCGTTAAACCCCCAATAAAAACGAGACGAACTTTTGATTCACCCTGGTAAATTAGCATCTGGTTTCCATCTCTGCTTCACATTTGTTTTTATTACTTATGTTTTAATTTTGACTCAAATTAAACGAATGTGTTTTTTTAATTTTCAGGTGAGGAACATGATTAAAGAATGCGTTCCGAGGGTAAATATTCATCTTTCTAGCTTTTTCAATTTGTAGATATGTGAAAAAGTATTTGAGTATTTAAATCTTATTTTCTGCAAAAGCAAATCGTTCTTCCTCCTCATAAGTATTAAACATCTTATGAAAGAGCTATACGCAACAATATCCGAATCCACCATACGTTTTACCAATTGCACAAAATGTAATTCATATTAACTGTTCGCTATCGTTTTTCTGCTATATATCAGGGTCCAAACTATTATTTTATAACAACCAGCAACATACATCTGGTTTCGGTCACGGCAACAGAAACCAGCGTGGAAATACTCTCGTTGAGTTTGCAGAGGCAGAAGGATTTTTCATCTTGAATTCCTTTTTCAAGAAAAAGCCACACAGGAAATGGACATGGAGACATCCAATTGGGACGACAAGTGAAATTGATTTTATTATGTGTAACAAAAAATTCGTCATCGAAGACTGCAGTGTGCTAAACAAGTTCAACACAGGTAGTGACCATAGATTGGTGAGATGTAAGATGCACCTCAACACTAAACTGGAACGTGGCAAGCTCATAAGACAAACAAAATGTATTGACATAACCAACCTTAAAAAACACCATAATACTTTCAAGTTGGAACTGAAGAACAGATTCTCTGCTTTAGAAGGCCTAACATCGGAAGAAGTGGATATTTCTGAAGTTAACAGAAAAGTAACCAAAGCTCTTATGGAAACAGCAACAAAATTAGCTGGGTCTAAGAACAAGTTGCATGTAAACAAATTATCAGGAAAAACGAAAATGTTGATGCAAAAAAGAAGAGAGATGAGGACAACTAAAGAAGATGTGACTTCCAAAGTGGAATATATAGAGCTATGCAAGACAGCACGAAAAAGTATCACTGAAGACGTAAGGAAATTCAACTGTGAGCTAGTGAGGAAAGCAATTGAAAACAACCAAAGCCTAAAGATAGCAAAGGGACATCTCAGTAAGGGAAGAAAACAGATTATGGCTCTGAGAAAAGAAGATGGTTCTATAACAAGAAATAGAGGCGAAATTTTGACAACAGTGAAAGATTTCTACTCCAAACTATATGAAAGGGATGATACATATACTCCAGACATCATGAAAGGTACCAGAGTTCTTCCAGTCCTCCCAGCAGAAGTTGCTCATGCAATCAAGAACATGAAGCGGGGGAAAGCTCCAGGAGAAGATGGAATTACTATAGACATCATACAAGAAGCAAGTGGAGAAATTGAAACAGTACTCGCCCAAATTTTCACTCGATGCCTTAATGAAGGGAAGATTCCTGAGGATTGGAACAATGCTACAATGATCCTGCTACATAAAAAAGGTGACATTGAGGATCTCAGGAACTACAGACCTATCAGCCTCCTATCAGTGGTTTATAAAATCTTCACTAAAGTTCTTTCACACCGCTTGAAGGTAACACTGGACATGGCTCAACCGAGAGAACAAGCTGGATTCAGGAGTGGCTACAGCACAATAGATCATATCCATGTACTGAGAGAACTAATTGAAAGAGCGAGGGAATATGAACTTCCATTGTGCATGGCTTTTATCGATTATGAAAAAGCCTTTGATTCGGTGAAACCATCAGCAGTTACCACGGCTCTGAAATCCTGCGGTATTGAAGATGCATACATTAATATTATTAATAACATCTATGAAAATGCAAGTGCAAAGATTCGGCTGTTTGAAAATACAACACACATAAAAATTGGAAAGGGAGTGAGACAAGGTGACACCATATCTCCGAAGCTCTTTAATGCCACATTGGAAAATGTCTTTCAATCACTGAACTGGGAAAACAAAGGGATAAAGATTAATGGAGATTATCTAACCCACCTTCGTTTTGCTGATGACGTAGTCATTTTTGCAACTACCCCATCAGAGCTGCAGAGTATGATCCAGGAACTTGCTGACAAGAGTAAAGAAGTGGGATTAAAAAATGAACTTTCAGAAGACAAAAGTGATGTTCAATGCTTTTACAAGAAATGAAGATTTATCGATTGATGGAGAAAAACTGGAGATAACAGATACGTATGTTTATCTTGGACAGCAGATATCAAGTGAGGGTCACATTGATGAAGAAATTAATCGGCGTACAAAACTTGCCTGGAGAGCTTTTGGAAGAAACAGCATAATTTTCAAGAGCAATATGCCATTATGTCTTAAAAGAAAAGTGTTTGATCAATGCATCCTTCCAGTGCTTACGTATGGTGCAGAGACGTGGACCTTAACTAAAAGAGACATACAAAGGCTGCAGACAACTCAAAAGAAGCATGGAGAGGTGCATGCTTGGTATAACCAGGAGAGATAAGAAGAGGAACTCGTGGATCCGAAAAATGACGAGTGGAAGACATCATGATCAGAGTTAAATCCCTGAAATGGCAATGGGCTGGACATACTGCCAGAAGGACAGACCATAGATGGACAGCCGAAATTTTAGATTGGATTCCAAGGGACAGGAAAAGACCCAGAAAAAGACCACATGGGAGATGGGTGGATGAAATTCGTAAATATGCGGGAGTGACATGGAGGAGACTGGCACAAGACAGACCGTTGTGGAGGAAACTTGGGGAGACCTTCGTCCAGTAGTGGATTGATAATGGTTGACAATGATGATGATGATGATATATATATATATACTGAAGAGCAAAACTGAAAACAAAGGAAAAACTTTAGAATTTAAAACGTAAGTTGCAAAATAACCTGAAGATCAAAACGCACAACGCAGCAGTTTTGAAAATTCAGAATTCACATTCTATTAAGAAGAGACCTAAGCAAAAAAATACATATATAATTTTGACTCACACCAAGTACAACATAGAAAAGGTTATGTGTCTACCGGTGTGAGTAAAAGGAGAAAAGATAAAAATATAAAATAAAACAACTGAATGTAGAAGGTGTCGAGAATACTGAGCCTTGGCTTTATCAAGGACCAGCAAAAACTCTGCATTTTCTCACTTCCACAAAGACCTAGTTGGAAATGGGTTTCTGCAGGGCCATAGATGCAAGTAACATGCCCACCTAAAATTGTTTTAAAAAATATATATATGTCATGTCCTCCTCAGAGTTGTTTGACCTAGCACTAGTTAACAATTTCGCTTACATCCATAACCCTCCTGGCCCGACCCATGCTCTTCATCTGTTACTATTAAACAGAGAGAAGAAGATTAAAGAGAACTCAAGCTGTGAGAGTGACATAATAATTAGAAATAATTTTCAGCTATAACGAAATGCCAAGTTCGTCTGAGAGAGAATTTAAACCTGAAAAACAATGCAAAAGAAATCCAAATTTTTACATTGCAATTAAAAAAGGAAATATTAATTTTTTAAAAATCAGATTTTTGAAAGAAAACTTGAGTCTAAAACCCCTTACTCTACAACTTCTGACAACACGAAAACGAGAATAAGTTAAAGACAATAATTAACTAAAGAAAACTTTGTGAAAGTTATATGACTTAAACAGTTAGTTGCAATATGTACAAAGTATTTCAGCAGTGCTTTAAGTGCATAATTAAGTAGTTATTAAGAACTTAACTACTTTGAAAATACAGCGCAAAGAAAAGGAATTATGCTTAGCCATCTGCTGTGCCTAAGTACCCAAAAGACACGCAAAGTTACCAAGAAAAGAAAGAGTTAAAATCCGCTAAAATGTTAACAGACAAGCCAGTGCCTAAAAGCAGAAAAGCAAAAAATCAACAGAGAAAAAAAGTACATGAAGTACAAACATTGAACTTATAAAACCTAAAACCCAAATACAAGGAAGAGAGCTTACCTCTTGTGCAACTGAACTTTCTCCTCACAAGAGTAAAACATGGCTGACCTCTTCCCTAACACTTCTGCCACTCCCTAGTTGCTGGGGAGCAGTGTGGGTGGGGCTGATGGCCTCCTCATACAGAAAGAAAATAACTCGCAGAGATTTTAACCAGAGAAAAAAATATATATATAAACTTAAGACTGTGGATCTGTATGATCAGAAAGAGCAGAATTAACTCTCCAGAATACATGAGAAATATCATAAAATACACGAGTAGTGTATTTAATAATCTTTGCATGTATTAAATCACCTTAGTGAGCTTCTATAGATTAATCAGAATCTTATTAATTTTAATGTTAGTTTTACTATTTTTAGTATAGCTATCCTAGTGATGAATAACTAGTTTTCTTTTTTATTTCTTTTTATTTTCTTTTATAAACAGATTTTTAAGCTTTTTTGTGATTTTGTTTATATTATTTAATTTTTTGTTTTAATAGGACCTTCATATCCATAGCACTAAGGTTCCTTTTAGTAGTTAATAGGCATCCTCTAGCCAACTTCCTTACGGCTTTGATTGGTCGGAATCATATTATTAACTGTGTAGAAAATTAAAGCAGATCTGCCATATTATTCAGAATAATTTTTCTTAAAGTTCTTTTGATGAAAGAAGAAGGAATTTCGTTCTCTAGAAAACTATCTAATAGTATATTAATGTGGTAATTGAAGTCCAAATTGTTGCTGCAAATTCTTGAAATTCTTAGGACCTGAGAAATTAGTACATTCTCAATTACTTTGGTTGATATGTTATTATTCCAGTGTAGATATTTAATTACTTTGAAAGGAAAATTAACTCTTTTATCAAAGAGGCTAATAGATGGGTTACCTCTGTTGAGCTTAATGCTTAAGTCTAGGAACTCAAGTTCCTGATTACTGTGGTTGGTTTTACATAAGTTAAGAGAGCTAGGATAGATATTATCAAAATCACTCTCTATAACTTCTGAATTATTGATACACAGCAGATCATCAATATATCTAAATGTGTAAAGGTAGTTATCTGAGCAGGTGGGGTGATTTTTAATGAATTTATATTCCTTAAAGAACAGGAATAGATTAGCGATATTCGTGGACGTTGATGTTCCCATGGGAATACCGTTCACTTGCTTATAGAGAGTATTATTATATAAGATATGGTTATTTTTTATGCAGCAATTGAGATAAGAGTTCCAAGTTCCTACATTAACAAATTGGTTAAGTTTAAATTCTGCATACAGCTCTTTAAAGGTAGTGATTATATCTGATAGAGGCAGATTAGTATATAGGTTTTCAAAATCATAACTATTAATATCTAAGGGACAAACTTTGAGTATAGTAGAAATTACTTCAGCATTATTATTAATTATCCAAAAATCTCTGTACATCAAATTAGTACAGTTTCTAATGTGTTTCAAAACCTTCTTTAAGACATCTTCAAAAGCAAGATCTATTTTCTTTTTATGACTCCTTACTCCACTAGCTATGAACCTGAACTTCACAGGATCCTTATGAAACTTAACCGTTGCAAAAAGAAATGGAAATTCAGGCTCATATCTTCTAGTTTGTGGAATTTTAAGTCTCTTGAAGAATGCCTTAAACCGATTTTCTAACTGCTTGGTAGAATAACATACGGGCTCGTATGTTACTCTATTATTGAGTTCGATAGTTAACAATTCAAAATAGAACTTCTTACAGATAATTGCAAAATTATTGCTAGCTTTATCCGTAGTGGTAAAAATAAACAGGTCTTGTAGTTTGGAGAGTGACCTTTTAGCTTCTCCAGAGAAAAAGAGATTTCTATCGAAACAAAAGTCCAGACCTGCCAACTCACCGGTGAAGCTATTGATTATATTATATTTCCATTCTGCGAAGGCCTCAATAGGCTGATTGTACGTTAAACTGGTTTTTACGATGTACCTATTAACATCTTGAGTGAAGCTCTCAAGAATCCTTTCTTTGGATATTGTGAAGGAAGGTCTGAATTTAGAGCCATACTCTAATATGGATGTGGAGGGTTATGGATGTAAGCGAAATTGTTAACTAGTGCTAGGTCAAACAACTCTGAGGAGGACATGACATATATATATTTTTAAAAACAATTTTAGGTGGGCATGTTACTTGCATCTATGGCCCTGCAGAAACCCATTTCCAACTAGGTCTTTGTTTAAGTGAGAAAATGCAGAGTTTTTGCTGGTCCTTGATAAAGCCAAGGCTCAGTATTCTCGACACCTTCTACATTCAGTTGTTTTATTTTATTTTTTTATCTTTTCTCCTTTTACTCACACCGGTAGACACATAACCTTTTCTATGTTGTACTTGGTGTGAGTCAAAATTATATATGTATTTTTTTGCTTAGGTCTCTTCTTAATAGAATATATATATATATATATATATCAGGGTCCAAACTGTCATTTTTATAACAACCAGCAGCATAATATACACACGTCAAACTCTGTTGAAAACATATTCTTAACATAACATTCTAGCTTTATGAAATCAAACTATGTAACATTGTCCCAGAATTATATGGAAACAAAAAACAACAACAAAAAGGAAAAAACAAGAAAGATCGCACCGAATTTTCGGGCGTAATAAGCACGTCTTTTGAATCCGTTCTGACGCAAATTAAATTTATCAAAGCTATTCAAAGTCAATGGAACCGGTATGGAAAACAATGGATCTGACGGAAGAAAGAAGTTTTTCAATCGGGTTTTTAATCCCTCAGATATTGCTGTAAACGGAATCGTGAGCTTACGCCCTCTGGTTGCAGACTTGTGCGTTAAGAAAAATATGAATTTATATGAGAAACATTTCGCATCGAAAGGCTCTCCAACACCGAAAGAATTTTTCAAATCGGACTCTTAGAAACAGAGATATCGACAAAAATAAGATGTGACTTTACGTCCCCTGGTGGGAAAACCATGCATTATTTTAGGAAGAAAGTATTCCAGAAGGTTTTCCCACACGAGCGGTGTCGATCCAAGAAAAAAAATTTAGTCGAGTTTTCAGGAACCCAGATTTTGCTACAAATACACCAGAAGCAGAAATTAACACTTATGTCCCCTGATAGCCAAACATTCTTTATCAAACATTAGAAATTATGTGAAAAATATTTTCCATCAGGTCTTGTATGCGATACAGGAAGAATTTTTCAAATCGGAGTTTTAGAAGCAGAAATAACGCAGAAAACGCAATTTACCTTTGTGCCCCTTAGCGGAAAGTCTATGATTTACATGATAATTTTGAATTTATAGGAAAAACATTTCGCATCGGAAACACTATCCAACAAAAAAGGAATTTTTCAAATCGGACTCCTAGAAGTAGATATATTGGCAAAAATAAGGAATACATCTACACCCCCTGGCGTATAAACCTTGCATTATTTTAAGAAGAAAATGTTCCTAAATGGTTTGTTGACATGAGTAGTATCGGTCAACAAACGACTTTTTTTGCAATCGAGATTTTAGAATCTCATATTTTGCTGCAAATATATCAGAAGCGGAAATTAAGACTTACGCCACCTGGTGGCCAAAGGATTTTACAAAAATTGGAAATTACGTGCAAAGGATTTTCCACCAGGAGCAGAAAGAATTTTTCAAATCGGAGATTTAGAAGCAGAGATATAGGGGGAAAAGCAATTAACCTTTACGCCCCCTAGCGGAAAGTCTACGAATTACTTGAAAATTTTGAAATTATATGAAAAACATGTCACACTGGAAACACTATCCAACAAAGAAGGAATTTTTCGAATCGGACTCCTAGAAGTAGAGATATTGACAAAAACAAGATATACATCTACGTCCCCTGGCGTAGAAACCATGCATTATTTTAAGAAGAAAATGTTTCTAAAAGGTTTGTCGACATGAGTAGTATCGGTCTACAAACGACGTTTTTTTCAATCGAGAATTTAGAAGCTCATATTTGCTGCAAATACAACAGAAGCGGAAATTAAGATTTACGCCCCCTGGTGGCCAAACCACTTTTTTACAAAAATTATAAATTATATGCAAACGATTTTCCATCAAGAGCTATATCCGGTGCAGAAAGAATTTTTCAAATCGGAGATTTAGAAGCAGAGATATAGGGGCTAAACGCAATTTACCTCTACGCCCCCTAGCGGAAAGTCTATGAATTACTTGAAAATTTTGAAATTATATGAAAAACATGTCACACTGAAAACACTATCCAACAAAGAAGGAATTTTTCAAATCGGAATTTTAGAAGTAGAGACATTGAAAAATAAAATATACATCTACGCCCCTGGCGGAGAAACTGTGGAATATTTTAAAAGAAAATGTTCTAGAAAGGCTTATCGATGTGAGTGGCATCAGTCCACGAAAGATTTTTTCAATCGATATTTTAGAAGCTCAGATTTTATGGCAAATACATCAGCAGCAAAAATTAACACTTACGCCCTCTGGTAGCCAAAGTATTCTTTACCAAAAAATTTAAATTATATGCAAAAGATTTTTCATCAGGAGGTGTATCCGCTGAAGGAATTTTTTTAAATCAGAGTTTTAGAAGAAGAGTTATCGGGAAAAATGCAATTTACTTTTACGCCCCTTAGCGGGAAATCTATGCGTAATTTGAAAAAGTAACTACATGTAAAATACTCTTCGATATAAATGGAATCGAATGATAAAAGAAGTTTTTTCAATCGGATGTTTAGAAGCAAATATGTGGAATAAAATGTATTTTTGAATTCGACATCATATGCATTTACGCCCTTTAGCGGCGAAATTGTACATCGTAAAAAAAAAGAAATGAAAGATCATCATTCGCATATTTCAAGCTTTCCAACGCAAAAAAAAATTTCAAATCGGACTAATAGTTGCAGAGATATCAACGCGGGTACAGACGGACGGACGGACAAACCGGTGACATAAGCACGATATTTTTTTTACAAAAGACGTGCTAAAAACTGAAGAATATTTAAATGGCAAACACAATCAATAATTAATTGACTTTCATCCACGCGCAATAAGCTGAAATATGCGTTCTGGCATAAGGTGTATATTAAATTATGCATAATTGTACCGTCAATATTATATCAAAAGTTCAGGATTTCAGTTTTCAGATCTTTAAGGCTTGAAAATTGCCGGTGATTGGCACGAACACTTTGAACCGAAATTCCCCAAAGATTTTCAATTGGGTTGAGATCCGGGCTGAGAGCTCGCCACGGCCAGTGTGATTTGACATTGCCCAACATCAGTCAGGCCATCGTAGAGGTTGCTCTGTGAATGCTCGCGTTGTCCTGCTGGAAAACCCAATCAGGACCACCTATTTCAGCAGCAGATGGGAGCAAGCTGTATTTTAAAAGTTCCTGGTACGTTACGGCATTTTGACGTCCCGAGAAAACGTAGATATTACCTTGCCCATTAAACCCCAAAAAGGCTCATATCATCACGGAACCTCCTCCGTATTGTCGGCTGAATATTTGGCATTTTTCGGTTCTCATATCATGCCAATAATGTTTCTTTTCATCACTAAATAATACGTGGAGCTATTCGTCCTTTTATGAGGTGCTGCGCAGTTAAAGGCGGATTATTTAACAGTCTTGCATAGTTCACGAGGGTTGTGTTCTGCAATACTCTGTGAACCGTACTTTTCGACATTTTCACGTTTCCACATTGACTTATATTCCGTACAGACAGATTATTATCATGCATAGCGAGCTTTCGGATATGTGGTTTCATTCGAGGCGAAAGATTTCTAGTTCGTTTCTGAGCTGGATATTTTTTGCTACCACTTAAGGTGGACGTCAAGTAATTTTGCTTCTTATACTTCCAACGGAAAAACTTCTGAACACATTTTCTTCGCAATTAATGCGTTCCCTAGGATGAAAATTTGAACGTCGATTAAACTAACTTCGTATTATAACTTGGAATACTTAATATTTCCTAAAATATAACCATAATTATGCAATCCAACATTTGTTTGTCTACTGACGTCATCAAAGTACAGGTCGCGCCATCTTTTTTCTGGACAATCAATGCGTTCCCAAAGATGAAAATTTGAACATCGATTAAAATAGCTTAATTTTATAACTTGGAATACTTAATATTTCCTAACACATAACCATAATTATGCAATCCAACATTTGTTTGTCTACTGACGTCATCAAAGTACAGGTCGCGCCATCTTTTTTCTGGACAATTAATGCATTCCCAAGGATGAAAATTTGAACTTCGATTAAACTAACTTCATATTATAACTTGGAATACTTAATATTTTCTAAAACATAACCATAATTATGCAATCCAACATTTGTTTGTTTACTGACGTCATCAAAGTACAGTTCGCGCCATCTTTTTTTCTGGTTTCAACACCACCAAAGGAAAAGTTATTGATTTTTAATGTAATGATGGTTAAACTTTAGAAAATATTAAGTATTCCAAGTTATGAAATGAAGCTATTTTAATCGATGTTCAAATTTTCATCCTTGGGAACGCATTAATTGTGAAGAAAATGTGTACAGAAGTTTTTCCATTGGTAGTATAGGAAACAAAATTATTATTTGACGTCCACCTTAAAACGTTATAAATAGAAGATTTGGATCGTTTTAATTTGTTTGAAAATGCACGTGCATTCATTCCTTGATCGTGCAACTCCCGAATGGGAATTATCTTCCCCACTGACAGCTCTTTCCCACGTGGCATTGTTAAAACTGAATAAGCCTCATCACGTTTACCGGCTATTTATCCTGCTCTGACGCCAGGCTAATTTGCATAGCAATGCGTGTTAGTGGTCACGCGTTTATGTGAAATTCCATATAATTACGGGACAGTTAATACATATCCGAAATTATTATTTTCTCATCCTCAAAATATGTTTGCAAAGACTATGTGGTTTATTTTTACCACTGTGTTAATGGGTTGCGTCCATTTTCACCAATCGTACATTTACTCTGTTTTTACACCTTTCCATATAATTGTGGGACGGACTGTATCAACATTTGTCCCAGCTCCTCGTAACAGTTTCTTGTTTCAAAGTGTATTGTAGCTCGATTTCTTGTTCTTGCTCCGTTGTTTCAAAGTGCCGTAGCTAATACAGTTAACTCCGCTTACAGTGAACCTCAGAGGACTCGTATATTTCGTTCACTATGTCCGATATTCACTAAAACCGAAGTGTCTTCCCTTAACCTCAATTGAGTGAACTCCGCTTATAGTGAACCTCTGCGGACTCGTATGTTTCGTTCACTATGTCCGAGATTCACTAAAACCGAAGTGTCTTCCCTTAACCTCAATTGAGTGAACTCCGCTTATAGTGAACCTCTGCGGACTCGTATGTTTCGTTCACTATGTCCGAGATTCACTAAAACCGAAGTGTCTTCCCTTAACCTCAATTGAGTGAACTCCGCTTATCGTGAACCTCTGCGGACTCGTATGTTTCGTTCACTATGTCCGAGGTTCACTAAAACCGAAGTGTCTTCCCTTAACCTCAATTGAGTGAACTCCGCGTATAGTGAACCTCTGCGGACTCGTATGTTTCGTTCACTATGTCCGAGGTTCACTAAAACCGAAGTGTCTTCCCTTAACCTCAATTGAGTGAACTCCGCTTATAGTGAACCTCTGCGGACTCGTATGTTTCGTTCACTATGTCCGAGATTCACTAAAACCGAAGTGTCTTCCCTTAACCTCAATTGAGTGAACTCCGCTTATAGTGAACCTCTGAGGACTCGTATGTTTCGTTCACTATGTCCGAGGTTCACTAAAACCGAAGTGTCTTCCCTTAACCTCAATTGAGTGAACTCCGCTTATAGTGAACCTCTGCGGACTCGTATGTTTCGTTCACTATGTCCGAGGTTCACTAAAACCGAAGTGTCTTCCCTTAACCTCAATTGAGTGAACTCCGCTTATAGTGAACCTCTGCGGACTCGTATGTTTCGTTCACTATGTCCGAGGTTCACTAAAACCGAAGTGTCTTCCCTTAATCTGAATTGAGTGGAATTGTGAGCAAGAAAATAAAATATGTACACATGTATCTAAAAATAATAATATTTTTATGTACGCAGTGTATATTCATTAAATTAAGTAAACACAATTAATTTTACATTACCTTAGTTAACATGAAAATAGTCTGTTATGTGCCTCTGCTTGCTGCAAACAGTTTGAATAAATATTTCCTCTATGTCCTTTTCTAGAGTCTTTGCTTTTGCTACACTCGATTCTACACGTTCCATACATTCTATGCCTACAATATTGTTCTAAACACATTCTTTCAAGTTTTTACAAGAAGTTTTGTTTCGAAATACGTTACAGTTTCATGTTACAAGTACATTATTTTCTTTGAATTTTTATTTTTTAGGTTAATTATAACCGAAGTTGAGGGTTCACTATAAACGAATTTTAATTTCGTATGTTACGGGTCGGGATCAAGGATTTAGGTTCACTATAGCCGAATGTTCACTATAACCGAGTTCACTACATCCAGAGTTGACTGCAATTGTTTTCCTGTTCCAAAATGCTTCACAGATCCATTGCTGCATTTTGTTTCCATGTTTCAAACTATGCTACATGCTTTATTGATTTCATGTCAATGCACACCCCATGACTTGGAAGTATTGCGGTGCTCGTCGTCATGTCCTAAAGTGTACCACAGCTCTCCACGGTTTCTCATTTCCGTGATCCAGACTGTTTCTGGTGTCGGAGTTATTGTTTGTTTTTTAAGTCGCAGCGAACGAAAGCGTCTGAAATAAATCTTTACACTGTAAAAATTCCAGACATTCCGTCAGGAGCTAAAATTTTCAGTAAATTGCAAATGCAGACGTTCTAAAGCCACAAGGTTTATATTCTATCTAGTGTTTCTTATTCTGCTGTTTATGTTGTCAAGAATGCCGTGCGGTGTTGTTTGAAAGGAAGGTTTTATCTCAATATTTTGTTACGTCCAGTATGCATAGATAAAAGAAGACACAGGTAATTCTGTTTACATTTT
This sequence comes from Macrothele yani, assembly GCA_039090855.1. Taxonomy (NCBI): domain Eukaryota; kingdom Metazoa; phylum Arthropoda; class Arachnida; order Araneae; family Macrothelidae; genus Macrothele; species Macrothele yani. The sequence goes on along the minus strand of CM077000.1, from coordinate 70,315,516 downwards.
CTGAATTTCATGCACAGTGAACATAATTTGTGGACAGACAAATTCTGGCATCTTCATATGGCATTACATATAGCTAAGATCCCTTGCCGCCAAATAGAGCCGACCCTCCATTCGGATCCTCAGACGAGAATACACCCAATTGGGTAGCCAGTGGGGGACTCTTCATATGGCATTACATATAGCTAAGATACCTTTCCGCCAAATAGAGCCGTGGCCTCCATTTGCATCATCAGAAGGGAATACACTCAATTGAGTGGCCAGTCTAATGCTGGGGGGACACTTCATATGGCGTTATACATACACTGACGGAAAAAAATTCCCAACACCAAGAAGGGGTTGTGTTAGATAAACGACAGTTGGTAGGCGGTGAGAGTACATCTGTAAAACGACGTCTATGCAAATTTCGCGCTCGGCGCATACGTGTGGCGCTAGTAGCGCCCCTCGGAACATGCAAAGCAGGTTTGCTGTAAATACGCGCTGTAACGTTCGTGAGCGTTAGTTATCATTGAGATTCGACGCTGGGTGTTGATGTTAGTCAAGAATGACTTTAAGAAGACGAAGAAGCCATTATCAACAGCTCACGGAGTTTGAACGAGGTCGTGTAATAGGGCTACGAGAAGGTGGATTTTCTTTCCTCAATATTGCAGAACGACTTGGCAGGAATGTAGCCACTGTGCATGATTATTGGCAGCGGTGGTCAAGGGAAGGTACTGCCTCAAGAAGACCGGGTTCCGGCCGGCCACATGGCATTACTGAGAGGGAAGACCGCCGCGTACGGCGTATGGCCGTGGCGCATCGTACCGCGTCTGTGGCAGCAATTCGACCTGCAGTTGCCACCACAGTGACACAACGAACTGTTACAAATCGGTTACTTAAAGGACAGCTCCGAGCCAGACGCCCTGTAGCGTGCATTCCACTTACTCCAAACCACTGCCGTTTGCGACGTCAGTGGCTTCAAGCTAGAGCTCATTGGAGGACGGAGTGGAGATCTGTTGTGTTTTCTGATGAAAGCCGGTTCTGCCTGGGTGCCAGTGATGACCGTGTGTTGGTTAGAAGGAGGCCAGGTGAGCGCCTGCAACCAACCTGTCTGCGGCCGAGACACACTGGACCTACACCTGGAGTTATGGTCTGGGGAGCAATTTCCTATGACAGCAGGAGCACTCTCGTGGTTACCCCACGCACCATGATGGCACAGTTGTACTTCGGTCTAGTGATTCAACCTGTTGCGCTGCCATTCATGAACAGCATTCCAGGGGGTGTTTTTCAACAGGATAACGCTCGCCCGCATACCGCTGTTGTAACCCAACATGCTCTACCGAGTGTCGACATGTTGCCGTGGCCTGCTAGATCACCAGATCTTTCACCAATCGAGCACGTATGGGACATCTTTGGACGACAACTCCAGCGTCACCCCCAACCAGCATTAACCGTCCCTGTATTGACCGACCAAGTGCAACAGGCATGGAACTCCATCCCACAAACTGACATCCAGCACCTGTACGACACAATGCATGAACGTTTGCGTGCAAGCATTCAACATTCTGGCGGTTACACCGGTTATTAATGTACCAGCATTTCACATTTAAAATGGCTCTTCTCGCGCTTACAATAAGCTGTGATCTTGAAACCTTAATCGATTAAATATGTTACATATACAAATGTATTGCCGCCATTTCATTCCTCTACAACTATTTGTTCGTGGTGTTGGGATGTTTTTTCCGTCAGTGTATTTAAGACCCCTTGCCGCCAAATAGAGGTGTCCCTCCATTTGGATCCTCAGACAGGAATACACCCGATTGGGTAGCCAGTTGTGACGTGCCTGCCCCGTAGGAAGCACACGACATAAAGGCAGATAGCAGAGAGAACGAACGTCTGCGTAGCTCAGTTGGTAGAGCGACTTGTTCCGGAATAGGAGGAGTCGGGTTTGATCCCCGGCGTGGACATAAAGGACGGAGAAATTTACTTCGTTATGCAGTCTAATGCTGGGGGACTCTTCATATGGCATTTACGTATAGCTAAGAACCCTTGCCGCCAAATAGAGCCGTGGCCTCCATTTGGATCCTCAGAGGGGAATGCACACAATTGAGTGGCCAGTCAAATGCTGGGACGCCTCTTCATATGGCATTACATGTAGCTAAGATCCCTTGCCGCCAAATAGAGCCTTCCGTCCATTTGGATCCTCAAACGGGAATACACCCAATTGGGTAGCCAGTCTAATGCTGGGGGACTCTTCATATGGCATTACATATAGCTAAGATACCTTGCTGCCAAATAGAGCCGTAGTCTCTATTCGGATCCTAGGACGTGAATACACCCAATCGGGTGGCTAGCCCAATGCTTGCAGACTCATCACATGACATTATAGATTATCAAGATACTTTGATTACGAATGGAGCCATGGCCTCCATTAGGATTTTTAACCGGACATTTACCATATTGAGTAGCTAGCCCAATGCTGGGGGACTCTTTATATTGCATTACAGATTGTCAAGATACTTTGCATCCGAGTGGAACCGGACCCTTATTAAATTTATCTGCTGGGAATACAGCAGATTGGGTGCAGCCCAATTCTGGCGGATGGATACAGATTGCAGGGACAACCACCAAAAATGGCTCATACGATAAGAGCCAATAAGCGGGAAACGCGGCATTCGTGGAAAATCTTGGAAAACCGCTAGCAATATGATCGACAACGAGATTAGAACCCACAACAATCGTTTACGGTTTACCACGCAGATACGATGCTGGAGATTATCCCTCTGCCGCCGACCCGGTGACGCAGTGGTCTAAGCGTTGGTTTCTGATGATTCGCCCGAGACGGTCCGGGTTCGAATCCCTGTGAGGCATGGATGTTGTGTTTGTCTTACGGCACCGTCTATCTCCCTTGCCTGGAACCAGTGGCTCTAAATTAGGGACGGGCGGCTGATTATGGCCAATTGAGTTACTCATGGCGGTCGTTAAACCTTCAATAAAAAAATGATCATTGTATACCATTTAGGTGATGAAAGAGCCACATTGATCTCGCAAATATTTGTTGTTAACTATATGCTTACTCATTTAGAATAAACTAATCCGGATGTTTTATGTTTCTTTACAGAAAGACCCAAAGAAATTTGTGAAAGGATTATGTGAAGATTATTCGGAAAAAGAGTAAGTATATTTTTCTTATTACTTCTTGTTTGGTTCATAGTGTGCACGTTTTTCGCTTGGCAAAGTTTGTATACTGACACGTGTTGAATTTTCTTAGCAAGAGTTTAAGAAAGTATAGAATCCTTCGAGTCCGTCCATGTTATTTTATATATCTCAATCTTGGTATTCAGGGTTCGAAGTGTTTTACAGTAAGGGAGTTAAGTCTAAGCCGTCTGGAAAGTACAAGGCCATGACGTTATAGAGATGAGTTCCCTCCGTTTGTGACGTCACGCATGTTACACCAAAGACGTTGGAGGAGAATAGACTGGTAAAGAGCATTCTATTTCCGGCATACATAGAAAGCCGCCATTCTCGGGAGTAACTAGTGTGTTGACATATTTGCGTGATTATTTCAGTTCTAAATCTTTAAGATTTTGATATATCTTTAAAGGGTATGCAACGCGAAATTTTCCTGTTTATTAGTTTTCTTTGATTTTTTTTGTATATATCTGCTCTGTTTATGGCAGGTCGCGATATAGCCTCTTATTTTCCTGCTTACTAGACTTGTTTGTTTTTTCTCGGATATGACCACTTGCTAATTATAATTTAATCTACAAGGTCCTCGAGTCGTAGGATGACCTCTGCGAGTCCTTCCTTTCTTTGGCTGATCGTGCCACTTCTTGTATTAACACAGGAGGAATGTACTTCGAATAAATATGAAGACATACAAAGAACTGTGCCACGAGCTCTTCATTCCATACCAAATGATGACCTCTGCAAGTCCTTCCTTTCGTTGGCTGATCGTGCCACTTCTTGTATTAACACAGGAGGAATGTACTTCGAATAAATATGAATACATACAAAGAACAGTGACGTCAGCTCTTCACTCCATACCAAAAGATGACCTCTGCAAGTTCTTCCTTTCATTGGCTGATAGTGCCACTTCTTGTATTAACACAGGAGGAATGTACTTCGAATAAATATGAAGACATGCAAAGAACTGTGCCACGAGCTCTTCATTCCATACCAAACGATGACCTCTGCAAGTCCTTCCTTTCGTTGGCTGACCGTGCCACGTCTTGTATTAACACAGGAGAAATGTACTTCGAATAAATATGAAGACATGCAAAGAACTGTGCCACGAGCTCTTCATTCCATACCAAACGATGACCTCTGCAAGTCCTTCCTTTCGTTGGCTGACCGTGCCACTTCTTGTATTAACACAGGAGGAATGTACTTCAAATAAATATGAAGACATACAAAGAACTGTGACGTCAGCTCTTCACTCCATACCAAAAGATGACCTCTGCAAGTCCTTCCTTTCGTTGGCTGACCGTGCCACTTCTTGTATTAACACAGGAGGAATGTACTTCGAATAAATATGAAGACATACAAAGAACTGTGACATCAGCTCTTCACTCCATACCAAAAGATGACCTTTACAAGTACTTCCTTTTGTTGGCTGATCATGCCACTTCTTGTATTAACGCAGGAGGAATGTACTTCTAATAAACAAGTAAGTTTTCCTGCTTGCTATTTTTAAATTTTTTTCTCTACTTAATTGCCGCACTAAGTAGAATATCAACTGTAACATCTGCACTGCACTGCTTCCATTTTCATGTAATCTGCATTTTGGTCCGATGTTCCAACGGTTTTTTTGAAACACTGTACTTCTGAAACGTAATTCTGGTGATAGTTCGTGTAAAAACTTTTATGTTTGATTTGACAGGGAAATTTACACTTTATTTATGTACCATGCATTTTGCCCCCAACAAAATGGTCTATTCTGAATGTCTTGTTTTTTTTAGGAAGAAATTGAAAATTGTATGCAGTGCGCAGATAGTTATCCAGTTCCAGAGAATGCTACTAGGGATGACGTAAGTTTCTGAGGTTTTGGGAGGCCAAAGCCTGTTTTCTTTAAGTAAATTTGTTAAGTAAACGTACACTAAAATTTCATATTAAATTGACGAATTGTTTTGCTTGAGATATGCATTTTTACCAGCACTTTGCTCGTTTTATTCATTTATATGCACTAACTTTGAAAGTAGCTAAAATACGCAGTTGCATTTGTAGATATCCATTGCATGCACGGAAGAGCCAAAATATTACGACCACTTGCCTAATACAATGTTGGTCCTCCTCATACATCGAAGAGCCAAAACATTATGACCACCTGCCTAATATGATGTTGGTCATTCTCATTCACCGAAGAGCCATTTTTCGAAGCCAAGAAAGGAATAAATTTTTTCGAAACATACGCACCAACTCCAGACGATATGTGGAAAAAGCATCACACATTTTTCGAAGCGGAGAAGGAATACTCATTTGTTCCAGACGATGTGTGGAAGAAGCATAACACATTTTTCGAACCGGAGAAGGAATTCGCGATAATTCCAGACGATGTTTGGAAAAAGCATCTTTTTCAAAGCAAAGAAGGAATTATCATTAGTTCCAGACGATGTGTGGAAGAAGCATGACACATTTTTCGAAGCGAAGGATTTCTCATTAATTCTAGACGATGTGTGGAAGAAGCATCACACATTTTTCGAAGCGAAGAAGGAATTCTCATTAATTCCAGACGATGTGTGGAAGAAGCATCACACATTTTTCGAAGAGAAGGATTTCTCATTAATTCCAGACGATGTGTGGAAGAAACATCACCCTTTTTTCGAAGCGAAGGATTTCTCATTAATTCCAGACGATGTGTGGAAGAAGCATGACACATTTTTCGAAGCGAAGGATTTCTCATTAATTCCAGACGATGTGTGGAAGAAGCATCACACATTTTTCGAAGAGAAGGATTTCTCATTAATTCCAGACGATGTGTGGAAGAAGCATCACACATTTTTCGAAGCGAAGGATTTCTTATTAATTCCAGACGATGTGTGGAAGAAGCATGACACATTTTTCGAAGCGAAGGATTTCTCATTAATTCCAGACGATGTGTGGAAGAAGCATCACACATTTTTCGAAGAGAAGGATTTCTCATTAATTCCAGACGATGTGTGGAAGAAACATCACACATTTTTCGAAGCGAAGGATTTCTCATTAATTCCAGACGATGTGTGGAAGAAACATCACACATTTTTCGAAGCGAAGGATTTCTCATTAATTCCAGACGATGTGTGGAAGAAGCATCACACATTTTTCGAAGCGAAGGATTTCTCATTAATTCCAGACGATGTGTGGAAGAAACATCACACATTTTTCGAAGCGAAGGATTTCTCATTAATTCCAGACGATGTGTGGAAGAAGCATCACACATTTTTCGAAGAGAAGGATTTCTCATTAATTCCAGATGATGTGTGGAAGAAGCATCACGCATTTTTCGAAGCGAAGGATTTCTCATTAATTCCAGACAATGTGTGGAAGAAGCATCACACATTTTTCGAAGCGAAGGATTTCTCATTAATTCCAGACGATGTGTGGAAGAAGCATCACACATTTTTCGAAGAGAAGGATTTCTCATTAATTCCAGACGATGTGTGGAAGAAGCATCACACATTTTTCGAAGCAAAGAAGGATTTCTCATTAATTCTAGACGATGTGTGGAAGAAGCATCACACATTTTTCGAAGCAAAGAAGGACTTCTCATTAATTCCAGACGATGTGTGGAAGAAGCATCACACATTTTTCGAAGCCAAGAAAGGAATACGCACTAATTCCTGACGATATGTGGGAGAAGCATCACACGTTTTTCGACACAGAGAAGGAATTCTCATTTGTTCCAGACGATGTGTGGAAGAAGCATCACACATTTTCCGAAGAACGTATATAAGTGCATCTCCACGATGGGGCGCTAATGTAAAATTACAAATTTGCCGGTGGCTAAGGTAAAACCCGCTTTCTTCTTCTCCGAAGCAGTTCCCAATTAAGCTACTCCGACGGAATGTATCACTGGAACTTTGCTGTCTTGACATGTGCTTCATCTCTGTAGTACGTCACACCATTATAGTATCTTGGCGTAGAAAGGAACTTAAAACTGTTATACTAAATTTTAATGTGAAGGTGACATTTATTTAGAATCATTTGATTCCATTTTTATGAAATGTTGTAGAAAAATTACCTGGGCGTACGAAAACAATTTTCAAATTTCTTTTATTTTATTTAGGTAAGAGCTATGAAAAAGACCTGCCTTCCGAAGGTAAGTTTTGTTTTTTGAAGTACATTGCCTTAAAAGAGAGAAATCTTTATAGAGTTTTAAAAGATCTCAGCTGTAGTTTTAAGTGGTTAACTGATTAGTAAACAAATTGGCTCATGTTCTTAAGCAGTTTGGCAGCAATGTATTTTTTTCAGTATTAATGGGTGAATATATCTGTTAGTTATTTATGTTACACGAAAAGGCCAACATTTCTTTACTGCAAAGCATTTCCTGATCTAAGCGTAATTCTAGCGTACAAGTTTTTCCACGCCGAACATCGAATTCGGGTCCCCTCACTCCGGAGTAAGTCGCTCTCCCAACTGAGCTATGCGGACATGTGCTCTCACTTCTATCTGCCTTTATCTCATGTGCGTCCCACTCTGCAGGCACGTCACATCTCCTTCGCCTGAAAGAGGGCCGGTGGCATGTCCTAAGGGTCAGCCGGGACCACGTGTCGCTGTAGGCAATCATCCCATGAAGAACGTGCATTTGAGAAATCCCAGACAATTTTTTGTGTGTCGAACGTAACATCACATTGATTTATTTTTTCGAAGCACTGAAGATGGGATTCTCATTTTTACTGTCTCGCCGAGTGCAAAGAACATCACATCATTGCGAGAAACTTAACAGCCGGATCATCCTGGAAGTTCGGGCGCCAATATAACGTACAAGTTTGTCCGCGCCGGGCATCGAAGACGGGTGCCCTCACTCCGCAGTAATTCGCTTTCCCAACTGAGCTACGCGGACATGTGATCTCACTGCTATCTGCCTTTACCTCATGTTCGTCCCGCGGTGCAGGCACGCCACATAATGCTATTGCAATACTTGACTTCTCCGAATAGCTTAAGGTGAACGGCAAGTAATTTTGCTTCCTATACTTCCAATGGAAAAACTTTTGTACACATTTTCTTCACAATTAGTGCGTTCCCAAGGATGAAAATTTGAACATCGATTAAAATAGCTTCATTTCATAATTTGTAATACTTAATATTTTCTAAAATATAACCATAATTATATTAAAAATCAATAACTTTTCCTTTGGTGGTATTGAAACCAGGAAAAAGATGGCGCGACCTGTACTTTGATGACGTCAGTAGACAAACAAATGTTGGATTGCATAATTATGGTTATGTTTTGGAAAATATTAAGTATTCCAATTTATAAAATGAAGCTATTTTAATCGATGTTCAAATTTTCACCCTTGGGAACGCATTTAATTGTCCAGAAAAAAGATGGCGCGACCTGTACTTTGATGACGTCAGTAGGCAAACAAATGTTGGGTTGCATAATTATGGTTATGTTTTAGAAAATATTAGGTATTCGGTCCAAGTTATAAAATGAAGCTATTTTAATCGATGTTCAAATTTTCATTTTTGGGAACGCATTCATTGTGAAGAAAACGTGTAGAGAAGTTTTTCCATTGAAAGTATAGGAAGAAAAATTACTTGACGCCCACTTTACGTAAATTACGTTCAGTTAACTAGGCAATAAATAACACGACCGGGCAGGTAAGTAAATATTCTTGTACTTGCAGTAATCAACTTGTTTGTTTGGTCCACTCTACTCACTTTAAATTGTCAGCACAACTTAACAGAATCATTTTGTATATGGGTCGTCCAAATGAAACATAGACTCGGGTAGAAAGGTGGCGCTGCAGTGTCCGCTAAAGCCGTCGTGGCGCTGCAGTTTCCACACATGAAAGAGGAATGCAGCGTGCGAAGCATTTAGTTGGTGCGACGCGATATGAGTAATGTGAAAGGAACGTAAACAACCTGTCTTATGGATACCTCCAAGCGAGCACAGCGAGCTGTGATGCGATGTAAAAGAGGGAAGCATATCGACAGAAACCTTACGACGCATGCGCGTGGTTTACGAAGATGCGTGCATTGCACGCAATACGGCCATGAAATGGTGCAAAGGATTTCAGGGTGGACGTGAAAGCACCATGGATCTGCTAAGACCTGGAAACGCACACACCGCCATTATACAGAAAGCAAATCAGTAGACGTCCACCTTAAACAAGTTACATAAGATCAAACGCTAATCACAAAACATCCAAGTACTCTCAGCTCTCAACAATCGCTCTCCATAGCAATTACAACGATCTCACTTTGTAGCCGACTTCTCATGAAAGCCCTGATACAATCGTAAACATCAGTCTCGTTGACATCCGTCCTCACTTTTGACCTAACGTGAAGTTGCCAAACCAAAATTCAGAGAGAGAGAGAGAGAGAGAGAGAGAGAGAGAGAGACAGAAAACCTAGCATACATTTTATAAAATCATACATATGCGACTACCAGGAGAACCATTCCTAGAAACCTTCACCCTGACTGCAAGACTGTTCTAGGAACAATCGTTTTTGGAAAATACACACCATGTTCTTGGAAATCTCACCATGTGTGATTGGCAAGGCATACAACTAGAAACTCAAAATATCCAGACAAACAGGTGGGAATGGTAATTCTGAGTACATTAATAATCATTCGTGGGCGAGAAATTTCTAGTAACTGTCACCACATGGGACTGTCAGGACATCTAATTGTCAAAATCATAACAATGCCTACCAGGCTACCAGGGGAAGAGCATTTTAGGAATATTTAGACGTATTATTTTGGGACAGAGTTCAATGAACTCTTACCCTTATGGGATTGTCAAGACAGCCAATTCTAGAAACACACACATTCCCGAGTATTAGGATATCATAAGTTATATCAGGACTATCAGGATATCATAGTTGGCTAAGAGCTTTCTCCTGATAGTAGGTGTTGGATTTCCATACTTGTAACAGCGGATAGACGGGCCACAGTGGAAGAAATCACTCGGCAATTTAACGCTGGTGCACAAAAACATGTAAGCAGCCACACCATCCAGAATCATCTCCTCGCTATGGGGTACAGAAGCCATCGTCCCACGAGGGTACCGCTGCTGACCGCACATCACAGGTTGCAAAGATTAGCATGGGCGCGGGAACATCGCCACTGGACCCTAGACATGTGGGAAAATGTTGCCTGGACTGATGAGTCGAGATTCACGTTGGTATATGCGGATGGCAGGATACGAGTACGGCGCAAACCACATGAAGCGATGGATCCTTCTTGCCAGCAGGGTACTCTTCAAGCTGGTGGGGGTGGCATTCTCGTCTGGGGACTGTTTACGTGGACTGAAATGGGACCCCTGGTACGTGTGACATCGTCCCTCACAGGTCAACGTTACCGGGATATCCTGGACGACCATTTGCTCCCGTTTGTGCATCTTCAACATCCCACTGGGGACCTCATCCTGCAACAAGACAATGCACCGTGCCATTGCTCCCGAATTGTATCCGAATGGTTGGATCAACACTCCACCGACGTGACCTCGCTTCCTTGGCCAGCTAGGTCACTTGACCTCAATCCCATCGAGCACATCTGGGATGCCATCGAGAGAGATGTTCGAGGCTCTGACCCTCTCCATCAAATCTTCGTGAGCTGTGGGAGCTTGTTCAGGGGTCGTGGATCCGTATGGCTTCCCAACGCTTCCGGTGTCTTGTCGAGTCCTTGCCGAGACGAATCGCCGCCGTCATCAGGGCGAAAGGTGGTGCCACACGTTACTAGACAGGTATCTCTAATTCAATTGCTTTTCAGTGTATACACGTAAATTACCACGTTCATTGCCATTTTCATTTGAACGAACAAAATGCATGCTAGTATTTTCATTTCTAAATTGGCTAATGTGTTTTCTTATAAATAGTCCTGTTTAGCGCCAAAGCATGTGACGCGATAAATTTTTCTCGTTGATTCCGATCTTTTGCTCTTTTTATTTTCAGCCGTCGAATAAATTTCAAGCAAAAAGGAAGTGCATGAAGAAACTAACGGCACAGGTAAGTGCCTCCTGTTTTGCGAATGTACACACTGTTAAAAATTAGTACTTAGAATTTAGGCAAAATGTACTCGTTTTTGAGTACATTCTGTGCTTATAATAGCTCCGAGTACTTGTGTCTCATTTTTGGAAAACACACGTACTCATTTTTGAGTATATACAGGGAACCAATTGTGAGTATATCTGGTATTTCTAATTTGAAATATATGTACTCAAAAAATCCACATATTTCAAATATAAGTGCTCTAACTTCATTCAGTTTCTGTGCCCTTTCGGGTAGGGTACAGAAACTGAAGGAAGTTAAGGCGAATCTAGCAATTCTGACAGGACAGTTTGTAAGTGAGAGAGAACACACCAGATGGCGCCACCGTGGAAGTTTGCGATTTTGCACATAGAAGGCAGAGAGAAAGTAGAGGGGGGCTTAGGAACTTTAACCGGGGTATTACTACCCAGGAGCCTTCACTTAACGCACCCATTCGATATTCAGCGATTGTTAGAAATTCACACTACCACGGAGAGCCCCCAGGTTCAAGTCTATCAGGCTAGGTTTGAACCTGGTGTCCCTCCATCAGTAGTCTGAATCTCTAACCACTAAGCCATCCGCGGCTCGATTTCAAATTTGGAATACGGGTACTCCATACATACTCATTTATTCATAAAATCAACTGGAAGTATATTATTCGATGGCAGATCTGGGATAATAGATATACTCGTTGTCACATGCTGGGCAAATGGACCGCAAAATTTTATGACAAATATAGTGATGAGATTGACACTTAATGTAAAAACGAACACAAAGATACTTTATGCGTAATGAAATTACTTGTGATCAGTGACTTTGTTGTACAAATTATTTATGTGTGTCACTTTACGCATTTATTAAACAATTTCTGTTGAAATCTATATATAATATCTAAAATGAAGTAATACTAGAATATATTTATATTTATTGACACAGTTATTTGTAAGTACGTATGGTTACTTATATATTAGAGCATGTCATGTACTCGTTTACGGTACGATTGTACCTAAAACAAACTAGACGAGTAGATTTTAATGGACGTAAGTAGATGCCTGTCTCTAATTTGGGTCGGCTGCTTCTCGGAAGTTCGTGGGACAAGATCGGACTCGTTCCACATCTGGGGTTTGTCCCACTCTGGCGTTTGAATTCAGTTGTGTGCAGTACTTCTTTAAGAATCAAACTTGCACAGAGCCCTAAATGTTTACGAAAACTGCACAGACCCCTACCTACACAGCGTTATTCTCAAAATATGTTGCGTTTTCTTTGCTCTGATATTTTAATTTATTATAGAAAAAAAAAAAAAAAAAACAATGTTCTGACTTTATGTCCCGTAACTCAAGGCGTGAAAACAGCCAGTCGCCCGCTTTCCGTTGGAAACGAAGGAATTTCAGTGGACGACCGAAATTTTCATGGCATTGGAAGAAGGCCTTCTGGTCCGACAAATCTCGTTTCCTGTTGCACCATGTAGACGCCATGGTAAGTGCGCGTTCGATATCGTACAGGTTGGTGAACAGTTGTAAGTCTAGGAAATGCTGCAACGACCGAAAAAGGTTGTAGTCGCTTGGGGTAATGTCCGGGTAAAAGGCTGGGTGCGGAAGTAGCTCCCATACCAGGTCCTTGATCTTGTAACAAGGTCCCCAGGGTCGGGTGAGGTCTCACTCCATCCTGATGTAGTGAGACGCCCGTGCGGTTCAGCTGTGCTGGTTTTTACCACGTGATCCATGCGTGCAGAGCTACGAGCTGACGGTAGTGTACATCGGCGGTGATAGTGGTGTCATCCGGCAGGAGCTAAAATCTAGTTAGTAAAATCATGCAATGATTATGATACGCTTTCCAACATAGCAGAAATCATTACTCAACTTATTACTCAAGTTATGAGGATAATGGCTGTGGAATAAATCTCGCTCCTGTACCCTGACCTTTGACCCCATTTCGATTATATTAAACAGAATTGGTTCAGCATACTTCCAGAACAACACACTAAAATTTTGTCGCAATAGAATCATTTTTAATCCAGTTATGAGGATAATGGCTGCAAAATAAATCTCGCTCCTGTGCCCTGATCTTTGACCCCATTTCCATGACATTGAACAGAATTGGTTCAGTTTACCTCCGGAACAACATGCTAAAGTTTTGTCGCAATAGAAGCATTTTTAGTCAAGTTATGAGGATAATGGCTGTGGAATAAATGTCGCTCCTGTGCCCTGATCTTTGACCCCATTTCCATGACATTGAACAGAATTGGTTCAGTATACCTCCGGAACAACATGCTAAAGCTTTGTCGCAATAGAAGCATTTTTAGTCAAGTTATGAGGATAATGGCTGCGGAATAAATCTCGTTCCTGTGCCCTGATCTTTGACCCCATTTCCATGACATTAAACAGAATTGGTTCGGTATACCTCCGGAACAATATGCTAAAGCTTTGTCGCAATAGAAGCATTTTTAGTCACGTTATGAGGATAATGGCTGCGGAATAAATCTCACTCCTGTGCCCTGCTCTTTGACCCCATTTCCATGACATTGAACAGAAGTGGTTCAGTATACCTCCGGAACAATATGCTAAAGCTTTGTCGCAATAGAAGCATTTTTAGTCACGTTATGAGGATAATGGCTGCGGAATAAATCTCACTCCTGTGCCCTGCTCTTTGACCCCATTTCCATGACATTGAACAGAAGTGGTTCAGTATACCTCCGGAACAACATGCAAAAGTTTTGTCGCAATAGAAGCATTTTTAGTCAAGTTATGAGGATAATGGCTGCGAAATGAATCCCGCTCCTGCGCTCTGAACTTTGACCCCATTTCGATGATATTAAACACAAGTAGTTCAGTATACCTCCGGAACAACACACTAAAATTTTGTCGCAATAGAATAGTTTTTAATCAAGTTATGAGGATAACGGCTGTGGAATAAATCTCGCTCTTGTGCCCTGACGTTTGACCCCATTTTGATGATACTAAACAGAAGTAGTTCAGTATTCCTCCGAAACAACATACAGAAGTTTCGTCGGAATATAATAATTTTTACGTAAGTTATGACGAATAAGGGCAATGGAATGGATCCCGCTCCTATGTCCAGACCGTTGACCCCGTTTCGTCCATTTTCAACAGGGTTCCTTGCCAGGTTGTCCTCTACCACATACTAAAATTTCATCGAAATCGAACCATTTTTACGCGAGTTATCATGCGGACGGACGGACAGACTGACAAAGCTGAAGCATATACGCTTCTTCAACCTACGGTTGGAAAGCGTTAAAAAAATGAGGAAAGAAATCAACGTAGTCTAGAGTCAAGGTTCGGGGTTCACTTCTTTTACTGAAACCAGTAATCCTTAAATTTAGTATGTTTCTTCCCATAGCTACGGATAGAAGTCATTTCAGTACAAATGAAAATAAGAAAAGGAAAAAAAAAGCGGTAGTTAAGCGGTAGCAAATTAGTGAAATAATATACAGTTGGGAAAAACTGTTCCGTACTAATGAGCCAAAAAAAGAAAAAGAAGTGACAAAAGAAAAAAAAATAGGATGCGACATCAATAAAAGAAATATGTAGCAAAAAGAAATGTTAAATCAGATCTGAACCTCCTGAGAAAGCAGAGAGCTGGAAGAACGCAGCTGCTAATTACGCACGGTTCATCTGCTCTTTAGAGGCTGCATTTGCGGAAATTCAATTTTAGCTTCTGGAAGATATCTGACAAGATCAAAACAGACCAGAGGTGGCAATATTCGCCCTTAAGAAAAACCGAAAACTTATTGATCTAATTCTCAAAGGGAATATAACAAGAAAAACGAAGAAAAAAAAAAAGAATGAGGGACTTTTTACCTCTTGGAAAATCAGTCGATAGAAATCTTTTTCAAACAAAGTTAAAAAATATTGTTGTTCATCAACTTGTATTACAGAACAAGAAAATTTATCACTATGTATTATCACCACAGGGTTTTCGAATTGATTGCACTCCGGGTTCTTTTCAGATATTCGGGAGAGATAAATCTGCATATTAGTGAGTTTGCCAGTCAGTTGTGTGACGTACTACAGCGGTGAAAACATGTGTCAAGACGACGAACCTGCAACGAGACATTCTGCCCTCGTAGCTCAGTTGGGAGAGCGACTTACTCCGGAGTAAGGGGACACGGACAAACTTGTGTTTTCACAGTTGTCAGAATTGATCAAATCAGATAAACTGAAGGGATGACGTAAAGAAGGATACTACAAGCACGGAGGCTTTAGTTTAAGCAAGTAACATAAACTAAATCGACAAATGTGTTGGGCAAATTTAATAAGAATGGGCTGGATGTTGTGCTATTTAGCATTCTTTATTCATCAGCCAGTGCTAGTTTAATCCAATTAGGGTTCCTATGAGAAATATTGCACATGCTCAAAAGTTCCTTACTTGGATATACACAACAGAGCGTCATGCAAGAGTACCTACTGGAAAGAAGTAATCCGGTTTTTACGCAGCATTGGTGGTCGATGCACTTCACAATCTACACTGAGTGACCAAATTATTATAACCACCTGATTAGTACGTTGTTGAACCACCTTTCCCTCTTAATACTGCTCGAATTCGTCTTGGTGTGGACTGTATTATATGTCCGTAAGTGGCTTGGGGTATATTAGCGCAAATGCGACGAATTGCACCCTCCAGGTCTTGAAGATCCCTTAATACTGCTTGAATTTGTCTTGGTATGTACTCTATTAAATGTCGGTAAGTGGCTTGGGGCATATTAACCCCAATTCGATGAATTGCACCCTCTAGCTCTTGAAGACCCCTTAATACTGCTTGACTTCGTCTTGGTAGGGACTCTGTTAAATTTCGGTAAGTGGCTTGGGGTATATTAGACCAAATGAGATAAATTGCTCCCTCCAGCTCTTGAAGATTTGATAATAGAGGTTCCAGCTGTCTGATGCTCTTTTTCGATTTCATCCCACAAATGCTCCATTGGATTGAGATCCGGTGATTGAGGAGGCCAATGCAGCAGGGAAATGTTACAGGGCTTGGTGCTGAGGTTTATTACAGAGCCCTGTGTGGAGGGTTTGTTTGATGTTTGCTCTGCAGTAAGGTTTGTATCGGAGGTTTAACCCGTAATTCTCCCGACTGGAGCAGATAAATAAAATACAAGGTATAAAAAATCGACTTTAGTTAAACTCTTTTCGTACAGTGAGGAAGACTTATTCAGATGTTGTGGGGAAGGTCACCAAGCTTTTGTCCGTCATTTTCGTGCTTTCATTATTTTATTAACACCTCGGTGTTTCTCTCGCTCTCGATCTCGCTCTAGATCTCGCTCTAGATGTCAGCACGCCGAATTCTGCATAACATTTCCCGGCCGGTCTCATTCCTCCTACCTCATCCGTTCCGACAAACCCGCGAGGCCTTCAGAACTTCGCTAAAAATCCTCCTTCTACCCC
Organism: Macrothele yani; assembly: GCA_039090855.1. Lineage (NCBI taxonomy): Eukaryota > Metazoa > Arthropoda > Arachnida > Araneae > Macrothelidae > Macrothele > Macrothele yani. The sequence goes on along the minus strand of CM077000.1, from coordinate 70,298,963 downwards.
GATTTCTGCCAGCCCTGACCCTTGTTCTCTTGCTCGTAGAGAATCCCCTCTCTCCCGTGTGAAGTCCGATGAATACCCCTTAAGCGAAGTCACACCCTAAGATGCCTCCTCTCCGAAAAACGCGAAGATCTTTTATTTCCTTCGCTGTCCCCCTCTTCTCCCTCGATTACTTTGCTCGGGACAGCGGAAAAGCAATAATGTCCAGTTTCATTCTTCTCACATCCACGAAACTATAAATCTGACACCCCTCTGCTGCGACGCGTGGGAAAAGAAGTACTTTGCCTGTTCGCTGTCCAGGCCATCAAAATGGCGGGCATCGAAGGAAAATGATTCCAATTATTTATCCCGCAAAATGGCTGCTGAAATTCACTTCTGGTAAATATGGAAGCCCCGGTTACAGAAAACTCTCCGTGATGCTCCTGAAGTCATTCTCGTACAATGTGAGCACTATGAAATGGAGCATTGTCATCTCTAGTGGAATACGCTATCAACATAACTGAGTTGATTTTGTCGGCAATGATTGGTAAATACCTTTGAACCACCAGAAATTGCTCCACACGAATCAAACGGCTCAAACACTCCCATCAAAGCAGGCTCTAGACCATCTTGAATCACCACAGCTTGAAGGGCAGCGATGATGCAAGATGGGTCCATGCTTACGTGTTGCACTTTCCATATCCTTACCCCTCCGTCTGCATGGTGTACTTGAAAACATAATTCGTCGGACCGCATTAACGTTTTTTCACTCATCTATTGTCTAATTCTTTGTTCCGGAGCGAACTGGAGTGTCGTTCATTTCTTCTTGTTTGCTGCAGATAGCAATGTCTTACGGACAGGCCGCCTGCTTCTGTAGCCCATACGATGTAATGTGTGACGAACTCTACGTTGAGAGGCCATCGGACTTGGTCCCTGATTCAGATTATCTGTAATTTGACGAAGTGTTGCCCTTCTGTTAGACCGAACAAGCCTGCCTACTCTCCGCAAGTCTGTTAGCCCGAAACTCTGCTGTCAACAAGTCTGTTAGAACTGTACGTTGAGAGGCCATCGGATTTGGTCCCTGATCCAGATTATTTGTAATCTGACGAAGTGTTGCCCTTCTGTTGGACCGAACAAGTCTGCCTACTTTCCGCAAGTCTGTTAGCCCGAAACTCTGCTGTCAACAAGTCTGTTAGAACTGTACGTTGAGAGGCCATCGAACTTGGTCCCTGATTCAGATTATTTGTAATCTGACGAAGTGTTGCCCTTCTGTTAGATCGAACAAGCGTGCCTACTCTCCGCAAGTCTGTTAGCCCGAAACTCTGCTATCAACAAGTCTGTTAGAACTGTACGTTGAGAGGCCATCGGACGTGGTCCCTGATTCAGATTATTTGTAATATGACGAAGTGTTGCCTTTCTGTTGGACCGGACAAGCCTGCCTACTCTCCGCAAGTCTGTTAGCCCGAAACCCTACTCTCAACAAGTCTGTTAAACCGAACAAGTCTGCCTAGTGCCTACTCTCCGCTCATCTCGAGCATCCAACAGCCTTTGAGGACTACACGCCTTTGCACTCACACACGATTTTTTGACTGGTGGTCACAACTGATGTCCTCGAACATTTCATAAGTGCAGCCATTTTGCTAATGCTTGCACCAATGCTTCTAGCACTCACTTTCATTACACGTTCAAAGTCCGTCAGATCGAGTCTTTTATCCATTATTTCTTGCGCAATGCGCGTCATTAGTTTGCGCATGCCTTCAGCGTTCCTTTTTTGTACCGATTCAACCATCTGCAGGATAGCTGCTTTGTATAAACTGACCACGTGGTCATAACAATTTGGCCACTCAGTGTATGTAATGCTCATTCAGTAGTAGCTTTTGGGCACTGGAGTTCGCTTGCCACTCAGCGTTGAAGCTTCCTTGATGTAAATCAAGGCCGTCTAGAAAGCACAAGGCCATGCCATTAGATAGATAAGTTTCGTCTCTTTATGACGTTACTTCAATGTTACACGGACTGATACGTATTATCACAGCGACCCGCAGAGCCACAGTGCGAAACCTCATCCTCAACTACAACAGTGGTGATCAGAGCAATGTCTTGCAACCTTCTGCGCATGGGCCTGCGTAACCCTAGACCTAGCCGGGTCCCAATGTTCACTGCACGTCATTTCCAACAACGCATGAAACGGGCCCAGGATCATCGAGATTGGACCGTGGATGATTACAAGAAAGTGGCCTGGTATGAAGAATCAAGATTCCTGGTGCATCATGTAGACGGCCGAACGTGGATACGACGATTACAAACGGAGGCTATGACCCTTAAATGCACTGTTGGGCGGAAATAGGCTAACGGCGGGGCATTATGCTGTGGGCGATGTTTTCTTGGGAGACTGTAGGCCCCATTATCCCACTAGCACAATCCCTAGGTATCTGAACATCGTTACGGACCAAGTTCACCCATTGATGCCAACTGTGTTCCCTGCTGGTGATGGCCATTACCAACAGGATAATGCGCCACTGCCAGAATCGTCAAGAAGTGGTTCGAGGAACATGCAGATGACTTTCTGTTAATGCCCTGGCCTCCAAATTCATCTCACATGAACCCAATCGAACATCTGTGGTTAGACTTAGAAAAGCAGCGGGTTCACGCTAAATAACCACCACTTCGAAATGTACGGGAACTGGAGGACGTGCTGCTGACATTATGGCACCAGATACCTATCGCCACCTCATCGAATCGATGCCTCGTCGAGTGGCCGCTGTTTTGCGGGCTAAAGGGGGCCTTGTAGATTATTAGGTAGGTGGTCATAATATAATGGAACATCAGTGTATGTACATATTTTATTTTCGTGCTCACCATTCTACTCAGTTCAGGTTAAGGGAAGACACTTCGGTTTTAGTGAACCTCGGACATAGTGAACAAAATATACGAGTCCGCAGAGGTTCACTATAAGCGGAGTTGACTGTATACACTGAAGAGCAATTGAATTAGAGATACCTGTCTAGTAACGTGTAGCACCACCTTTCGCCCTGATGACGGCGGCGATTCGTCTCAGCATGGACTCGACAAGACACCGGAAGCGTTGGGAAGCCATACGGATCCACGACCCCTGAACAAGCTCCCACAGTTGACGAAGATTTGATGGAGGAGGCAACATCTCTCTCGATGGCATCCCAGATGTGCTCGATGGGATTGAGGTCAGGCGACCAAGCTGGCCAAGGAAGTGAGGTCACGTCGGTGGAGTGTTCATCCAACCATTCGGATACAATTCGGGAGCTGCATTGTCTTGTTGTAGGATGAGGTCCCCAGTGGTATGTTGAAGACGCACAAACGGGAGCAAATGGTCGTCCAGGATATCCCGGTAACGTTGACCTGTGAGGGACAATGTCACACGTACCAGGGGTCCCATTTCAGTCCAAGTAAACAGTCCCCAGACGAGAATGCCCCCCCAAGCTTGAAGACTGCCCTGCTGGCAAGAAGGATCCATCGCTTCATGTGGATTGCGCCATAATCGTATCCTGCCATCCGCATGTACTCACGTGAATCTCGACTCATCAGTCCAGGCAACATTTTCCCACATGTCTAGGGTCCAGTGGCGATGTTCCCACGCCCATGCTAATCTTTGTACTCTGTGATGTGCGGTCAGCAGCGGTACCCTCGTAGGACGATGGCTTCTGTACCCCATAGCGAGGAGATGGTTCTGGATGGTGTGGCTGCTTTCACGTTTTTGTGCACCAGCGTTAAATTGCAGAGTGATTTCTTGCACTGTGGCCCGTCTATCCGCTGTTACAATGCAAGCTAGCCGACGATGACCCCACTCATCCACACGCTGTTGTCCACGGCAGTTGGCCCTTGCAGGGATGGTTTGACCGAATTCGATGTACTCATGGTGCACCCGTGACACACAGTGGCTCCTGAAAATCCCAGTGCCTGCACGACTTCCGCATTCGTCGGGCTCCGACAATTTGCCCACGATCAAATGCGCTTAGATCTTTCGTCTTACCCATACTGCGCCCGACTCTTACTGATTCCCGTCGCATCACTCCTTATATTGTCGGATCGCTGCATACGTCATGTCGTTTCTATTTATAGGGCCGCCCGCAGCGCCACATTTGCATAACGTCAGCTGTCTCTAATTCAATTGCTCTTCAGTGTATATACACTGCCGGAAAGTGAAAAAAGAATACCCAGAAGGAATGCCGGTAGGAACGTCATATTATAATATGTTAATTGTTAAGGGCAGCAGAAACTGTGATCCAAGTTCGAATGTCATTGCATGAAATAATGACTTCACTACGGACGACGACATGTAAATGTGCGCAGCGCGTATTTAAGGACTAATGCGTGCAGAACGAAGCCATTCGTTTGGTGTCGATTTGTTCAGTGCTCGTTGAAGAAGCTAGCATGCCTGGACGACGCAGGAGCGCAACACTTGTTCACTTATTGGAGTTCGCGCGAGGCCGTATAGTTGGCCTGCGGGAAGAAGGTTGTACCTTCCATCAAATTGCGGGCGGAGTAGATCGAGAAGTATCAGCCATGGTAAGATGGTGGCGTCGTCGGTCAGAGGAGCTTTCGCACGCTTGTACAAGTGTTTTGGGGTAAACACAGAGTTACGGACGCACGAGAGGATCGGCGTATCAGGAGAGCAGCGTTGGCAGAGCGGAACGGCTACGGCGTCACAAATTCGATCCTCTGTCATACCAAGGTGTCTACCGGAAAGATGCGGAATCGTTTCTTGGAAGCAGGACTACGGGCACGTTTGCAGCTGGTTACCACTGACCCCTGGTCACCGCCGATCACGTTCGCAGTGGGGTCAAGAACAAGTTCGTTGGAGGGAAGAATGGCGGTCTGTGGTCTTCAGTGATGCAAGCCGATCCTGCTTGAGAGAGTCTGAAGGTCATGTAGGACCCCACGACACACACAGGCCGCACACCGGGCATCATGGTATGGGGAGTGATTAGTTATCACTCTCGTACGAGTAAGGTGTTTGTACGCGGTACACTGAACAGCACTACGCACGTCATAGACATCGTGCATCCGGTCGTCCTGCATTTTTGAGTGCGATTCCGATGCGATATTCCAGCAAGATAAAGCCCGCCTACAATCCGCCAGGGCAACTCAACATGCTCTACAGGCTGTGCATTAACTCCCTTGGCCAGCACGCTCTTCGGACTTGTCTCCAGTTGAGCACGTCTGAGACTGGATCGGACAAAGACTCTTCCGCGGACCCCGGCAGGCAGCGAGCATCTCTGAATTACGCGTCCAATTTGAAAGCGCTTGGAATGCTATTCTCCAGCGTGATATGGAGCGTTTGTAGAACCGATTGCATACCACATTGGAATATTGTATTGCTGCTAGAGGAGGTACAACTCCTTATTAAAATGTACCTTCTGTACACCGTAATACAGATCAAAAGGTAAAATAAACTTTGAATCATATGCTCCAGCTTTGTCCGTCTGTCTGTCTGAACGATAACTCGCGTAAAAATAGTTCGAGTTTGAAAATTTTAGTATGTGGTAGGGGACAACATGGGGACGAACCCTATTGAAAATGGACGAAATGGGGTCAAAGGTCAGGACATAGGAGCTGGATCAATTCCATCGCCCTTACGCGTCATAACTTGCGTAAAAATGCTTCCGTTGCGACAAAATGTTATCATGTTGTTCCGGAAATACACTGAACCGGTTCTGTTGAATATAATCGAAATGGGGTCAAAGGGCTATTATCCTTATAACTTGTATAACGAAGTAAATTTCTCCGTCATTTTTGGTCTACGCCGGGATTCGAACCCGAGGCCGCTTATTCCGGAACAAGTCGCTCTACCAACTGAGCTACGCAGACGTTTATTCTGATTCCTCTCTGCCTTTATGACGTGTGCGTCCTGCTGGCAGGTACGTCACATCTCCCCCCCCCCCGAAAGAGGGCCGGGGGCATGGCCCACGGGTCAGCCGTGACCATGAATCGTTGCAGGCAGCCATCCACTGTAGTACGTGCATTTGAGAACTCCCAGTCAATCTGGTGTGTGGAATGCAACGTCACACACATTTATTTTTCGAAGCGCTGGATAAGGGATTCTCTGATTTTTCCTATCTCGCGGTGTGGAAATAACATCACACCATTGCGAGATTTTTGAACGGTCGGGTCATCCGGATAGTTCGGGCGCCATTATAACGAAGTAAATTTCTCCGTCATTTTTGGTCTACGCCGGGATTCGAACCCGAGGCCGCTTATTCCGGAACAAGTAGCTCTACCAACTGAGCTACGCAGACGTTTATTCTGATTCCTATCTGCCTTTATGTCGTGTGCGTCCTTCTGGCAGGTACGTCACATCTCCTGGTACGTTACACTTGAGTAATGATTTCTGGTATGTTGGAAAGCGTATCATAATCAATGCATTACATGATTTTACTACACTGCTGGCCACCCAAAATGCAACACCAAGAAGGAAGCATCCGATTGGCCAAAAAATTCGCAGCATACGTAGCCCGCGAGAGGACATGCTAACGGTTAGCATTGCAGGGCATTTGCAAATCATGTGAGCCCAGCACGCCACCGAGAAGCAATATAAGAAGGGTGCACAGAAGGCGGGGTGTAAGTAGTGGAAGTGTGTTGTGCTGCTGGACCTGTGCGTGGGAAGCTTCCTTATGCCTCGTCGCAGAATACGGCAGTCATTCCAGCACGTTTCGGAGTTCGACAGAGGACGAATAGTGGCTTATCGAGACAAAGGTTTATCGTACCGAGACATCGGCGGCCGTGTGGGACGACATCCAGCCACAGTGAGGCGAGTATGGATTCGGCGGGTGCAGGAGGGACGGACGGACCGACGTGAGTGATTGCTGCAGCCGCAGCACACCACCGAACGAGAGGACCGGCATGTTGTGCGGCAGGCATTGACGGCTCGCACCGCAACATCAAGAACGTTAGCGCAGGAATTAGGGTGTGTTACGCAACAACCTGTGTCAGCACGTAACGTTCGACGTCGTCTGCAGGAGCGGGTACTTGTCGCACGGCGCCCATTGCTCCGATTACCATTGACGTTACACCACCGGCGAGTGCGGGGCAGTGGGCCGTTGAACGCCGCACCTGGACAACGGAACGGCACGAAATTGTCTTCTCCGACGAATCCCGCTACTTCCTGCAACACCACGATGGTCGAATCCGCGTGTGGCGGCACCGAGGCGAGAGATTGTAAGGCGCCTGCATTATGCATCGCCATACCGGTCCGTCGCCTGGCGTTATGGTTTGGGGCGCAATTGGATATGACACTCGCACACCTCTGGTACGCACCACCGGTACACTCAACAGCCACCGATACATCTCCGACGTTTTGGAGCCTGCAGTCCTCCCTTACCTGCAGGACCTGCCAGCGGCTACGTTTCAACAGGACAATGCGCGCCCGCACGTGTCACGCATCGTGCAGCAATTCTTCACGGCCCGCCAGGTGTCACTGCTGCCGTGGCCCACCTGTTCTCCCGTTGTGTCGCCCATCGAACACGCCTGGTTGCTGATCGGCAACCGAGTGACCCGGCAAGCACCACCCGCGGCTACGCCTGATGAACTGTGGCAACGCGTGGTAGCAGCCTGGACGGACATACCCCAAGCCCACATCCAGAGCCTCTTTCGTTCGATGCCGCGGCGTGTTGCGGCCGTTATTGCCAGCCATGGGGGCCACACGAACTATTGATGTCTGCGTGTTCCGCAAGTCGCACGGGCCTGTAAGCTCAATCGTTTCATCTTTGTATCTGTTGTTATGTGTCCAGTAAATCTGGCTTTGCTATCTCGTGTCCTTCTTGGTGTTGCATTTTGGGTGGCAAGCAGTGTAACTTGTTGTTATTTGTAACGAAAAAGGTTGCTTTTAAATTCGCATCACGTTACTAAATGCTGAATTGAAGAAATTATTTTTTTATGCTTTTTCAGGCTGATATTGAAGCTTGTAAGACCTGCATCGATAATTATGATCTACCTGAGAGAGCATCTTGTGAGGAGGTAAGCAATTACTATCATATTTTTTTTACTGTAGTTTTTATTGAATTGATGCAGAAACCGATATCTGAGAAATTAATAAGCATTATACGAGGGCTGTACCGAAAGTAATGCAAAAGTGGGCATAACTTTTTTATTAACTGACAGAGCTGGTTCAAATTGAACATGTTGGAAGAGTAATTCTTTCTTTATACAAAGGTACTATGTCTCCATCCAGGGCTTTACAGAGGAAGGGCTAGTCCGTCCCTTTGAGAGACTGAATGCCGACCCGTGTCTGGAAGGGAGGATGGAAAATGGGTAGGTCACTTGTTTCTACGTCATCGCGCTGGCCTGCTCCCCGAGTTCGTTTGTCAATCCAATTTTCCTCTGTTATTGGTTTTGTACGTCCACGTTTTTTTTTTTTTTTTTTTTTTTTTTTTGGTTTATAGTATTTGTTTCACGTTGTGTTTTATTTAAGTTGTACACTGAGTGTTGATTTTTATTTCCGTTTTTTTAACGAAAAAGTTAATTCGACTGAATCCCAAGCAGAAACTCCTAAGAGCCTGGGTGTTTATTTAACATCTGAACTGTTGGAAAATGCTTTCAGAAATGAAGAAGTAGAGGATCTGGTGACAATGACTTCGACCGAAAACAGCTGTGAGGATATGAACTTTGAATTTTTTGAAGACGCATCTCCAATTGCTTGGGGCCGCCCCGGTGGCGCAGTGGTCTAAGCGATGGCCTCTGATCATTCGTCCGTAAAGGGTCCGGGTTCGAATCCCGGTGAGGCATGGATGTTGTGTTTGTCTTACGGCACTGGCTCTCTCCCTTCCCTGGAACCAGTGACCCTAAATTAGGGACGGGCGACTGCTTATAGCCCATTGAGTTGCTCACGGTGGTCGTTAAACCTCCAACCACACACACAATTGCTTGGGAGATTGACTTGAACGAGCAGTCAAGAGAACTCTCCATTTCTGAGCAGGAAACCATGGCCTACATAGCTGGATGCATAGCTTATCGCGTTCGCGATAAAGATCCTTCTTTAGGAACTATTTCTAAAAACTGCCCCGATACTAATTCTGTTCAAGATAATTGGGTAAAACAATTATCTTGTTGGCGGTTTGACAGTACCATCATGTTCTTGGAATAATACTGTGAAACAGTTTGAACAGATTTTCTGCGCAGTTCATGGCAGGACATTTAGGAAAGGAAAAGTTGTTATTCGGGAACTCATAAATGAGCTAGAAAAACGTATCCCATCTGTCAACAAAGATGCTATTCGTCTGACAGAAATTTACTATTAGTGTCGCGCAGGAAAGCTCTGCAGAAAATGAAAAAAATTGATTGACTCAAACGCAGTAAAAAAAAACGTAATTTTTTTTTCCTGTTTGTGCAATAAAGAAAAAAGTTTCACATTTGGTGCAATGAAGAAAACAGTTTCCAGTTCGTGCAATAAGGAACATATCTTCACTTCATGAAGTAAATTTTGTTCACCCCTTTTTAAATTCAGTGAACTTCAGAAATCATGATGGATATAAAATGTAAGTAAATAAATTTGATTTTATACATTAACAGAGTGTTTGAACTACTTTTGCAGAGTTTAAAGAACTCAGTAGCTTTCCGTGTCTTACAGGGTTTAAACAACTAATGTTTGTGAGAGAGAAAAAGTTTTTAAACCACTAATTCTAGGGAATTACTAAAAAAAAAAAAAAAAAGGAAAGATACACTGAGTTTTCGACATCAGAAAAATAGGGTTAGTATATTAAGCAAAGTACTTTCTTAAAGAAAACGCATGCATGACAGAAATTGTTCGTTTAAAATTATCGCATTTATACTATTACATCAATGTTTTCCGATTTTAAGACTCAAAATCTTGAACTTTCATTTCCGAAAAAGGCAGAGTCTAATATTTTAGTGAGCATTGCAATAGATGACACATTGTGTTCTGTTAAATACGGTAATAACATTAACTGAAGGTGCCTTTCCTATGGTGGTCCGTTAGAGCACAGCTCCTCGTGGCTCTTGGCTTCCGAAGAGCCAGCGCAGCTACGTCATCAACTTCGCCTGCTTGTTTCAGGGGGTGGAGAGCTAAGAACCAGCCCTTATCTCCTAAGCCCTGGTCTGCATCACAAGCGATGCATTTGCGCCGTTGTTGAACCCAACTCTCGAATCCTCTTTGAAAAAAAATCAGGTCCGAACTGTTGTACACAGTTCTTCACAGCCACTTTCAACTCGTCGGTGTCATTACATAGCTGTTCCCGGAGACAGTCCTTCATTGGAGTGAACAGGTGGAAGTCGGAGGGCGTCAGATCTGGGCTGCACGGCGGACCACCTACCAGCCTAATTTGCTGATCGCCTGAATTGTTGTCAAAGATGTGTGTGGTTTCGCTTTGTCATGCTGAAGGTGGATCCTTTTGAGATTCTTGTTCGGTCTGTTTCCTCCTTTTGGCTTCTCTAAGCTTCTTGAATGTCTCAATGCAACGCTCGCTGGTCTCGGTACGGCCACGTTCCAGAAAATCAAGGACAATGACACCCTTGCCATCCCCCTTCCCTCCCAAAAAACCCAGTCACCATGACTTTCTGAGATGATCGCTGGCACTTGAACTTCTTAGTCCTTGGTGAAGAGGTCTGACGCCATTCCATGGATTGATTCTTCGTTTCTAGATCGTAAAGATACGCCAATGTAGATCGTAAAGATCCCACCCTTCTCTCCTTCAAATCTGAAAGAAGAAGAAGGGTTACTATAGAGGAAGAGTTACTCTACCAACATGTGGAATCTCTGTCAGTTGATAAAAAAGTTGTGCCCACTTTTGCATTACTTTCGGTATAACCCTCGTACAAAGAGTTCATGAAAACATAAAAATATCCCTTAAAGCTGGAAGCGGTGAGGGTCCTCTTTTACGTTTTTTTGATATCTTGATTGCAATCAGTGAAATTCAGGCCAAAAGTATCCCACGGTACATTTTGGTTCCTGACGATCAGAATTATCTGAAGAGGTTTTGTGACATACACTCTAATGTAGCATACCTTTTTACTTCCTGTCTTCCATGAAAACCTTTCGCACAAAAAAAAAAAAAATAAAAAAAATACAGCACTCAGAAGCAATCACTCAATCGAGATGAAAATTGGTATGATACTCACCGTCATCACGGCGAAAGGTGGTGCTACACGTAACTAGACAGGTATCTCTAATTCAATTGCTCTTCAGTGTACTTTGCACCCTGTGCTCTCCATCACAGGGTGCAAAGATTAGCATGGGCGCTGGAACATCGCCACTGGACACTAGATATGTGGAAAAATGTTGCCTGGACTGATGAGTCGAGATTCACGTTGGTACATGTGGGTGGCAGGATACGAGTACGGCGCAAACCACATGAAGCGATGGATCCTTCTTGCCAGCAGGGTACTCTTCAAGCTGGTGGGGGTGGCATTCTCGTCTGGAGACTGTTCACTTGGACTGAAATCTGACCCCTGGTACGTGTGACATCGTTTATCACAGGTCAACGTTACGGGGATATCCTGGACGACCATTTTCTCCCGTTTGTGCGTCTTCAACATCCCACTGGGGACCTCATCCTGCAACAAGACAATGCAGCTCCCGAATTGTATCCGAATGGTTGGATGAACACTCCACCGACGTGACCTCGCTTCCTTGGCCAGTTAGTTCACCTGACATTAATCCCATCGAGCACATCTGGGATGCCATCGAGAGAGGTGTTCGAAGCTCTGTCCTCCCTCCATCAAATCTTCGTGAACCGTGGGAGCTTGTTCAGGGGTCGTGGATCCGTTTGGCTTCCCAACGCTTCCGGTGTCTTGTCGAGTCCATGCCGAGACGAATCGCCGCCGTCATCAGGGCGAAAGGTGGTGCTGCACGTTACTAGACAGGTATCTCTAATTCAATTGCTCTTCAGTGTATTTAGTGAGCGTAGGGACAACCTGGATATTGGATCAATGATCATTTCTGAATTAATCTTTTGACGTGAATGATGAATGAACTTCAAAGAAGGAATGATTTATGACATCACTAGTGCAAAGCTAGTTGCTTTAGTGAATTGATTTGAAAGGACCACTTTGCGTACCGCTACGGCAAAACAGAGTGCCATAGCTCCACTCAGGTATCTAAGGTTACGTATAGTAGCCGCTGGGATGCGCAAAGAACGGCACAGCGCTAGGGAACTTTTCCAGATCCTTCTGGAACTTTCCATATCCGACATCATGTTGGCGTTCAAACATACACAGTCGAGTTCTATTATTGTGACCACCTCATACTTTTGACGTCAACAGCTAGTAGCCAATGAAAGAAGGCACGTATCGTGAGCTGGCTTTCAGGGTATATAAGGTGTGCTGTTGGCAATCTGAAAACATATCATTCGTTGCTGTCATGTATAAAAGGAGCGATTTATCAGATTTGCAAAAAGGGATGATTATCGGCTTTCGGGCCAAGGGTGGAGGTATTTCTGAAACAGCGCAGTTTGTGAACTGTTCGCGTACTGCTGTGGTGAAAGTTTATCGTAATTGCAGAAATGACACCATTGCGAATAAGCGACGTGGAAACTACGGAGCACCACGTGCCATTCATGTGAGAGGTGAACGTCAGCTTTGAAGGTTCGTGAGGGCCGATCGACACGCTATAGTGGAGCAAGTCAGTCACCTGAATGAAACAGGGGGCTACCGGAAGTGTGTCTAAAACGACAGTTCAGCTAACCCAGATGCGTATGGGGCTCCCATGCAGACGGATGGTCACTACACTTAGGCTAACGAAAGTGCATCCGCAGAAATGCCTTCCATTTGCACAGCAGCACCGGAATTGGAGCTCCGCTGATTGGCAAAGGATTGCCTTCTCCGATGAGTCACATTTTCTGCATCGAACGGATGGACGTTGGCGTATAAGGCGAGAAACATCGGAGAACTAGCACTCTTCAACCATTGCTGGCAGAACACAAGCTGGTGGGGGCAGTGTTATGGTCTGGGGAATATTTTTGTGGCCTTTGCCGGGTCCACTCATACTTGTGGAAGGCACTATGGACCGAATTCGTTATGAATCCATCCTTGCAGATCCCGTACACGCATACATGCTGATTTTCTTCTTTTGGGGAGGATGCGATCTTCCACTCGACAATGCGACGTGTCACACAGCTAGAAATGTCCGAGAGTGGTTGGAAGAGCAGCATGAAGACATCAAAGTATTTTTTTAGCCCCCCTAATTCCCCAGACGTAAACCCAATTGAGAATCTGTGGGACCACTTCGAGCGTGTTGTTCGCTCTATGGGTCCTCCACCACGCACTTTCCAGCAGCTGTCAGATGCACTGCAGTCAGCATGGCTCCACATACCTGTAAAGAACTTCCAGCACCTTATTGAGTCATTCCCAGCCCGTGTAGCTGCTGTCTGCGCTGCAAACGGCGTTTACTCTGGATGTTAGGTGGTGGTCACAATAATGTGACTCGACCATGTACCTTATCCAACAGGCGTTCAATTGGGTCACAGTAAGGGGAGTTGGGAGGCCAAAGCAATGTGGCGAATTCGTTGCGGTGTTCCTCCAACCACTGAGTTGTCCCACGAACCCGATGACACGGTGCGTTGTCCTGTTGAAAGATAGCACTGTAGTCCTTCTGCAGATGTGGTTGGAAATGGTCGGCTAACAGGTCCCTGTAGTGATAAAAAATCAGTGCTTGTGGGATGATAAACAACGGACCTAGGGCTTTCCAGGAAAGAGCTCCCCTGACCAGGACACTATCTCCACGGGCTTGTTGAAACCTAACTGTGCAATTAGGGCTTCATGATGTTTACGCCGTATTCGAACTGGCCATCAGTATGGTGCAGCAGGAAACGGGACTCATCATTACAAAAGACCTTGCATCTGTTGGGGGTTCATTGCCTAAGTTCTTTGGCCCGTGTTGGACGTCGTTTGCAATGACTGGGCGTCATCATAGGTATCCTCGTTGGTCCTCAGACGAAACAAGGCACGGCTCATTAACATGTGAAAATAGGTCGAACTGCACTTCTGTTGTTCTGGTGGGTGAGCTGGGTGACCGTTGCTAAGATACCAGTCGTGGCAGCCAACGCTCGCCTCTGGGATCAACTGCGTGTGGCTGATCAATGTGAGCTCTCCTTTCGGATGTCTGTTCCTGGATAATCCAGTTCTGGTACGCCCTCGACAAAGTAGTACGGGAGCAGCCAACAAGTGCTGTTGTTTCCGAAATACTGGCACCTGCACTCCGAGCCCCAACAATCTGGCCGCTGTCAAATTGGCTTACGTCGCCAAGTTTCCCCATTTCTGGCAAAGTTTTACTGATCACGTACAGAGGACAGGTGTGCACACTTTATAGCAGCCGCACGTGACGTCGATATCACGTGGCATTTCGTTATCGCACCGAATATGTAAAACGAGGGGGTATTCTTATTTCAAAGCTAACTATTATATGCTAGAACTTTGTCTGTTCGGGGTATGCAAAGTTTCTGCCGCCCCCGATAGCGGGCGCGATAGGGGTCTAACTGACCGGCGACCCGTGCTGTCAGTTCGTACATGAAGACAAGCATGGCGGTTGATAAAGTTCATTTGCCGCACTGTTTGTTATTCATGTTTAATTTAGGGAAAAGTGCGAGTGAAAAATACTGTTTAATATGTATGGCGAAACGGTTATGGGTGAGCGGACGTGTCGAGAATGGTTTGCCAGGTTTAAGAAAGGTGATCTAAGCTTGGAAGACAAGCCACGTGCAGGTAGACCGCAGGAACTCGCAGACGAGGAGCTGGAATCGCTGTTGCAAGAGGATGCCACACAATCGACCGCTCAACTGACGAATCGTTTAAAAGTGGCTCAATCGACGGTGGTAAGGCGTCTACAGGCCTTGGGAAAAGATTCAGAAGATTGGAAAGTGGGTTCCGCATACTTTAACGGAGCGTAAAATTGTTCAACGGGTTGGTCATCTACGTGTCGCTGCTGAAGAGGTTTGAAGGGAAGAATTTCTTGTGGAAGGTTGTCACCGGGGATGGAAAATTGGTCTATTGCGACAACCCCGTACGCAAGCGACCCTGGGTCGACCCAGGCCAACCATCAACATCCACTGCAAAACAGGATGTCCACGGGGAAAAGGTGTTGTTGTGTGTGTGGTGGGTTATCCACCGAGTGCTGTATCTTGAACTGTTGAAACCGGGCGAAACAATCACTGCACAACGATATAGCGATCAGTTGATGAAACTGAACGCCGCAATCGAGCAGAAGCGCCCATGGAGAGATAAAGGACGATCGCCCAGTCATCCTGTTACACGATAATGCCAGACCACATGTCGGTGCCACCACGAAATCAACCCTTGAACAGTTACACAGGGAGGTTTTACCGCACTCGGCTTACTCCCCGGACATTGCACCTTTAGACTTTCATCTGTTTCGCTCTATGCAACGTGCCCTAGCCCAACAGCGGTTCACCACAGTTCCAGAGGTGAAAAATTTCGTCACTGCGTTCTTCAGCTCAAAACCCGAGCCCTTCTATCACTGGCGCATTCATTTGTTGCTTGAAAAATGGCAAAAGGCCACTGATACTAATGGCTAATATTTGTTGAATAAATGTGCACTGGTTTCCTGTTTGTTCCTGTCTCCTTTTTCCTCAAAATGGCGGAAACTTTTGCATAGCTCTAAAATTTATTTTTTTACAAAGTACATGGAAGAGTCAAATGAAAACCACAAATAATTTTTTCTCACAATTTATTGAGCAATCCTGTATCATATTTCAATTTAATCTCCATTTTGTGCAATACAAGTCCTCCAGCGCTTACAAGGTGCATAGATTCCCGTAGAAAAAAATATTATTTTGGTCACGTGTGCAGTTACTCATGCACCATCTGCCGCACCTCTTCATCGAACCTGAAAGTCTTTCCTCACATCGCACCTTTGATTGGCCCAAATATGTGGTAATCACTTGGGGCAAGATCTGGTCAATACGGAGGATGTGGAAGACACTCGAAGTGCAGGTCTTGTATGGTTGAGACCATTGCACGGGAACTAGAGTTGTCATGCTGCAACAAAACACCAGTACCCAGAAGTCCACATTGTTTGGATATGATGGCAGGTTGAAGATGATTCCTGATAAGATCTGCACGCGTATCATTGATGACAGGTATCTTCCTGGGCATGTAGTGCTCAAAAATTACTCTTCGCTGATCTCAAAAGACCGTTAGCATAACCTTCCCTGCAGCTGGCTGCGCACGGAACTTGTTCGGTTTCGGGGAGGAGAGATGGTGCCATTGTTGCTCGCTCTCTTGGTTTCTGGCTGGTGATGGTGAACCCAGGTTTCATCTCCAGTAACAATTCTCTATAGGAAGCTATCACCTTATGCTTCAAAGCCTCGCAAAAGTTCTTGACAGGCATCAACACGTCGCTGTTTCAATTTTGGAGTCAGCTGGCGTGGCACCCACCGTGCAGACGCTCTGTTGAACTGGAACACATAATGGTCTAAGCGATGGCTTACGATCATTCGTCCGAAAGGGGTCCGGGTTCGAATCCCGGTGAGGCATGGATGTTGTGTTTGTCTCCCTGGAACTTGTAGCCCTAAATTAGGGACGGGCGACTGCTAGTAGCCCATTGAGTAGCTCACGGTGGTCGTTAAACCTCCAATAAAAAAACATCAACAAAAAAACAACAACAACGTATGATTGATGATGTAGTGCGATGAGCCATGGCTGATGTTCAAAAGTGCGGTTGTTTCATCCACCATCACTTGGCGATTCCCCATCACAATGCCTTCAACTGCTATAACGGACTCCGCAGAGTCCGTTATAGCAGTTATAGCAGTTGATAGCAGTTGAAGGCAAAGTAGTGACACCATGGTGTCACTACTTTGAGTGCTTGCACTGGTCTAGGAGAATCATTCACAGAACTCGCGCCGTTTAGGAACTTCCTAGTCCATCCGTACACTTACTGGAGCGACAGACATGCATTTCCAACTTCATTCAACGGTGAATTTCAATAGATTTCACAACTTCACTACTCAAACAAGTTAGTAAAATCATGCAATGCACTGATTATTATACGCTTTCCAACATATCAGAGGTCATTACTCAAGTTATGAGGATACTGGCTGTGGAATAAATCTCACCCCTTCGATCCCATTTCGATGATATTCAACAGAACCGGTTAAATATACTTTCGGAACAACATGATAAATTTTTGTCTCAATCAAACAATTTTTAGTCAGGTTATGACGCATAAGGGCAATGGAATGGATCCCGCTCCTATGTCCTGACCTTTGACCCCACTTCGTCCATTTTCAACAGAGTTTGTCCCTACCATATACTAAAATTTCATCGAAATCGAACCATTTTTACGCAAGTTATGACGCATAAGGGCAATATAATGGAATAGATCCCTCTCCTATGTCCTAACCTTTGCCTCCATTTCGTCCATTTCCAATAGGATTCGTCCCCAGGTGGTCCCCTACCACATACTAAAATTTCATCGAAATCGACTCATTTTTACGCGAGTTATCGTGCGGACAGACTGACGGACGGACAGACAGACAAAGCGGGAGCACATACGCTTCTTCAACCTATGGCTGGAAAGCGTAACAAGTTAGTAAAATCATGCAATGCATTGATTATCATACGCTTTCCAATATATAAGAAATCATTACTCAAGTTATTACTCAAGCTATGAGGATAATAGCTGTGGAATAAATCTCGCTCCTGGGCGCTGACCTTTGACCTCATTTCGGTGATATTAAACATAATTAGTTCAGTATACCTCCGGAACAACATACTAAAGGTTTGTCGCAATAGAAGCCTTTCTAGTCAAGTTATAAGGATAATGCCTGTGGAATAAATTTCGCTCCTGTGCACTGACCTTTGACCCCATTTCGATGATATTCAACCGAACCGGCTCAGTGTATCTTTGGACATGATAAAGTTTTGTCGCAATCGAAGCATCTTTACGTAAGTTATGACGCATAATGGCAATGGAATGGATCCCGCTCCTATGTCCTGACCGTTGACCCCATTTCACACAGTTTCAATAGGGTTCGTCCCCAGGTGATTCCCTATCATATACTGAAATTTCATCGAAATCGAACCATTTTTATGCGAGTTATCGTGCGGACGGACAAACAGACAGACGGACGGACAAAGCTGGAGCACATACGCTTCTCCAACCTACGGTTGGAGAAGCGTATGTGCTCAACCTACGGTTGGAGAAGCGTATCCATCTTTTATAAGCTGGAGCACATACGCTTCTCCAACCGTAGGTTGGAGAAGCGTATGTGCTCCAGCTTATAAAAGATGGATGACAAAACATTGCTCCTCTTTGATTCATGTCTCAAGTGGGGCGGCCATCTTTACGCTGCTACTATGACGTCATGATGCTTGGCTGCACCGTGCTGCCATCTGTAAGAAAATCTTTTAGTCATTGGTAGCAATATTGACAAGTTACTGGACAATGACAGTGCATTTTGAATTTTTTATTGCACTTTTAAAATTTTCATTTGACTCATGTGATATGTTCTCTTTATTAACTTCAGAAGCTGAAGTTTTTACGTTGTTCTTATTCTTCTCCTATTTTTCAGGTTAGAGAAATGAAGAAACAATGTATTATCGTAAGTACAGCTTCTTGTTTTATGTAAATACATAAATGAATAAATAAATAAGTAAATAGATAAATAAGTACAGGGCAATCACAATTAAAAAGTCGGTTTTCAGAGCACTGCAGCAAAACATCTATGAGACGAAATGCGACCAGATTTGGTGGGAATACTCTCACGCATGCAATTTATGAAAAGAAAAAGTCATTGGGTGTCTCCGAGGCACACGTGGCGCTGCAAGCGCTAGAAAAATGTACGTGGGTATCTCACGACGTCCACTGGCAATTGGGTAGGTATAAAGACGACAGATAATGTAGTGTTCAAAATATATTTGTCAGAAAAAATAAAATGTAGTGAGAAAGATACAATATATTGGAAAACAAAACAAAAGGCGATGGTGAAATTATATACAATGCATATATACACGCTTCCTCCTGAGCTTTAGTAGAAGCAATAGGGAGGGCAAACTATATCCCCAGTAAGTTTGATTAGCATTAAAGAACAAAAAGGCGAGAAATTACATAGCTGATGATAAAATGTGCAATAGCTATAATTGTCGCAGAAACCGAAAAAAAAAAAAGTTAAGCTGTCAACTGGCAGGAAAAAAAATACAATTATGAAAAAAGTGAAATACATACCGAACGCAGTCACGGCATCCGTGAATAATGGTGTCGGCGAGGAACACAAAACGTTATAAAAGTAGATGAATTTTGTCATAAGTAATTGTAAACCATACGTGGTTTACAGCCCAGCAAGCGTTGAACAATTGGGAGGAGGCTTAATGTGTAGATTCCGTACAGTCCAACTTAAGAAGGAATAGATAGTGTGCTTTGAAAATAGTGCGAAATTTGTGTTGGCGATTAAAGAATTAATATACACAGTGCGTCAAATAATTTTTAAGACTGGGTCTGTAAAATGAAATAGAAACAAGAAATTATAATTTGTTTTGGTTTGTTATTCAAAATAAGTCCCGCCGGCTTTAATACACTTGTTACAGCGATTTAATAATGATTTGAATGCCTGTTCCAGTTCACTTTGCGGAATTGCCTCCAAAGCACGCGTCGAAGCTGTTTGTATGGTCGAAATATCATCAAAATAACACCCTTTTAACGTCATTTTAAGTTTTGGGAATAAAGAAAAGTCGCAGGGTACTAAATCAGGCGAATACGGTGGATGATTCAACACACAGACGTTATTTTTCGCCAAAAATCTACGAACAAGAAGTGAGGTGTGACTGGGTGCATTATCGTGCAACAAACACCAACTGTTTTCATCTCGATATTCTGGACGAATTCTGCCCATCAAACGCCTCAAAACATTTAAATAAAACTCACCAGTAATTGTTTGTCGACTTGGAACAAATTCGTTGTGGATAATAATACCCTTACTATCGAAGAATGTAATGAACATTGTTTTGATTTTCGATGGAACTTTACTTGGTTTTTTTTTGGCTTGTGGTGAGCTTTTTGACTTCCATTCCTCACTTTGTCGCTTTGTTTAGGGATCATATTGAAAACACCATGTTTCATCACCAGTAACAATCGATTTTAAGAAGTTTGGATCATTTTCAGCGGCTGAAATGATGTCTCTGCAATGTGCACTTCTCGTTGATTTTTGTTCATTGTGTGGAAAAAATTTAGCACAGACTTTTGTTTTGCCCAAATCTTCATGCAGAATGGTTCGAATCGTTTCTTTGTTGATGTTAAAGACTCTTCCATCATTCTTAGTGACGCACATCGATTGTTCGCCACGAAATCACGCACTTTTTCAATGATCTCAGGTGTCCTAGATGAACTTAGTCTTCCGGTATGCTTATCATCTTCTAGCGTATCACTTCCGTCCAAAAAACGTTTGTGCCACAGGAAACATTTAATCTGCTTAAAAAAACTCACCGTAAACTTGTTTCATCATTTGGTACGTTTCCGAGGCAGTTTTACCAAGTTTTGCGTTAAATTTAATAACAACCCTTTGTTCCATCTTAATAATTCAACATGAAAAAAATTACTTCTCTAATGAACGGCCGTTTCATTTGAGTTACGTTAACAACTGCGCAGTACTTTTGGCAGAAAGAAAGCAGATGGTCACGGTTTATAACGCCTTCGCGATTACACTGGTGGCGCCACCGTAGGCTGAAATCTAGCGCCAGTCTTAAAAATTATTTGACGCACTGTGTATTTTGCTAACACGAACTCAAAAGAGCACACAAAGGAGTGACGAACTGGAGGTTGATTGTGCACAGGACGCAAAAAATAGCGCTTTATGCATGGCATGCCATTCGTACAAGTGGTACGAGTTATGGCTTTTACCTATAACTGAAAGTGCGTTGATTGTCAAAATTTATTATTAAAACAGCGGCAATCAACTCCTACGATTCGAAATTTCCTGTGGCCGCCCCGGTGGCGCAGTGGTCTAAGGCGTTGGCCTCTGATCATTCGTCCGTAAGGGGTCCGGGTTCGAATCCCGGTCAGGCATGGATGTTGTGTTTGTATTACGGCACTGGTTCTCTCCCTTCCCTGGAACCAGTGACCCTAAATTAGGGACGGGCGACTGCTTATAGCCCATTGAGTTGCTCACGGTGGTCGTTAAACCTCCAATCCAAAAAAAAAAAAAAAAAAAAAAAAATTCCTGTGATTGAAGCATACGAGGAGAAGCTCAATGACCATCACAAACCTGCGACACATGATTTTACGGATTGAGAACACCGGTTCTTTAGCAGTGAGATCAGGACGAGGGTGCAAACCGATTATGCCTCAAGGTGAGGAACAAGTTGCTCCTGCCGGAGTGTAGCATGGAATGGATAATACATTAGATCCCAGCAATGCACGGGCAATATCACGAAAACATGCCGTACACAACGGTGTGGAAGATTTTGCGCAAACTGTTGCGGTTTTATCCCTACAACATCATCCACACTCAGCAGCTGCTTCAGTGGCGTGCCCAGAAAGTTACAAAATATTTTTCGGGAGGGGGGGGCGCAGCCCTAGTACTAGTGGCACATCTAGGAATTCACTATGGATGGACGAATAAAAATACCCAGGAGAAAATATTCCCAAAATATGATGAGGAAGCCATAAAAATATCCCCACTGTACTGAAGTGTGCATCTCATGATTCATGGACGAATCAGTGGTAGCAAGAAAATGTAAAAATGTCTGGTGAACTGGTATTCATTTTTGGATACCAGTTCACCATGCATTGATACCAGTTCAGTTAAGGTTTGTTCCTCTATTTCCCAGGGGGACTCAGCTTGTTGAAATTATATCGAAATAATAGGCAAAATGATATGGTACAAATATCATGATTGAAACGAATTCTTAAAGTATGAAAATTTCCCTCAATTATAGATGTGTACAAGAAAAAGAAACAACAACAATACGGACCCCCCACTCTGTAACGCTTTCGAAAGATTTGAGGATGGACTTGGGGAGACTATACATTTTGCAGACTACTAAAAAAGCGGAAAGAAATGGAATTTTTCTTCAGAAGGCAGTTTCTTATAGTTTTTGTTATGCTATCGAGTAAAACAACAGCAAAAAAGAAAAAAAAATGTAGAACTCTGTCAATTGTTCAAGCATCCTGCATTATTCTGGGGTCTCTTGAAAATGTGGGGCCCGGGGCTGCATCCCCCTAGCCCCCCTCTTAAATGGGCTCTGAGGTAGATTACGAATTTTTTTTACACAGTTAAAGGTGTTTTGAGTGCATTTACTGACAATATATTTTGAAATGAGTTCATTTATTAATACTAAATATATTTGGTTTAAGTGCAGTTACTGACAATATGTTTTTTAAATATCGAAAGGCTGCAAATTTTTTCTGGGGGTGGGGGGTGGCTGTGGGATTACCCCCATACTTCGGCATGGCACTGAGTTTCTTTATAGTGATACACAAACCCGAATGACGTTTGCTGTGATATTCCTTGCTGACATGGTGTAGACGATGCGTAGCGCTGAAAGCTCTTGAGGGAGTTCAAGGTATAGTATTGGGGCCAGGACCACTTGTTGGCTGCTCCCGTACTACCGTATCAAGGGTGTACCAGGACTGTATTAACCATGCAAAGATATCATCAGTCACACTTGTTGGCTGCTCCCGTACTACTGTATCAAGGGTGTACCAGGACTGTATTAACCATGCAAAGATATCATCAGTCACACTTGTTGGCTGCTCCCGTACTACTGTATCAAGGGTGTACCAGGACTGGATTAACCATGCACAGACATCTAGCAGGAGGGCCAACATTGGTCAGCCACACGTGCTGGCTGATCCCGTACTACTGTATCAAGGGTGTACCAGGACTGGATTAACCATACACAGACATCCAGAAGAAGGGCCCACATTTGTCAGGCACACTTGTTGGCTGCTCCCGTGCTACTGTACCAGGAGTGTACCAGGACTGGATTAACCATGCAAAGACATCTAGTAGAAGAGCTCACATCGGTCACCCACTTGTGGTTGATCCTAGAGGTGAGCGTCGAGTATCACGACAGGTATCTCAGCAACGACGTGCAACAGGCAGCTAGCTCACCCGCCAGTACAACAGCGATGCAGTTCCACCTATTTCCACATACACCATGCGGCGTTCCTTGCTTCGCCTGGGGTTCCAAATCCGGAGATCAACGAGAGTAACCATGACAACTCCCAGTCAACGCAAACAATGCTTCGTATGGGACAAGGAACGTCAGCAATGGACCCGCGACAGATGGAAGAAAGTCGTCTGGGGTGTTGAGTCCCGTTTCTTTCTGCACCATCCTGTTGGCCGTATTCATATATGTTGTAAACAGCACGAAACCCTGGTTGCACAGTTGGGGTTTAACAAGCCAGTGGAGGCGGTGTTGTGGTCTGGGGATCTCTCTCCTGGCAAGCCCTAGGTCCGTTGGTTATCATCCCACCGCCTCTGAATGGTGGACACTATAGGGACCTGCTAGCCAACCATCTCCATTCATATCTGCAGGAGTTTACCCAGGACCACAGTGTCATCTTATACGAGTTCGATGACACGTGTCATCGAACTCGTATAAGTACTGATCGGTTGGAGGAACACGGCAACGAATTTGTCACATTGCTTTGGCCCCAACCTCCCCTAATCGTAACCCAATTGAATATTTATGGGATATGCTAGAACAGGGTGTGAGAACTGCTGATCCTCCTCCAGGGAATAAGCTGACGGAACTCCTGCAGCGGACATGGGTACAGTTGTGCCTGGTGAATGTTCGATACCCTGTAGAATCTGTTCCTAGGCTTGTATAAATCGTAGTTGAACAGAAAGGTGGACCAACGCATTATTATGTAGGTGTCCCTAATGCAAAGGTGTATTAATCAGTTGTTGCCCTGATTTATTCTTTCCTAAAGTTCACTGGACATGGTTTCAGTCGCCATTCAGACGAGGATAAGGTTCACCTCACTAAGCTAAAACTCCTATTCATGTAGGATACCTAACACTTAGTTTCTCAGTTATTTGCCTAACAAACTGGGAAAAATATGCTCACTATGTTGGATTTTCCGTTTTGTATCACACTTTAATTTTGGCGCGGTACATCTTGTGCTGTACCGATGGTAGGCAGAGGGTTTGGCGAGAGCCTCACGAAGCAATGGAACCAGCTTGTCTTCAAAACACAATTCAAGGTCCTGGAGTAGGTGTAATAGTGTGGGGCACGTTCTGTTAGTACAGAGCGGATCGCCTGATACTGCTTGGAAATCGGGTGTCCTCCAAGGATTACCTGAACACTGTTGACGATTAAGCCCATCCTGCAATGTTGAATTTTTATCCACCAGGTGACGCCTGTTTCATGGACAACAATGTTAATGTCCATCCTGCAAGGTGTGTTTTTATTGATTGGGGGTTTAATGACCACCGTGAGAAACTCACCGGGCTGTAAGCAGTCGCCCGTCCCTAATTTAGGACCACTGACTCCAGAAAAGGGAGAGAGCCAGTGCCGTAAGACAAACACAACATCCATGCCTCACCGGGCTTCGAACACGGACCCATATCGAATGAATGATCAGAAGCCATTGCTTAGACAACTGCGCCACTGGGGCGGCCAAGATGTTTTCAGCAGTGGTTTACAGCGAGCATGGCAGCGACTTCCACCATCTTCCCAAGCCACCACAACGTCCAGATCTGAACTCCATTGAGAATGTATGGGATCAGCTTTGAAAAACAAGAGACCCTGAAACAATGGAATATGAGCATTAAGTTAGCAGAGTGAGTGAGCGAGAGCGTGATGCATTCCAAAACAGTGGCTCTTATCTTCAGTTTCAGCATACGTCATTACTCTTTGACCTGTTATCAGGGATGCCAAACAAAAACACGTCGAGAGAGAAAAATGTGGCGTTCAGACAGATAAACGTTTAACAAAATCAAACCAAATTTTCATAAGACAAGAACTAAAACTGAAGGTTAAGTTATCGCATACGTCACACTACACAGACATGAGGTAAGTAAAGAGACACCTGTCGCAATGTCATTTTTTCCATGTAGTGGAATCTACACTGGTGTGCAAAAACTAATGACGAAGAGGAGAAATTAGTATAACAGCGGAAGGAGCTGGCAGAACGGACTGAAAGACCACTCAGGAGATAGACTAGGGTCCGGTACGGTAGGGCATGCGCATATATGCAGCATGACGTAAGGAGGGGAGTGTCGGAAGGGTATAAAGCACACGGGCAGTGTACGCTCAGCAATTCGGTGAAAGCTATTGCGCGGTGTACGTTGGTTTGAACGACGTCGAGTTGCTGCCACCGTGGTATATGGCCAAATGGCAATCCAGTAGACGACATCTGGATGACTTTACCCGAGGTCGCGTCATTGCCCGAGAGTTTAGCAGTGGTCGTCCACGAGCAACCGCGGCAGCGGACGACCGGTATATTGTCCTACAAGCGAGAAGAGACAGATGGCAGACAGCGGGCGAAATCGCAAGGCACATGCAACAGACAACTGGACGTCCGTTATCGCGTTTTACCGTGGCCAGGAGGCTGCACAAAGGTGGTCTATTTGCACGACGACCAGTACGGTGTGTGCCATTAACGCCTGCTCATCGGAGACAGCGGTTTCTGTGGTGCCAGGAACACAAGAACTGGACACATCTGCAATGGGGTCGAGTTCTCTTTAAGGATGAGAGCCGATTTAGTCTGACCAGCGATTCTGGACGTATACACACCTGGAGAGAGCAGGGAACACGCAATCACACCTCCAATATCATCGAAAGGGACCGGTTTCGAGGTGGCGCAGTTCTCATTTGGGGCGGTATCATGCTTGGTAGCCGTATTGATCTCCACGTCTTCCAAGGAGGTTCAGTCACTGGTATTCACTATTGTACCGAGGTTCTCCTGCCTCACGTGCGTCTGTTTAGAGGTGGTGGGGGTCCTGAGTTCCTCTTCATGGACGACAACGCTACACCTCATCGTACAGTGGCTGTCGCAGAGCTGTTGCAGAGTGAAGATATTCAACGCATGGATTGGCCCGACAGGTCCCCGGTCCTAAATCCAATCGAACACGTGTGGGAACTTTTCGGGAGACGCTTGGCAGCACGTCACCAGCTGCGATTCGGTAGCTGCGATTGGCGCTACAAGAAGAATGGGCCACGATGCCTCAACAGCTCCTTGACAACCTCTTCCTCAGCATGGACAGACGTTGTAAATCCTGCAACGCAGTCAGGGGTGATCATATCCCCTACTAAAGACTGAATTTTTTTGGCAGCCGCCTGTCACATGGGCGCTTTTGTCTTCAGTCCAGTTGTGCTCGAAGCCACCTTTTCAATAAAGTGCCTTTGTATCTATTGGATTCCTTGTTTGGACGATTTTGCTCACTTGTCCCATATTCTTACATATTGCGGATCTTATGGTATGATTTGAGTCGATGTGGAGCACTTCTGCACGACGTTACATTCGAAAAACCGTCTCGTCCCTAATTTTTGCACGCCAGTGTATATTAAATCGCACGGTATAGTTCTCGTTAATATATTTTGTAAGACAACATCAGTGAGTCGGTGACACCAAACGAACATGCCTCGACACAAGAGAGCCAAGGAACTAACCGACTTTCAGAATCGTGGGGTAATCGGATCTCGGAGCCAGCCAAAGTCAGATTGCTGCAAACCTGCAAATTCTTAATGCCAGAGTCAATCGAGTGCTAGTGGAATTCAAGAAGGCAGGCAAGGAGGCTCCAGCATTACGTACGGATAGCCCTGGGTCACCACAGAAGAGTCGTCGAGCTGTCAAGCGTTCTGTAGAAACCAATCGTCGTATCAAGGTCGTTGAGATTGCAAAACATCTCTCAGTCAGTTACAAATCTGTTCAGCGGTATCTTCACCGACTTGGCTATCATGCTCGACGTAAACCTCTTTTGCGAGAAGCAAATATCCTTCGCAGATTGGCATGGGCGACAGACATGATTGAGAGACCCTCAGAATTTTGGACCACTGTTGTATTCTCTGATGAGTCCCGATTTGCACAATTTTTAGACAGCGGCCAGGGTCTGCGTAAATGGCGATCGCCTAGCCAGAAATTCAGTTTGAAACATCTACAGTCAACTGTAAAACGTGGCGGTTTTGCACTCGTGATATGGGAAGCCATATGGATGACTGGTCGTTGAGACCTCATAGAATGTGAAAGCAACATCAATGCACAAAAATACGTAACAATCCTTCAGAGGGTCCTGCTACCAACATTCTCCATGGTCAGACGTAAAAAGCTAACTCCTTGTTCATGGAGAATGGCGTTCCATGTCATAGGGCAAAAGGTACCCAAACATGGGACCAACAAAACGCCATCCAGAAACTGTCGTGGCTAAGCCAGAGCCCTGATGTGAGCCCAATTGAACACCTATGGGACATATTGGATGGAAAATCACGACGGATGCCACAGAAACCAACAAACAAGGCACACCTTATGGCTTTGTTACGTGAATCGTGGGCTCGAATTCCACAAAGAACCATTGCTGATCTCATTTCCACAATGCATAACAGGCTGAAAGCCCTACGTAATGCAAAGTGTATGGTTATCAGGTATTAAATCCAGTTCCGAACAAAAAGTTCCGAGACTAGGCCGACATACAACAAAGAGCTTACGTTACTTAAGTCTGGCTATGATCTTCCTCAAAGTAGTCTCCTTGGGTAGCGATACACCGCTGCCAGCGTTCTTGTCACTGTTGGAACGCTCCCTGGAAGTTCTGTTCGCGAATCGTGTCAAGCACTGTCTGCGATTCGCACTGGATCTCGTCCACGGTTTCAAAACAGCGATCCTTGAGCTTCAGCTTCGTCTTCGGGAGCAGAAAGAAGTCGCAGGGGGCCAAATCCGGCGAGTAAGGAGGGTGAGAAAGGGTAGTCATCCTGTTGCGGTTGCAAAACTGGCGTCTTGCTAACGCTCTGTGAGCTGCTGCATTGTCGTGATGGAGCAGGAAATCGCCCCTGCGCCCCATTTCAGGTCGTTTGCTGCGAATGTCTTCCCTAAGACGCCGCAGAACATCGCATTAAAAAAGGGGCGGCGACGGTCTGGCCCTGGGAGGACGAATTCACTGTGCACAACCCCCGAATGTCGAAGAACACGATGATCATGCTTTTTGGTGGCGCTCCGGACCTATCGGGTCTTCTTCGGTCGTGGAGATGCCGGGCTCTTCCAGTGCGACGACTATTGTTTGGTCTCCGGGTCCAAGTCTCGTCCCCAGTGATGACCCCCTCGACAGGAACGTCTCCGTTCCCGATTTTCCGAATTTGATGTCCGCTCGCTGTTCTAGTTTGCAATCCATAGCGAAATCGCAGCTGTGTTGTGCACGTGATCACCAACTATCATGTAACACAGCTCCCGATGCTCGCAGAACGACGCCACTCGGCACAATGACTCATGAAGGTCATTGTCCTCGACCGCAGCTCGCGCATGCGCAAACTGCCATCTGTTGGCGTGGTACGTACCTATTCGCGGAACATTTCGATCGCACTACGTACAGCTCCTTACATTCCATGCGGACAGAAAATAAAAATTACTAACAAATAAGGTGTCTATTTATTTATGTCATGTCTGTCTACATAGTGGACTGAACGTGAAGGAAAATATTTCTTTATATTAAAACGTTTTAACAAAGTTTTCATACGATTCAAAACTTAGAGTTCTTTTCGTTTTGCAGGAGAGATCTGGTAGAGAACTATGGTCTGAGCCTCTGATGAAAGGCGATTACGATGAAGATGAAGGCGGCGATGAAGAGTAAAGAACGATTATTCCAGCTCTCTGTTCAATTACGTTTCTGTGTGTGTGTGTGTGTGTGTGTGTGTGTGTGTGTGACTGCCTCCTCTGATTCATTTATATTCCAAGTATATGAACGGACGGAGACATTTTCGCAATGAAATTAACATCTTAAATTTTGTTTGCTCGGAATACGAATGCCTTGAAACCAAATCACTTATTTAATTTTTATTTTCGTAACAACGGCAGCTGGGTTCATTCCCAGTAATGGCAATCCTATAATAACCTGAAGCAATCCATCATCTCATCTGCAGATTATCAGTATTCATGTATTCACGTACAGTACAAGACTGTGATAAAATTAGCAGCCCTTATCGATTGCATGAGAAGCAACACTCCGCCGGACGTGATGTGGAATTTTATTAAATGGGAAGTTTCAATGATTTTATAAAGACAGAGAGGGATTTTTGGAAATACTTAACATGTTATAACATGCTGCGTAATTGAGTTATACGTGGTTATCATTACATACAAAAAGTAGCAAAAATGTGGGTAATGTCATTCATAAATTCTATTGCAGAATCCTCAAATTAGAAACATGGAATGAATTTTGCAATAAGAATTGTTTTATGTCTTGAATAGCTATTTGAATCAAGCGTAAAATTTTAAGCTTTTTAATACTGACGCAACGGGTTACAGCTATGAAATGTGCTTTTCATAAAATCATTATTCATGAACTAAAAAAGAAAACTTCTCTTTTTGGTAACCAAGCATTCAAAAATATTTTTAGAATCAATTAATTTTAATCAGAAAATATTCTACTACGGTGTCGTCTGGAATTTTGAAGTTTGCTTTGGAGGCAAAATTTTCTCTCTAATGTTTCTCCAAATCAAAAGAGCACCCAATATTTCTTTCTAATGCTGTTGCTCCCTGCATTCTTTTTCTTTTTCTTTTCATTACTCCTAAACAAGGGCTATGTTTAGAAACATGGCTCAAATTTAATTAAAAATATTGTGAAATTTATTTTGTAAGTACCATTTTCGTGAGAGATTGTTAAAAAAACCCACCCACGCAAACAGAAATAAAAGGAATATAATTCCAACTTCTATTTTAGATACCTTCGGCACCGAGTTTTAAACAAAAGGACACTTTTGTCGCTTGTTTCCAAGACTAGCGCTTTTTCATAGTGATTTGGATCGTATCTTTCCATGGGTGCCCTTACCGATATTATAAAGAGAGTTTACTGATAGATTACATTCGCGCCACATAAGTCACTTAGTGCAAAGTATTACCGTCTTTTGCATGATCCGAAATAGCGATGTATAAATACAGATTAAAGTCAACTTCGATGATAATTTTAAAAGACCATTTATTCCTAAAAAATCGTGAATGATGTTTTAACGATTTTTTTAGGATATTTTTTTGACCATGATATTTTACCGATTTTTTAAGGATAAATGATCTTTTAAAATGATCATCAAAGTTGGCTTGGCTTTAATTTACATTTATGCACCACTATTTCAGATCGTGCAAAAGGAGGTAATACTTTGCATTAAGAGTAAGTTTATTCCGAGCCTTTTGCTTTTTTTTTTTTTTAAGTGAGCAGTTATTTTTAAATTTATTTTTAAATAGATAAAGAGACAATCCACCTCCCGGGAAAAAACAGTAGCAGAACAACAAGAAAATCTCACTTAGAAACAAAAAGAAAAAGTTCCAAAAAAAAAAAAAAAAGAAAACAAAAATTGGATAGAGTACTCTGATACTTTTTGTTGGTAATTTATTCTATGCATCTTTCGCATTCCAAAATCTTTGCGGGAGTGAAACAAAACGAGTCATTCGAGGGTATACATATATTTACGTACAACAGATTCGAGTAACTCACAGCTAGTGTCCGGTACATACTAAGTGGAAATAAATCATAACAACAAGCAATAAGGTTTACTAATTCCTGACTTTGACCGGTACGTAAGTAGGGGAATTAATGAAAAATATTGTATATATATATATATACAATCAACTCTGGATATAATGAACTCTGTGATAGTGAACATTCGGTTATAGTGAACCTACATCAGTGGTCCCGACCCGCAACATCGGAAATTTATATTAAAAATTTCGTTTATAGTGAACCCTCAACTTCGGTTATAGTGAACCTAAAAAATAGAACTTCAAAGAAAGGAATGTACTTGCAACATGAAATTGTAACTTATTTCAAAACAAACCTTGTAAAACCTTGAAAGAATGTGTTGAGAACAATATTGTAGGCCTACTACTCCTTAAGTGAATTGAAGGACAAAGGTGGGATTAAAAACCTCAGCAACATCAAGCTGGTGTTCTTGCCTGCCGACACCACGTCAGTCATCCAACTCATGGATCAAGGTGTGATTCGCAGCTTTAAAACCTATTACAGAAGGGAAGTAACGCTTCGTTTAACTCAAACCTTGGAATCAAAGCGGAACTCATTAATGAATGTTCTGAATGCTGTACGTTTTGGAAACAAAGCGCGGAGGAGTGTGTCAACTGTCACTATACAGAACTGTTTCCGGAGTTCTGGTTTGGCTACTGGACGGGTGGCATTCGAAGATGAGAATGATGTGCCTCTCGAGGAATTGCTTCATCATATCGGTGCGAATTCCACTGAAGCTGAAGATTTTATCGATGCTGACTGTGAAGTTATAACGGATGAAATCCTGTCGGATGAAACTATTATCGAGGCTGTGAAAGGCGGTTCCGATACGGAAAAAAAAAACCTAATCTGAAGATGACGAGGACGATAATGAAGAACGTGTTACAACATTCTTCTAGCCATTTTGCCAGAGCTCAAGAACTACAATGGATATCATCCTTTGCTAAAAACCATGGTTACCCGGGCAACGTTGTTAAGGAGGTGCACAATAAAGTACGGTTTGCTATGTCAACCGCTTTAATTAGTGAACAAGTGCCTAAAAAGTATGTCGGATCTGTTGATTTTAATCCACATATTGTAAACCTTCTTACCAACATATGTTCCCGTCATAAAATACAATTTGGAATACGATCATGCAATCTATATTCCATTATCCGCAACGATCGTGACAAAATTAACAAAGGGAAAAAATGGGGTGTGTATGTTATTCCTATGCTCGACACTATTTCTAGTGAACTAAATAATCATTATGTGGGTTGAACCAAAAGAAATTTGGATTTGGGATTAAATGAACACAGATATGATTTAAAAATGAATCACCAAAGCACCTCTTTTGCAAGAACTGTAAGTGCTGGAAATTCCATTCCAGACTGGGACAACGCTAAGGTCAGAAACACACCTAACTCTGTTTATTCCTTGTTATTTACAGAAAGCCTCTATATTTCGGCTTATAACACACGTTGCTGTAATGACTATTATCCTTGTGTTTTACCTGAACCCTGGAGCAATCTTATTGGGAAGGACATTTTTCATTGGCTAATTATGCTTTTTTGACTGTCTTGTTATGTGGTATATCATGTGACACTGACATTACCTTTCCCATGATGCATCTGCTCCACGCACTTAAGACCAGCATGTAACCACATGGTGAAATCACATCTGATGAAGGTTTCAATGTGACACCGAAAGTGCTCATGTGTTTTTTAACCTGTACATAGATTTCGTTTTTTAGCTGAATAAATATCATCGTGCAACAAGACGGATTTCTTTTAATACTAGTGAAAGACGTGTTGGAGAGTGTCAGGACTGTGCTAAAGTTCCGAGAATGTATGTAAAATGTAAAATCGAATGTACCATAAACACAGGTTCTAGAGACTGTTTGACGCCCCGGTGGCGCAGTGGTCTTAGGCGCGGGCCTCTGATCATTCGTCCGTGAGGGGGTCCGGGTTCGAATCCCGGTCAGGCATGGATGTTGTGTTTGTCTTACGGCACTGGCTCTCTCCCTTCCCTGGAACCAGTGACCCTAAATTAGGGACGGGCGACTGCTTATAGCCCATTGAGTTGCTCACGGTGGTCGTTAAACCTCCAATCAAAAAAAAAAAAAAAAAAAGAGACTGTTTGTAGCAAGCAGTGCCACATAACGGTCTATTTTCATGTTAATCAAGGTAATGTAAAATAATTTTTTTTACTTAATTTAATGAATATACACTGAGAAAACCATTTTGTTAATTCCGCAAAAATTTTGTTGAATCAACAAAACATTTTGTCGATGTACAGTCAACAAAAAGATTTGTTGAACTTGCAAAATTATTTTGTTGAATATTATTGTTGATTTAACAAAATTTATTGTTATCACGACAAAACGTTTTGTTCATTTAACAAAATGATTAGGTCGATTTTGGGGAATTTGATCCAATAAAACATATTGTTATCATGACAAAATGTTTTGTTGCTGCAATAAAACATATTGTTATCGTGACACAATAAGTTTTGTTGCTATAACAATATGTTTTGTTGCAGCAACAAAACATTTTGTCATGATAACAATATGTTTTGTTGCAGCAACAAAACATTTTGTCATGATAACAACATGTTTTGTTGGATGAAACAGATTCCCAAAAATCGACCGAATCATTTTATTAAACGAACAAAACGTTTTGTCGTGATAACTAAATTTTGTTAAATCAACAATAATTTTCAACAAAATAATTTTGCAAATTCAACAAATTTTTTTGTTGACTGTATATCGACAAAATTTTTTGTTGCATTAACAAAACGTTTTTCTCAATGTACACTACGTACATATAAAATATTATTTTTAGATACATATGTACATATTTTATTTTCTTGCTCATCATTCCACTCAATTCAGGTTAAGGGAAGACACTTCGGTTTTAGTGAACCTCGGACATAGTGAACAAAATATGCGAGTCAGGAGAGGTTCACTATAAGTGGAGTTCACTGTATATTTTGACGGTTTAGTTTCTCCAAAACAGCCATTTAAAAATTTATTATTATTATTACACATTATTCATATTTTGACGAACGTAAGAAAGGAACCTGACACAGATGAAATGTAATGTAGCTACGAAAATCCATCTGCCCATGCGCCAGCTAAAATCTGACCTCAAGATAGAAAGAACATCTGAAGTGTGTTAGAAAGGAAGGATTGGTAATTTTTGGTCCAGAATACCTGCAGGTTGACCTCATCTTGTTATACATCATTTTAAAGCTCTCGTCAACAGCAGGTAGCATCCCATGGGGTTCAAGACGAAGCCAAATAACGCTACGTTTTCATAGCATGCATTTTTGTAAAGGCTTTTATCGCACTTAGCAGGATGTTCTCGTAACTTACGCAGATTGCAATGAAATATTGTAACGTTTATGGGAAACGTGATTAAATAATGTTCGGCGATAATTTTAGTAAAATATATTGTTGAGTGGCAATGAAATTAACTATTGTTGCGTCATCACTTCATGAGACAGCATTGAGAACTCAAATATCAACACTGGTTACTTCCGTTACCTTTTCCCGTTACATCAAAATTTTATGCATGAAATTTACTTTTTGGTGTCGGGAAAGATGCGTAGCATAAAAGAATCCGAAGTTGGAACCCAGGTTTCTTTTCGTGTTTAATTCGTTTATGGTTGATTTAAACATTCATGATTTTTCAATTTTTAAATGGCTTTTTATTGGAACACCTACTAAAAAATAGACGCTCCATTGCTTCAAAATCTCAAGACGACACGGAAGTCTTAATTTAAAATTAGATTTTGCAAAGTGTGGTTTCAGAAAGAAAGTATTTACACTTTATGGAAGATAATAAATTGCTGACTAGCTTTTGGATAGAAACACATAGAAAGTCATTGAATAGAAATACATTATCGGGACTTGTACAGATATCAAGAAGCAAATCTTGACATTACTTGGAAAAATGTTATGGATAAAATCCTACGAGACAAAGCAGCGCACATTAAGACTCCCAAACAAGAGTGGTTATTAAGAGAGTCTGTCTTACCCTCAAAACTCCAGCTCATTGTGCAATTAGTAGGTAACCAATTAACAGCAATCGAATCACATTTTCCATCATTTTCTGCAACATCGAGGTATACTTTTGAAAAATTTCATTACTTTTTTAAACACTAAGGGTAAAATTAACTGAAAAAATATCACTATAAAATACGAATACCTATGTCATTTTCTAGAGAATGTTTGTTTTGAGTGTTACTAAAAGATACGGAGTACTTTGCATGTTATATTATACGAATATAAAGACCTATCCTTCATCAAAATTGGTGTTACATTCAGCGCTCATGAGAAATCCATTAGCGGAATTCTATTGCAAATGATTAAATACAAAGCGGTTCAATGCCCACAATATTCCAAACGGTTCAACGCCCATATTTTCTTGGGTGAAACCACTTCGAGAAAATGGGGGCATTGTGGCATGGTTTATTATCCTTCTGTAAGTATCCATGACCGCAGGGATAGACAATGACAACACTGTGGCCTCTGTGGGCTTGCCTCTCCGGAATTATCCATCATCAAAAGAGTAGAGAGTGGTAATGTGAGCATTGCGGCAGGATGCATTGTCCTACATGAAGTATCCATCACCACGGGGGTAGGATCATGATATGCGCATTGTTCTTATGGAGTGTACGTTCTCACTCTCTATCCTTAATAGAGGGATAGAAAGTGACAATGTGAACATTGTGCACTGCCCTTCTGGAAGTATCTATCACCACGGTGATAGAGAGGGATAATGTAGCATGGTTCTTTGCTCTTACGGAAGCATCAATCATCACGGGAATAGAGTGACAACGTGCGGATTGTTGCATGATGCATTGTCTTTCTGGAAGTATCCATCACCACAGGGATCGAGAGTGACAATTTGACATGACTCTTTGCTCTCACTGAAGTAACCATCACCATGGGAATAGAGTGACAAAGTGGATATTATTGCATGGTGCATTGTCTTTCTGCAAGTATCCATCACCACGGGGACCCAGAGGGACAGTGTTGCACGGCCCTTTGCTCTTATTGATATATCCATCACCATAGTGACAAAGTGGGCATTGTTGCATGGTGCATTGCCCTTCTGGAAGTATCCATCACCACGGGATCCAGAGTGACCATGTAGCATGGCTCTTTGCTCTTATTGAAGTATCTATCACTATGGTAATAGAGTGACAAAGTGGGCATTGTTGCATGATGCATTGTCTTGCTGTAAGCATCCATTACCACGGGAATCCAGTTTGATAATATGGCACTTCTCTTTGCTCTTATTGAAGTATCCATCATCATGGGAATAGAGTGACAAAGTGGATATTATTGCAGGGTGCATTGTCCTACTGCAAGTATCCATCACCACAGAGATCCAGAGTGACAATGTTGCACGGCCTTTTGCTCTTATTGAAGTATCCATCACCATAGTGACAAAGTGGGAATTGTTGCATCACGCATTGCCCTGCTGGAAGTATCCATCACCAAGGGGATCTAGAGTGACTATACGTCGCGTCTCTTGGCCCTTATTGAAGCATCCATCATCATGGGAATACAATGACAAAGTGGGTATTGTTGCTTGATGCATTGTCGTGCTGGAAGAAGTACCCATTGCCACGGGGATAGAGAATAACAATTAGTGCATTGCGACATAGTTCATTGCTCTTTTGGAAGAATCATTACAACTGGGATAGAGGGTGACAACGACGGCGTTGCGAATTGTCCTTGTGTTAGTATCCATCGCCACGAAGATATGTAGATAGTGATAATGTGGCTAGTGCTGCATGATGCATTGTCCTGCTCTAAATATCTTTCTCCAAAGGATACAAAGTGACCATTGCTGAATGAACTTCATCAGCGCCGATGTGTAAATAAGGTTCAACGTTCAGGCGACGGTGCACTCGGATCAAGGGAGGGCTGGAGGTGTCATGCTTTGTTTTATGCTGACAGCAGTGGATGATATGGATAGGCCCTCCACTTCTGTAAAATAGATGGTGCAGTGTAAGAAGCAGCATTTTCTGGTTTGCAGGTTCGCAGTGTCCCAGATTCAAATCTTGCATTATTTCCCTCACTGCTGCGTGCCTGTTGCCCAGAACAAATACGACTATCCTTCGCTCCCCTTGTATGTCGACCAGCAGTTTCTGATCATAGGCCATGTGCTCGCTGCCCGTTTTTGCTTCTTCAACCACCCTCTGTATACTCTTACCACGTCTGGTCTTCCACACATGTGAAACAGTTTTGGGTGATACTCACACCACTTTTCCGAACGCTCACTATCATCCCACACACAAAGATTTAATCACGTGTACTTCTTATTATACCTTCCGTAACGCGTTCGGAACTGCTACTGGGAGTGCTCCCCTTCACTTGGACATGACGAAAACTTATTAGGCAATTTGCATAAAATAGACTACTAGTACTAATAAATTGGACAGTGTATATGATTTTACTTATAAAATAATATTCATACGCGAGTTTAGAATTTGTTACTTTTTATTTTGAGTACGTGCATAGCGGAAAATAATATAAACATATCCTTCGTTGTTCTTATTTTGTGATATATCCTTTTTATTTGCAATTCAGTGTATACTGTAGAAAGAGTTATGTGCAGTAAATTATAAAACAACTGTAATACGAGATCATTTGATATTGCTATTTATTTTTGGTAGTCGCATATTGTTATTTTTAAGGTGTAAAGTAATTTATGACTTTTTCATATTTCCTGTTGTTATTTATGCACTCATGTTTGGTTTATAACGCTTTTACATTTTTTGGAAATAAATTATGAAGAAATATCGTGTTGTGTTTGGACATTTTTTTCTTCGTAAGTGTAATAAGGGTTATTTTTGTCTTGTCTCGGTGTTCAATAACCAAAACATTAGCGATCGGGGTGATGGACAGTTGACATGGACATCCACTGCGCAGAGCGGAACCGACACAAACCGAACGAAAATCAGTAGATCTTTAACTTTTTCCCGTAATTTAAAGATATGGCTTAGGTCAACTCAGTCTCCTAATTTCAAATTCTGGCCCAAAGTATGAGAGAAGAACCGATGTTTCAGCGAGTAATTAATAGTATTCATGATTACGGAGACTAACACTTTGCTTCTCACATTTCATTATTTATGTAAGGATATTAAATTATCACTGACACTCTTTTACAGATGAAATAGAAGAACAGTATTAACATAATCCAATAACTAACGCAGGACACACCAGAGAGAGAGAGAGAGAGAGAGAGAGAGAGAGAGAGAGAGAGAGAGAGAGAGAGATTGTGCGTCTCTTTCAGGTAACGAAACGAGAATGGGCAACGTGGAAATGTGCTCCGATGATTATCTACGTA